>CM035844.1:364043540-365250480 GCA_020510985.1 Pholidichthys leucotaenia
AGCTGTTCTTGTTTTTTTCTTGCCTTCTGATTGTTGCTCTGAGTGTTGCTATCCCTGTGCTGTTGCAATCCTGGAATTTCCCCATTGTGGGACTAATAAAGGCTTATCTTATCTTATCTTATCTTATTATTACGTTCAGTTCCTAGACCCACTTTTTCAGCCTCAGTGCACAGTGGAGTGTATAAAAAGAAGGTGTTGCTTAATGGTCAGTGTGAAGAGGCCCTGTTAGACTCTGGTTGTTTTCAAACGGTTGTGCTGCCCAGTTTGGTCCCTAGGGATTTGTGGAATGAGTCGGAAATAAATATCAGTTGTGTCCATGGGGATAAAAAATTGTACCCGACCGCTGAGGTTTATTTAACAGTGAGGGGGGGGGGGGGGGGCAAACTTATCTCCTTCCTGTAGCTCTTGTGCCTGATTTGCCTTACTCTGTTATTCTTGGCAATGATGTTCCAACTTTGTTGGACATCATACAACAGGTTAGAGAGGAACAAACTGAGGGACAGGCAGGTGGCGCTGTTGAGCAGAGAATAAAGACACCTGTGGTGAAAAATTGTAATATGGTGACAACCAGGGCGCAGAGAGCACAGAGGGCTGCCAATGTTCTTCAGGAGCTACCATTTTATGACTCTGAGATAGAGGCAGGCCCTAGTAAGCAACCTAAATCCAAGGCTCAGAGGAGAAGAGATAAGGTGTTAGCTTCTGTAAAGAACTGGGGTGAAGAAACACCACAATTAAGTCAGTCAGTAGAGTTTGACATCCCTCCTGACATAGCTACATTGCAGAAAGCTGACCCAGCACTTAGACCATGGTTCAATAAAGTCTCAGAGATTGAGGGTGTGAAACAGGGTAGAACTGATTGTTTGGCTGAGGCCATATATGTCATTAAAAAGGGCATTTTATACCAACAGCAAGGTGAAGTTATGGCCATAGCTTTGCCACAGGACTTCATACCAAAAATTATGGAACTGGGACATGTTTTTCCTTGGGCAGGTCATCTAGCTTTTCATAAAACTTTACAGAGAATTGCTAGAAGGTTTGTGTGGTCGGGAATGTATACCCAGATAAAGGACTTCTGCACAACATGTCCAATATGTCAGATTACATCACCTAGGGGAGTAGCCCGTGCCCAACTGCAACCATTACCAATCATTGGAACACCTTTTGACAGAATAGGAATGGATGTTGTTGGCCCCCTAGAGAGAAGCTCCTCTGGTAATAAATACATTCTGGTAATTTGTGACTATGCTACTCGGTACCCAGAAGCCTTTCCCCTGAAATCTATTAAGGCTAGGCAGGTTGCCAACTGCCTTATCCAGTTGTTTTCAAGGGTAGGCATACCTAGAGAAATTCTGACAGACTGTGGAACAAATTTCTTGTCAAAACTGTTGCAGCAGGTATATAAGCTGTTGGGTATTAAGGGTATTAAGACCACCCCATATCACCCTCAGACTGATGGACTAGTGGAGCGATTTAATCAGACTCTAAAAAACATGCTGCGGAAATTTGTTTCTGAAACGGGCTCGGATTGGGACCAATGGGTACCATACTTATTGTTTGCTTATCGGGAGGTGCCCCAGGCTTCAACAGGGTTCTCACCTTTTGAACTACTGTATGGTCGTCAGGTGAGGGGCCCACTGGACTTATTAAAGGAGCACTGGGACAGTCCACCGAGTGATCAGGACAATGTGGTCTCTTATGTCATTAAGATGAGAGAGAAACTGGATCGAATGACTGCTTTGGCTCAGGAGCACATGAGGACGGCGCAGGCCAAACAAAAAACTTGGTATGACAAGAAGGCCAGAAAAAGGGTTTTTCACCCGGGACAGCAGGTTTTGTTATTGCTGCCCTCGTGTGACAGTAAGCTGTTGGCTCGATGGCAGGGGCCGTATGAAATCTCTAAGAAACTAAGTTCAGTGACATACGAACTATATATGCCTGACAGGAAGGTAAAATATCAGACCTTCCACATTAACTTGTTGAAAGAGTTTCAGCAGCCTGGTCATCAGCAGCAGCAACCTGTTCTTCAGGAGACACATCAGCTCTTAATTTGTGCGACGGAAGTGGATGAGGAGAGAGAACAATCTTTTCCCACAAATGTGTCAGAGCCATGTTTATTTCAAGTGTCTCATTTGCAGGTGGATCAGCAGAGAGAGTTAGAGGCACTGTTAGATCCAGAATTGTTTCAGGAGAGACCTGGTTTCACCATGTTGGTGCGTCATAAGGTTCATTTGAAAGAGGAAGCTGTTCCACGTAGGAAATCTTATAGGATCCCGGAGCGACTGGTTCCAAAGATGAAGCAGGAAATTGACTTGATGTTGCAGCTGGGAGTGATCGAGAAGTCAGTCAGTGAGTGGTGTAGCCCGATTGTGCTGGTCCCCGAAAAGGATGGCTCTTTGAGATTCTGTATCGACTTTAGATATCTCAATTCAGTGTCCAAGTTTGAGTCATACCCCATGCCCCGGATTGATGAATTGTTAGAGAAAGTGGGCAGGGCTAGGTTTATTTCTACACTGGACCTATGCAAGGGGTATTGGCAGGTGGCATTGGCACCAGAAACAAAAGAACTTACAGCCTTTAAAACACCTTATGGCAGTTTCAACTTTAACTTTAATTCAATTCAATTCAATTCAATTCAATTCAATTCAACTTTATTTATATAGTGCCATTTCACAACAACAGTCATCTCATAGCACTATCAACTGTAGGGGGGAACCCCCACAGTTGCAGAAAGACCCCAGCAATCAGGTGATCCCCTGTGAGCAAGCACTTGGTGACGGTGGAGAGGAAAAACTCCCTTTTAACAGGAAGAAACCTCCAGCAGAACCAGGCTCAGGGAGGGGCAGTCATCTGCTGCGACTGGCTGGGGGGTGAGGGGATAGAGAAGAAGAAAAGAACAGACATGTGGGCTGCACGGTGGCGCAGTGGTTAGCACTGCGGCAGCACAGTTTACCCTTGGCCGAGGGATTGTGGGGATTGTGGGATCGTGGGTTCGATCCCAGCCCCCGACCAACAGTGATCTGTGTGGAGTTTGCATGTTCTCCCCGTGTTGCGTGGGTTTACTCTGGGATTTCTCCGGTTTCCTCCCACATGCCAAAAACATGCATGTTAGGTTAATTGGCTGTTCTAAATTGTCCCTAGATATCTGTTTCCTATAGGCCCTTAGAATAGAGGGTTAGTATTAATGAAAGCGCTTTGAGTGGTCTTTGTGACTAGAAAAGCGCTATATAAGTGCAGGTTAGTTAGTTAGTTAGTTAGTTAGAGAGCAGACAGCACAATGGGGACTCAATCTATGGGAGAGAACAAACAAATGTTAATGACCAGCAAAAAAAATATTTCATAGAAAGTGAGGAAAGGAGTGAGGCCCAGTGCATTACTGGAGGTCTCCCGGCTGACTAAACCTATTAGCAGCATAACTAAGGGAGGGTTCAGAAACACATGATCCCTCCCTAATTGTAGGCTATATCAAAAAGGTAGGTTTTAGCCCTATTCTTAAAAACAGAGATCGAGTCTGACTCCCGAATCCAGATTGGCAGCCGATTCCACAGGAGAGGAGCTTGATAACTGAAGGCTCTGCCTCCCATTGTACTTTTGGAGATTCTAGGTATTACAAGTAATCCTGCATTTTGGGAGCGTAGTGCTCTGTTAGGATAATACGGTAGTATCAGATCTTTTAAATAAAAAGGAGCCTGATTGTTTAGAGCTTTGTAAGTAAGAAGAAGGATTTTAAACTTAATTCTAAACTCTATGGGAAGCCAATGAAGGGAGGCCAGAACCGGAGAGATATGATCTCTCTTTCTAGTACCTGTTAAAACTCTTGCTGCAGCATTTTGGATCAGCTGAAGACTTTTTAAAGATGTTTTAGGACAGCCTGATAATAAAGAATTACAATAATCTAATCTCGAGCTAACAAAAGCGTGGATCAGCTTCTCAGCATCACTCTGAGACAAGATGCTCCTAATCTTGGCAATATTACGCAAATGATAGAAGGCAGTCTTAGAAACAAATTTAATATGTGAATTGAAGGACAAATCCTGATCAAAAATAACTCCAAGGTTCCTCACAGAGCTATTAAGAGAAAGAGTAACTGCATCCAAACTGAAAGTTTGATTTGGAAAGGAATTTCTAAGGTTTTTTGGACCAACAAGAATGACTTCAGTCTTATCTGAATTTAATAGCAGGAAATTACAAGTCATCCAAGCTTTGATTTCCTTAAGACAGGCTTCTAACTTGGCTAATTGATTACTATCATCTGGCTTCATTGACAGGTATAATTGTGTGTCATCTGCATAACAATGAAAATGTATACAGTGCTTTCTAATAATGTTGCCTAACGGAAGCATATATAAACTAAAAAGAGTAGGGCCTAGCACAGATCCCTGTGGAACTCCATGACTAAGCTTTGAGTTGAAAGAAAACTCATTATTTACATGAACAAACTGGAACCTATCAGATAAATAAGATCTAAACCACTGCAACGAAGTTCCATTAAGTCCAACATAGTGTTCTAATCTATCAAGTAGAATATTATGATCGATAGTATCAAAAGCTGCACTAAGGTCTAAAAGGACAAGTACAGAAACTAGTCCATTATCAGATGCAATGAGGAGGTCGTTAGTGACCTTCGCTAAGGCTGTTTCAGTACTATGATGGATTCTAAACCCAGATTGAAACTCTTCAAGTAAACCATTTCCCTGCAGGTGGTCAAATAATTGCGTAGCAACAACTCTTTCTAAGATTTTTGAAATGAAAGGGAGATTAGAGATTGGTCTATAGTTAGCTAAAGCTCCTGGATCTAGCGTTGGCTTTTTGAGTAAGGGTTTAATTACAGCTGTTTTAAAAGCCTGCAGTACATGGCCTAAAGTTAATGAAGAATTGATTATATGAAGAATAAAGCTACCAATAAGTGGGAAGACTTCTTTAAATAACCTGGTAGGAATAGGGTCTAAAAGACAAGTTGAAGGTTTGGATGAGGAAACTATTTTGTCTAACTCACAAAGGTCGATTGGAGTAAACTCATCAAGACAGACATCAAAAGAAGGAGTTGTAGTAGTTACAGTATTTAAGTTAACTGTGGGAAGAATCTGATTGATTTTATCTCTGATGGATGAAATTTTATTATTGAACAAGTTCATAAAGTCCTGACTAGTAAGCTCTAAGGGAATGCTAGGATTAACAGAGTCCTGACTCTTTGTCAACCTGGCTACAGTACTGAAAAGAAACCTGGGATTATTCTTGTTCTCTTCTATTAATGCAGAGTAATAACTTGTTCTAGCTTTTCTAAGAGATTTTTTATAAATTAAAAGATGATTTCTCCAAGCTAAATAGATTTCATCTAAATTAGTAGAGCGCCATTTTCTTTCTAATTGACGAGTCTTCTGTTTTAAGCTACGAGTTTCTGTGTTGAACCAAGGAGTTAGAAATCTCTGATTAGACTTTTTCTTTCTTAAGGGGGCCACCAAGTCTAGAGCCTGATGCAGAGAAGCTGAAACACTATCCACCATGTTATCAATTACAGAAGGAGCAAGCTGTCTATAGCTTATTTCCGTTGTGTTGACACATGGCATAGAGGAAACAATCTGCATAAATTTGGAAACAGCATCATCTGAGAGGCATCTACTGTAATAATATTTTTCTTTAGGAGCCAAATAGTCAGAAATAGTAAAATCAAATGTTAACAGACAATGGTCTGACAATACAGGGTTATGAGGAGACACTACAAGATTTTCTATTTCTATGCCATATGTCAGAACAAGGTCCAATGTATGGTGGAGGTAATGAGTAGAATTTCCTACTTTCTGAGAAAACCCAATCGGGTCTAATATTGAATTAAAAGCCACATTAAGGCAGTCACTATCTACATCCACATGTATATTAAAGTCCCCTACTATAATTATTCTATCAGATTTCAGCACTAAATCAGCTAAGAAATCAGCAAATTCGGATAAAAATTCTGAGTAGGTTGATGGGGGACGATAAACTATGGCAAATAAAATTGGGGTTAACCTAAAATTGCTAAAGTGCCCAATACTGAGGACCAGGCCCTCAAAGGAATTATAACATGTTTTTTGCTTTACATTAACTAGTAATTTGGAATGGTAAATTGTTGCTACTCCTCCTCCATGACCAGAACTTCCGGGACTTTGACAGTTTAAATAACCAGAGGGAGTTGATTCATTTAAACCAACATAATCCTCTTGTCCTAACCAAGTCTCTGTAAGGGAAATTAAGTCAATCTGATGATCAATTACCAGATCATGGACTAACAGAGACTTGGGAGTTAGAGACCTAATATTTAATAAACCACATTTCATTTTTAAATTATGAGGAGGAACAGAGGCCAAATCATTCAATTTAGAGGCTTTATGTTTAATTTGAGTTTTACCAATATTTTGCTTTATCACTTTGGGATGCTTATACATTATATTTTTATTCACTTTGGAGGGAGCAGACAACGATTCTCTGATGGGGAAGTCAGGGGCTAAGTTGAGGGGTGGCGGATGAAGAGGAGCTGCAGAGAGGCGTGTAAGACTACAACTCTGCTTCCTGGTCCCAACTCTGAGTAGTCATGGTTTTGGAAATTTGGACAAAAAAGATGCCAGATTGTTAGATAAATGAGAAGCACCATCCAAAGTGGGATGAATGCTGTCTCGTCTCATAAGACCAGGTTTTCCCCAAAAAGAGCTCCAATTGTCAATGTAGCCCACGTCATTTTTAGGACACCACACAGACAGCCAGCGGTTCAAGGATGACGAGCGGCTAAACATGTCATCACTGGTCAGATTGGGGAGGGGCCCAGAGAATACTACAGTGGCAGACATCGTTTTTGCAAACTCACACACCGATTCTATATTAAGTTTCGTGACTTCCGACTGCCGGAGACGGATGTCATTAATGCCGGCGTGAATAACAATTGTGGAGTATTTACAGTTACTTTTAGCCAGCATTTTCAAATTTGACTCGATGTCGCCTGCTCTGGCCCCAGGAATGCATTAGACTATGACCGCTGGAGTCTCTAGGTTCACGTTTCTGACTATAGAGTCGCCAATGATCAGAGTTTTTTCCTCAGCGGGTGTGTCGCTGAGCGGGGAAAAACGATTAGAGACGTGAACAGGTTGGTGGTGTACCGGGGCTTTGCGACTAGGCTTCCTTCTCACCGTCACCCACCCAGTCTCCTCGCTGCTGAGGAGAGCCGAGGGACCGCTGACAGGGGGGCCTAAGCTAGCTAGCTCCGCTGCACCTAATGGGCGTCCGTCGAGATTAACTGGCGCAGACGGTGTTTCAATGCAGCGGAGCCGGGATTCCAAATCAGACAACCTCGCCTCGAGCGCCTCAAAAAGACAACATTTATTACATTTACCGTTATCGCTAAAAGAGGCAGAGGTGTAGCTAAACATCTGACAGAGAGAGCACACCAGAGGAGAGGAAAGAGAGCTAGTAGCCATAGCTAATGGCTGGAGAGCAAACCACACAGGCAGACAGCAAAACAGGAAGTGACGATACGTTACCACAAGGAAGTGACGATCCTTGTTTCCAGTTTAGGGTCATGCCATTTGGCCTTCAGGGGGCACCTGCAACTTTTCAGCGGCTTTTGGACCAAGTGTTAAGGAGGGTATCAAATTTTGCGGCTGCCTATTTGGATGACATAGTCATCTATAGTCAGACCTGGGAAGAACATTTGGTACACCTTAGGCAGGTCCTTCAGTTGATTAAGAGGGCAGGACTGACGATTAATCCACCCAAGTGTGCATTTGGACAACAGCAGGTGGAGTACCTGGGACATGTGGTTGGTCAGGGGGTCATTAGACCACGAGTAGGTAAAGTGGATGCCATCCGGACCTATCCTGTACCCACCACTAAGAAGAAGGTACAATCATTTATGGGAATGGTAGGATGGTACAGCAAGTTCATCCCCCACTTTGCTGAAAGAGCCGCAGTTTTGACTGACCTCACTAAGGCTTCAGCATCTAATAGGGTAAAATGGACAGAGGAATGTGACAGAGCTTTTGAGGATCCGAAGAGGGCTATTTCTGGGGAGAAGGTTCTCTACAGTCCAGACTTTGCTCGTCCATTTATTTTACAGACAGATGCTTCAGGAGTTGGCATTGGAGCAGTACTTCTCCAGGAGGAGAGGGGAGAGAGACACCCAGTACTGTTCTTGAGCCGTAAGTTGTTGGACCGGGAGACAAGATACTCTACGGTAGAAAAGGAATGTCTTGCCATGAAATGGGCAATAGGGTCTCTGAAGTACTATTTATTGGGGCGTCATTTTGTGTTGGAGACAGATCATCGGGCCCTACAGTGGCTGAACAGGATGAAGGATGTAAACAGTCGTCTCACAGGGTGGTATGTGTCCCTTCAACCGTATAATTTTACTGTTCGGTATGTGGCAGGGAAGACCAACCTTGTGGCAGATAGCCTCTCAAGAGTACATGACTCTTAGAGTACTGTACTCTCGGGAAAGGGGGGAGGAAATGTGACGATGGAGTGTCACCACTGTTATGATTTATTGTATTGTGTGATCATGTTATATTTGTAATATTGTAAATGTTATTATGACTATTTGTTAAAGTACACACATTATTTTTAGGATCTGTCTTTGTCTAATTTGAATGCCTTTTGGGAGATAATTGCTATGGTTAAGTATTTGGGTAAAATAATTGATAATGATTTAATTCACATACCTTTGCCAACATGCTTCCTGAGGGTGTCTGGGCAAAAGACTCTGTTAGGGGTTGAGGGCCTTTTATAGGACACCAGCAGGAAGGAAGCATGTATGGTAAGTTAGAGGGGTGGTTTAGCATTTGTAAATAGGGGTTTGAATTATTTATTGAATTATTTATACTGTTATTTATTCCATGTTATTTATTTACACTGTATATAGTTGGGGAAGTATTTATGGACTTTTTAGATATTAGTGGGTGTGTGTAAAAAATGAAAAATGTTTATTGTTTTACCTGGGGTTATGGTAGGGGCTAATCAGCCCTAATTATCTCCAATAGTATATAACAGGTGTTGGGTCTTGAAAGTTCTTGAGTTTATCTTCAGTCTTGCAGTCGAGAGTTTTCGCTGTAACCTTTGTGGATTGTTGATGAAGAATCATGTCAGATGTCTTGGAATTATTTATTTGTAAGTTTATGGAAATAAAAATGGAAAATTGAAGATTTTGCCTCCTGCCTTGCCTGCTTGCGCCAGATTGTTACAGGGCCGTTGTCCATCAGAGACTGGCTGGTGATTGGCTGAGCCAGTCAGATGACTTGAGTAAGCTTTTCCAACAAGATGAAACATCTTGATTAATATAAAACTTCACTTTTTGCCTATATATAAAAATCTAAGCTAACTTCAGTGATTCATGACTAACTTTCAGTGAGCATGCACTTTTATAAAATTGTCCTTCTATAATTAACAAGCATTAGAATAAGATTCATTTAAGCATTTTCAAACATGCAACACATTTAAAATCAATGATTAATGAAACATTTCAAACCAGAATGGTATGTCAGAGTCCCACTTGATTTTCCAGGGTATCCTGAAAAAGAAAATGATCTGAGAATTGAGAGTTTTTGTTAAAAGGAAGTCATTTCATTCATTAACCTCAGTTCAGCTTGTAGAGGCAAAAGTGAACATATTCCAGATTTGTCCACCAGGGGGTAATGTTGAGCTGTGGATAATTCCTAGAAACTGTGGAATGCACGCAAAAGATCTGGGATGTCTCAAATGGTTGTTAAAGCATCAAACTGTCTGGTTGTGAAGAAGTTCCAGTTATTTATGATGACAAACTAATCCGTTCCTTGCACAAAATGGGATCCTTATCGTACCTTTTACCATGGAATGTGTTTTCCAACGGTGGTCCTTAGATGAAGGAAACAATTCTTGACCAGACTTTTGGGTGAAACAATTTCTTTAAGGTGAAGAGTGATTTTATAGATTAGAGCCAAAAGGAATGATGCTACAAAGTGATCTGATTGACCCGAGCATCCACCTCTACTACCCTTGGGTCTGAGGTCTTCAACACTAGATCCTTCTCCCCCCGGATTTGGCTTGGGTCAATCCGGAAAACATTAGCAAGGGGACGTCGCTGGGGTTTAAGAATGGAATAAGGGTTCAGATTACGTACCCTTATGGGAAGGCATCCCTTAGTCACCCAGGCAACATACAGTGCCACTTGCCATTCATCGTCTTTTTCTGGCCCTTCCACCAAGGCACAAAAATAGGATGTGATCTCAGCCCCATACAGGTGTGTTCACAACACCATTTCACTGTTTGAAGGTACGTAGACTGGGTCTTGGCGGGCCAACAGGGCCACTCCAATCTGTCCATCTGATGGTTTGGCCTGCTCCACTTTCTGGCAGACAGCAAAGGCCCCAAATCCCACTCTCCTTTAGCCTGTAAGGACATAGTGGTACCAAACATGGTCAGCCAAGATGAATTCCCTGGAACACTTCATTCCAACAATGTGCGATTACATTCATCCCAAGGATACCTCTCTCAACATTAAGGCATTCATCTTTATCAATAATGACCCCTTTACCTGGTATCGTGATACCTCCCACAGAAAAATCCAAGATAGCGTAGCCAGTGTAGGGAATTTGCAATCCATTGGCAGCATTTGGTTCCAAGGTTGTCATAGCCAGGAGCGGTACTGGGGTTAAGCTCCCACTGCTCATAAAATGCTCCTTACGGCGTGCGTCTCGAAAAGCCTCTGACAACTAAGTCCAACTCCTAACCTGCCCATGTGGTTTAGTCTCTAAGCCCGGCGGAACTGCTTTTACTAATAGGAGAAGGGGCGAGGGCGGATCTCTGGCGCCTTAAAACCAGATGCTTCGGGTAGATGGTGGCTTGTCAACCTGGGAAGGTAGCCCATCTAGGGGAAGGTAAACCCTGATTTCAAACCTCCGCTGCCTTGCGGCACACCTGGTCACGGGAAAGGCTTCGGGAGTCAACCCTGAGGAAAAATCCGGAGTCGGAGCCCCTAAGGCAGTTCTCTGTTGTGCTCAACATCGTTCTGGCAGCTCCTGCGACAGCGCTGGTGCCAAACAATAGCAGCCCTGCTGTTCCTTTGGATTCATCAGTGATGTGGAGAGGGGGGACATGCTGCATGGGTAACATCTTGTCCTCCATATCTTCCTGCCCAGGCTTGAATCCTACCAACGTCCAACGCTGGAAGGTAGAACACCGGTGCGCATCGGCCTGTTCAGCCACAGGTGGTGCTGTTCCAGCAGAGTAGACGTTTAGGATTCTCTTCCATGGTCATCATAGACCGACGGAGGCCGACGAGGCAGCATTTAAAGTAAACCAATGCATATCTTTTGGGCTCTGCTTCTGTATGCCACTTACCCATTTCTGAAAGAAGGTTTCACTAAACAGTGTAACTTGTGAGCCAGTATCAAGCAAACAGGGCACTCTCACTCCTTCAATTAAATCTTCCACCCCTGGACATTCCCCAACCAAAGATGGTTTAGCAAGTTTCATTTCCCTGGTCTCCCTCCCCAACCACTCGGATCTCAGCAGCTGGGGTGTTAGTTTTACTGCCTCTGCTCCTGTGGGCAGCCCCTTTGGATATGGCCAGCCTGTTCACATACTCTACAAATGGGTTTGCCCTGTTGGTCCCACTCAAATTTCTAATGTTGCCTGGGGGAAGTGGTATAGTGGCCATTTTGAACGCTACCTCTAGGGCGTGAGATGAAATCTCACGCAGCTGGAGCATTCTGTGGGGAGAGTTGGTGTTTCTTCTTTGAGAGTCTCTTTTATGACAGACAGTTGGTCTTGCATTTCTTTCCTAAGTTCAGCTCTTACTTTCTCCCTCCACTCTTCCAAGCTAGATGTTATTACAGCTTGTCATGGCTGTGGCACTGCAATGCATGATGCACAGGCAAACTCTGACTTTAGTTCAGTTTACTAACCACCTCATTAAAGGACATTGTGAGTGTTCTACGCACCTGTCATTGAAGCTCCTGTTGCACCATACCCGGCCTCAAACCCAGGACAAGCTGGTCTCACACAGTCATCTCATCTTGAGCAGATCCAGCTGGGTCATGCTCTCGCCATGAGGATAAAAGTTCACGGAGCCTGAGATCATCAGCAGCTACAGTCTCCTGCTCGTGTTGATGACATTTAAAAATTTTGCCCAAAGCTGGGCTATTGAGACAACACATGTATAGAATCTACTTAATTCTTCAAGAATGGCTGTACTAGCTGAGCATCTGATTGGATCCAATAGCTGCATTTCTCTTTTTGCTTCCCTCTCAAGTGCACCAAGAAGAAAATGAACTTTCTGTTCTTCATTTAAGCCTTGTGCCCTCAGCATCGCATGAACCTGTCCATCCCATTCTGCAAAACTCAATTTACTTGGGTCACCATCAAATTTTGGAATCCAGGGTACCCCCATAAACCAAGGCATAATCAACGCATTAAGCACTGGTGCACCAGCGGTAACATTTTCTAATCAGGCCCCATTTTCTTGTGCTTCACCATGTCCTGAAGCTTCAGACCGCACTATACAGTATTTTCTTCATTCATTTTGAACAGTGTGGTGTGGAAAAGGGAGTCCTGCCAGCAACGCTACTTATGTAACAGGTTTGTAAGCTGGTAAATATCCTTTTAAAGGTTCAGAATCCCAGCCACACCAACACAGATCAAAGGACAACACTTAGTTTAAAATCAGTGTCCTTTTTATCAACAATTCTTGGCCAAGACAGAGAACAAATGAATAAACATCACTGATAAAAAAAAATAAAATACAACAATTATCTCTTCTTCATAAAACACATTCTAAAAGGAGGATGTAATACCACACAGTTCAGTCCAGTCTCTAAAAGCGACCGGGTTTTCCTTGCACCAAGAGAGAAGGATCATCTTCCCTGTGGTATACAGTGGTGTGAAAAAGTGTTTGCCCCCTTCCTGATTTCTCTTTTTTTGTATGTTTGTCACACTTAAAAGTTTCAGATCATTAAACAAATTTAAATATTAGACAAAGATAACACAAGTAAATACAAAATGCAGTTTTTAAATGAAGGTGTTTGTTATTAAGGGTAAAAAAAAAATCCAAACCTACATTGCCCTGTGTGAAAAAGTGATTGCCTCCCCACTGTTAAAACATAAATTAACTGTGATTTATCCCATCTTTGGAAAGCTGAGTTCAATTTCACTAGCCACACCCAGGCCTGATTACCGCCACACCTGTTCTCAGTCAAGAAATCACTTAAATAGGACTTGCCTGATAAAGTGAAGTAGACCAAAAGATCCTCAAAAGTCATACATCATGCTGCGATCCGAAGAAATTCAGGAACAAATGAGAAACAAAGTAATTGAGATCTATCAGTCTGGAAAAGGTTATAGAGCCATTTCTAAAGGTTTGGGACCCCAGTAAACCACAGTGAGAGCCATTATCCACACATGGCAAATACATGAAACAGTGGCGAACCTTCCCAGGAGTGGCCGGGCAACCAAAATTACCCCAAGAGTGCAGCGACGACTCATCCAAGAAGTCACAAAAGATCCCACAACAACGTCCAAAGGACTGCAGGCCTCACATGCCTCAGTTAAGGTCAGTGCTCATAATTCCACCATAAGAAAGAGACTGGGCAAAAATGGCCTGCATGGCAGAGTTCCAAGATGAAAACCACTGCTGAGCAAAAAGAACATAAAGGCTTGTCTCAGTTTTGCCAGAAAACATCTTGATGATCCACAAGATTTTTGGGAAAATACTGTGTGGACTGATGAGACAAAAGTTGAACTTTTTGGAAGGTGTGTGTCCCATTACATCTGCCGTAAAAGTAACACAGCATTTCAGAAAAGGAACATCATACCAGCAATAAAATATGGTGGTGACAGTGTGATGGTCCGGGGCTGTTTTGCTGCTTCAGGACCTGGAAGGCTTGCTGTTGTAAATGGAACCATTAATTCTGCTGTCTACCCAAAAATCCTTAAGGAGAATGTTGGGCCATGTGTTCGTGATCTCAAGCTGAAGTGCACTTGGGTTCTGCAGCAGGACAATGATCCAAAACAAACCAGCAAGTCCATCTCTGAATGGCTTAAGAAAAACAAAATGAAGACTCTGGAGGGGCCTAGTCAAAGTCCTGACCTGAATCCTATTGAGATGCTGTGGCATGACCCTTAAAAGGCAGTTCATGCTCGAAAACCCTCCAATGTGGCTGAATTACAACAATTTTGCAAAGATGAGTGGGCCAAAATTCCTCCACAGTGCTGTAAAAGACTCATTGCCAGTTATTGCAAATGCTTGATTGCAGTTGTTGCTTAAGGGTGGCCCAACCAGTTATTAGGTTTAGGGGGCAATCACTTTTTCACACTGGGTTTCACACAGGCTTGGATTTTTTTCCCCTTAATAATAAACACATTCATTTAAAAACAGCATTTTGTGTTTACTTGTGTTATCTTTGTCTAATATTTAAATTTGTTTGATGATCTAAAACATTTGTGTGACAAACGTAAAAAAGAGAGAAATCAGGAAGGGGGCAAATACTTTTTCACACCACTGTATTCTGTACGAGCACTCAGTGCTCTGCTATGTTAGTCTATAATGACCGGAGTTGGATTACTGATGTCTGTTGTTGCTGTGCAGGCCTTCTACTAAAGAGCACAGTCATAACCTTGGCCTGGTCTCTGTGTATTGATTATAATATCGTCATAAGTGAAACCCACCCTACATCAGGAAGCTAGAGAGTATTGAAGCCATATAACAATAACCAAAAGAATACAACATGGTGTCAGAAGACTGAATCGCAGAGCAAAACAGACGAGGTACAGTGTGCTAAGCCAGCAAGTCAGAAGCTAACGTCAGCAGAAGCTAACAAATGCTGATATGGAGCAATTCAAACCGCAGTCCCCACTGATACTCAACGGCAAGCTCTTTGAAAACTGGAGAAGGTGGGAACAATGTTTTTGGCTGTATGTTGTTGCCTCAGGTGCATGTGAAAAGGAGGAAGATGTTAAAATAGCAATCCTTCTCCACTCAATCAGTGAAGAGGCCTTAGAAGTGTACCGTACACCTCACGATGGCCCCAGTGGGTGACTGATTGGACACGAGATGCTGACTGAGTGAAGATGAGAAGAAACTCCTTATAAGAACACTGACAAAGATTTCTTGAAGGAAAATCTAGAAGAAGTGGATATAATTTAGCTAGGAGGAATGGAGGTGGGAAGCGGGGAAGAGGAAGATTGGAGCTCAGTGGAGTCTAAAAGAAGCAAACATAGACGTAAAGAAAATCAATCAAGAGCGTTATCGAGTGCTAATGAATCAGAAGATGACCAATCCCGGAATAAACAGGAGTGTAATCATTAAACTTACTCAGGAAGTAGCATCATTTCGTGAGAGGAACCCAATTAAGCTCACTAATGCAATTAATAAGTTACTTGGAGAAGTTTTAAATGCAAGAATTCTTCGTAGTGGTTCGTTACTAGTTACATGTAAAGATAGTGTTCAACAAGGAAAAGCAATCAGAGTCAATAAGATGGAGGGGGAAAATGTGCAGTGTTCAGTATTGGAAGGAAATAAGGCAATGAGAAGAGTGATATTGGGCATTTCAACGGCTGTCTGAACTGATGAAATAATGAAAAACTTAACTGGAGCAAAAGTGACAGAGGCACAAAGATTGAAAACTAATAGAAATGGCGAAAAATGTGATAGTCTGTCGGTAATGTTAAAATTTGATGAAACAAGACTGCCAAGTAAGGTGTATATTGGCTACATGAGCTATGAAGTCAGACTTTACGTTCCTCCTCCACTCAGATCACTCTATATATAATTCAAGAAATCTCTGTCTGTGTGTCTGTCACGATCATAGGACTCGCTAAAAGATCATAGGACCACCTATGATGTTCCTATGATGTCAAAAGTTTGGTCATGTAGCAGCGATATGTAAAGGTAGACAACAATGTGCCAGATGCTCCGGTAAACATGAATATGGCAAGTGTGAAAGAGGAGCCAAATTAAAGTGCTGTAACTGCGGTGGTGAAACTCTGCATATCGAGGTTGTGAAGTCAGCAAAAGAGCAGCAGAAATTCAGCAGATAAAAGTCTTCCAGAGATTAACATATGCAGAACCTGCGAAAAAGGTGCCAGCTAAAAAAGTGGGAGTGGACTCGAACAGGGAAAGTGTGCAGACTTGCAGTGCATGCAGTAGAATTAAGGAAGATACTCTGGTTTTGAAGGAAAATAATTTTGTCTTTTTTGTGGTAGATGTAATAAACTGCACTGCGCAGACTTCCAAGAAAACAGAGAAAATCAAAATCATTGTGAAAGCAGCAGAAAAATATCTTGGTATTAAGGGGCTACATTGGGAAGCAGTTGAGGATTTGTTAAGTGGGGGATCTTTAAGTTCAAAGCCATCATGGGCTGGTGGATCAACCGCCATTCAAGTCTAAAAGAAGAAGAATGAGATGAGAGGCAGATATGGACTACAGTTAGAAGAAGAATAATGAGATGAGACGCAGATACGAGATTAAAGAAGAAGAACGTTACAAAGCTATGAGGAAAACATCATAAAGCTATGAGGAAAATGTTACAAAGCTATGAGGAAAACATCATAAAGCTATGAGGAAAACATCACAAAGCTATGAGGAAAACGTCACAAAGTTATGAGGAAAAACAGACAGACAGACAGACAGACACAGAGTGAAGTGATGATATAGAGTGATGTACGAGGAGACGAAGAAGAGTGATGTCTGAAGATAGAGTTGCGGTTCGATTGGACACAGCAATGATGATAGAAGGACTACAGCTCCTGACCTGATAGAGTGATGATATAGAGTGAGGTGTGTGGTGGTAATGCACCTGTGGGCTGGTTGCCAGCCGCCAATCGAGTCTAAAAGAAGAAGAAGAACTCCTTCTGCGGAATTGTAGAGTGATGATAATTAGGTCAGTGGCAGTAATGCACCTGTGGGCTGGTTGCCAACCGCCAATCAAATCTAAAAGAAGAAGAAGAAGAAGACCCCAGCAGGTGAGAGCGTGACAATGGATGATGTTCTAAAAGCTTTCAAGGATTGCTGCAGCCCCCCAGAAAAATTATGTTTTTGATTCTGGTCATATCAGATGACCAAAGTGCATGTCTGTAGATAGATTCATTACAGAGCTGTGTCAGAAGAGCAAAGACTGTGAGTTTGTTTAGCACAAGTGAACATGACATGCTCAGGGACAAATTAATGTTCAGTATAACTGATTCTCATCTAAGAGAAAGACTGTTGCGCGAAAGTGGCCTGATGCTGCACAGAGCCATAGAAGTATGCAGACCAACAGAAGTAGCCAGAGCACAGATTCAAGCCATGCAGATGGCACCTGTCAGACAGAAGACAGCAGTGGACACTATAGAAAGAGCAACAGAAAGAAAGAGAGCAGGTGCTCGGAACGAAAGCACCAGGAAATATACAACCAATAACTGTCAGAAATGTGGTAGGAAACATGAACCGGAGCAGTGCCCAGCTTATGGAGCAGTGAATAAATGTGGCAAGAAAAACCACTTCTCAAAGGTGTGTAGAGCAATCACCACCAGCAACAACAATAAAACAAAAGCAGTGAACTTGTGAAAGTTGATTCTTTATACATTGGGCAGCTAGGAGGCAACATAGAGCAAAAGAAACACAATACGTGGTACACAATAGCAAACATCAAAGACATGGACATTTAATTTAAACTAGATACAGGTGCGGATGCAAATGTGCTACCCCTGTCCATTTTCCAGCAGCTGCCAGGTCCCCTTCAACTACAGCTTACAGAGACAATGTTAGTTGGTTTTGGAGGAGTTCATCTGCCCCCAGAGGGTGTTGTATCTCTTAACTGCAAAACAACCAGATGTACAGCTATACTGAAGTTCTATGTGACAAACCAGGCTGACACATCAATCCTTGGTGGTGCAGCATGCGTAGATTTACAACTGATCAAAAGGGTAGAGATGCTTACAGCCACTCCACTTAAGTCACAAAAACCTCCAGCTACTAAAGAAGAACTGCTTAAGACATATCCAACAGTTTTTACAGGGCTGGGTGAGTTTCCAGGAGTTCATCATGTACATGTGGACCCAAATATTGTGCCAGTGGTGCATGGCTGCAGGAACGTTCCCCTGTCAATTATGGACAAACTAAAAGACACACTGCATGACTTGAGAGGAGAGAAATCATAGGTCCCGTCACAGAACCGATGGAATGGATGAACAGTCTTGTAGTCACGAAGAAGAGAAATGGTTCTCTTAGGGTGTACTTGGACCCTTGTGACCTGAATAAGGCAGTCAAATGTCAGCACTACTCCATTCCCACTCCTGAAGATGTGTGCAACAAACTGTCTGGAAAATCCATTTTTACCATCCTTGATGAAAAGGTTGGATATTAAACTATGCAGATTAAACTGGATGAGGCCTCATCAAAACTATGTACCTTCAACACACCATGGGGCCGATTCTGCTTCCTCAGACTCCCCTTCGGGATAAAATCTGCAAGCGAAGTGTTCCAGCAAAAGAACTGTGAGACCTTTGGTGACATACAAGGGGTGCATACCATTGCAGATGAGATGATCATCAGAGCTTCATCAGAGCAAGAGCACAATGAGATCCTACAGAATGTAATGGAGAGAGTAAAAACAGCATATGTAAGATTCAACAAGGACAAGATCCAGTTCCAAGTCAACACAGTAATTTATATGGGACACATTATTACAGCAGAGGGATAGAGAGCTGATGAGACAAAGGTAAAGGCAATAATTGACATGCCACCCCCCACCGACAAACAAGTCCTACGTTTGTTGGGAATGACAAAGTTCTTAATACGGTACATTCCAAATGAGGCTTCACTGACAGCACCTCTTAGACAGCTCCTGAAAAAAGATGTTGTGTGGCAGTGAACCCCACAGCACAGTACAGCACTGGTGAATTTGAAAGCCACATTAATGCAAGCACCAGTACTGAAATTCTTTGATCACAAGAAGCCTCTCGCACTTCAAGCAAACTCCTCAAAAGATGGACTTGGTGCATGCCTTCTCCAGGCAGGCCATCCCATATGCTATGCTTCATGTGCACTCACGGAAACAGAATGGAGGTATGCTCAAATAGAGAAGGAACTACTCTCCATAGTCTTCGCTTCCAAAAGATTTCACCAGTATATTTGGCAGGACAGTAACAGTGTGTTATGATTCCCCATGCGCCATTACGCAGTGCACGGAAGAAGGAATTAAAACCCATGTGTAGAAGTAGTAGCGTGCACTTTATTGAACAACAAAATAAAGTTCAGTCCAGCAAACAGTTATGATGACAACAGAAGGATGAGTTCACAGTAATGGATGACACCAGGAAAACAGGGATGCCTCTCGGACGCTCAACAGCCCAAGGGAGAGAATGCCTAGTGCCGCAGGACAACTGAACGGCACAAGGAGAAAGGCAAAAATAAACTTACGGGCTGGAGTGGTCCAAGGCAGTCCATGCTATCTGGTGAGGGCAGGCGAAGCAGGAACAGCCACTAACACCAGGAAACCAACGAAAGTCAGGTGGAGTTAGAAAAGACTAAACAGTCAGGCTGAAAGTAACAAGTAGGGAGTGGAGGCTAACATACACAGAGGAACAGCGACTGTGTATATTGCGCAATGATCCGGTGATCTCTTCCCACTCAAACAGAGCTTAAGTAATGAGAATACTAATGAGGAAAGAGACCGCCAGTGTGAATGTGGGTGGGCTGGACTGAATGGAAAACAGGTGTGCATGAGTGAGTGTCTGAGCATGTGAATGGAGATGAATGGAGGTGTGTGTGTGTGTGTGTGTGTGTGTGTGTGTGCGCGCGCACGTGCATAATGAGGAACAGCTGGTGACACTGACAGGAGGAGGGGGCGTGGCCAAGCTGTCAGGGAGCGGAGGACCCAAAGGGCTCCCTGAAGTGCCTGATGGACCATAAACAATGTAAAGAGACAAAATAGCCACAGTGTCAGAACTGGGTTTGGGACCACCAAACCCAAGTTCATGACAGAGCCCCCCCCCCAAGGGGTGGTTTCCAGACACCCTAGTGATACCAGAAGGAGAACACAAAAAACACAATAAGGGACCCCCCCCCCCCCCTTCCCAGAGGAAAACAACAATCCAGGGTGGGAGGTGGGAGAAAACAGGTTCGGAGGGAAGCAACAAGTAAATAATACAAAAATAATATATAAACGAGGTGAGGTGAACCCCCTCCCAGCCCCAACCTAGGACAACACCCCTCTACCAAAGAGTCCACAGTTCAGGGTGCCGGCCAGAGTCCCAGGCCCCAGGGGCGATGGAAAGAGGCCAATCAGGTGGTCTATCCAGGTCTAGGACCCGTTGGACCGCCCAGGAGAGCGGGTCAGGTGGCCGGCCAGACAAAAAGGACCACTGTACACCACAACACAGTTTGTCAGGCGGACGAGCTGGGTCCTTGAGCCACCAGCTCAGAAGCGGCGGCCCGGGAGCTGGTCTCCCCATGGGAAGGACCAATCAAAGGGGAGACCAAGGAAGGAGAGCCCCGACATCATAAAGAAGAGACGAGGAAGGAGCCCCCTGCCCCCCGTGGCTCCGAGCTGGGGGACAGTAGCACCTGCGATGGTCCCAGTCCGGGACAGAGCTGCACCCGTGGTGGCTCCAGGCTGGAGCTTAGTTGCACCTGTGGTGGACTCCGGCTGTAGCTCTGCTGCACCCATGGTGGACTCCGACTGGAGCTCTGCTGCACCCATGGTGAACTCCAGCTGGAGCTCAGCTGCACCCACGGTGACTCCCGGCTGGAGCTCTGCTGCACCCGCAGTGGACTCCGGAATCAGAATTAGAATCAGAATCAGAATCAGGTTTATTGCCATTGTTCATGTAGTACACAAACTAGGAATTTGTCTCGGTACAATGCTGCAACATTAAACATGATAAGATAAGAGAAATAAACTATACATGTAATAAAGTGTAGGATAAGATTAAGTGATACTGGTCAACAGTTAAAATATATATTAGCCAGCAGCAGATACTGTGGAGAACTATATAGTGCAGTCGGTAATGCAGGAAGAAAACAGTGATGATTGACATGAGTCTGGTTGAGCTGCTGTACATGGTGCACGAGAGTCACTTAGTGTTCAGCAGTCTAATGGCAGAGGGGAAGAAGCTGTTCATGTGACGGGAGGTTTTAGTCTGGATGGACCGAAGTCTTCTACCAGAGGGGAGGGGGGCAAACAGTACATGACCAGGGTGTGAGGGATCGGCTATGATCCGGCCAGCACGCCTCCGGGTCCTGGAGATGTACAGATCCTGGAGAGATGGGAGCTTGCAGCCGATCACCTTCTCAGCAGTGCGCACGACGCGCTGCAGCCTTAGTCTGTCCCTGGCAGTGGCTCCTGCGTACCACACGGTTATGGAGGTGGTGAGGATGGACTCGATGATGGCTGTGTAGAACTGCACTAACATCTTGGTGGGTAGCTTGAGCTTCCTCAGCTGCCGCAGGAAGAACATCCTCTGCTGGGCTTTTTTGATGAGTGAGCTGATGGTCAGCTCCCATTTGAGGTCCCTGGTGATGGTAGTGCCTAGGAAGCGGAAGGAATCAGCAGTGGTGATGGGAGAGCCTGAGAGGGTGAGGGGGGGCAGAGGAGTAGTGACTTTCCTGAAGTCTACAATCATCTCCACTGTCTTCAGAGCGTTCAGCTGCAGGTTGTTATTGCTGCACCAGGACGCCAGCTGGGCCACCTCTCTCCTGTAGGCGGACTCGTCGCCGTTGGAGATGAGCCCGATGAGGGTGGTGTCGTCCGCAAACTTGATCAACTTGACAGACTGGTGGCTGGAGGTGCAGGAGTTGGTGTAAAGGGAGAAGAGTAGGGGGGAAAGTACACAGCCCTGGGGTGATCCGGTGCTGATGCTAGTATAGTCTGAGACAGTCTTTCCCAGCCGCACATGCTGCCTCCGGTCCGTCAGGAAGTCGATGATCCACCTGCAGAGGGAGTCAGGCACGTTGAGCAGGGACAGCTTGTCCCGGAGCAGAGCGGGGCGGATGGTGTTGAATGCGGAGCTGAAGTCCACAAACAGGATCCTGGCGTAGGTTCCCGGGGAGTCCAGGTGCTGCAGGATGGAGTGGAGGGCCAGGTTGACTGCATCGTCTACAGACCTGTTGGCTCGGTAGGCAAACTGCAGCGGGTCCAGGAGAGGGGTGGTGATGGACTTGAGGTGGGACAGGACCAGGCGCTCAAAGGACTTCATGACTACAGAGGTGAGCGCTACAGGTCTGTAGTCATTAAGTCCAGTGATCCGTGGCTTCTTGGGGACAGGGATGATGGTGGAGGATTTGAGGCAGGACGGCACGTGGCATAACTTAAGGGAGGTGTTAAAAATGTCTGTGAATACAGGAGCCAGCTGTTTCGCACAGAGTCTCAGGGTGGAGGGAGACACGCCGTCTGGGCCGGGGGCCTTGCGCGGGTTCAGTCTGGAGAACTGTTTGAGCACATCCTGCTCACTGATGATAAGGGGAGGGGGGGAGGTGGGGGGGGGGTGCCTTAAATGAAGTAGGGAATGTGGAGGCTGTGGAGCTGGAGGGAGGGGGGGAGTTGGACACAGATGACGAGGTGTCAAAACGGGCATAGTGTTGGGACAGTCTCTGACAAAGGGCTTTGTCATCCTGACCTTTAGGAGCCTGAGGCCGATAGTTGGTGATCTGCCTCAGTCCTCTCCACACGGAAGCCGAATCATTAGCAGTGAACTGCTGTTGGAGTCTCTCTGAGTACACAGATTTAGCCCTCTTCAGCTCTCTGTTAAACCGGTATTTAACCTCCCTGTAGCAGTCCCTGTCTCCACTTTTCAGCGCTGCTTCCTTCTCCTTCCTGATCTGTCTGAGCTTAGCTGTGAACCAGGGTTTGTCATTAGAGTAACTCACCCTGGTGCGTGATGGAAGAATGTTCTCTTCACAAAAGTGGATATATGAGTTCACAGTGTCCGTGTACTCATCCAGATCATGCGTGGCTCCTTTAAGCATGCCCCAGTCAGATATTTCCATGCACGTTTCCAGCTTCTCCTCAGCATCACTGGTCCGTATCTTCGTAGTGCTCACAACAGAACAACAGCAGAGCAGTGTGAGCAGTGCTCACAACAGCAGAACTCCAACTGGAGTTCTGCTGCACCTGCGGCGGCTCCTGACTGGAGCTCTACAGCACCCATGGTGACTCCCGGCTGGAGCTCAGCTGCACCCACAGTGGACTCCAATTGGAGTTCTGCTGCACCCATGGTGGCTCCCGACTGGAGCTCTGCAGCACCCGCGGTGGGCTCTGGCTGGAGCACCGTTGCACCTGCGGTGGATCCCATCAGGGACCTCATTGCTACCGTGGTGGCCTCCCCAGTGAGGGAGGTAGGACTCTCCACCACCCCTGGCACTGAACCCGGATCCTCGGTGGCCTCTGGTGGGATTGGCTGCTCTCTGGCGACCCTGGCAAGGAGCTCCAAAACCAGAGAGAGAGAGAAAGAGACCAAGTCAGGGTCACTGGCAGTGGCAGAGCCCAGTGAGGTGAGGCTGAGAGCTGCCCCTGGGCCTCCTCACCATGAGTCGGGCAGTGTGACTTCAACATAGGTACTGCAGACATTATGGAGCACACTTGCCTGAACTCGGGCTCCATCTCCGTCCAGGACTCTGGTGATCTAGGGTGCGCTGGTTCGGTTGGTCCGAGAGACACTGTACCCACGTTGACCTCTACCAGGGCAGCTGGACTCACGTCTTCATCATCCGCAGACACCCCAGGTAGTGGTGGATCCTCTCCGGCAACCCTAGGAAGGAGCTCAGGGAAGACTGGAGAGGACAGGCGGCTAGGGTTGCCGGCAGTGGCGGAGCCCGGCGAGGGGAGTCCGGATGCAGCTGAGGACTGCAGCTGATTCTCCTCTCCAAGAGCCAGGCAAGATCTCTCAAAAACTGACTTGAGAATTACAGGAGAGATTACTTGCCTGCACTCGAGCGCCACTGCCGTCCAGGACTCCGACGATGCTGATGACGACGTCTTGGGCCCAGCCAGCTGGAGGTCTGGTCCGCAGGATGACTCTGGTGTGGCGGCCCCCGCAGCAGGGATGATGGTGGTTGCAGTCTCTCTGCCCCCGTGCACCGTCTTCCATGCAACCGGCTCTTCTGGCGTGGTGGCCGGGGATTGCCTCACTGCTGACCCTGGAACTGGATCCTCCAGGACCTCAGGTTCCTCCCCCCTCTGGTGACCTGGTTCTGGGGCTGGCGAACTCGCAGGAGCACACATAGAGGATTTGGAGACGTCAGGTGAAGAGCCATAACAGGCCACTGGAGCAGAGTACTCGGGGGACTGCAGACCCTGAGTCTCCTGGCCAGCGGACAGGCAAAATTGCTCATCAAAAGTGGAAGTTAAATGAGGAAGAACTTGCCTGTTCTCCTGGCTCTGGATGTCCCCAGTGGCATCCGGGGCGTCTCCTCTCCTCCTTACGTCCAACCCAGGCCCGCACTCCTCGGTAGGTGGCGGAGAAACCTCCCACACGGGAGCATGGGAAGGCGAGGAAGAGGAAAAAACTGCCTCCTCCACTTTGGCAGATGTAAAAGTTGAGGGGGAAGTAGCTGCAAGAGGGGCAAATGGCCTGATCGAGTCTCCCTGCTACTCCAAGGGATGGTCAGCCTCGGCCAATGTAACACATTGTAGTTCCTCCCTTTCACGGAGTTCCTCCTCCATTCGACGGTCATTCCTCCTCCATCCGATGGTCAATCAGGGTGAGCAACGCGAGTCTCTCCTCCTCCGTCATCACGCACGTGGATTGGAGAACGAAGCAGTTTCGGCCAGCGAAGAGGGTCTCCATTCCTCCTTCTCGCGGTGCTCCTCCTCCATCTGGCGGTCTATCTGGGCTAGCAAAACCTGTTTCTCCTCCTCCGTCATAACATAAGTGGATGGAGTGCACCCAAGCTTGAGGGATGACGCAGGAGCGGGAGAGCCGTGGGAGGAGAGTGGCTTCTTCCGCCGCCAGCGCTTCTTCTGACGGGATGATGGCTCCGACGTCGGGGAGGCCCACTCCAATTCCAGGTCTGGCAGGGGGAAGAGGACAGAGAGGATGTCGTCCACCCTCGGAATTAGCCAGAGGTTGGGATGACGCCGCATGATGTCTTCAGCGGTGATCCGTGCCAGCCGAACATCTTCTGGAGACAGCGGCCACTGAACAGAAAAGAAAGCCTGTTCCAGGAGGTCCTGCGCTCTCAGTTCCTTATCTGTCCAGACCACCATAGCGTAGCTCGGAGGGGGGAAAAGAAAAAGGTGAAAAGAAAAGAAAAACGCACGACTACTCTGCTGGGTTTTCTTTTTCTGGCTGGATCATTCTGTTATGATTCCCCGTGCGCCATTACGCAGCGCACGGAGTAAGGAATTGAAACCCACGTGTAGAAGTAGTAGCGTGCACTTTATTGAACAACAAAATAAAGTTCAGTCCAGCAAACAGTTATGATGACAACAGAAGGATGAGTTCACAGTAATGGATGACACCAAGAAAACAAGGACACCTCTCGGATGCTCAACAGCCCAAGGGAGAGAATGCCTAGTGCCACAGGACAACTGAACGGCACAAGGGGAAAGGCAAAAATAAACTTACGGGCTGGAGCGGTCCAAGGCAGTCCGTGCTGTTTGGTGAGGGCAGGCGAAGCAGGAACAGCCACTAACATCAGGTAACCAATGAAAGTCAGGCATTAGAAAAGACTAAACAGTCAGGCTGAAAGTAACAAGTAGGGAGTGGAGGCTAACATACACAGAGGAACAGTGACTGTGTATATTGCGAAATGATCCAGCGATCTCTTCCCACTCAAACAGAGCTTAAGTAATGAGAATACTAATGAGGAAAGAGACCACCGGTGTGAACGTGTGTGGGCTGGACTGTGAGTGTCTGAGCATGTGAATGGAAGCGCGCATGCATGCTGTGTGTGTGTGTGTGTGTGTGTCCACGCGCGTACGTAATGAGGAACAGCTGGTGACACTGACAGGAAGAGGGGGCATGGCCAAGCTGTCAGGGAACAGAGGATCCAAACGGCTCCCTGAAGCACTTGATGGAAAATAAACACTGTAAAGAGACAAAATAGCCACAGTGTCAGAACTGTCCCCTCCTGAACTCCTGAACTCCAGAACTCCCGCCCCTTCGGCGGCTCAGGAGGGGAAAGCAGCTCCCCGTCCACACTGTGTATGGTGCGGATGGGACACTGTTGAATACTTCGAGGATCTCCTCAATCCCACTGATACGCCTTCCACAGAGGAAGCAGGGTTTGGGGACGAGGGGGATGACTCGCCTATCACAGGGGCTGAGGTCGCCAAGGTGGTTAAAAATCTCCTTGGTGGCCGGGCCCCGGGGATGGACGAGATTCGCCCTGAGTACCTCAAGGCCCTGGATGTTGTTGGGTTGTCATGGTTGACATGCCTCTGCAACATTGCGTGGAGGTCGGGGGCAGTGCCTTTGGCATGGCAAACCGGGGTGGTGGTTCCTCTCTTCAAAAAAGGGGACCGGAGGGTGTGCTCCAACTTTAGAGGGATCACACTCCTCAGCCTCCCTGGGAAGGTCTATGCCAAGGTACTGGAGAGGAGAGTCCGGCCGTTGGTCGAACCTCGGATTCAGGAGGAGCAATGTGGTTTTCGTCCTGGCCGTGGCACATCGGACCAGCTCTTTACCCTCTCGAGAATTCTTGAGGGTTCGTGGGAGTTTGCCCAACCAGTTTACATGTGTTTTGTGGACTTGGAGAAGGCATTTGACCGCGTCCCTTGTGGATTTTTGTGGGGGGTGCTTCGGGAGTATGGGGTATCGGGCTTGTTGTTATGAGCTATTCGGTCTCTGTACGACCGTTGTGAGAGTTTGGTTCGTATTGCCAACACTCGGTCGGAGTCATTCCCAGTGAGAGTTGGACTCCGCCAGGGCTGCCCTTTGTCACCGATCCTGTTCACAATTTTTATGGACAGAATTTCTAGGCTCAGCCAGGGAATGGAGGGTGTCATGCTTGGTGACCACAGGATCTCATCTCTGTTGTTTGCAGATGATGTTGTCCTGTTGGCTTCATCCAGCAATGACCTACAGCTCTTGCTGGGACGGTTTTCCGCTGAGTGTGAAGCGGCTGGGATGAGAATCAGCACCTCCAAGTCCGAGTCCATGGTCCTCAGCCGGAAAAAGGTGGATTGTCCTCTCCGGGTTGGGGACAGGCTCCTGCCCCAAGTGGAGGAGTTTAAGTATCTTGGGGTCTTGTTCACGAGTGAGGGGAAAATGGAGCGAGAGATCGACAGACGGATCGGAGCAGCATCTGCAGTGATGCGGACGTTGTACCGGTCTGTTGTGGTGAAGAGGGAGCTTAGTTCTAAGGCAAAGCTGTCGAGTTACCAGTCAATCTACGTTCCTACTCTCACCTATGGTCATGAGCTTTGGGTAATGACCGAAAGAACGAGATCGCGGATACAAGCGGCGGAAATGAGCTTTCTCCGTAGGATTGCTGGACTCACCCTCAGAGATAGGATGAGGAGCTCAGTCATCCGGGAGAGGCTCAGAGTAGAACCGCTGCTCCTCCACATTGAAAGGAGTCAGTTGAGGTGGTATGGGCATCTGATTAGGATGCCTCCTGGATGCCTCCCACTTGAGGTGTTTCAGGTACGTCCCACTGGGAGGAGACCCCGGGGCAGACCCAGGACTCGGTGGAGAGACTATGTCTCCCAGCTGGTCTGGGAACGCCTTGGTATCCCCTCTGAAGAGCTGGAGCAGGTGGCTGGGGAGAGGGAAGTCTGGGCTTCTCTGCTTGAACTGCTGCCTCCGCGACCCGGACCTCCGGAAAAGCGGTAGAAGATGGATGGATGGATGGATGTCAGAACTGGGTTTGGGACCACCAAACCCAAGTTCCTGACAGTGCAGACTGATCACAAGCCTTTGGAGAACAAAGTGCAGAAACCACTGAGCAAGGCACCAGAACAACTACAAGGAATGTTGCTTCAACTGCAAAAGTACAACTTGAAAATTACGTACACACCAGGCAAACAAATGTACATTGCTGACACACTATCATGAGTGACATCAGGTAAAGCAAGTGAAGATGAAAACACTTCAGAGGAAGAAGTGGTGTATGTAATAGAAGCTACAGATGCACTGAGTGAGGACACTTACTTGGATGAAAGCAGCAACTGCAACAGACAGCGTGCTACATGCTATATATGAGACATGCATGACTGGATGGCCAGCAAGAAGAGAAAGTGTGGACAGAAATTTACACAGCTATTGGCCTATGAGACATAATATCAGCCTGCAAAATGGCATTGTAATGGTTGGAGACAAAATGATCATACCACAAAGCTTAAGAAAATTCATCCTAGAAAAACTGCATCTAGCTCATCAAGGTGTTCAGCGCACAAAGGCCAGAGCAAGGAAAGTCATCTATTGGCTTGGAATGTCACGTGATATCTATCTATAAATTCAAGAAATCTCTGTCAGTTTGTGAGTGTGTGTCTGTCTGTAATGATCATGGGACATCATAGGACGGCCTATGATGTTCCTATGATGTCTGCAACATAGGACATCATGCCTGCCTTGACGTCTTTATGATGTCGTATACACTGATGCCAGCCTATGATGTTCAAATGCTGTTCGTATGAGGTCTGCATCATTGCACATCAGGCCTGCCTTCTTCTTCTTTTTTTAGATTTGATTGGCGGTTAGCAACCAGCTTACAGGTGCATTACCACCACATACTTCACTCTACTGTATATCATCACTGTACATATATCTTTGTATCAGGAGTTCTTATAAGGAGTTCTGAAGAACTCCCTATGTGTGAAAAAATTATCCGTCCTTGGACTATCAGGCCTGCCTTGATGTCTTTATGATGTCATATACAGTGTTAAGCAAAAGCATCACTTTCTGAGCAATGTTGTTTTTAATGAGGTGCTGACACAGTAAAAATGTGTAACCTTGAAGAATGGCAGTCTACACTACAAATTGGTACAATGCCAAGCAAAGCACTGATTTTAGACGGTTGCTCCGGTTTCATGCTTTTGATGGCCATGCACGGGTCTTGCAGAAGAGGGTCCAAAGCCACTTTTTGCTCAGATCAATTTTGATGATCCTCTCCATGAACTGGAGGATCCCATCCCTCAACCAGTGGTCTGAACGAAGAAGAAGAAGAAGAAAAACAGGATCCACCAGATGGACAGCAATACAGTGAGGAGAACTGCTGCACGTCACAAAAGATGCCGTGAAGATGAAACACCTCAGGTTCGAGCAGTATGCCGCAGCCATGACTGTGAACAACACAGCCGTCTGAGACAGGACACCCTTCGGCACCGGGCATGCAGAAATACTTCCTTAGACTTGGTTTCTACAGGCATGGACGGGTATGCATGGGTGTGTACTAGTTGAGATGATGGTGGAAAAGTGCAAGCAGTGCCAGGAACTGCAGCCACAGCAACAGGAAGAGCCTCTCATCACACACAAAATCATAGACATACCATGGATAAAAATTGGAGCAGATATTTTCGAGCTCAGAGGTCAGTCATACCTCTTACTTGCAGACTACTTGTCCCAGTACCCTGAAGTACTACATCTGCCTGATAAGACAGCTCACACAGTCATACAGAAAATGAAGACGCATTTTTGCTAAGCATGGTATCCCCAAGGAGGTTGTGTGTGATCATGTACCATTTGCCAGTTATAAAATGAAGTTTTTTGCTGCATCTTGGGAGTTCAAACTCGTACACTCCAGTCCAGGATATCCACAATCGAATGGGCTTGCCAAGAAAACCATAAAGACAATCAAACATGCACTGAAGGAAGCACTACAGACCAGTACAGACCCAAATCATGCTCTACTCTCACTAAGAAATATACCAGTAACGGGTCTAGATCTATCGCCAGCACAATTATTAATGGGAAGAATCCTGCGGAGTACACTCCCATGTTACAGTTTTGTGTTACACTAGTCAGCTACACAGGATGTAAGCAACAGGCTACAGGATCTGCAGTCTCGTCAACGGCACTATTACAACCAAGGTGCTAAGACACTACCAGCACTACCCCACAGGTTCCACCGTACACATGCAGACATGGCATGGCTGGGAGCCTGCTGTAGTGGTACACCAAAGACATGAGCCATGCTCCTACACAGTGCACACCCCTGCAGGGAAGACTTTCAGGAGGAACAGGCATCACCTGAGGAAGATAGACCCCAGTCTCTACAAAGACATTGATCCAGATAGGTCATCAGAGGAGATACCTTCTCAGACAACATCATCCGAAGGGGCATCCACATGATCCTCCAGCAAAAACTATTGAAGATTCTCTTGCATTTGACACTAGAAGTGGCAGAGAAGTTAGGCACCCTGCCAAATATAAGGATTATGTTATGTACAAGTAATTATATTGTTAAGTTTATCATCATCATCATGCGGTCAGTCGGTTTCGACTATGACTGATCAGGTGGTTTCGCTTTGGACAAATTCCTCCATAGTGGACAGTTGTCTGCATCGGATTGCCATCTCTTGTGACCTATAGCCTTCCATTTCATGTTCCTTTGACTACAGTCCTTGAATCTCAGTCGAGGTCTTCTCGATTTCTTTTGCCATTGTACAGTTCTGAATATAAGAGTTGCCTGAGCAAATGACTCATCATCCTATGGACATCACCCAGCCAGCATAGATTACGCTCTATTAGAATCAGAATCAGAATCAGAATCAGAAAAAGATTTATTGCCAAGTACATTAACAGATCACTGATAACATACGAGAGAATTTGACTTGACACAGAAAATGAACCTGCATTTCCAGTGACACGGCTGCATCGGGGACGCGCCTGCCAATAGGATGGTACAGATAAGAAATCATACAATAGGAAGGAGCAAAAAAATCATTGAATTCAGAATATTGACCATAAGTAATCAATATTATGATTACAAAGACAAAAAAAGCCCACGATGCACATTCAAGACCAGAGTTCACAGGACACAAGGACAGCAGTGAATGTTATCTTGTTGTCAGTTTCTGGGTCAGTGTGGATGTAGTGTTGAAGCAATGTTGTATCAATATGAGCACAAGGGCACTTTGGCAGAAGATGTTTTGTCTGGCTGCAGCAATTGTCCTTGGCAATTGTCCCAAGCAGCTACTGTCCAGAGGCCGTGTGCTCAGTGTTTTGAAAAACAAAGACTGGGGATTATCAGGAGGATTTTTGTAAGGGAAATTGAGCCAAATAGACTGAACACAGAGAAAGAACTTTATTTTCTTCTGCAGATTCAGTGCTTAATCCTTCATTGCGGGGCTTTGAGTCCGTCGTGGATAGACTTAAGCGTAGATGTAATCCACCTTCCGAGACAGTTCTCCATTTGTCGCTATCAAAGTCTCCTCCATTTTTCCAATTTGATGGATGCACCTCGCGTGGCCAGCATTTTGATAGGTTGTATCCATCTATTAGCGTGTCCATGCCACACTTACATGGGCAAAATTTCTTCAATCTGATTACAATTCAGATTAAAATTTTACTGTTTACATGGATCCTGAAAAAGCTGATCTGATTAGGACGTGCGTTTCCATGTGTCACACGTTTGAATTGAATAAATCATTTTGACACGCGCACGTCGACATTTCGACATTCAAAAAATAATAGAAGAAGAAGCAACTTCCGGTGTTAGCAAGCCCCACTTCGTGTCGAAATTGACCTGTATTGTGTTATTCAGACTGTACTTTTGCTTCTTCTGGTCTCCGTAATTAAGCTACAAGTACATACTTCTGCATATGACGAACAGAGGGAGACAGCAGGATGATACAGACCAGTTTTGTTTTACTCCCGCTATGTTTTCCGCTAGCTGCTGCTAAGGCGGAAATATGTCACGTCGACGTGCGGCTGGTGTACAGACATGCGCAGTAAACATATTTTCTGCCCTACGTTCGGAATAAGTGTTTTCATGCGCACCATTCGGATTAAGAATCGGCATAACCCACCCCTCTCAATCGGAATGAAATTTTGATCCGAATGAGCGTGATCGGGTTAGAATATTCAGATTGCCATGTTTACATGAAGCATTTTTATTCCGATCAGGCTTTTAATCCGGTTGCTTGTGTCCATGTAAACATAGCCATAGATGGTTAACCAAATCGTCTGAGGGTATCCTCATTCTTTATCTTATCCATGAGGGTGATGTCCATGATCTGCCGTAGGTGATGCATCATGTAAGAATGTAATTTGTTCATCTGCATTTTGTAGATTGTCCAAGTTCCAGTGCCATATAAAAGTGATGATAATACAATGGCACAGTAAACTTAAAACACAACATACAGAGGCATCCATCCATCCATCCATCTTCTTCCGCTTAATCTTTTTCGGGTCGCGGAGGGGCTGGAACCTATCCCAGCATCTTTGGGCGAGAGGCAGAGTACACCCTGGACAGATCGCCAGTCCAGTACATTTCTCCTCTACTTGTCAGAGGCAGAAGATCATGTCTACAGTGCTTCACCCACTACGGTGCTTTGCAGATGTATTCATTTAACCTGTTGAGCAAAATACAAGCCAGGATCTTCCTCGCAATTGAGAGGAGAGAGAGAGATCCCTCTGTAATTACCACAGTCCATTTTGCATCCCTTCTTGAAAATGGGCACGATACTTGCATCTTTCCAGTCTTTAGGAACTTTCTCATCCCATCTTTCAAGCTTTGCTTCTAGTTTTTCTTTTAGTTCTTGTTTGATTTTGTCTTCCCTTAGGGCGTTGGTGTTCACCATGTGTCTTGTTTTCCCACGGGATCTGTTTTGCCTTTTGCTGATGCTGAGGGCAACTCTGGATCTAACCATGTATTGGTCTGTACTGCAATCAGCCCCTGTTATCATTCTTGTGTTTAGAATATCATTGAGGTCTTTTTGTCTTGTGATTACATAATCGAGCAGGTCTATATGCTTAATAATAATGATAAGGTTAATGATAACCTCTCGGTGCACAACCGAGAGGTTTCGCAGGTCCTTCCTACCAACGGCTATCAGACTGTACAACCTAAGCAGGGCTGCTCGCAGATATAGCAAAAAGACGTAACAATCTAATAGTTTTGAATGCAAAAGATGCAATAGACTTACACAATGGTCCCCTCCGGTATACAACTAGGAAAATACCGGTCGCTATGGAGGGTGAGAATATGTATGGGTACATAATCATACCATGTAGGATAACTAAGTAGACGGTTGTGCTGTTTCATCCCATCTAGCAACAATGCTCTGCACTGTGTGTGTTTATATATTTACATATTTATTCCTTCTAGCTACAATGCTCCGCACTGGGTGTGTTTATATATCTATATATTTATTCCATCTAGCTACAATGCTCCGCACTGTGTGTGTTTATATATTTACATATTTATTCCACCTAGCTGCAATGCTCCGTACTGTGTGTGTTTATATATCTACATATTTATTCCATCTAGCTACAATGCTCCGCACTGTGTGTTTATATACTTATATATTTATTCCATCCAGCTACAATGCTCTGCACTGTGTGTCTGTGTATATATATACTGTATATTTATAGTAATATGTACATATGTATATTAGCTGCTCTTGTTTTTTTGTTTTTTTCTTGCCTTCTGATTGTTGCTCTGAGTGTTGCTATCCCTGTGCTGTTGCAGTCCTGGAAATTCCCTATATTAGCCTCACAGTGGGGAAATTCCAGGATTACAGCAGCAAAGGGATAGCAGCACTCAGAGCAATAGTCCCCAAGATAGTAAGAACTGGTTAGCCAAAGCAGTAAATGAATATACATATGTACACAGACATATACACAGTGCAGGAGCATTACAGCCGGATGGAATAAACAGCATTACAGTTTGTTAACTTACCCTGCAGAATATGAATATGTACCCAGACAGTATATTTTGCATTTGAATGAACAGTGTTGTTGCCACCCTCAATAATAATTGTTGCTGTCCTAGTTGTGTATTGGAGGGGACAATCTCTATTGTGCAAAGTTGTTACGTTAAGTATATTCAATACGACCTCTATGAGCAGCCCTGGTTAGGTTATAAAGTTTGACAGCCGTAGGTAGGAAGGACCTGCGGAACCTCTCCATCGTGCACCTAGGATGACACAGCCTACTGCTAAATGAGCTCCTCAGTGCGTTCAGTGTGTCCTGGATAGGGTGGGACTCGGACTCCAGCAGAGATGACAGCTTAGCCACCATCCTCCTCTCACCTAACTCCTCCACTGGATCAAGGTGTCGCCCCAGTACAGACCTAGCTTTTTTGATCAGCCTATTCAGTCTCTTCCTGTCATCCAGCAGACCACTCCAAATGTGATGGCTTATGCCACCATCGAATCATAGAAGGTCTTCAGGAGTGCCCCTTGCACTCCAAAAGACCTGAGCCTCCTCAGGAGGAACAGCCTGCATCGCCCCTTCTTGTAGAGCACGCTGGTGACCAGTCCAGTTTATTGTTCAGGTGAACATCCAGGTACTTGTAAGATGTCACCTTCTCAATGTCTGTTCCCTGGATGTTTACCGGTGCTGTGGGGGGTTGTTCTCGCCTGTGGCAGTCCACCACCAGTTCCTTAGTTTTCCTTGCATTGATCTGGAGGCAGTTCCATAGGCACCAGTCCACTAAGTCCTGGATAAGTCCTCTGTACTCCGCATCATCCCCATCAGAGATTAGGCCAATGATCGCAGAGCCATCAGAGAACTTCTGTAGATGGCAGCGTGGTGTGTTGTGTGAAAAGTCAGCAGTGTAGAGGGTGAACAGGAAGGGATCCAGAACTGTTCCCTGGGGAGCCCCTGTACTGCAGTTGATGATGTCAAACACATTCTTGGGTTCTCACAAACTGTGGTCGGTTTGTGACAGTGTCCAGGATCCACGATGACAGGTGCTGGTCTACCCCTGCTCTCAGCAGCTTGTCCCTCGGGATTACTGGTTGGATGGTGTTGAAAGCACTGGAGAAATCAAAGAACATGATCCTCACAGTGCTCCCAGGCTTCTCCAGGTGGGACAGGGAATGATGTAGGAGGAAGAGCACTGCATCCTCCACCCCAGTGCCATGCTGGTAGGCAAACTGGAGTGGATCCATCGCTGGTCCCACCAGGGGGCGGAGGTGGGTGAGGAGCAGCCTCTCCAGGGTCTTCATTAGGTGTGATGTGAGGGCCACTGGTCTGTAGCTGTTCAGGTCCTAGGGGTGAGGGGTCTTCAGTACGGGTACCACACAGGATGTTCTCCCCAGCTGTGGTACCCTCCCCAGCTTCAGGCTCAGGCTGAAGATGTGCTCCACGATCCCACACAGCTGGTTTGCGCAGGACTTGAGGAGCCTCAAGCTGATGTCGTCCGGACCTGCAGCCTTCCTCACCTTGATCTTCTTCAGCTCAGCTCTCACCTGGGTCTTAGTGTTGGTCAGGTTGGGGCAGGGGGGCTGTGTGCTGGGAGGGGGGGTGTTGGGTCTGTGGGGGGAAAAACAGCGGGGGATGTATGGGGGGGGTGGACGGACGGCCGTGGATAGCGGGACTAGATGAAGGTGGGGGCGGCAGTGGTTGGTGGGCAGGGGGAGAGGAGGGCGGTTGGTCAAACCTGTTAAAAAACAGGTTCAGGTTGTTCACCTACTCCCTACCCCCCATGGCCTGGGAGGAGGTATTCTGGTGCCTAGAGATGGTTTTGAGGCTTCTCCAGACACTGCTGATGTCACTCTGTTGCAGCTTGTCCTCCAACTTTTTCCTGTAGCTGTCCTTCCCCTCTCTGATCTTCCTCCTCAGCTTCCTCTGTATGGACTTCAGCTCCTCCTTATTTCCTGACCTGAAGATCCTTTCCTTCTCCTTTTGCAGTGATTTTATCTCAGGGTTGCTCCAGAGTTTGTTGTTTGGGAAACACCTTATGGTCTTAGTGGGTACAGTGTTCTCTACACAGAAGAAAAAGTCTAATCAGAGATTTCTAACTCCTTGGTTCAACACAGAAACTCGTAGCTTAAAACAGAAGATTCGTCAATTAGAAAGAAAATGGCGCTCTACTAATTTAGATGAAATCTATTTAGCTTGGAGAAATCATCTTTTAATTTATAAAAAATCTCTTAGAAAAGCTAGAACAAGTTATTACTCTGCATTAATAGAAGAGAACAAGAATAATTCCAGGTTTCTTTTCAGTACTGTAGCCAGGTTGACAAAGAGTCAGGACTCTGTCAATCCTAGCATTCCCTTAGAGCTTACTAGTCAGGACTTTATGAACTTTTTCAATAATAAAATTTCATCCATCAGAGATAAAATCAATCAGATTCTTCCCACAGTTAACTTAAATACTGTAACTACTACAACTCCTTCTTTTGATGTCTGTCTTGATGAGTTTACTCCAATCGACCTTTGTGAGTTAGACAAAATAGTTTCCTCATCCAAACCTTCAACTTGTCTTTTAGACCCTATTCCTACTAGGTTATTTAAAGAAGTCTTCCCACTTATTGGTAGCTTTATTCTTCATATAATCAATTCTTCATTAACTTTAGGCCATGTACCGCAGGCTTTTAAAACAGCTGTAATTAAACCCTTACTCAAAAAGCCAACGCTAGATCCAGGAGCTTTAGCTAACTATAGACCAATCTCTAATCTCCCTTTCATTTCAAAAATCTTAGAAAGAGTTGTTGCTACGCAATTATTCGACCACCTGCAGGGAAATGGTTTACTTGAAGAGTTTCAATCTGGGTTTAGAATCCATCATAGTACTGAAACAGCCTTAGCGAAGGTCACTAACGACCTCCTCATTGCATCTGATAATGGACTAGTTTCTGTACTTGTCCTTTTAGACCTTAGTGCAGCTTTTGATACTATCGATCATAATATTCTACTTGATAGATTAGAACACTATGTTGGACTTAATGGAACTTCGTTGCAGTGGTTTAGATCTTATTTATCTGATAGGTTCCAGTTTGTTCATGTAAATAATGAGTTTTCTTTCAACTCAAAGCTTAGTCATGGAGTTCCACAGGGATCTGTGCTAGGCCCTACTCTTTTTAGTTTATATATGCTTCCGTTAGGCAACATTATTAGAAAGCACTGTATACATTTTCATTGTTATGCAGATGACACACAATTATACCTGTCAATGAAGCCAGATGATAGTAATCAATTAGCCAAGTTAGAAGCCTGTCTTAAGGAAATCAAAGCTTGGATGACTTATAATTTCCTGCTATTAAATTCAGATAAGACTGAAGTCATTCTTGTTGGTCCAAAAAACCTTAGAACTTCCTTTCCAAATCAAACTTTCAGTTTGGATGCAGTTACTCTTTCTCTTAATAGCTCTGTGAGGAACGTTGGAGTTATTTTTGATCAGGATTTGTCCTTCAATTCACATATTAAATTTGTTTCTAAGACTGCCTTCTATCATTTGCATAATATTGCCAAGATTAGGAGCATCTTGTCTCAGAGTGATGCTGAGAAACTGATCCACGCTTTTGTTAGCTCGAGATTAGATTATTGTAATTCTTTATTATCAGGTTGTCCTAAAACATCTTTAAAAAGTCTTTAGCTGATCCAAAATGCTGCAGCAAGAGTTTTAACAGGTACTAGAAAGAGAGATCATATCTCTCCGGTTCTGGCCTCCCTTCATTGGCTTCCCATAGAGTTTAGAATTAAGTTTAAAATCCTTCTTCTTACTTACAAAGCTCTAAACAATCAGGCTCCTTTTTATTTAAAAGATCTGATACTACCGTATTATCCTAACAGAGCACTACGCTCCCAAAATGCAGGACTACTTGTAATACCTAGAATCTCCAAAAGTACAATGGGAGGCAGAGCCTTCAGTTATCAAGCTCCTCTCCTGTGGAATCAGCTGCCAATCTGGATTCAGGAGTCAGACTCGATCTCTGTTTTTAAGATTAGGGTTAAAACCTACCTTTTTGATATAGCCTACAATTAGGGAGGGATCATGTGTTTCTGAACCCTCCCTTAGTTATGCTGCTAATAGGTTTAGTCAGCCGGGGGACCTCCAGTAATGCACTGGGCCTCACTCCTTTCCTCACTCTCTATGAAATATTTTTTTTTTGCTGGTCATTAACATTTGTTTGTTCTCTCCCATAGATTGAGTCCCCATCGTGCTGTTTGCTCTCTACATGTCTGTTCTTTTCATCTTCTCTGTCCCCTCACCCCCCAGCCAGTCGCAGCAGATGACTGCCCCTCCCTGAGCCTGGTTCTGCTGGAGGTTTCTTCCTGTTAAAAGAGAGTTTTTCCTCTCCACCGTCGCCAAGTGCTTGCTCACAGGGGATCACCTGATTGCTGGGGTCTTTCTGCAACTGTGGGGGTTCCCCCCCTACAGTTGATAGTGCTATGAGATGACTGTTGTTGTGAAATGGCGCTATATAAATAAAGTTGAATTGAATTGAATTGAAGTTGATGTAGTCTGTGATGGTGTGTGTGAGGCCGTCGATGTCCTCACTGTTATGTCCACAAACTGGTAATTATGACCGACAAGGATGCTGCCATTGAACTGAACTTTATTACATAAAAGTAGAATAGTACAAGCATGAGTGTAATGGGGCTGGCTGCCAACCACCTCTCATAAGAACTCCATGCAACTGCCCTGAGATAGCGGACCGCCCAATATATATATGATGTGGTGACATCATCCGCAGGATGCACCCCACTCCCAGACATGGCCAATTTCATACACCCCCCCCCCCCGCAAAAACTGAAAATATATTATTAACTTTAGCAGATAGCCCTCCCCAATTTAGGAACCAAATTCCCTGTGTTCACTTACTTAGCATTATTATCCAAAACACACATTTCTTCAACATTTTATATATCAAACACATTAAACATGTCTGTTCAATATTATCATTTAGCATTACTGCTCAGGTATTTATAATTACTTCTTATTATATGTCAAAGAAACTTCTTACTTATATGCATATTAATTGTAAAGAACACTTTTGTTATTATTTAAAGAACACTGTCATGACTGAAATAAATAATCAGCCCATGTGCGCGATGCAGCAACAAAAGGTACAATCAAACAACAGTACAATGTTTGAGGTTCTTTTATTAAATAGCAAAATCCTCGCACAGCTACAGAAACAGTCACTCGCCAGAGGAAGGAGCCTGTGGAGAGAAGACGAGAGCTGAGTGAGGAGGAATGGAGTAAGGGGAAATGGACTAGCCAAATTGCCACTTACAGGAGCTCCGAGGGAGAACCGGCAGGGCCCCAGCGGGGAATAGATGAACCAGCAGAGTGAGGGATGAGCTGGTGGTGCCTGACCGAGTGGAGGCTAGCTGAGGACGAGTAGAGATGTGGCAGGAGAGCGTGCACAGTCCCGGTGACACACCTGCACGATGGCAGCAACCTTAGGAGGGGAAAAAACACACAGGTTAATAACTTTTTAACTAGTGTGAATCAAACATGGGGCAGCGCGGTGGCGGAGTGGTTAGCACTGCGGCAGCACAGCAACTCACCCTTGGCCAGGGGATCCTGGGTTCGATCCCAGCCCCCGACCAACAGTGATCTGTGTGGAGTTTGCATGTTCTCCCTGTGTCTGCGTGGGTTTACTCCGGGATTTCTCCGGTTTCCTCCCACATGCCAAAAACATGCGAGCTAGGTTAACTGGCATCAAAACTGGGGATTCTAAATTGTCCTTAGGTATGACTGTGAGAGTGAATGGTTGTCTGTCGCTCTGTGTTGGCCCTGCGATGGACTGGCGATCTGTCCAGGGTGTACCCTGCCTCTCGCCCAAAGATGCTGGGATAGGCTACAGCCCCCCCCCCCCCCCGGCGACCCAAAAAGGATTAAGCGGTAGAAGATGAATGAATGAATCAAACACTTGCTGTCTTGATCGGCAATATACCCAGACGAGCCAGCGTTGAATCACTGAAGGATGCCTCCTTATGAACGCTGGCTGATGAGAGAGCGCAGGTGTGTCCTCTCACTCAAGTGCACTAATGAGCTGAGGAGAGATGAATGGGAAGGAGGGGGCACGCTCTCGCTGCATGACAGGGCCCCCCCTTCTAGGAGCGCCTCCTGGCGGTCCACAGGGCTTGTTGAGGTGGGCACAGTGGTAGGACTGGAGCATCTCTTTGTTCAGGATCCGGGACGTGGGAACCCAGGAATGTTCCTTCGGGCCGTAGCCCTCCCAATCAACCAGATATTGGAGGCCCCGGCTTCGACGGGGAACATCCAGAATCCGGTGAACCGTGTGGGCAGGGTGGCCATCAATTAACCGGGGAGGAGGAGATGGCTTGGGGTGGGGGGAGGCAGAGGGGACTGACCGAGAGGGGCTTTACGCAGGATACATGGAAGGTCAGGTTCACCCGTAGGGTCGGTGGAAGCTTGAGCTGAACCGAGGTGTTGTTGATGACTCTGGGGCCACAGGTGACCACGGATGGGCAGGGGATGGAGAAGTCCCACCATGGGGAGGAGTCCGACTTGCCCTGGACACAGGTCTGACAGGCCCGCACATAATCCTGCATGTCCCGCCGCAGCGTGGGCCACCAGAACACCCGCCGAATGAGGTTTGTGATGCAGGTGATCCCAGGGTGACAGGCGAAGCGGCTGGTGTGACCCCACTGGATAACATCACTGCGGAGTGCAGTGGGGACATACAGGCAGTTCCGGCGGCACCCTGCTGGCACAGGCTCCCAAGACTGGGCCTGACAGACCCACTGCTTGATATCTCAAGTAAGGGTACTGAGGACGCATGAAGAGGGAAGAATGGGTTGGGGTGGGAAGGGGGCGCTATCTCCTTGGAATCAAACTGGTGCGATAGCGCGTCCGGTTTGGTGTTCCGAGAGCCAGGCTGGTCGGTGATAGTGAAGTTGAACTGCTGAAAAAACAGGGCCCAACAAGCCTGCCTGGTGTTGAGTCGGCGGGCCGACCGCAAGTACTCTAGGTTCTTGTGGTCGGTCCACACAACAATGGGGTGAATAGCCCCCTCAAGCCAATGCCTCCATTCCTCCTGTGCCAACTTAATGGCGAGCAGCTCTCTGTCCCCTACGTCATAATTCCTCTCAGCCGGCATAAGCCGACGAGAGAAATACACGCATGGGTGGAGCTTCTGGTCGGAGGATGCGCGCTGCGAGAGGAGAACGCCCACCCCCGAATCAGATGCATCCACCTCGAGGATGAACTGGAGCTGCGTGTCAACCTGAGCCAAGATAGGTGTATTAGTGAACAGGCCCTTTAATTTAGAAAAGGGCTGTTCAGCTGCTTCAGTCCACCGAAAGGGGACCTTAACGAAGGTCAGCTGTGTCAAGGGCAGTGCCACCCCACTGTAGTTCCAAATGCACCGGCGATAAAAGTTCGCAAACCCGAGGAAGTGTTGAAGCTCCCTACGGGAGTGGGGAATTGGCCAATCGAGCACTGCCCTCACCTTGGCCAGGTCGGCGATCAGTCTCCCTTCAGCCACTATGAAGCCTAAGAAGGTGGTGGAATTGGCGGGGAACTCACACTTCTTGGCCTTAACGTAGAGTTGGTTCTCCAAGAGCCGTTGTAGGACTGCTCTTACATGGACTTATTGTTCTCTGGCGAGCGGGAGAAAATCAAAATATCATACAAATAAACAAGCACAAATTGATAAAGCATACCGCGGAGGACGTCGTTAATCAACCGTTGGAAGACAGCGGGGGTGTTGGTGAGCCCAAACGGCATCACCAAATACTCAAACTGCCCCTGGTGGGTCTTAAATGCCGTCTTCAACTCATCCTCCTCATGAATGCTGATCAGATGGTATGCGTTGGGCAAGTCTATTTTGGTGAATACCCGTGAACGCTGAAGGAGTTCAAACTCGGAGTTCATCAAGGCCAAAGGATATTTGTCCTTCACTGTAATAGCGTTGAGCTCCTGGTTGTCGATACACGGGTGCAGCGAGCCATCCTTCTTTCCCATGAAGAAGAACCCAGCCCCAAGAGGGGCCGAAGATGGCCAAATAAGGCTGGCGTTCAGCGATTCCTTGATATATTTTTCCATTGCCTCCCTCTCTGGACCAGAAATGCTGTAGAGCCGGCTGGACGGCTGCTTTGCCCCCAGGATGAGGTCCACAGCACAGTCATAAGAGCGATGAGGCGGAAGTGACAGCGTTCTCGACTTACTGAAGACCTCTCCCAGATCGTGGTATGCCCAGGGAACGAGGCTAAGGTCCAGAGGCTCGACCGGAGGGAGAGAGACAGGGAGAGATGGGGAACACTCAGCTGAACGGAGACAATTAGCCAAACAAAATGGGCTCCAGGAGGAGGTGTAATTTTGCCCTCAGTTAATAATGGGGTTGTGCTTCTGGAGCCATGGATAACCTAGAATCATCGGGGAAGATGAAACTGGGAGAACTAAGAACGTGAGTTCCTCCCGATGATTCCCGGAAAGGAGGATGGCGACCGGCACCATGCATTCGGCGACTACCGCAACCTCATGGCCAGATATGGTAGTAATTCTTTGGTTTTGGGGCAATTTGAGAGTGGGAATACCCATGTCCCGAACGAACCGGGCCGACACGAAATTGTCCTCTGCCCTTGAATCCACTAACGCCACGACCCTCCTCTCAACCCCTGGCAATTGCACAAGGGCTGGAACTGAGAAATTGCCAGGGGGAGTTAATTTGGTCCCGCCCACCAGACCCTCCACGGTTACTGACGGGCCACGTCTTTTGGCCGCTGGGAGCATTCGTCCCAACTGTGCTTCACAGAACCACAGTACATGCATGCGCCAGTCCTCCTCCTTCGCCGGCACTCATCGTTGGTTAGTTGGAACCGACTGAGGTCCATCAGCTCGGGAGGAGGACTGGCCCCCCAAGTGTCAGTCCTCGCAGCAGGCACCCGCTCAGGGGGCAGGCAAGAGGAGGCCTGTCGTTCCTTCGGGTGCTCATGGTAGCGGTTATCCAAACCTACAGCCTGGCCAGTAAGACCATCGAGAGTGTCAGGAACCACATAAACCGCCAGGTTGTTGCAGAGGTGGGTGTTTAACCCATGGAGGAACGCGCTGCGTAACGCAACCTCGTTCCACCCCGAGTCCGACGCTTTGACCTGAAACTCCACCGAGTACTCAGCCACAGACCGAGCCCCCTGGCGGAGAGTCATAAGGCGGCTCATAATGTTCCCTTGACTCTTGGTGTGGTCGAACATGCGGGAAAAAGCGACCATAAATTGCTCAAATGTGTAATTTCGCCCTTCCAGGCTATCTGCCGTGGCCCGAGCTCAACTAAGGGCTTGGTCACGTAGCAGTAGGGTGAAAAATTGAATTTTCACAACAACCCCTGGGTACCCCCCCCCCCCCGACCTGCTCCAAACACATTTACAGTAAATTCCTTGCACCTCCCCACCTCCCCCGCATACGGGGCAGGTGTGGGAACAGAGGTGGTACAGCGCACCGGAGGTAGAACAACGGGAGCAGGCTGAGGAGGAGGAGCCGGAGGAGCCGCACCTGCCAAATGCTGCGTGACGGTGTCCAATTGCCACATCATGGTTTGCAGCTGCTTGGCCATCATGGCTATCTGTTGCTCGGACGCCTCTAAGCAATCCAGAGCTGATTGTCCCGCTGCTGCACCTGCTGAGCCGAGGTCACGGCTAGCTCGTTCTGTCATGACTGAAATAAATAATCAGCCCACGTGCGCGATGCAGCAACAAAAGGGACAATCAAACAACAGTACACGTTTGAGGTTCTTTTATTAAATAGCAAAATCCTCGCACAGCTACAGAAACAGTCACTCGCCAGAGGAAGGAGCCCTGTGGAGAGAAGACAAGAGCTGAGTGAGGAGGAATGGAGTAAGGGAAAATGGGCTAGCCAAATTGCCACTTACGGGAGCTCCGAAGGAGAACAGGCAGGGCCTCAGTGGGGAATAGATGAACCAGCAGGGTGAGGGATGAGCTGGTGGTGCCTGACCGGGTGGAGGCTAGCTGAGGATGAGTGGAGATGTGGCAGGAGAGCGCGCACAGTCCCGGTGACATACCCGCACAATGGCAGCAACCTTGTGGGAGGGGGGGGGGGAAGCACACAAGTTAATAACTTTTTAACTAGTGTGAATCAAACACTTGCTGTCTTGATCGGCAGTATACTCAGACGAGCCAGCGTTGAATCACTGAAGGATGCCTCCTTATGAACGCTGGCTGATGAGAGGGCGCAGGTGTGTCCTCTCACTCAGGTGCGCTGATGAGCTGAGGAGAGATGAACAGGAAGGAGGGGCGTGCTCTTGCTGCCCATCTCAAACACCTTTATAATAAAGAACACACACTGTTTTTGTTTTTTATTAAAAAATACTTGTTAGGTTGTTTTTTCTTTTTTTTAGAACACAACCAAAACCTAGCGGCTAGGGTCTGCAAGTAGACCACCACAGGACCCAACGTGGCTGGGTGGGTTATTATGCCACGGTGTTAGCCGCGCTCCTACCTGAACAGTCCTTTTTTTTTTTTTTTTTTTACAGACAGTCTTCCACGGGGAGAACAGTTCTGCCTGAGAGGCTTTGTAGCGGGCCTGTGGTGGGCACATCCCTGGGGGTGTGGGACCCCCGGGGCCAGGATCAATCTTCATGACACTGGGGCCCGGGTCCCACACTGTGGTAACTGACTCCTGTGAAGCCTTGCCATCTGGAGCAGCCACCTGGACACATTGTAGTTGGTTTGCGTGCCGAACCGAACCGTCTGTCAGACGAAAGCACGCTGTTCCCAGCTTTGCCATGATCCTGAGTGCCGCCTGTTGTTTCACTGGCTGTGGCCTGGTCAGTCGCTGTTCCGGTCTCTCGCCGGTGCGAATCTGAACCCAGTCCATGACTTGGAGCAGCAACTTACTTGGTTTTATACATTGTTGTTACGCTGCCGGTGGCTCTGCGTGCTCATTCGGCTTGGGACCTCCATTGTGCTGCGGCGGTTCCATTGTCACAGTGTTCGTCACAGACCCTCCACCCATTGTCTCCATCATCGGTTGAGGCTCGTCGTGCGTATGGAGGGTGTCCGATGCCACTCCAGTGTCGCTAGTTGAGGCGGACTCTTCACCCATCAGCCAGCTTGGTCGTAACCTCCGCAGCTTGTTGAGCGAGGGTACGGAAGCAGTCCGGTTCCTCCTCTCTTCCATCTGAAGAGCTCTGCTGTGCCGCATCGTGCGTTGTGTTTGTGCCTGGTTGCTATCGCTGTGTTGTGGGGTTCTCTGCATGCTTGGGCTCTCTTCCCACTGGCTCCGGTTCCTGGCTGAGTGAGGGACGTAGCCAAGTCCAGCTGCCTCCCTCCCGGGCAGCTCTCTTCCTGAGAGCGTGGGGTGGACGCTTAAGTCTCGGTGCCATTCTTAATTACCTAGTCCCACACCACATCGTCATTGTCGAGATTCGCTGTGCTCCATCTGCCGCATCCGGACCATTTGAACCCAGCGCTGTCTCTGATAGTGAAACCCAGTCTGTAGAAAAGGTCACATTCCATAATGTTGTCACTGTGCACTGACACCTGGAACATGAAGTCATACACTATTTTGGACTTGTAATAAACCATCAGTTCCACTGTTCCGACACTGCACACTCTGTGACCACCATCTGTACAGCGGCATTGGGTTCTTCTTGATTTTGTGGTTGGGGGAAAACTTCTTCACCGTGGCCCAGTTTAACATCGACCGCACCACCGCCATGTCGAGCAAGAGCAGCACGGCTACCTCGTCTAATTCAACCATGCCCTATGAATAACTGTTGTTGTCGGGGCTTACCGCATGAATGGTTGTTGTTGGCGGGAAGACTGGCTTACTTGACGGGCCCCATGGTGCCTGCGACCAGCACACTCTGGCGAAATGGTTTAGGCGCCCACACTTGACACATCGTTGTCCTCTTGCCGGGCAAAAATGTGCTCTGTCCTGGTGCGTCAGGGACCCACAGCTCCCACAGACAGGGCCTCTCGGAGTGGATCTTCAGCTAACTGCGTTTGTTTCATACTCTTGTGCCATGTCCTCTTTTTCCTCTGTGCCCACCGCGTCAGCTAGCGTTGTCTGTCCGGGTAGCATCTGTTTGGTGCCCATTTAGCTCCATGGCCAACTTCTCTACTGCCTCTAGCTGGAACGCTAGCTCTATGGTGTTAGGAAGTGTCATGTTGTTTGATGCCGTCAGCATCTTAGCTCGTAGCCTCGCGTTGCACGTGTGTTCAGCTAACTGGTCCTGCACCATTTCATCTTCTAACAGTCCAAAACAGCACATGCTAGCCAAGTGTTTCAAGTCAGCAATGAATTTTTGAACTGACTCACCAATCCTCTGTCGTCTCTTGCGAAAATGAATTTGTTGTGCTATCACGTTGTCCGGTGTAACAAAGTAGCTCGACGGCATCCACATAGGACTCCATCGGTCCTCATCATCATCATCATAGCAGCCTGTCGGGGGCGACAATGACTGTTTCATTTAGGTCTGATCAGATTCCTCCACGCAGCTCTGCCCTTCACCCTCTGCTGCCAGGAACTCCTGACCTGGTTAACCTGGGTGACGTCCGAGCCGGTATGAGTTGCTTTCTGACTGACCATTTCATGAAACTGTTTGCAAAGTATTTGAGTACCGCTAGCTTTTGCTGGACTAATGGCACATTCTTGGCAGATAGAGGTATTATCAGTGGCAAGGACAGGCCAAGACAAACTGACTCCAGTATCTGTTGCAGTGACTGACCAGATGATAGGTTTGTTTATCTCTGCTCTTTGTGTAGTGCATGTCGTGATGCACCGACTGGCAAAAGTCCACCACAGACCTTGCGACAGATGTGCTTATCTGCCAGGATGTCCAGTCTCACCCCGTGTTACTGGGAGTAGTCCACCACAGACCTGTGACAGATATTGTTTTTAGTTCTGCCAGGATGCCCAGTTTCACCCTCTACACCCTCGGAAGGGTGGGGTTGTCGGTTGAGTCACCGACGGCCCGACCCATGAGACAGGTAGAACTGGTTTTCATGGTTATCCGGTAGCAAGAAAACCAATGCCTGACCATCGGACCTAATGTGTGGAAAATTCTCTGGCCTTCTATGCCAAGGTTGTGGACAAGGGGTGTTCGTTTCCTTACTTTATCAAGTTTACCCAGGTCCAACGCTGCATCATAGGTTTCAAATGCATCCAGCCATCGCGACCATGGGACTGTTAGCTCACCCGGGGACTCCAGAAAGGGCTGTAGCGGTCTCAAGCATGCCTCCATGGTTTCTCATCGCCAGATGTTATGTCCACAAACCTGGCAATGACAACCAACGAGGATGCTGCCGCTGAACTGAACTTTATTACATAAAAGTAAAATAGTACAAGCATGTGTATAATGGGGCCAGCTGCCAACCACCTATCACAAGAACTACATGTCATCCATACAACCACCCTGAGATGATGAGCTGCCCCATATATATATGATGTGGTGACATCATTCGCAGGATGCACCCCACTCCCAGACATGGCCAATCTCATACACTACACTCACCATCTAGTTTGAATTCACAGCAGAGAGCTAGAAGGAGCTTGCCATTTGTGTTGCACTTTCCAACACCATGTCGTCCCAACACACCAGGCCACTTATCTGCATCTCTCCCCGCTCTAGCGTTTAGGTCACCTGCAATTATCAGTTTGTCATTTTTGGGTACCTTCAGCAGAACCTCCCTTAGCTTTGCATAGAACACTTCTTTCACTTCGTGGGGATTTATCATGGTGGGTGCATATGTGCAGATAATTGTCAAATATGCATCATTTTTGATAGGAAGTCTCATTGACATGATTCTGTCATATACTGGTGTAGGCTCCTCCTCTAGTTGGAGCGCAATGGTGTTTCTTATTGCAAACCCAGCTCCTGACTCTTTTCTCTCCTCTTCCTTCTTTCCACTCCAAAAGAAGTCATGCTTCTTCCATCCATCATGCTATTATAGCCAGGTAAATGTGTTTTACACAATGATGCTATGTCGGTGTTGTATCTATTTAATTCTTTGGCAACTAAGGCAGATTGTCGTTCAGCTTTTGATAAGTTTGATCTATCTAGTAGTGTTCGAACATTCCTTTCAGCAATATTCACCACCTTTCTCTTCGAAGTCTTCTTGCATCCTAGTTCATTTGTCACTGATTGCTGGAGCGTGAGCAGTCAGCACAGACCTTTTTTACCCAGGCGACGTCCGAGCCGGTATGAGTATTTTTACCAATAGAAACCATTGAACTGCTTGCAAAAGGGTTTATAGTAAAACTAGCTTTTGCAATTGGCTATGATCACTCTCTTGGTGTAACAACCATGTTATTCAGTGGGTAAAGACAGGCCAAGACAAACTGACATGTGTGTCATACTGCAGTAGCTGGCTGGAAGGTAGATTTGTTTATCTCCACCCTACGTGATGCCGTGGGTCACCAACTGGGAGTGGTCCAGCCAAGGACCTTGTAACAGATTTTTTTTCATTCTGCAAGGATGCCCAGTTTCACCCTCCTCACCAGACTAGCTGGTGCAGTTGCTGGTTTAGTCACCGACGGCCCGACCCATGCAGTAGGTTGTACCAGATTACATGATTGGTGCTGCCCCGATGATATGATATGAGTGTAGTCAGGAGTTTACTTGGAGCTGGTGTACTTGGTAACAGCCTTGGTTCCCTCAGACACGGCGTGCTTGGCCAGCTCACCGGGCAGCAGGAGGCGCACTGCGGTCTGGATCTCCCTGGAGGTGATGGTGGAGCGCTTGTTGTAGTGGGCCAGACGAGAGGCCTCGGAGGCGATGCGCTCAAAGATGTCGTTGACAAAGGAGTTCATGATGCTCATGGCCTTGGAGGAGATACCGGTGTCAGGGTGGACCTGCTTCAGTACCTTGTAAACGTAGATGGCGTAGCTCTCCCTCCTGGTCTTCCTCTTCTTCTTGCCTCCTTTACCGGTGGTTTTGGTCACGGCTTTCTTGGAGCCCTTCTTGGGCGCAGACTTGGCCGGTTCAGGCATCCTGATTTTGTCGGTACTTGGCAGCAACGAATGACCATGACTGCCCCGCTGTTGGAGAAAAGAATGGTGTAACAATGTGGCGAGGCAGGAGGCAAGGAAATGGCAAAATCTTCAATTTTCCATTTTTATTTCATAAACTTACAAGTAAATAACTCCAAGACATCCGACACAATTCTTCATCAACAATCAACAAAGATTACAGCGAAGACTCTCGACTGCAAGACTGAAAAAAAAAGACTCTCCAAATATACCCAACACCTGTTATATACCATCAGAGACAATTACCAACAATCAGAACATACCATATGTCCCAGGTAAGACAATTGACATAACGCACGGCTCAGGAGACACACACGCAGGCTCAGGGTAGATTTAATAGCTTTATTAACAACAGGGATGTGTGACTGTGTGTCTGTAGAATAAGGATGTACTGGTGGTGGCGTCTGTGTCAGGCACGGGGGCAGGAAGCCGTTCAGCCGGACAACCCTATAGGAGGAAGCAGAGGGAGAAGGGTAACGGGCACCACACCAATACAGAGGATAATAACGGTTTTGCTGGCTTATTTGGTTAGGACAGGTGGCTGGCGTCGACAAGGGTGGAGCCCGGGAGACAGTGACCTGGAGTGCCTGTATCAGCAGCGAGGAGGCAGCGGCGAGATGGGGAAGTCCGCCGCCGGGGAGTCCACCTGTGCACAGGGGAGAAGGCTGGAGGAAAGGAGGTAAGGGGAGCTTACCCAGATTATCTTGCTCGTAGGCGAGAGTTCCGTTGTAGCAAGAGATGCCGAAGTAGAGAGACGGCTTCAGGCCGAAGCCCAGGGCAGAGTGGGTTAAATACCTCACCGCTGACGAGATGCAGGTGTGCGCGCAGCTGGCGCCGCTGATGAGCGGCGAGTCATGACAGTACTCCCCCCTCTAGCAGCGCCTCCTGGCGATGGTTTCTCTGGGTGCGCTCGATGGAACTCAGCGATGAGAGACCGGTCCAACACAAACGAGGAACGCACCCATTGTCTCCATTCGGGTCCATAGCCCTCCCAGTCCACCAAATACTGCAACCCGCGACCCCGGTGCCGGGAGTCCAAGATGTCGGAGACAGTCCAGGCCGGGTGGCCACCAAACATCCGGGGAGCGGGATGCGCTGCAGGTGGAGGGCAGAGGGGGTCAGAGACCACCGGTTTAACCTTGGAGACGTGGAAGGTGGGATGGATGCGGAGGGAGGAGGGAATAGCCACATGCACAGCCACCGGGTTGATGATCTTGGTAATGGGAAATGGGCCGATGAACCGTTGGGTCAGCTTCCTCCTCTCACCCTTTAAGTTTACGTCCTGTGTGGACACCCAGACTTGTTGTCCTACCTGGTAGGCAGGGGCAGGTCTCCTGTGCCGGTCCGCCATGGATTTGTTGTGCTCCGCCGTGCGTAAAAGCGCATTGCGCGCCGTAGTCCAAAAGGAGCAGCACCGCCTGAGGTGCGCCTGGGCTGAGGGGACAGCCAATTCGCCCTCCTGCGCGGGGAATAGAGGTGGATCGTAACCCAGGGATGCCTTGAAGGGAGACATCCCGGTGGCAGAAGAGCGGGAGGTGCTGTGGGCGTACTCCACCCAGGCGAGGTGTGAGCTCCAGGACGTGGGCTTAGATGTGGTGACGCAGCGGAGCGCAGCCTCCAGCTCCTGATTGGTCCACTCACACTGCCCGTTGGATTGGGGGTGATGGCCGGAGGTGAGGCTTACTTTGGCTCCCAGGGCATTGCAAAAGGATCTCCAGACGTCCGAAGAGAACTGGGGGCCACGATCGGAGACCACGTCGACCGGTATTCCGTGCAGTCTGACCACGTGCTGGATGAGGAGGTCCGCCGTCTCCAAGGCTGAGGGGAGTCCACGTAGGGGCACAAAGTGGGCGGCCTTGGAGAAATGGTCAACGATGGTCAGAACTGTGTCGATGTTGTTGGAGACAGGGAGGCCAGTGACAAAGTCTAGGGCAATGTGCGACCAGGGCCTGCCAGGGACGGGCAGGGGCTGGAGCAGACCCGCAGGGGGAGCGTTACCTGACTTACTGGTGGCGCAGACGGGGCAGGCCCGGGCATAGCGGGCGGCGTCCTTCCGCAGACCTGGCCACCAAAAGGACCGCTGGAGGAGGTCGATCATCCGGGAAGCTCCAGGATGGCAGGTGAGCTTAGAGGTATGGAGCCAGTGGATAACGTCCCCCCGGACAGCAGATGGCACAAAGAGCCTCCCCTCCGCTCCGCCGCCAGGGTCCGGTTCCGACTCCTGCGCCCTCCGGATCTTGTCCTCAATGTCCCAGGAAACAGCCCCCATGACACACGACCTGGGCAGGATGATGTGAACAGCATCTTCCGAGGCCACCGGGGCGAATTGCCTGGAGAGGGCGTCGGGCAGGCCGTTCTTGGAGCCAGGCCTGTAGGTGATGTTGAATTTAAACCTTGCAAAGAACAGGGACCAGCGCGCCTGGCGGGCGTTCAGACGCTTGGCAGATCTTAGATACTCCAAGTTCTTGTGGTCAGTAAGAACCACGAATGGCAAGGTGGCCCCCTCCAGCCAGTGGCGCCACTCCTGAAGTGCGAGCTTGATGGCCAGAAGCTCTCTGTCCCCCACGTCATAATTACGCTCCGCCGGGAACAAGCGCCGAGAGAAGAAGGCGCAGGGTCGCTTGGCTCCATTGGCAGGAGACCGCTGGGACAGCACCGCCCCCACCCCCGTGTCCGAAGCGTCCATCTCCACAATGCACTGCAGCGCGGGATCGACCTGGCTGAGGACCCGGCAGGAGGAAAACTCCGTCTTCAGCGCCTGGAAGGCCGTAGCGGCCTCTTTAGTCCACCGGAACGGGGTCTTAGGGGAGGTGAGGTGGGCCAGAGGACCGACGATGGCTCCAAAGTTAGGGACGAAGCGGCGGTAGAAATTGGCGAACCCGACGAACTGCTGAACCTGTTTCCTAGAGGTTGGTGTGGGCCAATCCACCACCGCTTTAACCTTCGCTGGGTCTGGGAGCACCTGGTCATGGGAGATAACGAACCCCAGGAAGGAAGTGGTCTTGGCGTAGAACTCACACTTCTCCGCCTTGACATATAGTCGATTCTCCAGCAGCCTCTGCAAGACCCACCTCACGTGGACCCGGTACTCATCCCTGGACCTGGAGAAGATGAGGATATTGTCCAGGTAAACGAACACGAACAGGCCGATGAAATCCCGGAGGACATCATTAATGAGGCGCTGGAAGACGGCTGGAGCGTTGGTCAACCCAAACGGCATAACAAGATATTCAAAATGACCGTTAGGGGTACGGAAGGCAGTCTTCCATTCATCTCCCTCCCGGATCCGGACGAGGTGGTATGCGCTGCGGAGATCCAGCTTGGTAAACCAGGTCGCCCCCTGGAGGGAGTGGAAGACGGTGTCCATCAGGGGCAGGGTGTAACGGTCCTTCTCCGTGATGTCATTGAGAGCTCGATAATCTATGCAAGGATGAAGGGACCTGTCCTTTTTACCCACGAAGAAGAACCCTGCGCCTAATGGTGAGGAAGATGGTCGGATAATCCCAGCGCTGAGCGACTGCTTCAAGTAGGTGTTCATTGCCTCCTTCTCCGGCGCTGACAGACTGTAGAGGCGTCCCGAGGGTAGGGGCGCCCCCTGGTGGATGTTGATGGCACAGTCGTAGGGCCGGTGAGGAGGAAGAGACATCACCTTGGACTTGCTGAAGACCGCACCCAAGTCGTGGAACTCTGAGGGTACCAGGGTGAGATCCAGAGGTGCGGCGTCCTTAGCTGTGGGGGACGAGGACGGGGCGCAGGCAGCGGATTGGAGACAGGTGCCCATACAAAAGGTGCTCCAAGCAGACACTTTACCGGTCTTCCAGTCCAAGACGGGGTTGTGGAGGCGGAGCCAAGGGTATCCGAGAATGACAGGTGAAACCGAGGTGGGCAGAACGCAGCAGGAGATATCCTCCCGGTGGTTTCCTGAGATGATTACCGGGACAGGGGATGTCCGGTGGGTCACTTTTCCCAGGGAGACACGGGAGAGATTAACTAGGGCGAGAGGAGGATCGAGGGGGTGACAATGGATGCCCAATCGGGTTGCCAGGCTCTGTGAAATGAAGCTACCCTCCGCGCCTGAATCCACCAGTGCATGAGTGACGTGCCCTGTGAGATTGTGACAGAAGCGGATGGGCAGCGTCAACTGTGTGAGGGGATTTAACCGATTAGCGTCTGCGAGGCCCCCTACAGTGACTTGCGGACCTCCCCGTTTGGCTTCTCCGGACAATGCTCCACCGTGTGCTGGCTGCCCCCGCAATACATGCAAAGGCCCAGTTCATGGCGGCGTTGTTTCTCCACCAGGGGGAGCTTTGTCCGGCCCGTCACCATTGGCTCCGACTACTCGGAGACCTCCGGCGGTGGTAACGCCAGGTGGCGAGCTTGGGGCAGGCACGCCGAGGCACCCCGCAAGCGAGAGGAGGACTTCCGCTCCGAGGCGCGCTCGCGCAGCCTGTTATCCAAGCTAATAGCGAGGAAGATCAGCTCCGCTAGAGTCTCCAGGATATCCCGGCCGGCCAGCTCATCCCTCAGACCTGAGTTGAGGCTGCGGAGGAAGATGCCGCAGAGTGCACGCTCTTCCCAGCCAACTTCCTCCACGGTAACCCGGAAGTCGATCGCGTATTCGGCTGCCGATCGGCTCCTCTGTTGGAGGCCGAGAAGGCGGTCGACCTGGACACTGTCCAAACGCGAGTGATCAAACACTTCCAGGAATTGTCGCACGAACTGGCCATAGGTGAGGGTGGCGTAGCTGGGCTTTGCCATAATGGCATAAGCCCAGGTAAGCGCTCGACCCTCCAAGAGGTTACCTACATAGCCAATCCAACTGTGGTCTGAGGGGAAGTCTCCGGGAACGCGATGGAACACGGACTCACACTGCATGATAAATCCCCGAGCTCCACCAAGCTTACCGCTAAAGCGAGCGGGAGTGGGGATTGGTGTGAGCCGTGCCGGCGCACCCGGAGCAGGCTGGACAGCCGCCGGAGCAGCAGAGGCTGCGCCACCCAGACGAACCGAGGGGAACGGCTGCTGGGGGTCCAGGCGGTCTAATCGGTTAGTTATCACTGTTAACTGGTTCAGTATCACCTGTTGTTGGTGGGCTATTAGATCCACCCGAGTCTTGAGGGTGGAAAGACGGCGTGCGAGCCCGCTGTCTGCCAAGCCGCTCTGCTGAAGCCGTACTGACATAACGCACGGCTCAGGAGACACATACGCAGGCTCAGGGTAGATTTAATAGCTTTATTAACAACAGGGATGTGTGACTGCGTGTCTGTAGAATAAGGATGTACTGGTGGTGGCGTCTGCGTCAGGCACGGGGGCAGGAAGCCGTTCAGCCGGACAACCCTATGGGAGGAAGCAGAGGGAGAAGGGTAACGGGCACCACACCAATACAGAGGATAATAACGGTTTTGCTGGCTTACTTGGTTAGGACAGGTGGCTGGCGTCGACAAGGGCGGAGCCCGGGAGACAGCGACCTGGAGTGCCTGTATCAGCAGCGAGGAGGCAGCGGCGAGATGGGGAAGTCCGCCGCCGGGGAGTCCACCTGTGCACAGGGGAGAAGGCTGGAGGAAAGGAGGTAAGGGGAGCTTACCCAGATTATCTTGCTCGTAGGCGAGAGTTCCGTTGTAGCAAGAGATGCCGAAGTAGAGAGACGGCTTCAGGCTGAAGCCCAGGGCAGAGTGGGTTAAATACCTCGCCACTGACGAGATGCAGGTGTGCGCGCAGCTGGCGCCGCTGATGAGCGGCGAGTCATGACAACAATAACATTTTTCCATTCTTTACACATACCCACTAATATCTAAAAATACATAAATAATTCCCCAGCTATATACAGAGTAAATAAATAACGTAGAATAAATAACAGTATAAATAATTCAATAAATAATTCAAACCCTTATTTACAAATGCTAAACCACCCCTCTAACTTACCATACATGCTTCCTTTCTGCTGGTGTCCTTTAAAAGGCCCTCAACCCCTAACAGAGTCTTTTGCCCGGACACCTTCAGGAAGCATGTTGGCAAAGGTATGTGAATTAAATCATTATCAATTGTTTTACCCAAATACTTAACCATAGCAATTATCTCCCAAGGGCATTCCAATTAGTCCAAAAACAGATCCTAGAATAATGTGTGTATTTTTAACAAATAATCACAATAACATTTACAATATTACAATAATATAGTCACACATATAATAAATCATAACAGTGGTGACACTCCATAGTCACATTTCCTCCCCCCTTTTCCCAAGAGTACAATATTCTACGAGTCATGTACTCTTGAGAGACTATCTGCCACAAGGTTGGTTTTCCCTGCCACATACCATACAGCAAAATTATATGGCTGAAGGGACACATACCACCCTGTGAGACGACTGTTCATATCCTTCATCCTGTCCAACCACTGTAGGGCCCGATGATCTGTTTCCAACACAAAATGACACCCTAGTAAATAGTATTTAAGAGACCCTATTGCCCATTTCATGGCAAGACATTCCTTCTCTACTGTAGAGTATCTTGTCTCCCGGTCCAACAAGTTACGGCTCAAGAACAGTACTGGGTGTCTCTCTCTCCTCTCCTCCTGGAGAAGTACTGCTCCAATGCCAACTCCTGAAGCATCTGTCTGTAAAATGAACGGGCGAGCAAAGTCTGGACTGTAGAGAACCTTCTCCCCAGAAATAGCCCTCTTCAGATCCTCAAAAGCTCTGTCACACTCCTCTGTCCATTTTACCCTATTTGGTGCCGAAGCCTTAGTGAGGTCAGTCAAAACTGCGGCTCTTTCAGCAAAGTGGGGGATGAACTTACTATACCATCCTACCATTCCCATGAACGATCGTACCTTCTTCTTAGAAGTGGGCACAGGGTAGGTCCGGATGGCATCCACTTTACCTACTCGTGGTCTAATGACCCCCTGACCAACCACATGTCCCAGGTACTCCACCTGCTGCTGTCCAAACACACATTTGCATGGACTGATTGTCAGTCCTGCCCTCTTAATCAACTGAAGGACCTGCCTAAGGTGTACCAAATGTTCTTCCCAAGTCTGACTATAGATGACCACGTCATCCAAATAGGCAGCCGCAAAATTTGATACCCTTCTTAACACTTGGTCCATAAGCCGCTGAAAAGTTGCAGGTGCCCCCTGAAGGCCAAATGGCATGACCCTAATCTGGAAACTGCCATAAGGTGTTTTAACCTCTTGCGCTCTGTTGTATCGCGGACGGGCAAGTCTCTGCGTCCTAGAGCGCACAAGAGCGCACGAGGGCGCTCTCCTGCGCTCTAGGACGCATGGTGTAGATGGTGATGTAGGTGGTGATGGTGATGTAGTGGCGTCCAAGCGCGCACTGAAAATAAAAGCTGCAGACACAGCCGCGAACAGATTAGTTCATCTGATTGACCTCTCATTCGACTAATAAGAGCTTTGAATTGGGTTTCTGAAACCTTGAAGAACCAATGACTGAAAACCTAGCCAGAAGGACCTGCCTGCTGTGAATGCAGTGAGCCAATTGAAGCAGAGAAGTTCGCGAGCTGTTTTTTTAAGGCTGGGTGAAGACTGACTGCTGGAGCGGATCAGAAAAGGATTAGACGTTATGATTTCTTCCATGGTCATAGACCGATGGAGGCTGACGACGAAGGCTGAGTGACACACACGCCTTTGCCAGTCTTTTTTTAATTACTACTGTTATTTGTTTTGAAAAATCGTTCGCCAAAAACCACAATCATGGAAGCACAAAACCGCAATAATGGAATTATGTTTTGACCGGGTCGCGAGACCAGAACCACGAGCAGACCAGTGTCGCGTTCGTCTGACAATGAGGAAGAGAAGTTGGCCAGGACAATGTGGCTGTGAAGAGGTAAGGTGTTATAAGCCAAATTATTTTTTATCCCTGAAAATTGTAATCAAAAATGACTTTAGACCGATCGGTAAATTACAACTGTGTGGCGCACAATGTCCGAAGTGCATGCACCGCGTTACACGGTTCTTCGCCGCCTCCGGACCGTAAATGCCCCCCCCCCCCCGCCGCTACGATTCTGTAGCGGCGGGTGGGGGGGGGAGCCGCGGTGACAGCGTTGCTGTGGAAACATCGCCACATCCGAGTGTAATCCGTCATGTAGCGATGGCCGATCTCCGTCCGCTGTAGCGAGGGAAGGGGGGGGCACCCCCCCACACACACAGTAGCAAGGGGGGGGGAAGCCGCGGTGACAGCGCTGCTGTGGAAACATACCACATCCGAGTGTAATCCGTCATGTAGCGAGGGCGGATCTCCGTCCTCTGTAGGGGGGTGGACAACCCCCCCACACACACACACAGACACAGACACAGCCCTGAATGTGACCTTTCATTAGAGCCCTAAATGAAGCTTCTACATTGAATCATTCAAAAGTTACAGATGTTTTTCCAAACTGTGCCATTTGGCACAATTTGGCACAGTTCCAAAACGCCTGGGAACAGCCTGAGAACAAAGCTGTGTAAAATATTCATTTTTTGTGGTATTGTTACAAAATTTGGACCTCAGCTGGATAACACTTGGTTCTACATTTCTGTTGCATTTTCCAGCCCGGATCTGAAGCTGTGTGTTATTTGCAAGCATTTGTATCCAAAAAAACACCCAGGCCAAATTTATTTTCTTCAAGTTCACTATGTTTAGATGACTGTAACTCAGTGGCCGGAGCACTTAGAGAGATCATGTTTTTTTTTGCCAAAAAATTCAAAGTGTTTTCTTTTAAATGAGACCAACCCCATGGAGATGCTGCAAAGGGTTGAAGAACAGCTTTTGATTTACTTTGGGCACATTATTTTTTGGCGTTTTTAGGAAAATTGACCGGAGTGCAAGGGGTTAAAGGCTGTAAGTTCTTTTGTTTCTGGTGCCAATGCCACCTGCCAATACCCCTTGCATAGGTCCAGAGTAGAAATAAACCTAGCCCTGCCCACTTTCTCTAACAGTTCATCAATCCGGGGCATGGGGTATGACTCAAACTTGGACACTGAATTGAGATATCTGAAATCAATACAGAATCTCAAAGAGCCGTCCTTTTTGGGTACCAGCACAATCGGGCTACACCACTCACTGACTGACTCCTCAATCACTCCCAGCTGCAGCATCAAGTCAATTTCCTGCTTCATCTTTGGAACCAAACGCTCTGGGATCCTATAAGATTTCCTACATGGAACAGCTTCCTCTTTCAAATGAACTTTATGACGCACCAACGTGGTGAAACCAGGTCTCTCCTGAAACAATTCTGGATCTAATAGTGCCTCTAACTCTCTCTGCTGATCCACCTGCAAATGAGACACTTGAAATAAACATGGCTCTGACACATTTGTGGGAAAAGGCTGTTCTTTCTCCTCATCCACTTGTGTCGCACAAATGAAGAGCTGATGTGTCTCCTGAAGAACAGGTTGCTGCTGCTGATGACCAGGCTGCTGAAACTCTTTCAACAAGTTAATGTGGAAGGTCTGATATTTTACCTTCCTGTCAGGCATATACTGTATAGTTTGTATGTCACTGAACTTAGTTTCTTAGAGATTTCATATGGCCCCTGCCATCGAGCCAACAGCTTACTGTCACACGAGGGCAGCAATAACAAAACCTGCTGACCTGGGTGAAAAACCTTTTTTCTGGCCTTCTTGTCATACCAAGTTTTTTGTTTGGCCTGCGCCGTCCTCATGTGCTCCTGAGCCAAAGCAGTCATTCGATCCAGTTTCTCTCTCATATTAATAACATATGAGACCACATTGTCCTGATCACTCGGTGGACTGTCCCAGTACTCCTTTAATAAGTCCAGTGGGCCCCTCACCTGACGACCATACAGTAGTTCAAAAGGTGAGAACCCTGTTGAAGCCTGGGGCACCTCCCGATAAGCAAACAATAAGTATGGTACCCATTGGTCCCAATCCGAGCCCGTTTCAGAAACAAATTTCCGCAGCATGTTTTTTAGAGTCTGATTAAATCGCTCCACTAGTCCATCAGTCTGAGGGTGATATGGGATGGTCTTAATACCCTTAATACCCAACAGCTTATATACCTGCTGTAACAGTTTGGACAAGAAATTTGTTCCACAGTCTGTCAGAATTTCTCTAGGTATGCCTACCCTTGAAAACAGCTGGATAAGGCAGTTAGCAACCTGCCTAGCCTTGATAGATTTCAGGGGAAAGGCTTCTGGGTACCGAGTAGCATAGTCACAGATTACCAAAATGTATCTATTACCAGAGGAGCTTCTCTCTAGGGGGCCAAGTACATCCATCCCTATTCTATCAAAAGGTGTTCCAATGATTGGTAATGGTTGCAGTTGGGCATGGGCTACTCCCCTAGGTGATGTAATCTGACATATTGGACATGTTGTGCAGAAGTCCTTTATCTGGATATACATTCCCGGCCACACAAATCTTCTAGCAATTCTCTGTAGAGTTTTTTGAAATGCTAGATGACCTGCCCAAGAGATAACATGTCCCAGTTCCATAATTTTTGGTATGAGGTCCTGTGACAAAGCTATGGCCATAACTCCACCTTGTTGCTGGTACAGAATGCCCTTTTTAATGACATACATGGCCTCAACCAAACAATCCGTTCTACCCTGTTTCACACCCTCAATCTCCGAGACTTTATTGAACCATGGTCTAAGTGCTGGGTCAGCTTTCTGCAATGTAGCTATGTCAGGAGGGATGTCAAACTCTACTGACTGACTTAATTGTGGTGTTTCTTCACCCAAGTTCTTTGCTGAAGCTAACACCTTATCTCTTCTCCTCTGAGCCTTGGATTTAGGTTGTTTACTAGGGCCTGCCTCTATCTCAGAGTCATAAAATGGCAGCTCCCAAAGAACATTGGCAGCCCTCTGCGCCCTCTGTGCCCTGGTTGTCACCATATTACAGATTTTCCCAGCAGGTGCATCAAGCCTCTGCTCAATAGCGCCACCTGCCTGTCCCTCAGTTTGTTCCTCTCTAACCTGTTGTATGATGTCCAACAAAGTTGGAACATCGTTGCCAAGAATAACTGAGTAAGGCAAATCAGGCACAAGAGCTACAGGAAGGAGATAAGTTTGCCCCCCCCACTGTTAAATAAACCTCAGCGGTCGGGTACAGTTTCTTATCCCCATGAACACAACTAATATTCACTGTAGATTCACTCCATGAGTCTCTAGGGACTAAACTGGGCAGCACAACCGTTTGAAAACAACCTGAGTCTAACAGGGCCTCTTCACACTGACCATTAAGCAACACCTTCGTTTTATACACTCCACTGTGCATTGGGGCTGAAAAAGTGGGTCTAGGAACTGAACATAATAGTGACGGTTTCTCATCTTTATGGCAGGACATGAATACTGGGTGTGACTGATTTTATTACACTGATAGCAGTGTATATCTTTATTTGCAACAACACGTGACTTTTTGCTACTATTATATCTGCTATTTGTGATCTGACTGGACCTGGGATACAGCCTATTTTGAGCTGGACCACCCCTTTCACCCTCATTAAACTTACTCCGTATGGTGAAAGAATTGTCACGGCCGAGAGTAGTTCTCCTGCTTCCAGACCTGGCTGACAGAAAAACCTCCGCCAGATGAGTAGCGTCCTCTGCAGTCTTCGGGTCCCGCTCTTGTATCCAGATTCCCAGTTCCGGGTTCACCATCCGCAGAAACTGCTCCAAAATCAGTAGTTCAGTAATGTCTTTTACCGTTGAGGTCTCTGGTTTAACCCATTTACAAAACAGGTCTTTCAAACGTACATATAATTCACGAGGGGTTTTGTCCTGATAAACGTCCAGGGACCGAAACCTCCTCCTATATGTGTCGGCTGTTATTTCATATTTGTTTAAAATCGCTTCCTTCAGTTTTCCATAATCGTCCGTGTCAGCAATATCCATCAACACATATGCGCTCCGCGCTTTACCTGTAAGCAGAGGAGCTAGCTGGATAGCCCACTCTTCTTCACGCCAGCGGCAGACTGTAGCGATCCTCTTGAACGTCGCCAGGTAGTGCTCGATATCATCCTCGGGAGAGAGAGGATTCAGCCTGAGCTCGTGGTGCATTTGTGTCCTTCTCGGCTGCACCTGCAGCGGCAAATCATCCTCCTGCAGGCCAACCCGACTGGCCGTCACCCTGGGGTCCTCCCCCGAAGCGCCATCGTCACCACTGCGTTCAGCCCGGCTCCCACACTCCTCTCTCAACTCCGCAACCTGCGACTCCATCCGACGAATTTGATTCTCCACAGTCTGCCACTTTTGCTCCTGAAGAGCGGCTTCTTCCTCTCTCTGACGGTCCCTGACAGTCAGCGAACGAACCAAAGATTTCACCAAGCACGTTAGCTCGTCAAGCTCACCCAGTCCGCTGACTCCCGGCTCCTCGGCTGCCATACCTGCGTCCAGGTCAGACTGCTCCTCTTGTCTCGTCCCTTTCCTTCTGGCCATCGCTCCTTCCGTCCCGTGCTCTATCCACCACTTCCACCAAATGTCACGACGTCCTGGGAACGGACCACCGCTGCCACCAAATGTACCAATGTGGCGAGGCAGGAGGCAAGGAAACGGCAAAATCTTCAATTTTCCATTTTTATTTCATAAACTTACAAGTAAATAACTCCAAGACATCCGACACGATTCTTCATCAACAATCAACAAAGATTACAGCGAAGACTCTCAACTGCAAGACTGAAAAAAAAGACTCTCCAAATATACCCAACACCTGTTATATACCATCAGAGACAATTACCAACAATCAGAACATACCATATGTCCCAGGTAAGACAATAACATTTTTCCATTCTTTACACATACCCACTAATATCTAAAAATACATAAATAATTCCCCAGCTATATACAGAGTAAATAAATAACGTAGAATAAATAACTATAAATAATTCAATAAATAATTCAAACCCTTATTTACAAATGCTAAACCACCCCTCTAACTTACCATACATGCTTCCCTCCTGCTGGTGTCCTTTAAAAGGCCCTCAACCCCTAACAGAGTCTTTTGCCCGGACACCCTCAGGAAGCATGTTGGCAAAGGTATGTGAATTAAATCATTATCAATTGTTTTACCCAAATACTTAACCATAGCAATTATCTCCCAAGGGCATTCCAATTAGTCCAAAAACAGATCCTAGAATAATGTGTGTATTTTTAACAAATAATCATAATAACATTTACAATATTACAATAATATAGTCACACATATAATAAATCATAACAGTGGTGACACTCCATCGTCACAAATGGAGAAAACAACAATCAGTGCTCAGCCTGGCTCTTTGCTGGCACTTAAAAACAAGTCACCCACACTCGAGTTACTACTTTCCTTTATTCAAGGAAGTGCAGGCCCATCATGTCTAATGACCATCTTAGCTTGGCTTCCAACTCCCACGCTGGAAGACCCGAATCCACGATGAGGAGAGGTGACCGCAGAATGCAGTGACAAGAGATTGCTGCAACTCCCGGGGTATCCGACCAGCTTCCCTCCCTGATCACAACAGGCCACGTTTCCCTCATCAGGAATAGAAAAGCCCCAGCTGACAGCGAGTTCACTGATTAATCATCTCCAGCTGGTAAGTCACTTAAGTGTTGTTCGCTTTGCACAGTTAACAGGTACACAGTCGAAAAACAAACAGTTGAATATACCCAACACACAAACAAAATATTAAAAAGTCAAGTATGAGAATCACTGCAAAACAAAATAAAACATCACTCATGCTTCTAATAAAAGTTTGTCATGATTTACACTGCTTACAGTTAACCAAAATGCTGTTCACAAACACACTATTCCCCCGACAGTGCCTTCACAAATGTGCAAGTTACCCATGCCATGGGCACTAACACACCCCATACCATCACAGATGATGGTTTTGAACTTTCCCTTAATGGTCCTTTTCCTGTTTAGCCTGGAGGACATGACGTCTATGATTTCCAAACACAATTTGAAGTGTGGACTTGTCAGACCAACCAGCAGAATGAAACACTGTTGTGAAATTGTGCTCACCACCATTCGGGCTGCCTGCGATGGTATGGGCCCACCCGGGGGTTTGTTGACAGAAGGTCAGACCACAGCACACTTTTCCACTTTCTGTCAGTCCATCTCGGATGAGCTTGGGCCCAGAACAACCAGTTTTATTTCTGGGTGTTGTTGATATATGGCTTTTGAAATTAAACACAGCTCGAGGACTGGAAATAAACAATAACAGCTTGGCAAGCAGAACAAAATCACAAGCAGGATCACTAGGATCAGGCAGGCAGAAGCGTGTAATCACACCAGAATCACTAATAATGCAGCACCCAGGTGAGGGGCTGTGCCCCTTAAGGCAGACACTAATCAACAGAAACACAAAACAGCCGTGACTAATCAGGAAATTAACAATGCAAAAACCAAGCAAGACTAAGGTGAAAATAAACACATTAAACTCAAATCCAAGATAGAACATTAATATGATTATCAAAATGACAAACGGGACTAAAGCAAGGATAATCAAAACACAACCAGGACTATGATAATAAACAATAGTGAATACAGAAAAACCCAGAATATAAACTTAAGGTGGGGATGAACTAAATACAGAGCCAAGACCATGCTGATAAAAAATAAATAGGAAAAGTCCCAGAAAATGAACTTAACCTTTTGAGTGTGTCTGTTGCCGAATTGCAGCATAACTCCTAGTGGTCAAGAGTGGTAAATATTTTTTGTCCATAAAATAGTTCAGAGTTCCAAGGCTATAACTTGAAAGTAGTAAGAGATATTGACATACTGTTAATTAGAAAGATGTAAAATATGATCCAAAGTTTCAGATAGGAATAAATTTACACATCTAATCTGCATAATGTCGTGGCATCTCTTTAAATTCCATAACTCAGTCAAAACTGGACTTTGGACGTATTCAAACAAAGAATGGTTCAGTCTTTTGACACCATTTTTTGTACAGAGGTACCTGGTGATCTGTCCAGGGTGTACCCTGCCTCTCGCCCAAAGATGCTGGGATAGGCTCCAGCCCCCCCGCGACCCGAAAAGGATTAAGCGGAAGAAGATGGATGGATGGATGGTACCTCATCATCTTATCTTCAAAGTATATGAACAAGAAATCAATACATTAAAAAAAAATAGAAATAAGTCACTTACTTTTGACAAAGGGGGGCTGGCTGGCTGGCTGGCATGGTCGCTGTGTTTTCACCAATCATGGTCCATATTTTGCATTCTGTCGGTCATTTAAAGTCTGTACTACATCTACAAAGTCATGATTATCCCACATAAATTTCGCTTGTTTCCTGCAGCTATTTTCCGCGTACAAAGCCGAAAAAGTGACGGTGACCGATCGTGGCCATATTAGTTTTCTGGGCTAAATTCTGTCAGGAAAAGGAAATGAGGAGTTCTTCTTTGGTGTATTATGTGTCATCCACTGAGTCCTCCAATGGATGTCTGCCACCTTTTGAAACTGGCAAATCAGTACAATTCAGTACAAATCTCCAATGCAGGCCCCGATGCAGGCAATCATATGAGAGGGAGAAGACAGGCGCAGTGCCGTGCTCTGCCACTAGGGGCATGCAAAATTCTCACACTCAAAGGGTTAAAGTGAGGATGCGGGTTGGAGACCATGTCCTGGTAACAAGAAATATAAACTATAACACAAGGCAAGAACATGGCTCCAACCCACGCCCTGACAGTATCCCCCTCTTAAGGGTCGGCTTCCAGATGATCCAAGTTAACACCAAAAAAACCAAAAACAAAACAAAAAAAAACAAACAAGAAAAACCCTCCCAGGGTGGGTGGTGGGGGCCCAAGGCCAGGCGAGCTGAAACAAAGTTCTACCACCCACATAGAGTCCAAAACAAGGGTACAGTTTGCGGCCCAAAGTCCAAAGCCCCAAACTTTAACTAAAAAATGGGTTGGGTGGTCTACCCAAGTCCGTGGACCACCAGACTGAACAACCAGGTGAGTCAGGGAGCCTACCTAAGTCCATGGGTCCTCGGACCGGAATGCAGGGCCAGTACGGTGGCCTATCACTGTCTTTTGGCCACCGCACCGGGGAACAGGGTGGAACAAAAGGTGGAGGTCTCCTGACCTCTGGGACATCAGCTGGAGATCTCCTGACCCCTGAAGCAATGGCTGAAGGTCTCCTGACTGCTGGGACATTGGCTGGAGGTCTCCTGACCCCTGAAGCAATGGCTGGGGTTCTCCTGATCTCTAGGACATTGGCTGGGGGTCTCCCAACCTCTGAAGCTATGGCTGGAGGTCTCTCGTCCCAACCTCTGAAGCTACAGCTGCTATGGTTGGAGATCTCCCAACCTCTGAAGCTACGGCTGGAGGTCTCCTGACCTCTGAAGCTACGGCTGCTATGGCTGGAGGTCTCCCAACCTCTGAAGCTATGGCTGGAGGTCTCCCAACCTCTGAAGCTACAGCTGGAGGTCTCCCAACCTCTGAAGCTACGGCTGGAGGTCTCCCGACCTCTGAAGCTATGGCTGGAGGTCTCCTGGCCTCTGAGACAATGACTGGAGGTCTGCTGACCTCTGGGACATTGGCTGGAGCGTGGTCCTCCTGCAACCCCATCCTCGACACTGCCACCTCGAACGATGGAGGGAAACAGGTGGTCAGTGAGGTGACACCACAGTCATTAGCAGCAGAGACTGGTAGGGAGGACTCAGCAGCTGGTGGAATGTGCACTTCGATCCCCCCACAAGGAGCAAGACAAGTCTTTTCAATGATGGTGTTAGAGCATAAATGAAAAGGTACTTGCCTTAACTCCTGGTCTCCTGCTGCCGGGGTGACCACCTCAGGATCAGAAGCTGGGCTGGTGGTCTCTGGGTGAGCTACAGGTTGAATGGGTACTGGAGCTGGGAGGCACCATGGAGCAGGTACTGGAGCTGGGAGGTGCTGTGGAGCAGGTACTGGAGCTGGGAGGCACCGTGGAGCAGGTACAGAAACTGGGGAGTGACAAGGAGCTGGAACTGGAGCTGGGTTCCGCAGTGGAGCAGGTACTGGTGTTGGAACGTCTGTTGCTAGCTGGATTCGACCCAGCTGGGACACATGCTCTGGAAGAAGCCATGGTTTGTAGTCCAGCATAAGCTCCTTCTGGGCAAGCATAGCCTGTTGGCACTCCTCCTGCTACCCCTCGTCAACCAGACACTGGGGTGCCAGTGTAGCAAACTCAATCTGGCAGACCTTGGCATCCTGTGGCATCGGTGGGGAGGCAGCTGCTACTAGTGGGCCCTCCGGAACAGGAGACTCCTCCCAGACTATCTGGTTTTCACCCAGTATTGGCAAACACTCCGAAAAAACAGAAACAGAAGGGAGAGATGCAGGTGAGGATGAATAGATGGAGCAGGCAGCAGAGAGAATGGCAGAGGCAGGTGGTGAGAGGAGAGTTCAGCAGCAGCAGACGGCTGCTGCCGAGCCCCCCCACTGGGAACCAGGCAAGACCTATCATTTATTGGTATTAAAAAATGAAAACATACTTGCCTGCGTTCCCACTCTGCTGCCACGGATGGTCCAGACAAGTCCGTCTGGGTGGCTCCGTAGATCATCTGGTTGGGAGCTACGGGTGTAGGAGCAGAGCGACGAGAGGAGCAGCGTCTCCTTGAATCATCCTTCCAGCCGGTGCCCTTGAATGCCAACTTGCAGCCGAGAAGCTCTCTCTGCTAGAGAGAGAGCGGGTGGCCAGAAAGCTGGCTCCGGCGAGGAGGGGACAGCTGGTAATGGAGGTAGCAGAGGAAGCGTCAGTCTCTGAATCCGGGGATGGGAGTGCAAACTTGGTCTAGCTGTCATCAAGTTCACTACTCTTCCCCAGCAATCCCAAGTGTCCTCCGGGGAAGAGCTGCTTCGAGTGGTGACTGCCAGATCCTCCACTGCAGCCACCACCTCTTGCTCGTTGCAGCTCCACTTCCTCCCCCTCCTGCCGGTCTTGCTCGCTGAGTCCATGACTGGCTGTGTCATTCTGTCATGGCTTGCCCCTCGGGGCAGATAACTGGACTCAGTCCAGTGAGCGTTTAACATTTTATTAGAAATTGAAATTAAACACAGCTCGGGGACTGGAAATAAATGATAACGGCTTGACGGGCAGAACAAAATCATAAGCAGGATCACTAGGATCAGGCAGGCAGAAGTGTGAAATCATGGCAAAATGACTAATAACACACCACCCAGGTGAGGGGCTGTGTCCCTTAAGGCAGACACTAATCAACAGAAACACAAAGCAGCCATGACTAATCAGGAAATTAACAATGTAAAATTCAAGCAAGACTAAGGTGAAAATAAACACACATTAAACTCAAACCCAAGATAGAACATGAATATGATTACCAAAACAACAAACAGGAGTAAAGCAAGGATAATCAAAATACAACCAGGACCATCCATCCATCCATCCATCTTCTACCGCTTTTCCGGAGGTCCGGGTCGCGGAGGCAGCAGTTCAAGCAGAGAAGCCCAGACTTCCCTCTCCCCAGCCACCTGCTCCAGCTCTTCAGAGGGGATACCAAGGCGTTCCCAGACCAGCTGGGAGACATAGTCTCTCCACCGAGTCCTGGGTCTGCCCCGGGGTCTCCTCCCAGTGGGACGTGCCTGAAACACCTCAAGTGGAAGGCGTCCAGGAGGCATCCTAATCAGATGCCCATACCACCTCAACTGACTCCTTTCAATGTGGAGGAGCAGCGGTTCTACTCTGAGCCTCTCCCGGATGACTGAGCTCCTCACCCTATCTCTGAGGGTGAGTCCAGCAATCCTACGGAGAAAGCTCATTTCAGCCGCTTGTATCCGCGATCTCGTTCTTTCGGTCATTACCCAAAGCTCGTGACCATAGGTGAGAGTAGGAACGTAGATTGACTGGTAAATCGACAGCTTTGCCTTAGAACTAAGCTCCCTCTTCACCACAACAGACCGGTACAACGTCCGCATCACTGCAGATGCTGCTCCAATCCGTCTGTCGATCTCTCGCTCCATTTTCCCCTCACTCGTGAACAAAACCCCAAGATACTTAAACTCCTCCACTTGGGGCAGGAGCCTGTCCCCAACCCGGAGAGGACAATCCACCTTTTTCCGGCTGAGGACCATGGACTCGGACTTGGAGGTGCTGATTCTCATCCCAGCCGCTTCACGCTCAGCGGCAAACCGTCCCAGCAAGAGCTGTAGGTCATTGCTGGATGAAGCCAACAGGACAACATCATCTGCAAACAACAGAGATGAGATCCTGTGGTCACCAAGCATGACACCCTCCATTCCCTGGCTGCGCCTAGAAATCCTGTCCATAAAAATTATGAACAGGATCGGTGACAAAGGGCAGCCCTGGCGGAGTCCAACTCTCACTGGGAATGACTCCGACCGAGTGTTTGCAATACGAACCAAACTCTCACAACGGTCGTACAGAGACCGAATAGCTCGTAACAACAAGCCCGATACCCCATACAACCAGGACCATGATAATAAACAATAGTGAATACAGAAAAACCCAGAATATAAACTTAAGGTGAGGATGAACTAAATACGGAGCCAAGACCATGCTGATGAAAAATAAATACAGAAAATCTCAGAAAATGAACTTAAAGCAAGGATGTGGGTTGGAGACCATGTCCCGGTGACAAGAAGTATAAACTATAACACAAGGCGAGGACATGGCTCCAACCTGTGTTACGTGTGGCCCTTGCGAGTCACACATTGAGAGCCGAGGGCGAGCCGGTGAGTTTGCGATGTTTTATTATGAAAGGGAACAGGGGATAAGGAACACGGCCTCGTGGGGCCAAAAGCACAAATAACCATACAAGTAGAACACTCACATATTATGCAGAACGAAGGGCAGGAGGCTAGCGCCAGGCGAAGGGGTTCCAGCCTATGGTGAGCGAAGTCACAGCCCCGAATGATCGGAGCTGCTCTTTTTTATATCCATTAGCAGCGCCTCAGCTGATGAGGGTTAATTGGGCTCCAGCCGTCCCGTAAGACTGACAGCTGGGAGCCCACTGAGACGCTGTCACAGAGAGAACCGGGCTGAGGGGGAATATGGTCTGAGCGCTGGATGACACGGCGTCTCATCCCATGTGACAGAGCCTCCCCCTCACGGTCCGACTACGAACGACCCGTAACATCCGAGACCCCCCCGCACCACCACCTAGGGTGGGCGGATGGGGCGCAGGACAGGAGGGAGAGAATCAGAGAAAGGAAAAAAAAAAGGGAAAAAAAATCAACAATAAACCAATACAGAGTACCAGGGGAAAAAACCCAAACACCATACTCCATAAAATACAACATGAGAAAAAAACCCAGAGAAAAGGGGAAGAAAAAGGACAATAAACCAATATAGAGTACAAAAAAAAAAACCCAAACACAATACTCCATAAAGTACAATGAGAGAGAAACCCATTCAGGCCGAGGATAATTGCGGGAATAACAACCCAACACACAGGGAAGAGAACCCCCCCCCCCCCCCCCCACAATACTCCATAAACCATGAACAGACAAATACAAAGTAAATCAACCCCGGGGACCCCAAAACGAGAGGAAAAAACTCCCAAGGGCGAAAATAGAACATTGCAGCCATCCCTCAAACAGGAGGGGAAACCAAAAAAAAATCACGCTAAATGCGGAACAGTAATAACAATTTAGCTGTACCCACCCAAACACAAGCACAGCCAAAGACATTCAGTTAGGGGAGTCTCCCCGCACCCAGCGTCCACACCGCTAACAGGGGTGAAGGGAAAAGTTCCGGCGGCCTACCCGAACCCCAGGCCAGAAAACACAGTTCCTCGGGAGGCCGAACCAGATCGCCGAACAGAAAGTCTAGCGGGTCGGGCGGTCGCACAAGCGAGCCGAACGGGCACGGCAGGCCCTCCGGCGGCCGACCCGCATCGCTCAACCACCAGGCCCGTAGGGGAGAGGGAGAGGTCCAAACGGGCCCCAGTGGAAGAGGCTTAGGGGAGAGCTGATGATGAGGTGGTCGAAGGTCAGAAGGCAGGAGATCCGCAGCTCCCTCACCGGACCCGGACACCGCTGGTGCAGGACCCACGTCGGACCCCGATTGGGTCTCGGGCGAACCCACGTCGGACCCCGATTGGGCCGGCGCCACACCAGGACCGACCTCCAACGTCGAACCGGGACCCTCTAGCACCACGAGTGATGGCAGCTCCTCGCCGGTGACCCTGGGAGAAGGCTCAGGAGAGAAAACAGAACCGGGATCAGGATCACCGGCAGCACCAGAACCCGGCGAGATAAGCTTGGACGCAGCGGACGGCTGCACCCGGCTCATCTCCCCTAGAGACAGGCTAAAGTGCTCTAAGGTAAGGAGAAGAAAGACAAGATAGAGCACTTGCCTGATCTCGGGTTCTGACGCCGTCCAGGACTGCGAAGATCCGGGATCCAGCGTCAGGAGGTCGTCGTCAGGCTCCCACTCAGCTGCGTCGGGCTCCGCAGCTGGCATGATGGACAATGCAGCTCGTGAGTCCCCCGGCACCGGTGCCCACGCCGACAGCCCACACGGCGTGGTGGCAGGAGAACCTCGTCCCGCTGAACCGGACCGCTCCTCCGTGGAGACCCGGGGACGCTTGGGCGTCGGCGCAGGCTCCACGTAGCAATCCGCCTTCCTCCTCCGTCCACGGTGTAGCTGCGGAACCGGAACCAGGCTGTCCAGAACCGTAGGCCCCCTCCTCCTCCCACGATGTTGGCCTGGCACCGGGGACCGCTCAGCGGAGGGAGACACAGAGGATGCAGGATTAATGATTACAGCTACAGCAGGTGGTGGGAGTTCGGGGAGCTGCGAACCCCGAACTCCACCTCCAGGAGTTTGACAGAGCAAATCACAAGGTGAATGTGAAAAAACCGAGACTTGCCTGTCTCCCGGAGGCTGGATGGTGCCTGCTATCGTGGACTTTGCTCCTCCCTCTCCCCGCCGGGCGGTAACAGAGGACCCCCTGGGAGGACGTCGGGGAGCCGCTTGTGTTGATTCCGGGATGGAGTTCTCCAGGTCTGGATTCTGGGTGCACACAGCAGTCGGGGAGCGCGTCGAGGAGGAGGGGGCGACAGCCGAGATGAGCCAGACCCGAAGCGCTGGCGTGACAGCGGAGGGAAGTGGCTCGGGAGACGAGGCTGCGGGATCTCCTCTCTGAAGAGGCGCGGGGGAGACAGCTGCGTGGGAGGATGAGACCTTGCGGCGACCCGGAACTGGATCCGGACGGGGTTTATGCTGAGAAGAAGAGGCAGTGTGGCGACGGCTACTCACAGGGGGCGAAGCGAAGGAGAGATCGGGAAATTGCCACTCCTGAGCAGAGACAGAGGCGAGGAGGGCGTCAAACTCTGAGAAGTCACGCAGCCCTGGACTTCTGTCCACCAGTCTAACGGCTGCCGCCACATGCCTCATAATGGAGGACGGGTGCACAGCGGAATGAGCAGCAGCCACTCGGTCCCGGACCTTAATCGCCGTCAGCTGCAGATCCTCCGGGGGAATCCCGAGTGACGTCTTGCTGGACGGGGAAAGCCCTCTGGATGGCGTGAACTCCCGGGCCGGAGTGGAGGCAGGAGCGGGATCCCAAAGCAAAAGGTGTCGTCTCCTTCTCTTCAGCTTCCTGCCGGGATTTCCCTCCAACCCACGGAGCTCCTCTCGCTGTGCAGCGATGGCGTCCCTCCTGGCACAGACCTCAGGATGGTTGGAATGGCGAGGGAGACTGTCCAGGAGATTCTCAGCAAACTCTAGGTGCCAGCGTCTTTCATTGGGGTTGTCGTACAGGGAGGCGGTGAAGAGCGTCCCGTCGACATCTTCCAGGATGGCCGTCAGCTCATTGCCCTGGAGCCGAACGTGACTCCGGGGAGACGGCATGCTCAAGAGCAGACACCCAGTCAGGGAAGACACAAGTCCAACGGCAAACTCACGGCCGCCGGCAACTCGCCTGGCTGTGACTTACTGTTATGTGTGGCCCTCGCGAGCCACACATTGAGAGCCGAGGGCGAGCCGGTGAGTTTGCGATGTTTTATTATGAAAGGGAACAGGGGATAAGGAACATGGCCTCTTGGGGCCAAAAGCACAAATAACCATACAAGTAGAACACTCACATATTATGCAGAACGAAGGGCAGGAGGCTAGCGCCAGGCGAAGGGGTTCCAGCCTATGGTGAGCGAAGTCACAGCCCTGAATGATCGGAGCTGCTCCTTTTTATACCCATTAGCAGCGCCTCAGCTGATGAGGGTTAATTGGGCTCCAGCCGTCCCGTAAGACTGACAGCTGGGAGCCTGCTGAGACGCTGTCACAGAGAGAACCGGGCTGAGGGGGAATATGGTCTGAGCGCTGGATGACACGGCGTCTCATCCCATGTAACAACCTGCGCCTTGACAGAATCAAAAATAAGACCTTGCTGCCAGTACATGCTTTTCACAAAATGAGGTAAATAAAATTCTTGCTCATTAGAGTAAATGCAGGAAAACTGCTGGTTCTTGATATCCCTCAAACTTCCAAGATCTGAATGTAAATTTTCATTGCTGTGAGAACCACATGTTAAATTTAATTCATTAAATAATCAGGCTCATGTTTTAAGATATATGCAACAACTGTCTGCAGCAGTTATGCTAAATGAAGAAAGAAAAGACCCTCATGGGAATACCAAAACTTCCCACCTGATATACTTTTTTCAACTGCATTAAAAATAATCTTAGTGTACAAGTTATCCATCACACTTTTTTTTCTTGGTAGAAGAAAAATGAGGCAGTATGAAGTGATATTACACATTTATTAATGTACTTGAGGAGCTGTGAGAACAGCTCTTAGATGGTCTTCTGATTGATCTGCTAACCACATGATGCAGAAATCTAAGCCTGATTAAAACTGCAAAACCATATCCCCTTCATGCATCCCTGCCTTATCGTGGTGGAGGGGTTTGTGTGCTCTAATGATTCCAGGAGGAATGTTTTAAAGCAGCATGATCAGGTTCAGGTTCAGGTTACTTTATTTGTACCCGTAGGTAGATTTGTTTTGCAGTCTGGTGACATCCATATTTACAAACCACAAGATGTAACTTTTCTGCTCCAGGTATGAGCAGATTTCAACTGACCTCACTCCCAACAACGAATTGCCAGTGTGCTTAGCTGTTGGTGGCTACAGTTATGCCCTGCAGTTGGCTGTTGGGACTGAGGTCATAGTTGCCATAGTTGTAGTCTTTTCATTGTTTCTACCAAGAACGGAGCTGTTGCAGGCAATACCAGAGAGATATATATTGACTAGAGTGGACATGGCTAGCCGCGAGGCCAGTCGCAGTCGCCCAAGCGTGGCTGCCAGATTTATCAGGTGTGGGGAAATAGGAGACTAATAAAGTCACCAGGATGAGATCAACAAAGAATGAGATCAATGGCATTCAAGAAACTAATGTGTCTGCTAGTGACCCCAGCTGACATGTTGGCTGAAGCCAGGAGTGGATGATAGAGGAGAGGTTACTCTTTCAATTTGAATTATTATGCTGTACATGTACTATAATGGTGGCCTAGTTGGTAGAGTGGTGGCCTAGTTGGTAAAGCATCCGCCCCACAACTGGGAGGTCGTGGGTTCAAATCCTGGCCGGTGTCATACCAAAGACCATATAAAAAAAAATGGTACTTTCCGCCTTCTAGCTTGGTGCTCAGTATAATAGAGTGGGGAAAAAAAAGTTAACACACAGCGCTACCAGAGGACTGACCCCCCCACTATAGCTTTCACTACTCACAGTAGCTGTGTGGCCTAGGGTCAGTGAAACGGAGATAGGCGCCACCCTTATACACCACATGGTGTGAAAGGGATTAACTAACTAACACGCACTATAGAATGCAAGCAGTCTGTATTTGTGTTCATAATGTTCCATATACCTAGTTTACTTCCAGTGCTGTAAAAAAGTATTTGCCCCCTTCCTGATATCTTATATTTTTTGCATATTTGTGACCCGTGCTGGCAAAATGAGTCGGAAAGCGTACCGTGTCATTACGAGCTGCAGGCAGGAGAAATCATAAATCATTACTCTTTCTTTGTTTGCTAGTGGCAAATTCCGGGAAAAAACCATGAGTGCCTGGTATCATTGGAAAGCTTAGAAAACGTGCTTTCTAAAAATACATGTGTTTTTGTGGACGACGTAACTCCCGACCGATCGAATGTGAGTTTTAAACCTAGCCAAAATATAAACAAATCGTCTTTTTCCGGTGTCCCATTTTTGTGCACTTCCTATAAATTAAATATCATTTTGAAGGTCTTTCAATACAGAATAAGGAAAAAATGTTGCCTCAGTTTTGATAAATTCCTCAAAGTGACTCATTTTGCCAGCGTGGGTCACATTTGTAAAGTGTCCCACAAATCATCAAACAAATTTTAATATTAGACAAAGATAACTCGAGTAAGTACAAAATGTAATTTTTTAAATGATGATTTCATTTAATAAGGGAAAAAAGCTATCTCAACCTACCTGGCTCTATGTGAAAAAGTAATTGTCTGTAAACCTGATAACTGGTTGTGCCACCCTTGGCGGAAACAACTGCAATCATGCATTTGGATCAGTGTCCAAACTGAGGCAAGTGAGGCCTCCAGTTCTTTAGATGTTGTTCTGAGTTTTTGTTTCCCACCTGTTGTGGAATTTCTTTAGAACGCATGTTGTGTTGCTTTTTGAGAACTTTTAGCCTACTTCACTTTTTCAGACAGGTTCTATTTAAGTGATTTCTTGATTCAGCAGGTCTGGTAGTAATCAAGCCTGGCTGTGGCTCATGAAATTGAATTCAGCTTTCCAAAAAAATGTTATTAATCCCTGTTAATTCATAATGATGTGGGCATCACATCAGGATGTCTCCCGAACACTTCCCACGTGAGGTATTTTGGGCATGTCCTGCTGGGAGAAGACCCCGGGGCAGATCCAGGGCACAGTGGAGAGACTGTGTCTTGTAGCTGGCCTGGGAACACCTTTGTATCCTCCTTGAAGAACTGGAAAAGTTGAATGGGGAGAGGGAAGTCATTGACGTAACCCATGCTACTGAGTCATAATTGTAGGAACAAATTAGAAATGATCTAATAACTAAATCATCGTTGGATTAATATCAAATAAAAATAAATTTTCTCAACAAAGAGAATTGTCACTTTACAAGAAAAGAAAATGACACTAACTTATATGTTTACAAAATATACACTACCGTTCAAAAGTTTGGGGTCACTTAGAAATTTCCTTATTTTTGAAAGAAAAGCACTGTTTTTTTCATCAATGAAGATAACTTTAAACTAATCAGAAATACACTCATATATACATACATATATATATACAGTATATATGTATGTATATATACATATATGTATATATACATATACATACATACACACACACACACACACACATATACACATATATATGTATATATATACATATATATACGTATATATATATACATATACGGGCTGCACGGTGGCGCAGTGGTTTAGCACTGTGGCAGCACAGTTTTACCCTCGGCCGGGAGATCGCGGGGATCATGAGATCGTGGGTTCGATCCCAGCCCCCGACCAACAGTGAGCTGTGTGGAGTTTGCATGTTCTCCCCGTGTTGCGCGGGTTTACTCCGGGATTTCTCCGGTTTCCTCCCGCACACCAAAAACATGTAGGTTTAGGGCGCTCGCGCACGCAGCGACCAGCAGCCGGTGGCTTGTCACCAGACTGCAAACCAAGTCTACCTACGGGTACAAATAATTAACAAAAAAAAAAAAAAAAGTATACATTGCTAATGTGGTAAATGACTATTCTAGCTGCAAATGTCTGTTTTTTGGTGCAATATCTACATAGGTGTATAGAGGCCCATTTCCAGCAACTGTCACTCCAGTGTTCTAATGGTACAATGTGTTTGCTCATTGCGTCAGAAGGCTAATGGATGATTAGAAAACCCTTGTGCAATCATGTTAGCACAGCTGAAAACAGTTTAGCTGGTTAGAGAAGCTATAAAACTGACCTTCCTTTGAGCAGGTTGAGTATCTGGAAAAAATTATTATTTCAAATACAAATCATTATTTCTAACCTTGTCAATGTCTTCACTATATTTTCTATTCATTTTACAACTCATGGTGGTAAATAAGTGTGACTTTTCATGGAAAACACAAAATAATTGTCTGGGTGACCCCAAACTTTTGAACGGTAGTGTACGTATATCAGTCCCTCCAGGATTTTGCAATGCTGTGATCACGTCAATTCATGTGAAATCAGCCAATCAGCATAACTATTGTGCAACCTTGCAACTTTGTCCAATCACTGCAACTTGCCCGCAATTTTGGCCAATCTTCGTCAACTTCCACCAGTTTCACCAATCAAATTTGTCTCTGAGTGGCGCTGAAACGCTCAGTCTAACCAATCAAATGCATCACTGCACCGCGTTCACTTCTGTGTTTACAGTAAGTATTAACGGAACACAGCAAAAAACAGTGTGTGATTTAAAAAAAAAACCCACTCACCCGCAAGGTTTCCTACGCCGTCCTTTCCTTTGTCTCCCCCAGCCTGCCAGTAGTGATGTTACGCTCAACACTGCCCACTCGACACTGATTCAAGCAATATAAAGCAGAAGTATTGTGAGCAGTGCATCGAGCGCTGTTTCAGCACACCCACAGTCACGTGACCATAGCAAGCGAGGCCTTGTTATGTCAGTCACATCATGTGACTTGAGGGCTTGCGGGAAGTTTTGTCATGTCCTGGTGAGCGCGCGCCCCCTCCTTCCCGTTTTCTTCTCCTCAGGTAGTCAACGCACCTGGGAGATTAGATGCACCTGCTGCCTCTGCTCAGCCAGCGCTTATAAGGACGATCTCTTCAGTGCCTCAGCGCTGGCTCGTTTGGGTATACTGCCTCGCTACAAACGAAGCAAGTATTGTTTAATGTTTTGGGTGAAGTTTCCATACTCACCTTTTCCTCTCTTCTCCTTTCCTTCCTCAGGTTGCTGCCACCTGTGTGGGTGTGTCTTCGGGGACTGCATGCGCTCACCTGCCCCATCATCCATACTCAGCTGCAACTGTTCTCCACCCGGTCAGGCACCACCGACTCAATCCCTCTTCTACTCCCAACCAGCCTCATCCCCAACCAGCCTCATCCTGCTGGTTTGTCTCTCCCCGCTGGGGTTCCTGTCGGATCGCCTGTTCGGCCCACGTAAGTGGTAATTTGTTCGTTCCACTTCTCCGTCTCCATTTCGCCCCTAACAGCTCTCGTCTCTCCTCCAGCAGGCCACTTCCTCTGGTGAGTGATGTTTTCTGTAGCTGTGCTCCGCTCCTCTTGAAATTTAATAAAGTTACAAACGTGTTTTGGTGTGTTCCTTTGTTGTTGCATTCTGCATGTGAGCTGTCAATTTAATCAGTCATGACAAGTTTGAGAGAGTTGGGCATTTGAATATAAGTCAGGAAGAGTATTACACAAGTTAGAATTAGGTTTAGGTTCAGTAACATTAAGCAAAAACACATTACATTTACTAAATATTATACAGCAATATATGCATGCACACTCATTCACACAAACACTACAAGATAGATAGATAGATAGATAGATAGATAGATAGATAGATAGATAGATAGATAGATAGAGATAGGAGAGTTGTTTGTGTGGTTGTCATTTTCTTTGAGAGTGTAAAGTGTGTTTTAATGAGTGAGTGAGTGAGTGAGTAAGTGCATGCGTGTGTGTAAGTGTAGTAAGAGAGGGACATGGAGGACAACCTCATTTTTGGACCCACGATTTAAAACATTAGGTTTTTGGCAATAACATACGTGCACAAGAGGCCATGCCAAAATTGACTGCTGAATGTGCTGCAACCATGAGGATGGAGAGGATAATGCCATCATCATAACAGGTAACCATTTATTATTCCATATTATTATTGTGTTTTCCAAACCTCTCTAGCCACATGTATTAAAATGTTATCATCTCCATCAGTCAGCAGTAGAGGAAGAACCTGGGCCTTCAGCAGAAGACAACTTGTGGGACTTTTTGGATAGTAGAGTTGATTTGTATTATGTTATTACTTTGAGCATCATTTTCTTATTATAGAAGATTGCTAATTACATTTGTTTTTCTTTTTGTTTAGGTGAAACACAGCACTTTCAAAGTGCAACAGCAGATGCCACAGTGGAAGTTACAATGTTATTTGTCTGAGCCCTACCTCTCCAGAGGAGAAGACCCACTCAGTTACTGGACAACACACAAAACTGTATACCCAAACCTTTCCAGGATGACAAAAAAGTATCTCCACACATGCCAGCAACATCAGTGCCGTGTGAGAGGGTGTTCTCCAAAGCTGGACAGGGAGTAAGCCACAAGAGGAGCAGACTGAAACCACACACTGTTGAAGTTTTCAAATGAAGGTGCAGCCAGTAATTTCCAAATCTCTACTCTTTAACATGCATTCAATGCAATTTTAAGACTAGAAAAGCACTCGGAGAGCGCAGACCTCCGCCAAGCGCCACAGTTCCCCCCATACAGTGTTTGTGTGTACGTTTTCAGATTCCTTGACCATGAAAACATATGACTAGCAATTGGATTCACAATGATAGGATTAGTGGTTCAGTAGTTATTCACGAAAATCGCATTTTCCATAATGGCGGTTTTCGCCACAGTTCCCCCCATACAGTGTTTGTGTGTACGTTTTCAGATTCCTTGACCATGAAAACATATGACTAGCAATTGGATTCACAATGATAGGATTAGTGGTTCAGTAGTTATTCACGAAAATGGCATTTTCCGTAATGGCGGTTTTCTTCTGGACGGTGATCCGGATCACCACCAAAATCTAATCATCTGTAGGATACCCCATTTCTGACAATCTGTGAAAATTTCATTAAAATCCGTCCATAACTTTTTGAGTTATCTTGCTAACAAACAAACAGACAAACAGACAGACAGACAAACCAATGCCGATGATCACATAACCTCCTTGGCGGAGGTAATAAGATAAGATAAGATTAGATAAGATAAACCTTTATTAGTCCCACAATGGGGAAATTCCAGGATTGCAACAGCACAGGGATAGCAACACTCAGAGCAACAATCAGAAGGCAAGAGAAAAAACAAGAGCAGCAAGTATACATATGTACAAATAAATATAAATATACGTATATATATAGACACACAGTGCAGAGCATTGTAGCTAGATGGGATAGATATATAAATATATAAACACAGTGCGGAGCATTGTAGCTGGATGGAATGAATATGTGAATATATAAACACACAGTGCGGAGCATTGTAGCTAGATGGAATAAATATGTAAATATATAAACACACAGTGCAGAGCTGTTGTAATGGATATTGTGTTAAAATCTGAATTTGCTGTTGCACAAGAGTTTTTCTGTATAGCAGAAGTTTTTGCTTAATTTACAAATCACTGTAATGGGAAGTTTTTGACAAGCCTGTGCTTTTCTTGTGTTGTTATATAGAATATCACTGTAGTAAACTGGAAAAACCCATTTGTTTTAAACTGTAATTCTTCCCACAACTTTTAGTGCAAAAAACCTCTCAAAACATCACAACTTTCATTTCATTAGGCAAAGGTAGGTGACTGCCTTAGGCCCTGATCTGCTAAGCGTCCCGATCTACTAGAAGCCCCATATATATTTTTTTAAATGTTCAGCATATTTAACACAATGTCTGACAAAATAAAGAAACACCAGTATTTACATAAATAGCAAATCAAATCACGAACAATTTCGCCCCCACCCCCCATCCCCCAGACTGTTGGGTTCTTCCATGTTGTCTCTGAGACATGCGCATGCGCGTATCTTTGGTTACATTGTAAACCAAACGTACAGGGTGTAGAATAGTGGCAAAGTGAAATGAAGTTATCAAAGCGGTGCAGAGAAATGGAGAAAAAGGGAAGAGCACAGAATTTTTTTTAATCAAAACAACCTTTTTCACTTCAACCTGGGAGTGGCACTGGTTGCTGAATACAGGTAAACAACAAATTTTTTTTTACTATTGTTTCTAATTGCAAGATTTGCAGAAGCCAAAGTGTAATGTATTAAATATGATTAATATTATATTGTGTGTTATGGGTGATGGCTACACCTTTCCGGTTCCACCGCCACCCAGAGTATAAAAGGCCTACCCGGAAGAGGCACGGTCTCTTTTCGACCAGCACCTCTGCCTTGACGAGAGCACCTTCGGGTTATATGACTTTATACAATAAAATTCCGTTCTACTGCATCTTCAGCCTTGTCATTGAAGTATTGGTTATGGACATAACATTGGGCGACGAAGATAAAGCTATGAAAAACGGAGTTTCTAGTATTCAGCCATTTTTGGAGCTCCCAGGCAAGCCGCCAGTTCCCTGGGCGAGGTGGTTTGCAGCATTCCAAAATTATTTGGTAGCATTGAACCTCAGCGAATTGGAGAAACTACATGCACAAGCGATACTGGTCCATAATTTCGGCATGGAAGGGCAACGTATTCTCAGCACACTGGGAGAGAATGATAGTTTTGAGGACGTGGTTGAGCTAATGGCGCGCTACTTTTGCGCTCCTGAGAACGTCATCATCCAACGGATCCAGTTCCGACAGCGACGCCAGCGGCCGGGAGAATCGGTGCAATGGTATGTTGTGGACCTGCACCAGCTGGCTGGAGAGTGCGAATTTGGGGCTTTGGAGGAAGAAATGGTTCCCAATCAGTTAGTGGGGCACACACTATGTTCTGCACTACGGTTCAGGTTTCTCACACACTCTGGTGAACTGATGTTGAATGCAGCTGTGGAGATAGCTCAACAGTATGAAGCAGCAAATAAACAAAGAACCTTGCTAAGAGAACAATGTTGAGGCAGTCTGACTCACAATCAGCGGCGCAGGCTGTGGATCTGGGTAGCGATGACAGCGCAGAAGATAAAGAAGACTACACTACCGTTATTAAGATTAGGTCCACCCCAGGGTCACCCAGATGTTTGGGCTGTGGGTCCACCAAGCACTGATACAAGGTGAGAGAGTGTGAGGGACAAACGCTGCAGCAAGTGTGGACTCCTACATCATTTCGCCAGGGCCTGCAAAAAGTTTGAGCGAGGAGAACGGTGACACAGAACGGATTTCCCCCCCACGACTCCTAAAGTTATTCATACTGTCTCCCCGGGCACAGATGGGTGTATTTATTGTGATGTATTTATTTATTGCTGGATGGCATGGAAGTGCTGTTGTTGGTGGACATGGGCGCAGCAGCATCCATGTTAAACGTGACATAACGCACGGCTCAGGAGACACACACGCAGGCTCAGGGTAAATTTAACAGTTTTATTCAACAACAGGGATGTGTGGTTGCGTGTCTGTGATATGTGGATGTACTGGTGGTGGACGTCTGCGTCAGGCATGAGGGCAGGAAACCGTGCAGCCGGACAACCCTAGGAAGAGAGCACAGGGAAACGGTAACGGGCACCAAACCAGTACAGAAGGTTAATGAAGTTTGTTGGCTTACTTGGTAGGACAGGTGGCAGGCGTGCACAAGGGCGAGTCCAGGAGACAGCGACCTGATGCACCTGACAGCAGCGGGGAGGCGGCGATGTAGAGGTGAGGTCCGCCGCCGGGGAATCCACCTGTGGCAGAAGCAGGTTGGCGGCGATGCAGGAGCGAGGTCCGCTGCCGGAGAATCCACCTGTGCACAGGGGAGAAACTGGAAAGACAAGAGTAAGGTATGCTTACGTCGTAGATCTTGCAGATAGATGAGGGGGTTTCTCTGCCGCAAGTTAGGCCGAAGGAATCAGACGGCTTCAGGCCGAAGCCCAGGGCAGAGTGGCTTATATCCCACACTGCTGACGAGGTGCAGGTGTGCTTGCAGCCGGCGCCGCTGATGTGCGGCGAGTTGTAACAAAACTGGCCTACTGTGAGGAGTTTGTTCCCGCATTACCATGTGAGAGGACTGTCGACGCCGTATTGTGGCTATGGAGGTAACAGTCTAGCCATCGTGGGTTCGCTGGAGCTGATGGTGAGGTACAAGGTGGCTGTGGTCTCAAATATCCAGTTCGTGGTGACTGTCAAGGGGTTGAACGTGATGGGCTGTGACCTGTTTTACCGACTGGGCTTTACAATCACCAGCGGTATCAGAGAGGAGTGGTTGGACTGTGATTTGTGGGACCAACCGGTTCCATGCATAGTGGACAATGTGGTATGGGACGAAGATTGACCAAGTATTCTGGGAGATGGACAGGACCCGCGCAAGGCCCCCGGCCCAGACGGCGTGTCTCCCTCCACCCTGAGACTCTGTGCGAAACAGCTGGCTCCTGTATTCACAGACATTTTTAACACCTCCCTTAAGTTATGCCACGTGCCGTCCTGCCTCAAATCCTCCACCATCATCCCTGTCCCCAAGAAGCCACGGATCACTGGACTTAATGACTACAGACCTGTAGCGCTCACCTCTGTAGTCATGAAGTCCTTTGAGCGCCTGGTCCTGTCCCACCTCAAGTCCATCACCACCCCTCTCCTGGACCCGCTGCAGTTTGCCTACCGAGCCAACAGGTCTGTAGACGATGCAGTCAACCTGGCCCTCCACTCCATCCTGCAGCACCTGGACTCCCCGGGAACCTACGCCAGGATCCTGTTTGTGGACTTCAGCTCCGCATTCAACACCATCCGCCCCGCTCTGCTCCGGGACAAGCTGTCCCTGCTCAACGTGCCTGACTCCCTCTGCAGGTGGATCATCGACTTCCTGACGGACCGGAGGCAGCATGTGCGGCTGGGAAAGACTGTCTCAGACTATACTAGCATCAGCACCGGATCACCCCAGGGCTGTGTACTTTCCCCCCTACTCTTCTCCCTTTACACCAACTCCTGCACCTCCAGCCACCAGTCTGTCAAGTTGATCAAGTTTGCGGACGACACCACCCTCATCGGGCTCATCTCCAACGGCAACGAGTCCGCCTACAGGAGAGAGGTGGCCCAGCTGGCGTCCTGGTGCAGCAATAACAACCTGCAGCTGAACGCTCTGAAGACAGTGGAGATGATTGTAGACTTCAGGAAAGTCACTACTCCTCTGCCCCCCCTCACCCTCTCAGGCTCTCCCATCACCACTGCTGATTCCTTCCGCTTCCTAGGCACTACCATCACCAGGGACCTCAAATGGGAGCTGACCATCAGCTCACTCATCAAAAAAGCCCAGCAGAGGATGTTCTTCCTGCGGCAGCTGAGGAAGCTCAAGCTACCCACCAAGATGTTAGTGCAGTTCTACACAGCCATCATCGAGTCCATCCTCACCACCTCCATAACCGTGTGGTACGCAGGAGCCACTGCCAGGGACAGACTAAGGCTGCAGCGCGTCGTGCGCACTGCTGAGAAGGTGATCGGCTGCAAGCTCCCATCTCTCCAGGATCTGTACATCTCCAGGACCCGGAGGCGTGCTGGCCGGATCATAGCCGATCCCTCACACCCTGGTCATGTACTGTTTGCCCCCCTCCCCTCTGGTAGAAGACTTCGGTCCATCCAGACTAAAACCTCCCGTCACATGAACAGCTTCTTCCCCTCTGCCATTAGACTGCTGAACACTAAGTGACTCTCGTGCACCATGTACAGCAGCTCAACCAGACTCATGTCAATCATCACTGTTTTCTTCCTGCATTACCGACTGCACTATATAGTTCTCCACAGTATCTGCTGCTGGCTAATATATATTTTAACTGTTGACCAGTATCACTTAATCTTATCCTACACTTTATTACATGTATAGTTTATTTCTCTTATCTTATCATGTTTAATGTTGCAGCATTGTACCGAGACAAATTCCTAGTTTGTGTACTACATGAACAATGGCAATAAACCTGATTCTGATTCTGATTCTGATTCTGACCAATCCCACCCAGGGCCATCGCGGGAGGGTTCCGGTGCCTGGGCCCAAGTTACCCTGGATGTGGGAACTGGGAGGTACGGTGGAACGCCCGTGACAGTGGGTGGAGCTGTGAGGACGGCTCCCTCTGCTTCCGGAATTTGGCCGGGAGGTACCAAGAAGCAAGAGGCTGCAACGGCTTTGCCGGCACTCAAAAAGAAAGAGAAAGAGAGTGGGGCAGGACCGGCTGGCACGGTGGACAGACGTGCCACACAGGAACACCGGAGGCCGAGTTGGGCTTCTCATGGGGTCGCTGGAGCGGTTCGACCCAGAGAGGAAGGCTGGTCTAGACGTCATGGACATTCAAAGCTGAGTCGAGCTTCCCTACGGGTCGCTGACATGGTTTGATCCAGGGAGGAGGCTCGGCTAAGAAGGATCCACGGCAAGTGAAAACAACGAGAGGACCAGGGACGGCTGCAGGTGGTGGCCTTCCGGGAATACGGTTATCTTCAAATGTCCGATGGCTCATGGAGACACCCCAACGAGCTGAGATGTGCCAGTGAGGAGAAGGAAGTGTCGGGGCACCGACATGGTTCATCTCCGGGGGTGAAGCGAAGAAGAAGCTCTGGTCGGGACCCGCCAGATGGGTCTCTGGGGATGGTCTCCCATCGAGACTGTATGGTTGCAAGGGGGCAACGTGTTCTGGGGTTGACTATTAACGTGTTAATGATTATAATGTATAATATATAATATATATAATAATTATAATATAATTATAATGTATAATATACAGTGGGGCAAAAAAGTATTTAGTCAGCCACCAATTGTGCAAGTTCACCCACTTAAAAGATGAGAGAGGTCTCCAATTTTCATCATAGGTAAACCTCAACTATGAGAGACAAAATGAGAAAAAAAATCCAGAAAATCACATTGAAGGATTTTTAATGAATTAATTGGTAAATTCCTCGGTAAAATAAGTATTTGGTCACCTACAAACAAGCAAGATTTCTGGATCTCACAGACCTGTAACTTCTTCTTTGAGAGGCTCCTCTGTCCTCCACTCGTTACCTGTATTAATGGCACCTGTTTGAACTTGTTATCAGTATAAAAGACACCTGTCCACAACCTCAAACAGTCAGACTCCAAACTCCACTATGGCCAAGACCAAAGAGCTGTCAATTCAACTTTATTTATTCAATTCAACTTTATTTATATAGCGCCATTTCACAACAACAGTCATCTCATAGCACTATCAACTGTAGGGAGGACCCCCACAGTTGCAGAAAGACCCCAGCAATCAGGCGATCCCCTGTGAGCAAGCACTTGGCGACGGTGGAGAGGAAAAACTCCCTTTTAACAGGAAGAAACCTCCAGCAGAACCAGGCTCAGGGAGGGGCAGTCATCTGCTGCGACTGGCTGGGGGGTGAGGGGATAGAGAAGAAGAAAAGAACAGACATGTAGAGAGCAAACAGCACGATGGGGACTCAATCTATGGGAGAGAACAAACAAATGTTAATGACCAGCAAAAAAAAAAAATATTTCATAGAGAGTGAGGAAAGGAGTGAGGCCCAGTGCATTACTGGAGGTCCCCCGGCTGACTAAACCTATTAGCAGCATAACTAAGGGAGGGTTCAGAAAACACATGATCCCTCCCTAATTGTAGGCTATATCAAAAAGGTAGGTTTTAGCCCTATTCTTAAAAACAGAGATCGAGTCTGACTCCCGAATCCAGATTGGCAGCTGATTCCACAGGAGAGGAGCTTGATAACTAAAGGCTCTGCCTCCCATTGTACTTTTGGAGATTCTAGGTATTACAAGTAAACCTGCATTTTGGGAGCGTAGTGCTCTGTTAGGATGATACGGTAGTATCAGATCTTTTAAATAAAAAGGAGCCTGATTGTTTAGAGCTTTGTAAGTAAGAAGAAGGATTTTAAACTTAATTCTAAACTCTATGGGAAGCCAATGAAGGGAGGCCAGAACCGGAGAGATATGATCTCTCTTTCTAGTACCTGTTAAAACTCTTGCTGCAGCATTTTGGATCAGCTGAAGACTTTTTAAAGATGTTTTAGGACAACCTGATAATAAAGAATTACAATAATCTAATCTCGAGCTAACAAAAGCGTGGATCAGCTTCTCAGCATCACTCTGAGACAAGATGCTCCTAATCTTGGCAATATTACGCAAATGATAGAAGGCAGTCTTAGAAACAAATTTAATATGTGAATTGAAGGACAAATCCTGATCAAAAATAACTCCAAGGTTCCTCACAGAGCTATTAAGAGAAAGAGTAACTGCATCCAAACTGAAAGTTTGATTTGGAAAGGAATTTCTAAGTTTTTATGGACCAACAAGAATGACTTCAGTCTTATCTGAATTTAATAGCAGGAAATTACAAGTCATCCAAACTTTGATTTCCTTAAGACAGGCTTCTAACTTGGCTAATTGATTAGTATCATCTGGCTTCATTGACAGGTATAATTGTGTGTCATCTGCATAACAGTGAAAATGTATACAGTGCTTTCTAATAATGTTGCCTAACGGAAGCATATATAAACTAAAAAGAGTAGGGCCAAGCACAGATCCCTGTGGAACTCCATGACTAAGCTTTGAGCTGAGAGAAAACTCATCATTTACATGAACAAACTGGAACCTATCAGATAAATAAGATCTAAACCATTGCAACGAAGTTCCATTAAGTCCAACATAGTGTTCTAATCTATCAAGTAGAATATTATGATCAATAGTATCAAAAGTAGTCAAAGGACACCAGAAACAAAATTGTAGACCTGCACCAGGCTGAATCTGCAATAGGTAAGCAGCTTGGTGTGAAGAAATCAACTGTGGGAGCAACTATTAGAAAATGGAAGACATACAAGACCACTGATAATCTCCCTCAATCTGGGGCTCCACGCAAGATCTCACCCCGTGGGGTCAAAATGATCATGAGAACGGTGAGCAAAAATCCCAGAACCACACGGGGGGACCTAGTGAATGACCTGCAGAGAGCTGGGACCAAAGTAACAAAGGCTGCCATCAGTAACACACTACGCCGCCAGGGACTCAAATCCTGCAGTGCCAGACGTGTCCTCCTGCTTAAGCCAGTACATGTCCAGGCCCATCTGAAGTTTGCTAGAGAGCATTTGGATGATCCAGAAGAGGATTGGGAGAATGTCATATGGTCAGATGAAACCAAAATAGAACTTTCTGATGAAAACTCAACTTGTCGTGTTTGGAGGAGAAAGAACACCATACCTACTGTGAAGCATGGGGGTGGAAACATTATACTTTGGGGCTGTTTTTCTGCAAAGGGACCAGGACGACTGATCCGTGTAAAGGAAAGAATGAATGGGGCCATGTATCGTGAGATTTTGAGTGAAAACCTCTTTCCATCAGCAAGGGCATTGAAGATGAAACGTGGCTGGGTCTTTCAGCATGACAATGATCCCAAACACACCACCCGGGCAACGAAGGAGTGGCTTCGTAAGAAGCATTTCAAGGTCCTGGAGTAGCCTAGCCAGTCTCCAGATCTCAACCCCATAGAAAATCTTTGGAGGGAGTTAAAAGTCCGTGTTGCCCAGCAACAGCTCCAAAACATCACTGATCTAGAGGAGATCTGCATGGAGGAATGGGCCAAAATACCAGCAACAGTGTGTGAAAACCTTGTGAAGACTTACAGAAAACGTTTGACCTCTGTCATTGCCAACAAAGGGTATATAACAAAGTACTGAGATGAACTTTTGGGATTGACTAAATACTTATTTTACAGAGGAATTTACCAGTTAATTCATTAAAAATCCTTCAATGTGATTTTCTGGATTTTTTTTTTTCTCATTTTGTCTCTCATAGTTCAGGTATACCTATGATGAAAACTGGAGACCTCTCTCATCTTTTAAGTGGGAGAACTTGCACAATTGGTGGCTGACTAAATACTTTTTTGCCCCACTGTATGTTGATGTGTGCACTACCGGGGCTGTGTTGTTGTTTTGTCAACGTGGTAGATGCATAAAAGTGGCTGGGTTAAGAGCTCATGTTTAAAAAAAAAAAAAAAGATTGAGTGCTGGTTTTGTCAAGGGGGTTTGTGCAGTAATGTTAATATGTGTGAACTGCCCAAGCCACGTTGTTGATATGTTTCGCACATACTCGTTATGTGATTGCCCAGTTTGTAAAAAAAAAAACCAAACTAACAAAAGAAGAGCCCAACACTGTTTGTACTATTGCATTTAATTGCATGAGGGATATGTGATCTGCCCATGTTATGGAGTGAGTGTGTTGGGGTGGGGGCTGGCACAGCGGGGTGTGAATGTACATATTAACAGTTTATTGAGTGAAATGAAAGATTTGGTTGTACATATGTTTTGGGATTATTTTAAGTATTTTATTAGGACCACGGCAGTTTTCTTTGTCCCATGCACTGCATGATAATAGAGACGGCAGAATAACCCATCTGGCTATGTGGGGGTGGGACAGTAGTCCACCTGTCCTCCTCTAGTTTTAGTTATTTGTGTGCATGGATAGGCCCTGTTATTGTACTTATTGCTAGTGTGTGATTCTGGTTATAAATTTGGGTGGGCCTAAATGGTATGTTTTGGACTTTTCTATGAGGGGGGGGGGAGAGGTCACATCCTGCAAAAGCTATTCCTGATGATTGCTGGGAACACAATGAGTCCAACATTGGTAGCTTTGGATGGATAAATGATGCCATTGCTGAGCAGGCAGGATTAAAATACATAGATTTTAATCCAACGGTCCTGTGGTCTGTTATTCCTCCATGGCTGTTTAAGATGCCACTGGTAGATTTTGAAATACAACAACTGAGGAGGCAACATGAGCAATCACCAACAGATTATATAGTGCATAAATATATTGAACAGAACTTCAGAAACAGGCTGATAGCATTTATCGATGGTTTCAAGGATCCTACAACTGGTCATAGTGGAGCTGCGGTATACATTCCTCAGTATAAAATATCTGGTGTAGGACCTAGGGGAAGTCAGATTATTTAGCATCTCAGAGGGAGACAGTGAATAAGCATGGAAGAACAATGCCCAGGGAGTTCCTGGTGAGATAGCTGGAAGTAGTCAGGGACATAGGGGGTTGAATGCAGTGTAATGTAAATGTCATGCTGTGTGATGAGAAATTGCCATGAAACGTGTGAAGAGTTATTTGAGTGAAGAGAGGGGAGCTTGTTGAGACCATTCATTCTGTTCTGTGCTTGTGAGATGTGAAGTGTGTAATAAACCATCTGTCCATGAATCTGCCTCTTATTTGACACACTCCACACTGGTGACCCTAGACATATTATGGAACACGAGGCAAGAACCCCGGAGCAGGCCCGGTCGGGAAGCCCCAGCGACGCAGCAGCAATTGCACAGACAGCCCGGACTGGAGCCCCCAGCAACGAGTGTGCGGTTTCAGTCAAGCTACCGGACTTCTGGCAGCACAACCCGCGCTCTTGGTTCCACCACACCGAGGCCCAGTTCGACCTCCGGGGAGTAACGGCAGACGACACCAAGTTCTACCATGTGGTAGCAGCGCTGGACGCCCGCACAGCCCAGCAGGTAGTGAGCCTGCTTGATCAGCCTCCAGCCCACAGCAAATATGAGGCACTCAAGGCTGCGCTGAACCGGCGCTACACGCTCTCGGAATGTGAGAGAGCGGAGAGACTCCTGGCGCGGACCGAGTTAGGAGATGGGTCGGCCGTCGACCTGATGGAGAAGATGCTGGTGTTAATGGGCACAGACGACGGGCACTTTCTGTTTGCCCACCTTTTCCTCCGGAACCTTCCAACGGAAGCGAGAGCGGTTCTGGCCAATTCACCGTTGCTGGCAGCGCGTGACTATCGTGCGCTAGGCCAGGAGGCAGACCGGATCATCCTCACCACCCGGGCGATCACTGTCAACGCGGCGGAGCCCAGCGAGACGACCAGAGGAGGCGAGGAGCCACCGATGGTAGCAGCAGCAGGGGCCAAGGAATGCCAGAGAGACGCGCTCTGCTTCTACCACCGCCGCTTCGGAGAGAACGCGCGCAGATGCGCGCCACCGTGCCGGTCCAAGCGCTTGGGAAATGCCAAGGCTGGCAGTCGGTAGCAGCTGCGACCGTCAGTGAAGAGAACAAGCTGCTCTACGTGACGGACTCGCGCTCGGGGAGACGCTTCCTCGTCGACACCAGAGCCCAGAAGAGCGTCATCCTGCCGTCCTATGCTGACCGGATGGCAGGACCTAGCAGCCCCAGACTTGTGGCAGTAAATGGCTCGGAGATTAAGACGTTCGGTGAGAGAACACTGGCCTTATCTCTACATGGCCGCTCGTATGAGTGGACTTTTATCATAGCAGCACTGTGTTGCCTGATCCTGGCCGCTGATTTTCTGTGTGCGCATGGTTTACTTGTGGATGTTGCTAACAGATGCTTGGTTAATGCATTGTTGTCTTTTGAATCTCTCCCCTGTATAACTCGAGGGACCCAGCCAACAGCACAAGCCAACGTCACAGCTCCAGGCGGTAAGTTCTACGCACTGCTCACTCAGTTCCCAGCACTCACGGTCCCGACGTTTTCGGCGGCCATCGCTAAGCACGGGGTCGAGCACTTTATCACCACCAACGGGCTGCCCGTTTTTGCAAGACCTCGGCGCTTGGACGCAGCAAAAGTGGCCATAGCGCGCGAGGAGTTCGCCATCCTGGAAAGGTTGGGCATCATCAGGCGTTCGAACAGCCTGTGGGCATCCCCGCTACACATGGTCCCTAAGGCTGAGGGATCGTGGCGACCGTGCAGTGATTACCGCAGGTTGAACAACGCTACAGCACACGACCACTACCCGATTCCCCACATACAGGATTTTTCCATTCACCTCGCCGAAGCACGCATTTTTTCCAAAATAGACCTGGTCCGCAGTTACCACCAGGTCCCAGTGCACGCGGAGGACGTACCCAAAACAGCGGTAATAACTCCGTTCGGCTTATTTGAGTTCCTTCGCATGCCATTCAGGTTAAAAGGCGCGGCACAGACATTCCAGCGCATGATGGATGCAGTGCTGCGCCATCTCCCATTCGTGTTCATCTACCTGGACGATATCCTGGTAGCTAGTGCGTCCGAAGACGAAGATGAAACCCACCTCAGGATGGTTTTCCGGAGGTTGGAGGAGCACGGGTTAATAATCAACCCGGCAAAATGCCAGTTCGGCGTGACAGAGATTGATTTTTTGGGGCACCGCATCTCTCCGGAAGGAGCGATCCCGTTGCTCGACAAAATGCGCGCCGTGGCGGATTTTCCCCGGCCTCAGACGGTTAGGGCGCTGCAAGAATTTTTGGGGATGGTGAATTTTTATAACCTTCCCCACGCGGTGCGGCTCATGCAACCATTGTATGCCGCGCTCAAGAGACAGAAACCTGTGGATGGGGTCGAATGGACCCCGGAGCGAGAGCGGGCGTTCTCGGAGGTTAAAGCAGCCCTGGCAAATGCCACACTGCTGGCGCATCCGGACCCAGCGGCCCGGATAGCGCTCACCACCGACGCTTCAGACGTGGCCATAGGGGCTGTCGTGGAGCAGCGCATCACCAGGGCTTGGCAGCCGCTTGCCTTTTTCAGCAGAACTTTGCATGACAGTGAACGTAAATACAGCGCGTTCGACAGGGAGTTGCTGGCTCTCCACCTGGCCATACGCCACTTCCAGTTCTGGCTGGAAGGGAGCAGCTTCACTGCATTCGTGGACCACAAGCCACTAACGTTCGCGATGGCCAAGGTTTCAGAACCGTGGTCGGGCCGGCAGCAGAGACAGCTGGCCACGATCTCAGAGTTTATTACCGATATTCAGCATGTGTCGGGTAAACTGAATGTGGTGGCAGACTGCCTCTCGCGCGCCGTGGTGGCCCCGATCTATGTGGGGATAAATTACGCAGCCATGGCCACGGAGCAGATTAGCGATGCAGACATGTACGTGCTCCAGTCTGAACCAACAGGGTTAAGGCTGGAGAGCAGGGTGCTGCAAGACGGCATGCCCCCCCTAATCTGCAACGTCTCCACGGGACGCTCGTGTCCGGTGGTCCCGGTCGCGTGGCGCTGCCGCATGTTTGAGGCGGTTCACACTCTGGCGCACCCAGGAGTGCGCGCGTCAGTTAAAATGGTGGGAGAGAAGTTCGTGTGGCCGGGCCTAAGCAAACAAGTAAAAGAGTGGGCTGCAGCCTGCGTGGTGTGCCAGCGAGCCAAGGTACACAGACACACAAAGGCTCCCTTGGAGCCATTTCGGGTACCGGCTAAGAGGTTCGACCATGTTCACGTGGACCTCATGGGCCCCCTCCCGCCATCACAGGGGCACCCCGATTGCCCGCAGCCTGGGTGTTGCAATTCATTGCACAACCGCGTACAACCCACAGGCCAATGGGTTATGTGAGCGTTTTCATAGATCACTGAAAGCAGTGCTCAGGGCTTCACTGACGGATGCAAATTGGGTGGAGAGGTTGCCGTGGGTTTTATTGGGGTTGCGCTCCACGCCAAAAGAGGATTTGGAAGCTTCCCCGGCAGAGCTTGTTTTTGTGCAGCCCCTATGGCTGCCCGGGAATTTCTGCCAGATAATCCCACGCCGGACAGCTCCCTGTCTCAGCTTTTGCAGCGGAGCACAAACACAGGCACGCTGCCCGGCCCGGCCCACCACTGTTTTCCGTGTGCTTTCATGCCTAAAACTTTGAAGAACGCAGAGTTTGTGTTCGTCAGACATGACGCCCACCGCCCTCCATTGCGCCCACCCTATGATGGACCGTTCAGAGTGTTGGAAACAGGGGATAAGCATTTTTTGCTAGACTTGGGGGGTAGGCGGGAGAAAATTGGCATAGACAGACTCAAATTGGCCTTTGTAGCAGCGGACGAGCAAGTGTTGTTGGCTAGGGCCCCTCGGCGTGGAAGACCTCCACGGATAGCTCCCCAGGGAAACGATTCACCAGGGCAGTCACACGGACAGAGCGAAGTTCCCTCCCCCCCCCCCCCGCCACGGCCCACCCACAGTCAGACACACTCCCAGCACCCCACCACCGGCACAGCAGTGCCACGGAGGCGGTAAAACCCAGTTACAGCAGATATGGGAGGAGGCGGAAGCCAAAACAGCGTGTGGACTGATATGCTATTGTTCTATCTAAGATGCTGGGGGGGCGGTGCAGGACCTTGGGGAAGTCAGATTATTTAGCATCTCAGAGGGAGACAGTGAATAAGCATGGGAGAACAATGCCCAGGGAGTTCCTGGCGAGATAGCTGGAAGTAGTCAGGGACATAGGGGGTTGAATGCAGTGTAATGTAAATGTCATGCTGTGTGATGAGAAATTGCCATGAAACATGTGAAGAGTGATTTGAGTGACTAGAGGAGAGCTTGTTGAGATCATTCATTCTGTTCTGTGCTTGTGAGATGTGAAGTGTGTAATAAACCGTCTGTCCATGAATCTGCCTCTTATTTGACACACTCCACACTATCAATAAAAGAATCAGTAATCACTTATCAGTATACACAGTTGAGCTAGTTGCCATTATAATAGCTTTACAGTGGTTGGAGATAAATTATAGGAATAATGCAGTCATTGCTTCAGATAGTTGGGCAACTCTCAAGAGTGTTCAGTCACTGTAGTCGTGTAGGCAGGACCTAATTATAGAAATCCACTCCTTAATTTATAGCCTCTACAGTAAAGGTCAGTCAATAAGCTTTCTTTGGGTTCCAACCACATTGGAATAGAGGGTAATGAGGATGTGGATTTATTAGCAAAACAGTGTAGAATCTCAACATCGTTCTGGCAGCTCCTGCGACGGCGCTGGTGCCAAACTGTAGCAGCCCTGCTGTTCCTTTGGATTCATCAGTGACGTGGAGAGGGGGGACATGCTGCATGGGCAACATCTTGTCCTCCATATCTTCCTGCCCAGGCTTGAATCCTACCAACGCCCAACGCTGGAAGGTAGAACACCGGATCACTGGAGAGGACACTCCAGCTTCACCTTTGGCGTAGACAAAACACGGGGAATGACAGTTACCGGTTATAAGCCACCGCTCAATTGGCGTAGAGCGCGGCACCAGGGGTTGTTCCCGACGGTGGGAGGGATCATCGGATCTCACTGGACAGCTACCGCCCGCCTCAAGCTGGGCAGCCCCCAGCCAATAAGGTGTTGTCCTGCCACAGCCTGCTTTCCTCATTGGGTGCATGGGGATGAGGAGAAGTCTGGACAGCAGGCTGAGAACCTTCGCACCAGGCAAGACACAAGACAAAAAAACAAAAGAGACCAACTCTAAAACTGGGAACTTGAAACGTCCGCACTGTGATGACAGGACTCGCTGCTAACCTCAAGGACATCAACGACACCAGGAAGACTGCCATCATCAATAATGAGCTCAAGAGACTGGGAGTGGATATCGCCACTCTCCAGGAAACACGGTTGGCTGACGCAGGCACACTGAGAGAGAAGGACTACACGTTCTACTGGCAGGGAAAGGGCAGTGACAAACACAGGGAACACGGAGTGGGCTTCGCAGTGAAGAACATCTTGCTGAAGATGGTGGAACTGGGCAGCACTGGCTCTGCACGACTCCTCACCCTCCGCCTGAACACCACTCAAGGCCCAGTCACTCTCGTCAGTGTGTATGCCCCAACACTGACAGCCACAACAGAGGCAAAAGATGAGTTCTACGAGAATCTCGCAACCACTGTCAGGATCATCCCCAACTCTGAACAACGCATTCTCCTTGGAGACTTCAATGCCAGAGTGGGTGCTGACCATGACTCCTGGCCCTCCTGTCTTGGACCATTTGGCGTGGGCAGAATGAACGACAACGGACAGCGGCTGCTCGAGTTCTGCACATATCACGATCTGTGCATCACAAACTCGTTCTTCAAGACCAAGCCCCAACACAAGGTTTCCTGGCGACAGCCGCACTCAAAGCACTGGCACCAGCTGGACTTGATCCTGACCAGGCGCACCTCACTGAAGAACGTGCTAATCACCCGTTCGTTCCAGAGTGCAGATTGCGACACAGACCATTCATTGGTGTGTTGCAAGGGCAAGCTGCAGCTGAAGAAATTCCATCGTGCTAGACAGCCTGGAAAGGCACGGATTGACACCAACAAGATGGCCCAACCAGAACTTGTTGAGCAATTTGCCTCCACCTTTGAGAAGGAACTTGGTGTACCACAAGAAGGAGAATCTGCAAAGCAGAAGTGGGAAGAGCTGCAAAACACCATCCACCGCACAGCCTTGGCTACCTTTGGGAGGAAGACCTCGAAGTCACAGGACTGGTTTGATGCCAAGTTGACCGAGATGACCCCTGTCATTGAAGCCAAGCGCTCAGCACTTGCTAAGTGCAAGAAGTACCCAAACAAGAAGAATCTCCAGATTCTCAGGGCTGCGAGAAGCAAAGTTCAGCAGACTGCTCGGCGCTGTGCCAACAAGTACTGGACTCAGCTCAGCCAAGACATTCAAACCACTGCCATAACAGGGAACATCCGTGGTATGCACGATGGCATCAAGAAAGCACTTGGTCCGGCTTAGAGCAAGACGGCCCCCCTCAAATCCTCCACTGGGGAGATGATCACAGAAAAGAACAAGCAGATGGAGAGATGGGTGGAACACTACTCTGACCTCTACTCCAGACAGAACACCGTGACACCGTCAGCCCTTGATGCCATCGACTGCCTGCCATCCATGGACGAACTTGACGCCGAGCCAACCATCGATGAACTCAGCAAGGCCATTGACAGCTTGGCCGCTGGCAAGGCACCCGGCAACGATGGCATACCCCCCAACCTGATCAAGCACTGCAAGACCGCCCTACTGCTGTCATTGCATGACGTTCTCTGCCAGTGCTGGAAGGACAAACAGATGTTAATGACCAGCAAAAAAAAAATATTTCATAGAGAGTGAGGAAAAGAGTGAGGCCCAGTGCATTACTGGAGGTCCCCTGGCTGACTAAACCTATTAGCAGCATAACTAAGGGAGGGTTCAGAAACACATGATCCCTCCCTAATTGTAGGCTATATCAAAAAGGTAGGTTTTAACCCTATTCTTAAAAACAGAGATCGAGTCTGACTCCCGAATCCAGATTGGCAGCTGATTCCACAGGAGAGGAGCTTGATAACTGAAGGCTCTGCCTCCCATTGTACTTTTGGAGATTCTAGGTATTACAAGTAATCCTGCATTTTGGGAGCGTAGTGCTCTGTTAGGATAATACGGTAGTATCAGATCTTTTAAATAAAAAGGAGCCTGATTGTTTAGAGCTTTGTAAGTAAGAAGAAGGATTTTAAACTTAATTCTAAACTCTATGGGAAGCCAATGAAGGGAGGCCAGAACCGGAGAGATATGATCTCTCTTTCTAGTACCTGTTAAAACTCTTGCTGCAGCATTTTGGATCAGCTGAAGACTTTTTAAAGATGTTTTAGGACAGCCTGATAATAAAGAATTACAATAATCTAATCTCGAGCTAACAAAGGCGTGGATCAGTTTCTCAGCATCACTCTGAGACAAGATGCTCCTAATCTTGGCAATATTACGCAAATGATAGAAGGCAGTCTTAGAAACAAATTTAATATGTGAATTGAAGGACAAATCCTGATCAAAAATAACTCCAAGGTTCCTCACAGAGCTATTAAGAGAAAGAGTAACCACATCCAAACTGAAAGTTTGATTTGGAAAGGAATTTCTAAGGTTTTTTGGACCAACAAGAATGACTTCAGTCTTATCTGAATTTAATAGCAGGAAATTACAAGTCATCCAAGCTTTGATTTCCTTAAGACAGGCTTCTAACTTGGCTAATTGATTACTATCATCTGGCTTCATTGACAGGTATAATTGTGTGTCATCTGCATAACAATGAAAATGTATACAGTGCTTTCTAATAATGTTGCCTAACGGAAGCATATATAAACTAAAAAGAGTAGGGCCTAGCACAGATCCCTGTGGAACTCCATGACTAAGCTTTGAGTTGAATGAAAACTCATTATTTACATGAACAAACTGGAACCTATCAGATAAATAAGATCTAAACCATTGCAACGAAGTTCCATTAAGTCCAACATAGTGTTTACAGGCTAACATTAGCAATTTCTACAGTGCCATGATCTATTATGAGTACTGATACTGGAACTTTTTGTGAAGACATTGCGTTCAGAATTGTGGGTGCTGGGATTAAAAATCCATAATCCCAGCATACAGGTGTGAGGAGACGAGGAATGATGCCATCTGTCATGCAGCGCCGCTAACGGATGCATCACTAGGCCATTTTGTGCTGTAACAGGTGATTATGTGTCAAATATAGTATCATGGAGAACAGAGGTTGTGCTAGACTTTTTTGTTATGTTATTTTGACAGACGAGGTTGTAAAAATTCTGTCATAATCCATTATTATTTGTCATTTTAATTGATTTTCATTAGATCACCCTCAGTGTAATCTGTCAGAATGATAGACGGCTTTCAGATTTTTCTCTCATTGCTGCAGCTGTTACCCTGGGGAAGTTCTGTCTCAAGTGTCATGTTGGTGTCTTTCAGCACAGTAAAGCAGCATTTCCACCACAAACTACTGGAACTTTGTTCGTAGAACTGTCTGTGCACAACCTCTTTCAGGAACTGTGCAGACTTTTAGGTCTCATTCCCACAGTGTTAGAAGAACCGTTGATGACCTGATGATGGCGGAGTAGGAGTAGCCAAGTGTTGAGAATAGCAGCTACCATTAGATAGCCAGATAGCCAGATAGACATTAGTTATTGCAGCTTTTTTCTTGTAAATGAGACTTTTTAAATATAACTTTGAGTCTTTTATAATGTCAGTTTGGCTTTTTAAAGATAATGCTTTTTGTTAGCTCTTTATATAATTTTAAGATTTGTTTTTGCCTTAATTTGACATCCATAATAAAGAAAGAGACAGTAAATAAGGTGAGGAGCAGGGAGACACATAGGGAGGCCTGTTCTAGCAGGGAATCGAACCAGTGATCGCTGCAGCTGCATAACCTGCTTTTGTATGTTGCAGGTTACAGACCATTGACATACACCACTGTCTCATGGGGGTTTCAGAGTCCCTGCTCTAGAGTAGGACTTCCCAAACACTAATAAATGAGAACTACAACGGTTCCTTTGGAAACATGACAGCAGTAGCTCTGACAGAGGACCTTTTATGTTTGAAGTCCATAAAACAATCTAACATTTCATTTGCTCCAGATCAGCGTGGCTCAGCAGTCATAATGAACTGCACAGAGCATATTTAAACTCATAAAAGATGACCGATTCTGAAATACTAAAAAAAACAAAAAACAAAACTGATTCCAAATATGCAAAACTTAAAGCAGACGAATAAAAACTTATAGCACATTCAACACATATGGAACGCTGAATATTATGACTAGAACCCACAAACCTCCACTGACCTTTTCTGTCTAAAACACATTAAAGTGAAGGTGTCCAGCCAAGTTCAACATCAGAAACATGATTTTTTTTTCTTTCATAAATTTGAAGCTGTAATCAATCAATGTGTCTGTGTGTGGTTATGTATGTGTATCTGTCTGTTACCAGCTTTTCAGCTCGCCCAGTCAAAATCAAGTGGGACTAAAGGCTTGTATCGTATTGCTGTATTTTCTCAACTTTTAATTTGCCAGAATTTCAAGATGAGGCTTTGTTTTCAAAATAAACACAAATTTAACTCCCCATTATACCCTCAATGGAGCCACGAAGAAGGTATTGTAATAATTAGGCCGGGCCAGTAGAGGTCGCACTGAGACAGCTGCACTTTGGTGCTTTCATTTGCTACACTTTTTCCATAAAATTAAGACTTTTCTTATAAATTATCTATATTTATTTTATTTGTAATGGGCAGAGCCATTAAGGTTATAGATTACTGTTCTAACCTCTCTGTCATGGATGAAAAACACAAAGATTAACTTTTAACTCCTTCACATTTGCTCCTTTTGGCCAAAAACATTCTACCATATTTGGGTCTGTATCATTTTGAGCAAATTTTTTGGACCCTCAAAACATATTTGAGCCTTTAGATGAAGGTAAAGCAATAATACTATTAGTAGCAGAGTTTTTATTCTGAAGTATGTAAGTTTTCACAGATAATTATAATTTCTCAGTGATTTTCTCAGTGATTCCTACCCAACCATCAATGGCCTGGTTTAAGTCTCTAGACTAAAATATAAGTAAATTTTTATGGAAGGATAAGCCATCACGGATTAGTTTAAAAACTCTTCAACAAAGCAACAGTGTGGAGGCTTAGATCTACCAATTTTTTTTTTAAATTACTTTTTAGCCAATAGACTGCAGTTTGTTTCACCCTCCTGTTGTCCTCGGGTCAAAATGACCTGCCACTGTGTTAAAAACCAAAAAAAATCCCCCTAAACAATATTTTTTCAACTTAAAATTTTATGACTTTTCCTAGATTGACCCCAACATTAGGATAAGTGAATTGTTGCCTTTATTCACATTTCCATGTAAGCTGTACAAAAAAAGGTACAAAGGTCGTCTTCGGGTCAAAATGACCCGACAGTCAAATTGAGTTGAAATCACGAGCCTTTGATCAGTCTCAGATCAATCAGTAGCAGACGTAAACAAGACAAGACAGGTGGATTTCCAGAGGTTATAAAGGTGCTGCAGATGACAGTACCCCGAATTCTCTCTGTGCTGAAGCCATGAGTGCATGTTATACCGTCGAACAGGCTATAGAGATGATTTTTTCAGATGTCCAGCAAGACAACTCTGATTCAGAAGAGGAAGTGGAGGATATATCAGAAGAAGAAGATGGGGAGGAATACAACCCGGAGCATGACGAATCATCTTCAGAAGAAGAAAACCCTGAAGCTGAAAGAGAGACTTTCCTTTCAAAAAACGGCAAAATAACATGGTCCTCGGCAGCATATGACCAACACGGCAGGGAGGCAGAACAAAATGTCATAAAGATGACCCAAGGACCCACAAGGTATGCCATTTCTCATGCCCATGACATTGTCTCTACATTCTACCTGTTCATCACACCAGCAATACAAAAAATAATCCTGGAGATGACAAATCTGGAGGGTTTCACAAATATGGAGACAGCTGGAAAAAGATGGATGAGACTGACCTGCAGGCCTACTTAGGGCTGCTAATCTTAGCAGGTGTATACAGGTCCCGAGGTGAGGCTGCAGCTAGTCTATGGGATGCAGAGAGTAGAAGGCCAATTTTCCGAGCCACAATGCCACTCAAAGTCTTTCACACCTACTCAAGACTGCTACGATTTGATAACCGTGAGTCAAGACCAGCAAGACGTGTGACAGACAAACTTGCAGTTTCTTACTTAGTTTCTTCATCTTGAGCAACAATAACATCATAAAGACACATTAGTCTAGGCATCGCAAGTGATGGTCTATATGACATCATGACATCATAAAGACACATTTATCTATGAGCCATATGACATCATTAAGACTCATTAGTCTAGGCATCGTGAGTGATGGTCTATATGACATCATAAAGACACATACAGTATGTCTATGTGAAGTCATGTAGACATCATATCTTTATGACGGCATCGCGAGTCCTATGATGCCTGAGTTCATAGGACGTCCTATGATGATCAGGCAGAGATCATAGGCCATCCTATGATGTCCTATAAACGTGGCAGACACACAGACAGGCACACACACAGACACAAAGAAATTTTTTGCTTTAAAATTCAATTAAGCTGCTTATATTGGGGGTTTAGTGAAGACGGGTCATTTTGACCCGGAGGACACGGGGTGTATACAGAATATGAGAACAAAAGGAGGGTTCAAAATGGACAAAACCAACTCCACTAGGAAACCCATGGTTAGATGCTGAACAGGCTCTCTGTGGATCACTAAATATCTCTGACTTACCTTTTATGAGTCCCTGTATTAAATGCCATGACTGTTTTAAAAGCATTAATATCAGCTCCTCTCTGATGGCTTGGTGGAAATTTTTAAAGATAACTGGGTCTTCACTTGTCCCCTGTAAACTCATGCCCATTTGGAATAATCCTGATATCTTGGAACAAAAAAGGACATTAAAATTTCCACTATGGCAAGAGAAGGGAATAAATAACTTAGAACATCTTATTCAAGGTGGAAATTTTATTCAATTTCAGGAAGTAGTGTCACAGTACGACATCAGTGATAGAAAGTATTTTGAATACCGACAGCTTAAATCCATAATAAAAACAAGATTTAATCTTAATCAGACAGATTTAGAGGTACCAGTTAAGGTGGTAGTTTCTAAATCTTTGTTCCCCTAAATTGATATTGAAAATACATGAACTATTATCAAAGCTGGATGAGTCCGTATCGCTTCTAATATCAAAATGGGAGACAGACCTATTGATCAATAAGAAGGAAAGTTTCTGGACACAGATATGTTTAAACACTTTTAAGATGACTAAAAACTCTAACTTACAACTTATACATTATAAAGTTCTACATAGAATTCATTACACAGGACAAAGGATGTTCAAAATGGGCCTGAGTCACACAAATATCTGCTCTCATTGCACCAGCAACATCCCGGATAGCTATATGCATGCTATGTGGTCCTGCGCACAGGTTCAAAAGTTCTGGCAGAAGACATGTGAGGACTTGTCGGCATGGTTTGGGGATAGTGTCCCATCCTCACCCACACTTTGCATATTAGGTGATTTAAGTGAAATAAATATAGATGCAAGGATGTCACACATGGTTCTCACTGCCTTATGCATTGCAAAGAAAACTATCCTCATGAACTGGAAATCAAGAAAAAACTTATGCATGACTTATTATAGTACTATTAGATTATATTAGCCTGGAGAGACTGTCAGCTTCCTCAAATAATCAATTGTCAGAATTCAACTCTCTCTGGTCCCCGCTTATTAATTCTATAACCTGAGGGGTGTCGGGTGGTGGCTTGCTCTCCTTGGCGCCTCTGGCGGCTGGCTGCGCCCCGACCGCAGGTGTCCAGGGGGCCTGTTCCGGGGTGGCTGTTTGTCTAACCTGGGGGGGGGAGCTGTGGGGTGGGCCGGGGTGGGGGGCTGTGGCCCACGGCCAGCTGGCCTCGCCTCCCAAGGGGGGTCTGGTTCTGGCCCTGGGCCCCTGGTGCTGGGGGGACGAGGCCACTTCCCCTGCCTGGGGTGGGGTCAGGTGTCCGCCGGTGGTGAGGGTTGGCCCCGGTGTGTCCTTGCGTGGTGGGGTCATGTTTTTCCTGGGGCCCTGGCGGCACTCTGGGGTAGGTGCCTGCATCCTGGGTCACCCTCCCCGTCCACTGGGGTCTGCAGGTGTGGGTGTGTATGTGTGTATATGTGTGAGAGTGGGGGTGAGTGGGGGCTTGTGTATGAGCGGATGCGGAAGTGGGTGTGTTTGTTGTGAGTGGACAGGTGGGGCTGTGTGTGGGTGTAGGTGGGCATGTGTGATGGTGGGTGGGGGTACGTGTGTGTATGGGTGTGGTTACCTGTGGGTAGATATCTGGGGGTGGAGGATGTGTGTATGGGTAGGAGAACTTTGTTGGATGGCAGGGGTGGGGCAGATCATCTAGTGGCATGGGGGTTGGCGTTTAGGGGCCTTCTTGTCCCGGCTGCCCTGCTGTTGTGTTGCGGGGTGAGGTGCTTTGTCACATTGCTCTTGGTGTCATTGGCGGCGGGTGTGTGTTGGTGCTTGGGGGTGGTTGGGGGGGCCATTTGCTCAGGTTGGTGGCCGTGTTTCTGTCAGGTTGCTCCGGGGTGACTGTGGCTGCAGGGTGGCCTGCTGCTGTCGGTGTGTATCTGGGGTGGGTGGTCGGTGGGCTTGCGTGGGCTCTCGGGGGTGTCGCTTGGCATGTGGGTCCGGTCCATTGTTCACTATTGTGACTATTGTTGTCCATGTTTGTGTGTGTAAGATGAGTGGGAATTGGTATGGCTGCCCCATCATGTTTGTGGTGCTGGGAGTGCCGGGGCGTGATGCTGGTGGGTCCTGGGCTGCTTGCACTGGTGGCCCGCGCCCTGGGTTGGGATTTGTGGCCAGTGGGTGGCCTCATGAACTAGCTTGCAAGCTGGCTTCTGGGGGGGGGGGGGGGGGGGACAGCCTCGCTTTTAAACCGCCTTCCTCCCAGTCTTATTTCCCGCCCTTCCCCCTCTCCTGACTGTGGATGGAATATACATCTTCTTGGATACATTTAGGGCTTTGGGGTGGGGGGTGTCGCACTGTGTCGGCGACGGGGATACCTTTGCTGCGCGGTGGGGCTGCACTCACCTCAATTTTAATTGCATTTTAGACACTGAGGGCTTGGGGGGATGGGTGCCCCGCTGCCCATCGCAGTGGCTAGCGGTGCTCCAATCACTATCCCCCCAATTTTAATTGCACTTTGGTAGTCCACACATTTACACACAATTACATCATATAACTGATATACACCCACCATGTTTTGTGTGTGTGGGGGGTCTTCCCCCACCCCTGTTGCCCTCCTCCTGCTGGGGGTGTGGGGGCCCGGTGGGGAGCCTGGGACCCATCATGTCAAAATCCCTGGGTGCTACTGAATGTATAGATACAACCAAGAGAGTGAGAGGGGGACTGAATATGAGCGTAACTGGGAGTGAGGGGGTGATGAGTGGAGGTGGTGATGGTGAGTCGGTTTGTGCGGTGCTTTGCATGTTGGGTGGCATCTCGGGGCGCCTGCAGTGGTCTGCTGATCAGTTGCTCAGATGGGTGCCGGGGATGGGGGTCTGCTTCTGTGGCCTGCGCCGGTGGTTTCCCCGGTCACTGTCGGGCACTGATGCACATTCGGGCTTGCTGCATCTGCTTTGCAGCCGCCTTATGAAGCAAGGGTGCATGAGGGGTGAGTTTGAATGGGTACAGGAGTGAGAGAGAATGGGTTGGTCCAGGTGAGTGAGAAGGAGTTAGTGCATATGGGTGCACATGGGAGCATGTGGGTGTGAAGGTGTGGGGAGGGGTGTGTCTGCGAGTCGGGAGGTGCTGGATTAAGGGGGGTAGTGCCTCTCGGCAATATGGGCTCCCCTGGGTGGGGTGACTTCTTTGGGTATGGGGATCCCTGGGGTGTGCGGCAGTGGCGCTAGGGCGGGTCTGCTGTGGGGGTACCTGGGGGGGCTCGCGCCAGGGGGCGTGGGTTGGTCTCTGGCCCGGGGGGGAGGGGGTCACTGGCCTCCTGGTGCCTGGGGCCCAGGGACGGGCGTTGGCCCTGCTGGGGGGGGTAGGGGTCAGGCGAGTCCGGGGGTGTGGGCTTGCCGCACCGGTTCCCGAGCAAGCTGGGCTCCCTCAATTGTCCCTTCAGGGGTGGATGCCTGGCCTTCCTGGGGCTTGCCGACCTCGGACGTTTGTGCCCTGTGGGGGTTGGTGGCGCTTTCTTGCCTGCTCGGGGTTCCCAGGGGGAGAGTTGCTGCGACCAGCCCTCCGCTTCGTATGTTTTCTGACAAACCACTCACATGCACACACTTATTTTGTGCGCGCTCTCATACAGCCGTGGCCAAATATTTGGTACCCCACTGTTAATGAAAAAAAACCCCACAGTGGTCACAGAAATAGCTTGAATCTGACAAAAAACAAACTCATGAAACAGGCCTGGACAAAAATGATGGTACCCCTAGAAAAGATTGAAAATAATGTGACTATAGGGACATGTTCAACCAAGATGTGTCCTCTAATTAACATCACAGGTGTCTACAAACTTGTAATCAGTCAGTCGGCCTATTTAAAGGGTGACAAGTAGTCACTGTGCTGTTTGGTGACATGGTGTTTACCACACTAAACATGGACCAGAGGAAGCAGAGAGTTGTCTCAGGAGATTAGAAAGAAAATTATAGACAAGCATGTTAAAGGTAAAGGTTATAAGTCCATCTCCAAGCAGCTTGATGTTCCTGTGACTACAGTTGCACATATTATTCAGAAATTTAAGATCCACGGGACTGTACCAACCTCCCTGGACGTGGCCGCAGGAGGAAATTTGATGAAAAATAGAAGAGACAGATAATACAAATGGTAACAAAAGAGCCCAGAACAACCTCTAAACACATTTATGGTGAACTCCAAGGTCAAGGTACATCACTGTCAGATCGCACCATCTGTCGTTGTTTGAGCCAAAGTGGACTTCATGGGAGACGACCAAGGAGGACACCACTGTTGAAAACAAATCATAAAAAAGCCAGACTGGAATTTGCCAAACTGCATGTTGACAAGTCACAAAGCTTCTGGGAGAATGTCCTATGGACAGACGAGACAAAACTGCAACTTTTTGGCAAGGCACATCAACTCTATGTTCACAGACGCAAAAATGAAGCATACCAAGAAAAGAACACTGTCCCTACTGTGAAACATGGAGGAGGTTCTGTTATGTTCTGGGGCTGCTTTGCTGCATCTGGCACAGGGTGTCTTGAATCTGTGCAGGGTACAATGAAATCTCAAGACTATCAAGGCATTCTAGAGAGAAATGTGCTGCCCAGAGTCAAGACAGCTTGGTCTCAGTCGCAGGTCGTGGGTCTTGCAACAGGATAATGACCCAAAATACACAGCTAAGAACACCCAAGAATGGCTAAGAGAGAAACATTGGACTATTCTAAAGTGGCCTTCTGTGAGCCCTGATCTAAATCCTATTGAACATCTGTGGAAGGAGCTGAAACATGCTGTCTGGAGAAGGCACCCTTCAAACCTGAGACAACTGGAGCAGTTTGCTCATGAGGAGTGGGCCAAAATACCTGCTGAGAGGTGCAGAAGTCTCACTGACAGTTACAGAAATCGTTTGATTGCAGTGATTGCCTCAAAAGGTTGTGCAACAAAATATTAAGTTAAGGGTACCATCATTTTTGTCCAGGCCTGTTTCATGAGTTTGTTTTTTAAAATAATTCTGTTGAACCACAATTCAAAAGCATTGTCTGATTTTCATTGGTTAATTTTCATAGAATTTTTATTTATTACCACTTTTGTCAGATTCAAGTTATTTTTGTGACCATTGTGGGCTTTTCTTTCATTAACAGAGGGGTACCAACAATTTTATCCACGGCTGTATATATGCATGCAGAAACCAGACTCGTGTTGAGACATCTTTGGTGGAAGAAGCAGATTGTCTTTTGTTTGTTTTAGTTGTTGGTTTGTTTGTTTTTTTGTCTGTTCCTCTCCCTTTTCTTCCCCCCTCCACACACTTCTTTTCCCTCTTCCCCATCCTGTTGGGTCTTTCATGGGTAAAATAATTAAAATAAAAGTATTAAAAGTTATTACAGGGGGAGTTTACAACAATATACAATACACAGTACACAGTTAGGTACTGTATAAGCTCCTCTTGGCAAAGTTAAACTGTTTTGGCACAATAAGGGTGACAGATCTCTGTTCTTTTTTCCCCCTTGTCCTCTCAGGCAGCTAGCCTGAGAGGACAAGGGGGAAAAAAGAAAAAAAAAGTGCTCAGGGCAGCTGGGTGACAAAAAATGCATTTGGTGGACACGCAGCCTTAATTCTGTGCTCCATGTGCTCTAACTGCATAGTTACTGTAGCTTCTCTTCTTCCTTTATTATTTTTCAGTGACATTTTGGCGACTAAGCAGCGTGTTGTTGGATGGATGGAGGTGAACTGGACTTCCAGAAGAAACCTCGATAGACACAGTTAGATCATGTAAACTTCACAGTGCCTATTTTATTTATTTTTTTTTAAATTGGGATTATTTCCTTCAAAATATTAAAGAAGCAGGTTGATGAAAAAGGAAGTTTAGTTTTTACCCATTGATCATGACTGGAATGGCTTTAACATTTTTCTCACAGCTAAAAAGAACCTGGAAACTCTGGACTTGGGTTCCTTCACTTTAAGATAGTCATTCAGAAAGAGGATGACCTCCTCCTCAAAAGATGAATTAACTGCTTCCATTGCAGCCTGCCAGAGCTTCTTTGAAGAGCCAAATTTTTTGCAAAGATGTTTGTGTAAAGCCTTGACTAGCTTTTGTGTTTTCCCATCTATGAGCAAGTCGTCGTACTGAAACTGTTCTTCTACTAAGTCATTCAGGTGTTTGGTGACCCGGTTGAGTTTATCCATGTCCACAGACAGTCTGGTTCTCTTTTTTAGCTTTTTAACCATGGCCATTAGCAGACTGGTCACAATTTCTCTGGATTTGGGTTTCTCCATGTACAGATACTCAGTCAGAAAGAGGATGACCTCATCCTCAAAAGCTGAATTATCTTCTTTCATGTTAGCCTGCCAGAGCTTCTTCGAAGAGCCAAATTTTTTATGGAGATGTTCGAGTAAGGCCTTGTCCAGCATTTGTGTTTTCCCATCTGTGAGCAAGTTGTCATTCTTAAACGCATCCTCTATTAAGTCTCTCAGGCGTTTGGCGATCTGGTCGAGTTGACTGATGTCCACAGACCGTCTTGTTTTCTTTTTTATCTTTATAACCATGGCCAGTAGCAGACTGGTCATGATTTCTGTTGGCATCCAGTGAGAATCAGATTCTGGCTCTTCAGATGGTGAAGATCTTTCCCTGCCAGGATAAACACTTGTGCCTGGAGTTTCTGGGGTTGGCTCCTTGTCTGGAGAAACAGTTTTAGGTGGAGGTTCTCGGGTCGGCCTCTTGTCTGGACAAACAGTTTTAGGTGGAGTTTCTGGGGTTGGCTCCTTGTCTTGAGAAACAGTTTTAGGTGGAGTTAACAGTAGGATCTGAGGAGATGCATGTTGGTCTTTTTGTGGGATAGTGTCCTGACATGAGACAATCAGCTGCTGTAGGAAATGAATCAAAGCCTCCATGATTATCCCATAAATGGCTTGTCTTTGTAACCTGATCTGCTTCTGACATCTGTTGAACATGACAGTATCTGATGAAGACATTTTGGGGATCTTGTCAGCTTGTTGTTTCATAAAAAGATCACAGATTTTGTCTGTCAGATCGCTCGTAATTGCCCTGAATTCTGAGATCCATATTTCAGGTTTCTGTATGCGCTTTGGCTCCATGATTGGACTGACATATTTACGGTGTGTGGAACTCTGCTGCTCAACTAAGTCTGGGGTAAGGTGTGGGTCCCACGATAACAACTCTTCCAGTGTCTGGTCTTCTCTGAAAGGTAACACTGGGGTCTTGGTTCCTTCATCTGTGGAAATGTTTTCAGGTGAAGTTTTGTCAAAATTCTGATTTTCCTTTGGAGGACAAAGTGGAGGAATTGGTATGAACTTACTTTGCGTTGGTTCTGGGAGACCGTCATTTTCACAAGACTGAAGCCACTGCATTGTGAACTCATACACATTCTCAGTAATAATCTGTTGAATAATATCCTTTTGATCTGTGCTGGACATCTCTTCTGTGTGATGATGAAATATTTTGTCTGTCATCGCTCTTGAAAATGCTGCAACTTCACTTCTCCACATTTCTGGATCTTGGGCTAATTTCTTTGAAAGTTCCCTTAAGTTATTTTCAATCATCTCAGAACAGTTCCAATCTGTTTTTGAAGTAGTCCATCTGTTTTTGAACTTCATTGTTCCTTTGGGGGACTGAGCCATCTGCTCCTCTATCGCCTCCCTGATTTGAGTGAAAGACGTGCGATTGAAGACTGGGGTTAAGTGCGTGTTTTCATATAAGGCTTATTCCAACGTCTGGTCGTTGCTGAATGGAAGCACTGGAGTCATGGTTCATTCCTCCATCTTAGAATTGTTGGGCAAAGTTAGACAAAGTTAGTTGGACAAAAAGGATCTAGCACCAGGAGAGATTTGCAGGAATGAATCCCCTATTAATCTTCTTCTTCTACTTCTTTTAGATTTGATTGGCAGTGGCCAACCAGCTTACAGGTGCATTACCTCCACGTATATAGGACTTGATAAATGATCATAGGACTCGCTATGACAATCTGTGTGTGTGACGATCATAGGACTCGCTAAAAGAGATCATAATCTGTGTGTGTGTCATGATCATAGGACTTGCTAAAAGAGATCATAGGACTCACTGTGACATCATCAAAGAGCAAAGGCAGTAATTCAAGAAAATGTGTGTGTTTGTGGGTGTGTGTCTCTATCATAGGACTCACTAAAAGAGATCATAATCTGTGTGTGTGTGATGATCTTAGGACTTGCTAAAAGAGATCATTGGACTCACTATGACAATCTGTGTGTGTGACAATCATAGCACTCGCTAAAAGAGATCATAATCTGTGTGTGTGTGTGTGTGTGTGATGCTCTTAGGACTTGCTAAAAGAGATCATAGGACTCACTATGACAATCTGTGTGTGTGACAATCATAGGACTCACTAAAAGAGATCATAATCTGTGTGTGTGTGTGTCATGATTATAGTACTTGCTAAAAGAGATCATAGGACTCCCTAAAAGATCATAGGACTCGTTATGACATCATCAAAGATCAAAGGCAGGCATCACTCACGATCATAGGACCCGCTATGACATCAACAAAGATCATAGGACTCGCTATAACATCATCAAAGATCAAAGGCAGGCATCACAGAATGCATACTCTTGTACAGTAGGTGGCGGTATGCACCTTTCAGTTGTTTGCTATCCGCCAGTAATTGAGAGAAGAAGAATGCATGCCCGTAAAAAGCAGGTGCTTTTTACGGGCATGCAGAAATACTTGTTTATACTTGGTTTCTACAGGCATGCACATGTATGCACTAGTCTTCTTCTTCTTTTAGATTTGATTGGCGGTTGGCAACCAGCTTACAGGTGCATTATGGCCATGTACTTCACTCTATATCATCATTGCTAAGTGTCCAATGCAACTCCCTCTCGTATGCACTAGTCTTCTTCTTTTTCTTTATAGGTTTTGCTGATTAAATTAAATCAATTTGGAATTGAAGGTAATTTAAACAATTGGGTATTAGATTTCCTGTATGATAGAACGATTGAGGTAAGAGTTGGTACAGAATACTCCAAAATATATCAAGTTGAAAATGGTACCCCCAAGGCAGCGTGTGTAGCCCTGTTTTGTTTAATATGATTAATGATATTTTTGAAGGAATTGATAGTGGAATAGGGAAGGCCTTGTATGCAGATGATGGGGCCTTATGGATAAGGGGACGTAATCCTGTGCACATTCAGAGGAAAGTGCAGGCAGCAATAGACCAGGCTGAACAATGGGCAAACCGGTTCGCTTTTAAATTATCGGTCTCAAAGACACAAATAATTGAATGAATGAATCTTTATTTTTGGATAGATTAGATGTAAAGATTAAAAGAAAGGAAAAGAATAATATAACAAAGGGGAAAAAAATCTAACAAAGTCAAATTAAACAATAACTCCTCAAATTATACAGTTCAACATAAGTTATCCGAAATGGGTGATGGCTGAAGCCGCAGCTTATATTGCCCACCCATATTCCATCTAAGAATTCAAAAGGAAAATAAAATAAGAGTGATTGTAAATCAGAACAAAGCTAAGACAAAACATGACAAAAAATAAGCAACAGCACAACACAGACTAAATGTGATAATCCTTATGTGATTTTACATGTCATCTTGTATATATGTTTGGAGTATTTCCTTTAGTTTTTGTTTAAATTGTCCAAGCATTGTACATGATTTTAATTCATGTCCAAAAGCATTCCACAGTCTGTCTCCTTGAACTGAGACACAGTGTTGCTTGGTGGTAGTTCTCACTGAAAGTTTTTGAAATATACATGTTCCTCTGAATTTTTTTTTTTGGGGGGGACTTATTTTGTACCCGTAGGTAGATTTGTTCCGCACGCAGCGACCGGCATTGATATTGTTGATATTGTTTATCCCTTGATATTGTTGATACTGATATTGTTGATATTGTTTATCCCTTATTTGGAACAACTTTTGGATATTTGCGGGCAGTGATAGATTCTTCACTTTAAACATTATTACTGCAGTTTTAAAATCAACCAGATCTTTCATCTTGAGCTTTTAATTTACGAAAAAGTGGGTTTGTGGTTCCCTGTAAGCAGCTTTGTTTATTATTCTAATAGCTCTCTTCTGTTCTCTATTATTCTATTATTCTGCTAGCTATTATTCTAATAGCCTTCTCTTCTCTCTCTTTTTTTTATTGTAGAGTTCGCCTTTCTTAACAGCTAGTGACTAAAAGTTGAGTAGTTTTTCTTAGACCTTATCTAGTCTATCCGACGGTCTCAGGAGGACGTGCATACCAGCTCTTATCCAGATGCAGTTGCCCCTTCCACAGCGTATCAGTGGGTTGGGATCCAGGACTGGGTCTCCCCTCTCTCTGAAGAAAACAGCCATCACACCAGTCCTCACAGGGTGACCTAAGGAGTCCTGTCTGAATCCTGTGGGCCAGAATCCCAACAAGGCCTAGAGGAGGGCCCAGTTCCCTCGGCCTGAAACTTCTCTTACCCAGGCTGATGTATCCAAGTAGGCACTCTTTTTCTTTCATCTGTTGTGGTGGCTTTTAGCTGGTTTAAATTTGTTCCTCTAAGAGAAGCAGCTCAAGGCACCGTAGATCAAAACCCAGATGGTGCCAGCCTCAGATACACCCCTGGTTCTTCACCTCCTCCTTCTCTCTCCCCTTTTCTAAATCCATTAGACTCAAAACTTTATGCTCTAATTTTGACAATTCCATTTTTTATTAGAGCTGCATAAATTTTCTTTCTTTAAAGAGTAACTTTACAAATCCAATTTTTAGTACCAGAATTTAGCTGCGATAATACTGTGGCTTTTCTCTTTGTGTTTTGTGCCACTTAGTGTTACTTAAATTGCACTTAAGTGTATATTCATGTGTTTAGAAGAAGAAGCCAACTTTAGTCATTCAAGCCATACAGCCAATCATGTACAGTAGAACGAAATTACGTTTCTCCTATCTACAATGTTAATCACATCTAGAATAAGATGGGTTGCGGCCATGCAACCTACAGGTTGTGACCACTTAGTAGTGGGTCACAGAGAGCTGCAGAGAAAAATATTTATTCTTTTCTTCTGTATTGACTATAAAAATATTTAATTTTGAAAATTTACCAGATTTTTTTTTTTACGTTTTTTCTCCGTTCTTCAGTTTCAATCTTTTCTTTTGTAAAGGACATTTCAAGGTAAGACAGCTGTGTTTTATATTAAATTATTTTCCTTCTTGCAATACTCTTAACTTTAGTGTTACGTGTGTTTTAAACTTGCTCATTTGCAATAACTCGCTGCCATCCGTTTCAAAGTGAAATGCCGGTTTCACGTTGTCGAAGCTATGCAGGGCTTAAATGACATTAACAGCCGATTTAACCTCTTGATTATCTTAGCGACTTTGAGCCTTTTGTGGTATACTTGTTGCGCTATTCTGTCTTAACCTCTAGTTCTTTTGATACGGAGGCTAAAACACCAATCTATGAGTCGAATGACATTTCCATAATTTAATAGCACAGAGATATGGTACAGGTACAGCGCTGGAGCATAACTCTCATGACATATCAGAAGAGAATGCTGCTCAAAAAGTGGGTCCTATGGTTTTTATAGAACTCTGCCACTCCCTCACACAGGAGGGAGGGCTCCCCTCACATGTATCAGTATTCTTCCACTATGTGCCAGCTCAGCTAAGGGCAGAGCTGATTCTATCTGGTTTCAGCGAGTGAGTCCTTGGGTGTAATCTAACGGTGGAAGTGTGATGTGCAAAGCAAGCAGGATGAAGGATGAAAAACATAGTTATAGAATAACTGACATTCTTAAAGCAAGCAGAATGAAGGATGGAGAAACGTAGTGGCAGAATAACCAACATTCTCAAGAAAAGCAAGGGCATCATAGAAATTTATCAACAATTCCCCCTGTTGAGGTATCCTAATGGGCACCTCACTAACTTAATAGCAACTTATATTTGCGTTTTTGCATCCTTTCCTGTTGAGATGGGCATAAACCCATCTCATAACCCTACTCTAGCCCCTGAGTGTAGTGTTTCTAAGTTTCTATATGTAACTGATGTCTCCTTCCAGCAGTCACGTGGACTTTTCCCCCTTCAGGTCGTTCTCTTCCTGCCCTTCAGAGAGAGCAGTCGCTTCTCTTTTCTCTCCTGCTCCCTCCTCCTTCCTCCCCAACTGACTGAATCCCAGCTTGCTATTGTCTGTGTCTGTGTCGCTCTCGCTCTACTTCTGCTGAATTGACCCGAATGGAAACTATGGAAATTGGATTGTGGCTTAATGCTATTGTCACCACTTCTCAACAAGAACCGGGCCAGGGGGGAGCCCAAGAATTGGAACTTGCGTGATTCGACTGAGGATTGGCATGAGCACAGGATTCTGTTTGGCCTTGGAGTTCCTGGTGTATCAAAATTATTTGGGAGAGCTAATCAATGCGGACCCCGGCGTAGCTCCCCCAACAACAATTTCCAGCTGGGGGGAGCATGGATAGCGGCAAATGGGATTAACATGGAATTTACCATCTGGCATGCATTGTAGAGAGAATGGACTCTCTTGGACATGTTACCTATGTTTCGGTAGGTGGATAACATCTGGAGTCGCTGAGTGCTTTCCAGAGACTTAAAGCCTGTAAATTGTGATGCACAATCGCTGAGAGATGAAATTTTTTACTCTAAGTGAACTGTGCCTTTCAACCTTGATTCGGCGCCCTTGAAGACTTCACTCATTCCTCCTGGGAAGATAAGGCTGAAGGGAGTTAACCCAAACATTCGACAATTGTTGTTGTTTCAGCAGACCGAGCTCCCGGGCAGCATTACCATGTGTCTGGACTAAAGAACACATGACTGAATAACATCTATCCGTTGCCAGAGGGTGCCCTCTGCTGTTCACCAGCAATGACACACCTACACTACACTTTGCATACAACATTACATGACTGATACATGTAGACTGACACAAATATACATACACTGACTCTCTCAACCCTCCTGTTTTGTTAATGTGTGATCTATTGTCTGCTAACTGTGCATAGAGGGTTTTTTTCTGTGTAATCAAAATTTGGCTCATTAAGCTTTATATGAGCTTATACGAGCGTTATTCTGATAACTATGTTTTTTCTCTCTGCCTATTGTGTTTTCCTCCCCCCCATTCCCCTCTTTACCCTCACTGCATGACAGGCGCCTTCATGGCTGCCGCGTCATTGGATGCGCCTAACGTGCGCGCCCAATGTCAAGTCAAATTCCTTGTATGTTTACTTGTAAATATACTTGGCAATAAAGCTGATTCTGATTCTGATTCTGATTCTGATCTGTCTGGTGGACATCAGGTGTGGTGCAAACATTGTGGGTATATATGGCTAACAATTCTATATGTGTAAAATATATCAAAATAATCTATCCTTCTATACGCATCTACAGCCCATGAATCATATCTCACAAAAGAAACCTGTGGGGCAGAGGCACAGCAAAGTAAATGCTAACATCATGTAGGTGTGCATTGTAGACCCTATTGCAGGTCCTAAACTATTTCCGGTGCATCTTCAAAGTCTTTGTCCAGGTCCAGTCGTGGCACAACTTCATCGCCATCCTCGCAGTCAGAAAGCAGGTGGGCAGCTTCCTGGACACCTTGGTATGGAGGAGGATCCTTGCAAGAGAAGGCTGCTGATATAGTTCTTTCAACAAGTCGTTTAATTATGGGAATACAACAACATCCACAGAAGACAAAGATCAACAAACTAATAATAATAATAATGGAGGATAGGTCTTGATTAACAAAACAAGTAACATTGTGGACTGGCCCTGGAGCGAAAATGGGTGGAACTACATTTCTTGGGGCTAGCAGATAAATTCTATCCCATCCTGAACAATTGATATTTGGGTTATCTGAAGACATTATATCTAATATGCAGTCTGGATTGTTTCCTGGAGTTGTGGTAGCATTTATGGAATATTCCAAGGCTGTTGCTACCATTTGCAACTGTGGTCTAGGCTGAGTGCAACCGATACAATTCGTCTGATTTAGTTCTACAGCCATCTCTCTGACATACTCCACCCAAACATTGCGTGATGTAAGGCCCCGCTCCAAGGACAGGACCTGCAGGAGAGTCATGCTCTCTACATGTATTTGGTGAACTCTGGGATCAGATTTAGGGATGAGAGTCACAGGTCGCTTAGTCTTATTGGGAGGTGCAGTTACACTAGTCTTGGGTTTGGGCTGCACAATAATAGAGAATAATCTTTGTGGATATCCACGCGCATAGGCTCCGAGCACATAAGTACCATTATCTGTCAATGGCCACTTAAGAGGTAGTAATTTTACATGGTCTTGTTCCCACCCAACGGGTGAAGGAATCTACTGCCACCAACATGTATCTATATCCCTGTACCCTATGTTCTGGGCCCATATCTACAAAATCAATCACAACTTCGGCCCAGGGATATGGAGGGACAGGAAAAGCACCCATCCCTAACCTTATGGTCGGTCTTGGATTGTATTCAGTGCAAATAGAACAAGTATTTACATAATATTTACAAATGTCTGCAAGGTGTGGGTGCCACCAGCGCCGAGAAATCTGATTATGTAGGTCCTTGTGTCATCTGTGGCCTACAGAGTGAGTGTTCCTTGCATAATAAAAGGAGCAGAGCTGCTAAAGCAGCGATCTTACCCATATGGGCTGCACGGTGGCGCAGTGGTTAGCACTGCGGCAGCACAGTTTACCCTTGGCCGGGGGATTGTGGGGATCATGGGTTCGATCCCAGCCCCCGACCAACAGTGATCTGTGTGGAGTTTGCATGTTCTCCCCGTGTTGCGTGGGTTTACTCCGGGATTTTCTCCGGTTTCCTCCCACATGCCAAAAACATGCATGTTAGGTTAATTGGCTGTTCTAAATTGTCCCTAGATATCTGTTTCCTATAGGCCCTTAGAATAGAGGGTTAGTATTAATGAAAGCGCTTTGAGTGGTCTTTGTGACTAGAAAAGCGCTATATAAGTGCAGGTTAGTTAGTTAGTTAGTTAGATATGGGAGCGCCAAATGCCCTCCTGGTCCTTGCGTGCCCCAGATCAAATTATTTTGCTTTGAGCTCCCTAAAGCATTGTTCCCTTAATTGAGTGAGAATCTGTATTGTCTTTGTAGTAGATTCTAAATTAAGTCCCACAGTAAAACATAAATTCAGCACAAGTTGGACTTTCCTTAGACATTTAGAAAATTTCTCATAAATTTACATGGTTTTCTTCCTTATCAGTTTACCTTGTTTCTTATAAACATGATATTTCCTTTACAATAATCTACAGATATTTTCTTAAATATCTGGAAATTTATTGATGTAACTTTTAACTTTTCCTATTGAATGTTGTGATTTCATTACCATGCGGTTTCATTTATATTTTTCTCTTCATTATTGATCATCTATTGATATTTTTTATGTATTATCTATTTTTCTGAGGATTGCTAATTATTTTTGCTATTTAATTTCTTTGGTACCCCTCTTTTGATGCATGAAGACGCACATTCAGCAAAGTTACAGGGTAGTTGCTTAATGGGTAGTGTCTGTTTACTAGAAGGAAGCGTGTTACTACTTTTATGTGTTACACACAGTTAATTTAGATGAAAATTTGTGAGTAGTACAGCTCCTTCAAAATGAGGTTTCAATAATCATGGTTTCTTTTGTGACGTCTCTTGAACTAATTTACAAATTCCATTTAGGAAAAAGCAATATAACTGTCTGTGCAGATTTGATATGATTTAGCATGGGTAAGTAAGATCAGTTTGTCCAGTTGAACACAGACAGGTTGAATTTGTGTAAGTGAATCCTTGTGAAAGGTTGTGTCACACTTCTTCAGTCAATGGAAAGGTGGGCATTTTGCCTAATTAGAATTTGGCTTAATTTTGTACAAGGAATGCCTCATTTTATACATTCCTTGGTAAATTATGGGGTGGGCTGTAGTCCCAAGGCCCAGCTTGGCCACGGCTGGGCATTGGGAAAACACATTCCTTATTACTGTGACATTTCTGAAATGTGATATTGTCACACCATTATGTGATGAGTGGCATCAGATGTATCCTGCAATGTGAAGTCATATGAACACTACATTTTTAAAGTCAGAGTCATTTAAATTGTTATTGTTTATGTCATTTGCAATGTCATTTGTTCTACTTAGCTTCAAAAAATGCTTGTCAATTGAGAAGTCCTTCCCCCTATGGCCACTGTCGCCCCCTCCAGCGATCCAAACCTGGCGTTCACTTTCCTTCCCTATTTCTTTGTCCTCGTTGTGTTTCGGTGTGTCTGCATTCTTACCGCTTGGCTTGCTGTCTTCCATCTTTTCACTCTCCTCCTGGAGCACCTGGACCGTCGCAGGTACCCTTTTGAAGGAGACCTGCCTTTTTCTCCTCCTCTCTTGCCTGTTTTTGTTGTCTATACAATCTCCCCACATACACAACTTTGTCTGCTTTGTTTGGTAGGGGATCCCCAAATGACCAAATATTCCGTCTCTTTGCAACCATTTAACCCATATTTTAAACTGTTTGTGATCTTCATTTAATTTTTCACGTCGTGCGGTCACTCTTAACACTTCCTCCATTTCTTTCATTGCATATCCCAGAGTACCAAGAGGGTAATCAGAGCTGTGTTTGACATTGTCCATTTTATTGTTGTCCAGTTCTGTTGCCATTTAGTCCAACCAGTTTAAGTGCTATGGTCTAATATCAATATCTTATAACATAGAATGTGATTATTATTATGATCTTATTTATCTCCACTTCTTCACAACAATAACTTCTCCACAATTTAAAACTCTCTGCGGTAAGACCAACTCTATTTTAGAGATGGCCCATTGTAATTTTCTGGGAGTTAAAACCTTTTGGTCTGAGCTTAATACGCTAGGGGTGCCAATTCTTCTTTTTAGAAATTAAGCAATAATTTCAAGGGGTTAAAACCTTTTTGGCAAAGCTATGCACAACTGGATAACACTTCTTTTTCGGTGGCCCTATATCAGCCACCTCGGGGTTTAAACCTTTCACCCAGGCTATGCAATGCTCAGCGGGGCAACACTTCTTTTTCGATGGCCATATTTCAGCCACCCCGGGGTTTAAACCTCTTGCCCAAGCTGTTTCCAACCCTACTTTTTAGGAACAGTATTAAAGTGTATGACTTATTCCACGGGGTTTAAACCGCTTGGAGATTCTGTCCTTCTCTTATATCGCTGAAAAATATATATTCCAAAACCTTACAAAACCTTTTAATGTAAAATATCAAAAACCATAACCATATCTCTGGCTCTCTTCACAAGTATAAAACACAAGTCCGTGAGAATTTAATCTCTACAGGAAGGTCTATCCCCAAAGGGACAGGCAGAAGTTTATCACAAAAAGGTTTCTGCTTACCTTCTCAGAGTTGTGCGGCCGCAAAACTGTAGCGAAAAATCCTCACGCCATCTACAAAACTAAAATTTCGCCTCGTAACCGGGCAGAAACATCAAATTGTTCTTTTCATACGAAGGGTAAAACATCAATCTATGAGTTGAATGACATTTCCATAATTTAATAGCACAGAGATATGGTACAGGTACAGCGCTGGAGCATAACTCTCATGACATATCAGAAGAGAATGCTGCTCGAAAAGTGGGTACTATGGTTTTTATAGAACTCTGTCACTCCCTCACGCAGGAGGGAGGGCTCCCCTCACATGTATCAGTATTCTTCAACTATGTGCCAGCTCAGCTAAGGGCAGAGCTGATTCTATCTGGTTTCAGCGAGTGAGTCCTTGGGTGTAATCTAATGATGGCAGTGTGGCATGCAAAGCAAGCAGGATGAAGGATGAAAAACATAGTCACAGAATAACTGACATTCTCAAAGCAAGCAGAATGAAGGATGGAGAAACATAGTTGCAGAATAACCAACATTCTCAAGAGAAACAAGGGCATCATAGAAATTTATCAACTTGGCCGTTTTGTACAAAGGTGGACTCTCCAACACTTGAGACTTTTAAACTGGAACAGCAACCCCTTAAAGATGAAGCCAAAGTAAAATTTTTAACATTTTGTATGGAATCTGGTCCATCCCATGAGTGGTACCAGGGATGTTTGAGTGCAGGTGATCTGCAGGCAGAACTTCGTTAAGGAATCCAAAGATTTTTATTCTTAAATGCTACCGGTTGTATTCAGATTGATTGTTTTTGCTGAAGTTTTAATTACGTGATTTGGTTGCAAATACTCTGCTTGTTTGAATTAAGATCTAAATGCAATCAAATGAAATTGTTTGTTAAATGGCATATTGTTTGATATAGTGTAGTTAGAAATGTACCTTAAGTCAGTTAACATTATTCTTAAAATGATGTTTTAAAAACTCAAAGCAATCAGAAAGTGGCCATAAGGACTAGTAGAGAAGCGGAAAAAAAAGAAAAAATCAGCAAAATTTAAAACAGTGTGTCATGGGTTTAAGTTTCCCCTGAAGTTTATGTTTCCTGAAATTGTGGCTTAGAATAACCATTATAATTCAATAAGTGACTCCGTGAAACACTCATGGTTGCTCTGTTCATTCACAGACCAGAAAACTCACACTGTTATCCTGTTAAATCAAAGGGAATCTTCATTCTTTTGCATGTCCTTTTGTTGTTAAAATTGTGTTAACAGGCCTGAGGAGTTGTTAGTTCCTGGACAGCAGGCCAATTGGGGGGGGGGGGGGGATCAGTGCTGCTGATAAAACCACGTCACCCTTTAACCCTTGGGTTTCCATCTCAGCAGCAGCTCTGTTTGAATTGTCCTCAGAAGGGAACATGTAAATCGACAGAGGTGTGAAGTTTGGCCGAGCTGATCCCACTGATGTCATGGGGGGTGATCTGTTGGGTGTCATAGGGTGTCATGTGTTTACTCTTCCTGGGTTAACTGGATTATTTCTGCTGCTGGGGATCACCTATTCCTCTTCTTCTCCTTTGCCCTGCTGATTAGTGCAGATCTTCAGGATTTAACACCTCCGAACACCATCGTTTAGTTCCTCCTCATGGCTGTCATTTAAAAAAAAATGGCCAACACATGCCAATTTATCAAATCATTTTTCGTTTAGTTCCTCCTCATGGCTGTCATTTTAAAAAAAATGGCCAACACATGCCAATTTATCAAATCATTTTTCATGTAAATTAGGATTTTTCCCATAAATTTAAGATAAGATAAGCCATTATTAGTTCCACAATGGGGAAGTTCCAGGATTGCAACAGCACAGGGATAGCAACACTCAGAGCAATAACTTAGAAGATAAGAAAACAAGAGCAGTGAATATACATATGTACACATAAATATATAAATATATATACACAGTGCGGAGCATTGTAGCTAGATGGAATAAACAGCATAACCGTCTATTTAGTTACCCCACATAGTATGAATATGTACCCATACATATTGTCACCCTCCGTAGCAACTGATATTGTCCCAGTTGTATACTGGAGGGGACAATTTTGTGTAAGTCTGTTGCGTCTTTTACATTCAATACTATTAGGTCATCACATTTTTTTTTGCTTTCTCTGCGTGCAGCCCTGCTTAGGTTATAAAGTCTGACAGCTGTAGGTAGGAAGGACCTGCAAAACCTCTCAGTTGCACACCTAGGATGATGTAGCCTACTGCTAAATGAGCTCCTCAGTGTGTTCAGTATGTCCTGCATAGGGTTGGACTCAGACTCCAGCAGAGATGACAGCTTAGCCACCATCCTTCTCTCTCCTATCTCCTCCACTGGGTCAAGGTGCTGCCCCAGGACAGAGCTAGCTTTCTTGATCAGTTTGTTCAATCTCTTCCTATCGGCTGCTGTGATGCCATTGCCCCAGCAGACCACTCCAAAAGTGATGGCTGATGCCACCACCGAATAGTAGAAGGTCTTCAGGAGCACCCCTTGTACACCAAAAGACCTGAGCCTCCTCAGCAGGAACAGCCTGTGCTGTCCCTTCTTGTAGAGTGCATCAGTATTGTGTGACCAGTCTAGTTTATTGTTCAGATGAACACATTTAGGTACTTGTAGGATGTCACCATCTCAATGTCTGTTCCCTGTATGTTTACTGGTGCTGTGAGAGGTTGTCCTTGCCTGCGGCAGTCCACCACCAGCTCCTTAGTTTTTCTCGCATTCATCTGGAGGCAGTTCCGATGGCACCAGTCCACAAAGTCCTGAACAAATCCTCTGTACTCAGCTTCATCTCCGTTGGAGATGAGGCAGACGATCACAGAGTCGTCAGAGAACTTCTGCAGATGGCAGTGTGTTGTGTTGTGTGAGAAGTCTGCAGTATAAAGGGTGAACAGTAAAGGAGCCAAAACTATTCCCTGCCCCCCCCCCCTTCCCCCGTGCTGCCGATCATCGTGTCAGACACACAATCCCGGGTTCTCACAAATTGTGGCCGGTTTGTGAGGTAGTCCAGGATTCATGATGACAGGTGCTGGTCCACCCCTGTGCACAGCAGCTTGTCCCTTAGGATCATTGGTTTGATGGTGTTGAAAGCACTGGAGAAGTCAAAGAACTAACTAACTAACTAACTAACCTTAAAAAACAGGTTCAGATTGTTCACTCACTCCCTGCCCCCCGTGGCCTGGGAGGAGGTATTCTGGAGCCCAGAGATGGTTTTGAGGTTTCTCCAGACTCCGCCAGTGTCACTCCATTGCAGCTTGTCCCCCATCTTCTTCCTGAAACTGTCCTTGCCTTCTCTTATCTTCCTCCTTAGCTCCGTCTGTATGGACTTCAGCATCTCCCTGTTCCCTGACCTGAAGATCCTCTTCTTCTCTCTCAGAAGTGTTTTTATCTTAGGGTTGATCCAGGGTTTGTTGTTCGAGCAACACCGTATGATCTTGGTGGGTACGGTGTTGTCCACACAGAAGTTGATGTAGTCCGTGATGGTGTGAGTGAGGCCGTCGATGTCCTCACCATGTGGATTGCAGAGCTGCTCCCAAGCAGTGATTTCAAAACAGTCCTTTAGAGCGTCCATTGCTTCCTCAGACCATATCTTCACCATGCGCATAACCGGAGGTTGTCTGTGTACTAAGGTTTTGTACATCGGCAGGAGATGAACCAAGTTGTGATTCGATCTCCTGAGTGGGGGGAGTGGTAATGAGGTGTACGCCTCCTTAGTATTTGCATAGAATAAATTTGGTGTTTTATTGTCTCTAGTGTGGCATGTGACATACTGGGTGAACATGGGCAGAATGGGAGACAGTGAAATATGGTTGAAATCACCGGAGATGAGAAGGAGAGCATCTAGGTGTTGTGTCATCAGCCTGCCAGTTACTGAGTGAATGGCGTCACGTGCTGTCCCAGCGTTCGCTGTCGGATTTGCATAAATAACAATGCAGGTCACGTGTGAGTATTCCCTCGGGAGATAAGCAGGCTGCATGCTAACAGCTAGCAACTCAATGTCTTTGCTGCAGTGTTGCTCTTTAACTATGATATGTCCTGGTTTACACCAGTTGTTACTGACATACATTATCACTCCTCCGCCCCTTGCCTTCCCACTGTCTGGTGTCCGGTCTGCCCGTATTGCTTGGAAACCCTCCAGTTCGATGTTAGCATCTGTTGCTAGTTCTGTTAGCCAAATCTCAGTAAACAACATCATGCTAATCTCTCTGAAGACGCTTTCGTAGCGGGAAATAGCCACTAGCTTGTCAGTCTTATTGAGTAGCGATCGGATGTTCCCCATAATAACGGATGGGAGGATGGATCTGTACCTTATACTCCTCGCCCGCCGTCTTACTCCAACTCGACATCCATGTGGTTTCTGTCTTATTTCTCCCGGTATGTCGAGTTTTTGCTTTAGCATCATGGGCCGGTTAAGTGCTAACAGCTGATCCCTGTTGTACTTCCACCCGTTATAAGCAGTGGCTCCGTCCGCTGGCTCAGGAGACATTTGGGCGGTCTACGTGTCTGTGATGGATAAAGTGTTGCCGGATCAGAAAGTTTAGCAAGAGAAGCCAGATAGTAAATAAGAAATATTTTAAATAGGAAGAAATTGAGCCGATGTTGCAGAAAGGCAGCCGACTCGTGTGGCGCCGGAAATATTTGCAGGATTTTCCTGCAGAGTTAGAGCCATTTTACTCAGAAATGTGCAGCTTCTTACTTGAAAATTTGCAGCTTTTTATTATTCATATTTTTGCAGCTTTTTCCTTATGAATTTAGACCTTTTCTTACTCTTGAATTTGCAGTTTAAAAAAAAAGCTTAAACTTGCAGCATTTTACTCAAATCTTATATTTGCAGCGTCTTAGGTTGTAAATAGTTGGAAATTTACACCTTTTTTGTCTTTTTGCTAAAGTTGCAGCTTCTTACCCATAAAATTCCACTTTTTTGGTCAGAAATTGGCAGCTTTTAACTGAGACTTACATCCTTTTTTTTTTTTTGTCAGGTCAGGCATTGGCTTGCTTGCTACCGGATAACCAAGAAAACTGGTACTACCTGTCTCATGGGTCGGGCCGTCGGTGACTCAACCGGCATCCCCGCCCTTTCGAGGGCATGGATGCCGGTTGGCATCCATGCCCTCGAAAGGCCAAAAGAAGCAGGAAGAACTTAGATAGGAAATGGATGAAAGCTTGAAAGACTGGGACAGCAACAATTCAGAGAATGACATAGAAGAGAAATGGGCAACACTGAAGGATACGGTGTATCAGACTGCGAGTGATGTATTAGGCCACCCTGAGAGGACACATCAAGATTGGTTTGATGAGCATGATGAACACCTGAAGAAACTACTAGAAGCGAGGAATACAGTTAGGCAGGAAAACCTACAGTGTAACACAAGGTCGACGAAGAAGAAATACTCAAAGGCTCAGAGTGAGCTACAGAAGTACACCAGAGAGATGAAGTCCAACTGGTGGGGTGAAAAAGCGGAGGAACTTCAAACTGCAGCAGACAGAAAGGACATGAAAACATTCTTCACAGGTTTGAGAGAAATCTACGGCCCTAAACCAAGAGGATTGATACAACTAAAGGCTATGGATGGTGAAACAGTTTTGCAGGAGAAAGACAAGATCCTGGACAGATTTGCAGACCACTTTGACCAACTACTAAACAACCCTGGAGATCTCACTGAAGAGGCTAAAGAAGCTCTAGTGCAGTGACCAGCTGTATCAAGTCTGGATGAACCACCAAATTTTGATGAACTAATGGCAGCTATCAGGACAACACAGGATGGTAAAGCTCCAGGAAGGGATGGAATTCCAGCAGAAGTGTGGAAATTTGGTGGTGTTCAGCTGACCAACTGCCTGCACAAGCTCTTCCAAGAGATATGGGATGCCCAGAAAGTACCTCAAGACTGGAAGGATGCAAGTATTGTGCCTTTGTTCAAGAAAGGTGACAGGAAAGATTGTGGAAATTACGAGGTATATCACTGCTAGCCACTGTTGGTAAGATTCTCTCATGTGTACTACTGAACAGACTCAATGAACACATCTCGCAGAATGTACTACCAGAAACCCAGTGCAGCTTTAGAAGTGGAAGAAGCACAATGGACATGATTTTCTGCTTAAAACAGGTTCAAGAAAAGTGTATCAAACAGAACATGCCGCTTTATGTAGTCTTTATAGACTTCAGTAAAGCCTTCGATACTGTTTTGCGACAAGGACTTTGGCAGGTACTCAAGAAATATGGCTGTACAGAGAAGTTTGTCAGCCTGATCGAGGCACTCCATACAGGTATGCAAGCAAACGTGGCAATGAGTGGTTCAGTATCTAAAGACTTTTCAGTAAGCAACGGGGTGAAACAAGGGTGTGTGCTGGCACCTTCACTCTTCTCGCTATATCTGGCAGCCATGCTTGAGGTGGCCTTCAAAGACACTTCAGAAGGAGTATACATTCAAACAAGGAAAGAAGCAGACTTGTTCAATGAGGCACAGTTTAAAGCCAGGAGTAAGACATCAATAAAGGTAGTAAGAGAAATGCTCTTTGCCGACGACAATGCTCTAGTTGCACACAGCGTGGAAGATATGCAATCTTTAGTGGAGAAATTTGCAAGAGCAGCTAGCCAATTCAGCCTCCAAATCAACATCAAGAAGACAGAGTGCCTTTATCAACCACCAAAGTTCCAATTATCAACATCACTACCAGAAGAGATCAGCATTGGTACAGAGCCACTAGTCAAGTGCAAGATTTTCAAGTATCTAGGGAGTACTGTTTCAGAGAATGCTAGGCTGGAGGATGAACTACCTCTCAGAATGGGAAGAGTGACCACTGTGTTTGGAAACCTGAGGGAGAGACTGTGGAACAATCGACATGTGTCTATCCGTGTGAAATACAAAGTGTACAGAGCGACAATACTGGCTACTCTATTGTACGGTGCTGAAACTTGGACTGTCTACAGAGTGCAGGTGAAAAAACTCCATGTGTACATGATGAGACACCTTCGAGCCATAATGAACATCTCATGGAAAGACAACATAGCCAACATAGAAGTGTTGAAACGAGCTGGTCTAACGTCAATGGAGGACATGCTAATACAGATGAACCTGAGATGGCTCGGACATGTTGAGAGAATGGACCACCAGCGTCTCCCTCGGCAGTTACTCTACTCACAGTTATGTGAGGGCAAACGCAATCAGGGTAGACCAAGGCTCAGATTTAAAGACACTGTAAAAAGAAACTTGAAGAAGTTGGACATAGACAGGAGTTCCTGGCAGCGGAAGGCTAAGGACAGAGCTGTGTGGAGGAATTTGATCAGACCTAAATGAAACAGTCATTGTCGCCCACGACAGACTGTTATGATGATGATGGTGAGTCATTAAAATTTGAAGCAATATATCTGGAAATCCCACTCAGTAAGGCAGAAGGCAAATCAATAATTAAAAATTATATGGTGGAAAAGTGGCAAGAATATTCAGACTCAGTAAATACAGGAAGACATCTTTATGGCATTCAAAAGCAGGTAAACTCTGGAATGGGAGTTGGCAGAAACAGGAAAGAGGAGATACTCATTACCCAATTAAGAATAGGACATACTACTTTGAACCAGACGCTACATAGAATAGGTAAACACCCAACTGGCAGCTGTGCATATTGTGGTTCTCCGGAAACAGTTCAGCATGTTTTGTTGGAATGTCAGGGATACCAGGAAGAAAGGAAACATCTGATTGCAGTAATTGAAAGGGCTAATTTAAGTTTTGTTTTGGAAAACATGTTAGGAACATCAGTCAAAGAAATATACAGTATGTAGGTCTATTTAGATATTTAAGTGCAACAGGGCAGCGCGGTGGCAGAGTGGTTAGCACTGCGGCAGCACAGCAACTCACCCTTGGCCGGGGGATCATGGGTTTGATCCCAGCCCCCGACCAACAGTGATCTGTGTGGAGTTTGCATGTTCTCTCCGTGTCTGCGTGGGTTTACTCCGGGATTTCTCCGGTTTCCTCCCACATGCCAAAAAACATGCAAGTTAGGTTAATTGGCATCAAACTGGGGATTCTAAATTGTCCTTAAGTATGACTATGAGAGTGAATGGCTGTCTGTCTCTCTGTGTTGGCCCTGCGATGGACTGGCGATCTGTCCAGGGTGTACCCTGCCTCTCGCCCAAAGGTGCTGGGATAGGCTCTAGCCCCTCCGCGACCCGAAAAGGATTAAGCAGAAGATGAATGAATGAATGAATGGATTAATTAAAAGAATTTGGTTTTTATTTTCTCTGCCATTCTCTTGTCCACACCAACCCGGTGGGTGGCGGTGGGGCACCTGTGAGCTGGTTGCCAGCCGGCAATCAGATCTAGAAGAAGAAGAAGAAGAGCGAAATAAAGTGAAGTATGTGGCAGTAATGCACCGGTAAGCTGGTTGCCAACTGCCAATTAAATCTAAAAGAAGAAGAAAAATGAAGAAGAACACTGAGGAAAAATAAAGACAAGGGAGAGGAAATGTGGACAGACTGAATATGAAAAAAAAGGACGAGAAAGTCATAAGTGAAGAAAAAGGAAAAGACAGTATGCAAAGGAGTAATATTTTTTGTGTTTATCCTGATATGGTTTTGTGTGATATAGTCTCTCTTGTGTCTACGTTGTACAGAGGAGGGAGCACAATAGACGCCTCTGCAAAATGAACCAGTCAGCAGACCATGAACAGGACCCAGCTGACAAATGTGGGTAAGTCAGTCCCTCTAGGATTTCACTGGATGTTTTTATGATTGTTGCGGCACAAAAAAGAATGAATTTGCAGGAGCTTTTTTAAAAAGTTGCAATAAAAGTTGTGATGTTTTGAGAAGGAGTTTTTTGCACTAAAAGTTCTGGGAAGAATTATAAATTTTAAAGCAGATGCTTTTTTCCATAGTTGACTGTAATGATATTCTATAACACCACAAAAAAGCACAGGGTTGTCAAAAATATTAAACAGTGATTTGTAAATTAAGTAGAAACTTCCGCTATACAGAAAAACTCTTTTGCAACAGCAAATACAGACTTTAACACAGTTAAGTGAGAATGAAGTAGCTACTCATAAATTTGTCATAAAAATGATCAACATTGTAAGCTACTCTTGCTGAGAACTTGAATAAAAAGGATGAATAAAATAAGTATCCATTACAACAGCTAAATTGCATTGAATACATGTTAAAGAGTATAGATTTGGAAATTATGGCAGCACCTTCATTTGAAAACTCTCTAAATGCAGCGGTCCCCAACCACTCGGTACTGACAGCAGAGAAAAAAGAAATAATTTATTCTGTTGCTCTGTATCGTCTATTGAAGTCTGTGTTTTTCTGAAAAAATTACTGAATATTCTCTGTCTTTCTATGCCTGACTCCTGCCTGTCTATCTGCTGCGTGTCTTGACACACACCTGTCTCATCAGATAATCATCTGTCCTTTAATGGGAGTTTTACCGGGAGAAGGGGCTCTGCTTGTGGGTTTCCTGGGGGCACACGTTGGTCCATGTCCAGACCAGAAATTCACAGCTTTAAAGCTCATTAACAAGATGTACTAATGATTTTACATCTAAATCCCTCCATCCATCTTCTACCGCTTTTCTGGAGGTCCGGGTCGCGGAGGCAGCAGTTCAAGCAGAGAAGCCCAGACTTCCCTCTCCCCAGCCACCTGCTCCAGCTGGATACCAAGCTGGATACCAGCTGGACATCTGCTTAGAGAGGATACCAAGGCATTCCCAGACCAAATGGGAGATGTAGTCTCTCCAGCGAGTCCTGGGTCTGCTCCGGGGTCTCCTCCCAATGGGATGTGCCTGAAACACCTCAGGTGGGAAGCGTCCATGAGGCATCCTGATCAGATGCCCAAACCACCTCAACTGGCAACTTTCAATGTGGAGGAGCAGCGGTTCTACTCTGAGCGTCTCCTGGATGACTGAGCTTCTCACCCTATCTCTAAGGGTGAGTCCAGCAATCCAATGAAGAAAGCTCATTTCATTTCATTGCATCCGTGATCTCATTCTTTCGGTCATTATCCAAAGCTCGTGACATAGGTGAGGGTAGGAACGTAGATTGACTGGTAAATTGACAGCTTTGCTTCAGAGCTCAGCTCCCTCTTCACCACAACAGACCGGTACAACGTCCACATCACTGCAGATGCTGCTCCGATCTGTCTGTCAATCTCTCACTCTATTCTCCCCTCACTTGTGAATAAGACCCTGAGATACTTAAACTCCTCCACTTGGGGTAGGAGCTTGTCCTCAACCCAGAGAAGACAATCAACCTTTTTCCGGCTGAGGATTTTACCTCTAAAGATGCATAAAATGTTCAAACACTGGCTGTGGTGTTAGATTTGCTCGTTTGTTTGTGGTTTTACGACATCTCTCCTCACACGCGCTCCCACGTTGGGGTGCTTTTCAGGCAGGTGGACTTTTTTAACACAAACCCGGCACTTTGTACACACAGTCAAGATGGACACGTCCATTGGCGGGCTGGGAAAAACAGAGGACGGGATGGTGTGGGAAAACTCGTGGGTGAGTGGGTTTTTTTTTATCACACACACTGTTTTTTGCTGATGTGTTCCATTAATACTGTGAACACGGAAATGAATGTGGTGCAGCAACGCATTTGATTGGTTAGACTGAGTGTTTGAGCGCTACTTGGGGACAACTTTGATCAGCGAAATTGGGTGAAGTTGACAAGGATTGGCCCAAATTGCAGGAAAGTTGCGGTGATTGAACAGAGTTGCAAAGTCACTCAAAAGATGCAGTGATCGCCTGATTTTGCGTGAATTAGTGCAATTGCAATATCACGAAATCCTGGAGGGGTTGGTAAGTGTGAACAGACAACAGATCTTCCATGTGAATTGTTGTTCTTTTATTAATAATAGACAAGAGTCTACATTCAGTTTGTTAAACTTCTTTGTTTTTCTACAGATGTAATTCCTGATGCCTGAATGATATCATCATTTGAGGACTTCTGAGGAAAATAAGTTTCAGGTAGGATTTCAATAAGGCCTGAAAAGAAAATGTAGAACAAAGAAAAAGTAGGGCCCCCTTTCTGTCTTTGCCTTGGACTAAGTCTGCCCCTGCTTTTATTGCAACTTTTTAAAAAAGCTCCCACGAATTAAGGCTTTTGGGGCCGCAACAATCATAAAAACATCCCGCGAAATCCTGGAGGGTCTGATATATACAGTATATAATTATTTTTATAGCTGAACGAGATGTTTGTTTTGCTTGGGTGAAAATCCTTGTAAGAATTGTAAAGTTTCAGGTGACAATGGGAAAAGAAACTCTGAAATCCATAAATTCAATGAAGTATACTCGGCAGTCATGTTATCTATCACCCTATCAGTGCTGGGCTACAGTGGGGTAAAAAAGTATTTAGTCAGCCACCAATTGTGCAAGTTCTCCCACTTAAAAGATGAGAGAGGTCTCCAATTTTCATCATAGGTATACTTCAACTATGAGAGACAAAATAAGAAAAAAAAAATCCAGAAAATCACATTGAAGGATTTTTAATGAATTAATTGGTAAATTCCTCGGTGAAATAAGTATTTGGTCAATAACAAAAGTTCATCTCAATACTTTGTTATATACCCTTTGTTGGCAGTGACAGAGGTCAAATGTTTTCTGTAAGTTTTCACAAGGTTTTCACACACTGTTGCTGGTATTTTGGCCCATTCCTCCATGCAGATCTCCTCTAGAGCAATGATGTTTTGGGGCTGTCGCTGGGCAACACAGACTTTCAACTCCCTCCAAAGATTTTCTATGGGGTTGAGATCTGGAGACTGGCTAGGCCACTCCAGGACCTTGAAATGTTTCTTACGAAGCCACTCCTTTGTTGCCCGGGCAGTGTGTTTGGGATCATTGTCATGCTGAAAGACCCAGCCACGTTTCATCTTCAATGCCCTTGCTGATGGAAGGATGTTTTCACTCAAAATCTCATGATACATGGTCCCATTCATTCTTTCCTTTACACGGATCAGTCATCCTGGTCCCTTTGCAGAAAAACAGCCCCAAAGTATGATGTTTCCACTCCCATGCTTCACAGTAGGTATGGTGTTCTTTCTCCTCCAAACACGACAAGTTGAGTTTTTACCAAAAAGTTCTATTTTGGTTTCATCTGACCATATGACATTCTCCCAATCCTCTTCTGGATCATCCAAATGCTCTCTAGCAAACTTCAGACGGGCCTGGACATGTACTGGCTTAAGCAGGGGAACACGTCTGGCACTGCAGGATTTGAGTCCCTGGCGGCGTAGTGTGTTTCTGATGTAGCCTTTGTTACTTTGGTCCCAGCTCTCTGCAGGTCATTCACTAGGTCCCCCCCATGTGGTTCTTGGATTTTTGCTCACCGTTCTCATGATAATTTTGACCCCACGGGGTGAGATCTTGCATGGAGCCCCAGATCGAGGGAGATTATCAGTGGTCTTGTGTGTCTTCCATTTTCTAATAATTGCTCCCACGGTTGATTTCTTCACACCAAGCTGCTTACCTATTGCAGATTCAGTCTTCCCAGCCTGGTGCAGGTCTACAATTTTGTTTCTGGTGTCCTTTGACAGCTCTTTGGTCTTGGCCATAGTGGAGTTTGGAGTCTGACTGTTTGAGGTTGTGGACAGGTGTCTTTTATACTGATAACGAGTTCAAACAGGTGCCATTAATACAGGTAACGAATGGAGGACAGAGGAGACTCTTAAAGAAGAAGTTACAGGTCTGTGAGAGCCAGAAATCTTGCTTGTTTGTAGGTGACCAAATACTTATTTTACTGAGGAATTTACCAATTAATTCATTAAAAATCCTTTAATGTGATTTTCTGGATTTTTTTTTTTCTCATTTTGTCTCTCATAGTTGAGGTATACCTATGATGAAAATTGGAGACCTCTCTCATCTTTTAAGTGGGAGAACTTGCACAATTGGTGGCTGACTAAATACTTTTTTGCCCCACTGTATGTTATGCAAGTTGGCCTACTCAGTGTCCCTTACAAGAGGTCTCATACTTTTCCACCGTGACCATGATGAGAGGAAGGTGCACTTCAGAGCTGCTCCAAACTACATATGTTGGGCTTGACAACTTCTTTTTCGTCTCTTAATGTACCCTTTTGTTTTTGTTTAGAAGTGGATACATTACTGCATTTTTGTGGGCTATTGGCTGGAAGGAAGGGCAGTCATTGTTCGTTGTGAATTTGAGGAAGAAAATGTAAGTTGAATTGACCTACTCCGAGCTGCCATGTTAGTTAGTGGCTGTCAGCTGTATAATATCAACATTCAGGTTTTTGTTTTCTTATTTTAGATGCTAAAATCCACTATTTATTCTATTGCCATGTCACCTGACTCTGCCATGACTGTGTAGTGGATGGAAACCTGACAGATGGAAACCATGTTTTCAACAGACTAGGAGAAATTATTAATAGTGAAACTTTCTGGTGAGTAGAGTTGCCAACCGTCCCGTTTTAGCAGGGACGTCCCATTTACTGGGCTAAATATGTTTGTCCCGAGCGGGACATGCGTTTTCCTGTATATTTAAGGCTCCCTTAATGAACGGGCTAGCCTGGGCTGAAGCTCAGGAGCCTACGAAGATCACTTGGATCCCTGTGCTTGAAAAATAAACTGCATTTGGTCAAATTTGACAACTAACTTCTCAGCCTGTGAACTTTTCATTCCCATTGGCCCTACTGTGACAGAGCAACCCGAAATGAAAAAGTAGGTCTCCGAGCTGATGGTTACTCAGGAGGAAGATAGTGGCTGTTTTGTGATTTTAAGCATCTTTTACGTTATTTATCAGTGAAAACGTCAGCATGTCAACAACATAACGAGATAACGGGCCGCCTTCCTATAATGAACCCACCCACTTGAGATGGTACTCAGTTGTAATTGAAAACCAACTACACCGTGTTGAGCCGGGTAGAGTCGAAGCAAGTCAGGTTGAGTAGGTGCTAGTGGAAAAGGGGCTTTAGACCCCGATTACCGATGACGCACAAGAGCTCAGTCGACATAGATGCCACTTTTAATGTGTGTGCCTTAAATAGGGTCTGTACTGATACAGCTACAAGTAGTGCCACCAAGGCGTATCTTGAAGAACTGCAAGCTATTGCCAATAAGAGTGGGGAGCCATTTCAAGAGGTGCTCCAGAGAGAACTAATGAAGATTGCCATGGCCAAGGATGCAGGTTCCCATGCTCACAAACTAACACTGGCCGTAGAGTCTGAGTCAGAACATAACCCACCAGAGCCTCCCAAGTCAACAGGCATTTGATGCAAAGTGGAGAAAGTAAGGTTATCCCACCAAACATCACCAGCTCCCCTTGTGCTCAGTCCTGTTTCACCTGAATTGGTAAAGAACTTGGCAACAGTTCTTCCACCATCACCTCCTCTTCATCGGGTTCAGATTAGCCCAAGTCAACCACATCTTCCTGTATCTATGCCTGCTGTATCACAGCTCTCAGGCACACTTGTGAGTTCCCATGTCATGTCTTCACCAACTAGTATAAATAACCAAGCACAGTCTACTGTATTGAATACTGCAGTGTCCCCTAGGGCGCCCAAACCTTTCAAGCATCCCTGCCCTCTACCCCATTACTCCCTTCAGATTTTGTGAGTGCCGTTGACAGTGGTGGAATGACCCATTCAACCCTCACTGTTAACGATGTAAACCCTCCTGCTGTGCAGCGAGTAGTTGTTGAACATGTCGTATGAACAATTGAAACTGTTTCCCCCTCAGATCGACCTTCCTCTGGAAAATCTCCCTGCCCAAACATTGAGCTGGACTGTGACACCTGGAGAGCAAATGTGGACCTGTTTTTAGCTGGCCCATCCATTTCTGATCTGCACAGAACATGGAAGATTCTAGATAGCTTGCAACAGATGCAAGCTATCTAGAATAGATAGCTTGCATCTATTCTAGATGCATGGGTGAAAGTGCAAGGTCACATTCCCAAAGTTGTCCCAGCAGAAAGCACAGTTTTCATTGATGGGCTAGTCTATGTAAGCGGTGGTCACTGTGAGAAATGGGTTGCTGTGGAGGCGCCATCAGATGTGACCCTTCCAGGTGGGCTGCTAGTAGCTAGCTCCCTGTGCACATTACCTGCTAAGCACCCTCATAGTGTGTCAGTTCTGCTAAGAAATGAAACCACAAATGACATCACAATTCCCCCCAGAACAATGCTGGCCGAGATCCATGCTATTCAGCAGCTTATTAGAAAAGAGCCACCAACATGTTCAAATAACACCCAAAAGATGGAGTTCAATTTTAGTGATTCTCCTCTGTCATCCGAGTGGAAAGAGAGAACCACAAGTCAGCTCAACTCTATGCCTGAAGGCTTTTCCCAACATGATCTAGACTTTGGCCACATGGACAAAGTGAGACATCACATCAAATCCAGTGATGACACCCCTTTAAACATCATGCTTGACCTATCCATCCACAAGATGTAAATGTGGCCAGGAAACATCTTAAAGAGTTATTAGACTCTAGTGTCATCCGCGTGTCCCAGTCCCCATTTGCATCTCCCATAGTTGTGGTTCGCAAGAAGGATAATTCTGTGAGATTGTGCACTGACTTCAGAAAACTCATTTCTAAAACCATAAAAGATGCTTATGCAACTTCCGGGTTTTGAACATGGTGGGGATGACTGCATAAACCTCAGTACTCCCGGTAACCTAAAAGAAAATAGCCACGGCGAGTTGAACTGTGAGTTCTTAATGGGAGAGAATGAGTGACGAGAGAAGAAATAAGGGGCTTAAGGCCCAAAACAACCAAGTTAAGTTGACGGCAAAGGGAGAAACTGAAGTCGCTCCAACTGATTATGATGCTGAACAAGATGACCATTCGGAAGAGAGCCTGGGAAACGTCATTACAGAGGTGCGCAAGGGCTTTGAAAATATGAGAAAAGAGATGAAAGAACTGAAAACTGATGTGAAAAGTGATTTTGGTTTATTTGGAGAAACTCTGAGAGAAGAAATTAAGACTGAGCAGTTTAAAAAGGAGCTTAACCAAAGTTTTGCTCAAATTCATAATGAGCTGCAGCTGCAGAGCAGAAGAATCGGGGAAGTGGAAACACAAGTGGAAAAACAGGAAATTTGGGCTTAAGAAGCAAACGAAGCCCTTATCCTCACCTTACAACATCAAACAATTCTGCAAGAAAGGCTTACAGACTTGGAATCAAGATCGAGAAGAAATAATTTTCGTATTTACAGAGTAAAAGAAGGTGAGGAAGGCGATTCGGTCATAAAGTTTGTGGACAGTTTGCTTAAACTGGAATTATCACTGACGGAGGACTTTAATTTCTGAATTCAACAAGCCCACCGGTCTTTGTCACAGAAACTAAAGGAAGGAGCCCCACCAAGACCCATTATTGTTAATTTTTTGGAATTTACCACTAAGGAGAGGGTCTTGAGGGAAGTGTGGAAAAAGAAAATTAAGCTGGGGGACAAAACTGTATCATCTGACCATGATTATGGAACGTAAATTGTCCAAAAACGTAAAGAATTCAATGCTGTCAAAACAATTTTGAAGGAGAAAGGGATTAAATTCCAGATGCTGTACACCAAGATACGCATTCATTGGAACACCGGCACTTGCATTTATGACGAGGCAGGACAGGTGATGGAGGAGCTGATGAGACTTGGACTTGTAGCAGGTTCCCTACCGAATCTCGCGGTGGAGGTTGTTTCTCTGGAGGCTAGGCTGAAGACAACAATGGAGTGGCAGCGGAGTGAGCGAGACCCAGTGATACAAACATTGGCGGCACAGTGAGCAAAGGAGAAACTGCATAACTTTAAAAGAGGTACAGATAAGTGACTGAGGACAGAGCAAGTTGTAACAATAGCTTTGAGTGTTTCTACCCCTATTCTCCGTTTTTTTCTTTTTTTTGTTGTTTTGTTTTTACTTAGCTGATTGATAATTTGCCCTCCTTTGTAAAAAAAAAAAAAATGTGGTTATTGGGATATCTGATAAGATTCTAGATTAAATGTCGGAGTCTTTTAGAATGACGAGCACTCTAATTTTAGGTGGAACCATCTTATCTATAAGTCAGGGCCCTCCTGGTACAGGAGGTCTTTCCCTGTATCCTCCAACGGGATTAATAGAGGAGGGATTAGGACTCTCCAATATTTATGGAAGTCTTTTCTTTTTTCTTCTTTTTTCTTTTTCTTTATTGATCAGTGCCTGGGGGACACGTGGGGTATTATCTTTTTTTCCCCCTTTTTTTACTTGAATAAATGGGATATAATGGCATGAACATAGCATCCCTAAATGTTAATGGAATGAGTGATCCAATTAAAAGAAGCAAGATACTGGCAAAAATGAAAAAGAAGCAAATTAAATTAATTTATTTTCAAGAAACCCATCTTTCTCAGTATGAACATGAAAAGTTAAAAAAAAATTGGTTATAGAAATATTTTTTACATCAGAAAAGAGGGGTAGCTATTTTAATAGCAAACTCCGCTGATTTTGAATTAACTAAAAAAATATATGATAATGAGGGGAGATTTGTAATAATAAAAGGGAAGATAAGTAATAATGCAGTTACCTTGATAAATGTCTACATACCACCAGTTAGTGAAAAATCTTTTTTAAGTTTGTTGTTTGATGCAATAGCTGTAGAAAGTGAAGGGATCCTTATTTGTGCCAGAGATTTCAACACAATTTTAAACCTGGGGCTTGATACAACTAATACTAAGAAAAAAGGAACACCCCAGGCAAGACTTATTAGTGCCTCATTAAAACAGCTGGGAATGATTGATGTTTGGAGAGATTTGCATCCCTGCAAGAGAGACTATACTTTTACTCTGCACCTCACTCAATATATGCAAGAATAGATTATTTCTTTATGAATAAGAGCGATAAATATAGAATAGAAAAATGCTGAATTGAAGTAACCGATTTGTCTGATCATAATTCTCTATATCTTATGATTCATTCCAACTGCAGACAGAAAAATACCTTGTGGAAATTAAATACGAATATTTTAAATAATGAGGTTGCAATTAATGAAATTAAAGAGGAAATATGCACTTGTATAAAAGATAATGAAGATGACCAAATAGATTATACATTATTATGGGATACTCTTAAGGTGGTTATGAGAGGGAAATTGATAGCGAGGGCAACATATCAAAAAAAAGTTAAAAAGAGAAAATCACACAAAGTTAATTAATAATTTAAAGTATTGGAGAATCAATACAAGGACAATAAAGATGAAAAAATACTTCAACAAATTATACGAACTACACAAGAAATAGATGAGACTTTGGGTAATGAGTTGGAGAGAAAACTAAAATTTAATAAACAAATTTATTATCAATCAGGCCATAAAGCTATGAAATATTTAGCTAGACGTCTTTGGGAAAAACAGACTTCTAATATAATATATAAAATTAGAGATCCTAAAACAAATAAGCTTATGTATAAACCTGAAGAGACAGAAATGATATTTAAGGAATATTATGAAAATCTATATTCACAACCAGTACCAATAAATGAAAAAGAGATAAAGTTTTTAAGTTCCTTAGACCTCCCATCCATGGAGAAAATCAAAATGCAATGTTAAATTCTGATATTACCAAAAAAGAGTTGGATGAGGCAATTAATAAGCTGAAAATTAACAAATGGCCAGGTAGTGATGGATATCCTAACAGATGGTATAAAAAATTTAAAGATGTTTTAATTCCCTTGATGTTAAAATCATACAATCAAACTCTGAAAGAAGGAAAATTACCTCCATCCTGGAAGGAAGCAGTATGTCATGAATGGCCCCTCGGGGCAGAGAGAGAGAGAGACCCACGCGCCAACTGCAGTTTGCGGTTTTTATTAACAAAAAAGCACACAAGGTGCCAGAGTTAGACAATGCAAAAAACAAGTACAGGAAATCAAAATAAACTCACGGAATGGTACTAGAACATGAATCCAATTCTGGTGGTGAGGAGAGAGGATATCGATGAGACTGCCGCAATGAGGAAACAACAAGACAGTCTTTAAATAACAGGGAGGGGAGCAAATCGGCAGCAGGTGCGGGGAGTGTGAGCGAGCAGGTAACCTGATTGCACAACTACTCATAGCTGAGACGACTAGTGAGCAGATGACAGGGTGGGAGTGTCTGGAAGAGGGGGTGAGGCAGTCATAACACATAGAAACAAAAATATAATTCCTAAACTACAGGAACTGACAAAATAATGCTAGTACCAAAAACATAAATAACTAACAGAATGACAAACCACCAAGGAAAATATCATAACCCAATACACAAGAAAACAACACAAAACTGGAAAAATGCAGAAAATAATCAGAAATAAATTAAGAGCCTGAGCCCGGTGAAACATCGCACTCAGCCTTATGACACAGTAATATCAGTCATCCCAAAAGAGGAAAAAAATAGACTTCTGTGAATCTTATAGACCCATTAAATTTTAAATGTTGACTATAAAATATTAACTTCAACTAGAAAAGCACTCGGAGAGCGCAGACCTCCGCCAAGCGCCACAGTTCCCCCCCCCATACAGTGTTTGTGTGTACGTTTTCAGATTCCTTGACCATGAAAACATATGACTAGCAATTGGACTCACAATGATAGGATTAGTGGTTCAGTAGTAAAAGCATTACCTCCTTGGCGGAGGTAATAAACTGAAGTGTTGGTGTTGTGTCCATCTCCTCCACTGAAAGCAGCACTCAGGGCTTCACTGACGGATGCAAATTGGGTAGACAGGTTGCCGTGGGTTTTATATTGGGGTTGCGCTCCGCGGCAAAAGAGGATTTGGAAGCTTCCCCGGCAGAGAGCTTGTTTTTGCGCAGCCACTATGGCTGCCCGGGGAATTTCTGCCAAATAATCCGGCGCCGGACAGCTGCCCGTCTCAGCTTTTGCAGCGTAGCGCAAACACAGGCACGCTGCCGGGCCCTGCCCACCACTGTTTTCCACGTGCTTTTGTGCCTAAAACTTTGAAGAACGCAGAGTTTGTGTTCGTCAGACATGACGACCAGCGCCCTCCATTGCGCCTGCGCACATGTTGAAAATGGCCGTATCTCACAATGTTAAAGAATCCTTTAAAAAATTCCTGTATCCAGACGGTGATCCGGATCATCCCCAAAATTTAATCAGTTCTTCCTTGTACCATTTCCAACAACGTCTGAAAGTTTCATCGAAATCCGTCAAAAACTTTTTGAGTTATCTTGCTAACCAACAGACAAACAAACAGACAAACAGACAAACGCTGGCAAAAACATAACCTCCTCCTGGCCTGCGGCCTGGCGGAGGTAATTATCTCTAAAATATTTGAAAATTTTATGGCAGATTTAATTGATGAAGATCAGGTGGGATTTATAAAGGGTCATCAGACCCACGATAATATCAGGCATACATTACATATAATGGATCAAATACAGAAAGAGAAACTGAGTGCGTTAATGGTCAGTCTTGATGCCGAAAAGGCCTTTGATTGAGTTAGCTGGGGGTTCCTATATGAAGTACTGGAGCGATTTGGACTACAAGAAACGATAATACAGTGCATTCAAACCTTATATCAAAATCCCACAGCTAGGATTAAAATAAAGGAAACTTAACAGTTTTAAATTGCACCAGGTGACTCAACAAGGTTGTTGTCTTAGTCCAACTCTGTTTGGAATTTTTATTGAGCCTTTGGCTCAACTGATAAGACAAAGTAGTGATTTAAAAGGAATCCATATAGGAAAACAAGAACACATTATTGGATTATTTATAACAAATTATATAATTATATAACTATAAATTATAGGAGGAAGTTTGAAGATAAACTCAGGCAAAACAACACTAAAGATGTGTGGGAGGGAATGAAACAAATAACTGGGTGCAAGGGGAGAGTCGGGCAGCCATCTGGGAGCCAGGCGAGAGCTGAGGAACTGAATCTGTTTTTTAATAGGTTCAACTCACAGTCTGTCACCCGAGCAACACAACCAGACCCCCACGCACCCCTCCCCACCCACCCTCCTGTGCAGAACCTCTCTCCATCTCCCCCCTCCTCCTCCTCAGGGGGCACCAGGACCCTCCCTCAATTCACGATGACTACAGATCAGGTGGAGAAACAGCTGGACAGACTCTGTCAGCGGAAGGCGGTGGGCCCTGATGGCATGTCCGCAAGAACCCTGAGGACCTGTACCAACCAACTAGCTCCGGTACTGAAACAACTGTACAACCTGAGCCTGAGTCTGGAGAGAGTACCGGTGCTGTGGAAGACATCCTGCCTGGTTCCTGTCCCCAAGAAGTCATCTCCATTGGATTTGAATGACTACCGACCAGTTGCCCTCACATCTCATGTGATGAAGGTCCTGGAGAGACTGGTCTTAGCCCACCTGAGGCCACAGGTGAAGACATAGCTGGACCCTCTGCAGTTTGCATATCAGCCCCATTTAGGAGTCGAAGATGCTATCATCTGCCTGCTGCAACAAGCCCATCTGCACCTGGATGGTGGAGGAGATACTGTGAGAATCACTTTTTTTGATTTCTCCAGTGCCTTTAACACCATCCAGCCACTGCTGCTGGGTGAGAAGCTGCGGGTGATGGGGGTTGACAGCTCTGTGATCTCCTGGATTACTGACTACCTGACAGGCAGACCACAGTTTGTCCGGCTGGGCAGTGTCTTGTCTGGAGTGGTGGCTAGTGATACAGGAGCTCCACAGGGGACTGTGCTCTCTCCTTTTCTTTTTACCTCATACACCACTGATTTTCAGTACAACACTGAGTCATGCCACCTGCAGAAATTCTCTGACGACTCAGCTGTTGTCGGGTGTATAAGAGGAGGAGAGGAGGTGGAGTACAGGGCACTGGTAGACAGATTTGTGGAGTGGATGGAGCAGAATCACCTGAGGTTGAATGTCAGCAAGACCAGAGAGATGGTGATTGACTTCAGGAAGAGGAAGACGCCTTCTCGGCCACTGCAGATTAGGGGGGAGGATGTGGGAGTGGTTGAGGACTACAAATATCTGGGTGTCAGGATCAGCAGCGGGTTGGACTGGAGATCCAACACCAATGCTGCGCACAAGAAGGGGATGAGCAGACTCTACTTCCTGAGAAAGCTGAGATCCTTCAACGTGTGCAGCAGGATGCTGGAGCTTTTCTACCAGACCGTTTGGGGTAGCAGTATCAGGGCCAGAGATACCAACAGACTTGACAAGATTATCAAGAGGGCTGGCTCTGTAATTGGTCTCAGACCAGAGGCCTTTGAGACAGTGGTGGAGAGAAGAACACTAAATAAACTGCGATCCATCATGGACAATCCTAATCACCCCCTCCACCACACACTAGATAGACAGCGAAGCACCTTCTCCAGTAGACTACTACAGCTTCGTTGTCGAACGGCCAGGTACAGGAAATCTTTCTGCCACATGCAATTTCACTGTACAATAACTCACTATGATGTTGTATTCTGGTCATAGCTATGCTGCCACACTGCACCTTACAGACTAACTGGCACCTCACAGTTTCACTCTGCTCCTGATAGTCCTTCTTTGTGCAGTGGGATGATTCATGTGTTTTACGGGTCATCATATATTAAGCTATGATGTATATAGGTTTTTTTTTATAGTCGTGTTAGTTTTACTTTCCATGGGTAATCCGTTTGTCTGTCATGTGTGTGTTTCTGTTGTTTGGTTGTCTACTGTCATGCTGCTGTTACACTGTAATTTCCCAGTTTGGGATCAATAAAGTACATCTATCTGTCTGTCTGTCTGTCTGTCTGTCTGTCTGTCTGTCTGTTTGCTGATGATATAATTCTCTTTCTTCAGGATCCAGATAATTCTTTTCCAAATTTGATGACAAAATTACAAAATTTTGGCCTTCTCTCGGGATATAACTTAAACATAACTAAAACACATATTCTTTCTTATAATTATTTTCCAAATGAGGAATTGAGTAGAAAATACAAAATTAAATGGAACGCAAAAGTAATTAAATATTTGGGATTGATAATCGCAAAAGACTACACTACAACATTTAAATTAAATTATGACGAGATTAATAGTAACATCAAAAAACCCATAGGGAGATGGTCATCTAGTATACTAGATTTTGGTACAAGAATTGAAATAATTAAAATGATTTTTTTTTTTTACCAAGATTATTATATCTATTTCAGGCCATCCCACAGTTAATCTCTAATAAACAATTTAAATTGTGGGATAAATGGATATCTCGATTTATTTGGGTGGGTAAAAAACCCAGGGTGAGATACAAAACACTCCTGTTGTATAAAGATGAGGGTGGAATGTCCCAACCAAATTTGAGAGATTATTTTTATGCTGCTCAAATGAGATATTTAGCTTGCTGGTGTTGCCCACAATATAAAGGTAAATGTGTAGAAGAGCTGGAAATAACGAGGCGGTTTTGTATCACAAAAGCAGAGTCTTTTTTTTTTTTTGTAACTTAAGATTTTTATTCATTTTTCATTATATATATTGCATTCAGATCACAGTCTACATTTAAAAAAAAAACAAAGGGGCTAGAGTAAAAAAGAAAAAGAAAAAAAAAAAGGGGGGGGGGGACAAATGTTGGAGCATCAAGTTTTTAGTTTCCATCTCTTAATTCTTCTGGTTTTTTCAGTGTCTTTGGTTATTCTTTCAATATCTGTCTCGTTGTTGCACTTTGTAGTGTGTCCATTTCCGCCATTTTTTTCCCCATAGTCCTTCTTGCATTCTTTGTCGATATGTTAGTTTTTCCATCATACGTATGTCCTCAATAATGTCAGTCCATTGCTCTTGGTCAGGAAGAACTTCTGATCGCCATTTTTTTGTGATAGTTTTTTTACATGCAATCAACAAGATTTTAACTAGATATCTGTCCTCAGCCTGTATAACATTGTCTCTTTTAAGATCACATAGGTACATCAAGTTACAGTTCATTGGTATATTATATCCTAATATCCTCTGTATTGTCACATGTATAGATTTCCAGAATGATGAGATTTTGCAGCATTTCCAAAACATATGCGAGTGGTCTGCATTTTGAGCCCCACATCCCCTCCAGCATATAGATTGGGTATTTGTATACTTTCCTTGAATCTGTGGTGTAATGAAAAAGCGAATCAGGTTTTTCCATCCAAATTCCCTCCATGTTCTTGAATTTGTTGACGTGTGTTGTGTTTTCCATATTTCCTGCCAGCTTTCTTCTGTTATGTTTAAATTGAGCTCTTTCTCCCATTTCTCCTTTATATAGTTACTTGAATGATTGTTTGCCATAAGTTTCTGATATAGCTTTGAAATAATTCTTGTTTTATTTCCTGTATATGAGCTTAAAATGAATTGTATAATCTCGCTCACATCTGTTTGGAGGTTATGCCTAATCTTCTTCATATAATAGTCTCTCATCTGCAGATATCTGAAGAATTCCGATCTTTCTAGTTTAAATTTTCTCCTGATGTTTACAAAGCTCCTGAGATCTTTTTTTCCGATATTGCCCCATGCTGTGATTCCCTTGTTCACCAGATTTTTGTATCCCCTATCTTGTTTTGCCGGTTCAAACTGACTGTCAAATGCTACCCATTTCAATAGTTTTATGTCTTCCTTTATATTATACTTTTGTACTATTTTATACCACAGTTCTAAAGTAAATTTAGTGATTGGGTCTATTTGTTTGATTTGCTTATATGCATCTTTATCTCCTATTATGCTTTGTACTGGGAGTCCCTCAATTTCCTTTTCCATTTCTTTCCATTTTGCCTCATATCCCTCGTCGCACCAACATATGATATATCTTATTTGTGCTGAGTAGTAATATTCCTTTAGACTCGGTAGGCCCATGCCTCCTTTCTCTTTTGGTAACTGGAGAGTTTTATATTTCACTCTTGGTTTTTTACCTCCCCAAACAAATCTCGATATCATCCTGTCCCACTTTGAGAATTGGGCATCTGGAATCTCTGTTGGTATAGCCTGGAAGAGGTAAAGTAATCTAGGTTGTATGCTGATTTTGACTGTCTCAATTTTTGAATTCAGATCCATATTTAAGATTGACCATCTATCAATATCTTTTTTTATTTCTTGTTCCAACCTATCATAGTTTGCTTTATAGATTTTGCTTAGATCTTTAGGTATGTTCACTCCAAGGTATTTTATTTCTTTTTGTTTCCAGTTTAGTTTGATCTTATCAGTTATCTGGTTTAGAGGGTTATAGTGGAATGTCAGTATTTGTGTTTTTGTTATGTTTATCTTGTATCCTGATAATTTTCCAAAATTTTCTATCAAGTTCATCATTTCCATTATTGATTCATCTGGTTGTTCAAGGTAAACTATAATATCGTCTGCAAATAGCCCAATCTTGTGTTCCGCCCCCTTTATTGTTACACCTTTTAATTTCTTATTTTGTCGTATCGCTTGAGCCAGTGGCTCTATGAACAGAGCAAACAAGGTGGGCGATAAGCAGCATCCCTGCCTAGTTGATCTTTGTATATTTACTTTGTCTGTTAAGCTACCGTTTATCTTGATTCTTGTCACAGGTTCTTGATACAGCGTCCTTATGCATTGTACTGATTTTTCGTTAAATCCAAAGCGTTCCAGCACACTATATAGGAATTTCCAGTTAACCCTGTCAAATGCTTTTTCTGCGTCTAAACTCATTATTACTGCGCTTTTCTTTTCTTTATGTATTTGATTAATTATATGTATTGTTCTCCTGATATTGTCATGTGTTTGGCGTCCCTCTATGAAACCAGTTTGATCATCTTCTATCAATTCCGTCAAGAATGTCTTTATTCGTTTACATATAATTGTTGTATATATTTTATAATCCACATTTAATAAAGAGATTGGCCTATAGTTTCCGCATTGTTCTCTATCTTTCCCTGGCTTTAAAATGACTGAAATAATGGCTTCGTTCCATGATGGAGGTATTTTGTTGTTGTTCAACGTCCAATTAAATGACTTTAGAAGCTGTGGCATGAGTTCTTCTATAAACAGTTTATAAAACTCAGATGGGTATCCATCACTACCTGGTGATTTACCATTTTTAAGTGACTTAATCACATCTCTAATCTCTTGTGTTGTTATTTCTGCTGTTAGCTTTTCATTTTGTTGATTTCCTATTGATGGCAAGTCCAATGTGCATAGAAATTTTTTAATATCTTTAGTATTTGTTTCTTCAGGTTGCGAGTATAGTTCTTGGTAGAAATTATGGAATATTTCTTCGATGTTTTCTGGGTTAACTGTGGTTTTATTTGTGGTGGGGTCTTTAATCTTATATACATTATTCATTGTTTGTTGTTTTCTTAACCGTTTTGCCAGCAGTTTTGTGGCTTTTGGTCCCGTTTCATAATATTTTTGCTTTAGATATCTATTTTTCCTTTCAATTTCATCCATTTGTGTTTCTTTTATCTTTATTTTTTCTTCTTTAATTTCTTGATATATTTTTGGGTCATTTGTGCTTTGATGTTTATGTTCTAATTCCCTCAGTCTCTCACATCTTTGTTCATATGCTTCCAGTTTAGTCTTATTTGCTTTTCCTGTTTCAACAATTAATTTACCTCTTAACACGGCTTTTAGTGCATCCCATAGTATTGTTGGGTCCACTTCTTCATTGTCATTCTCTTGGATATATTCATTTATGTTTACTTTTATTCTTTCTTTCATTTTATCATCATTTAACAGTCCTACATTAAGTTTCCATGTTGTTTGTCGTTTTCTATTGTTTAAATTTATTTCCATGTATATAGGATTATGATCTGATATTTCTGCCCCTCCAATCCAACAATTTCTCACCCTGTGTCTGTCATCTTCATTCATAAGGAAGTAATCTATTCTAGAGTGTACTTTATGGACTGCTGAATAATGTGTATAGTCTTTTTCGAGTGGGTGCAGGTCCCTCCAAATGTCTACCATACCCATTTCTGCCAGTGAGGTTCTTATGAATTTTGTTTGTTTCTTTGCCAAAGTGACTAGCCAGCAGGACAAAATATTAGACCTAATACAGGAGGTACAAGCCCTACATTCAATAATAAAAGAAAAAGACAAAAAAATTATGGACCTGGAGCAACACGGGCGTCTTTTGGAGCAACGCGTCGAGGATCTTGAACAAGGTTCTCGCATTGATGACATAGTTATAAGTGGACTAGACATCAGATATCAGTCGTACGCCCATGCCGCTACAGGACTGAGTGGTGAACATGCTTCCATAAGTGAATCAATGTCCTTAGAAAACCAAGTGCTTCAGTTCCTTAATGATAAAGACATTAAGGTAGAAGCCAATGCGATCTCAGCCTGTTATGCTTTACCGAAGAAAGATAACAAAACAAAGAAATCAATTGTGATGCGCTTTGTGAACAGGAGGGTGAAAAATGACATACTGAGGCAGGCCAAAAAACTAAAGGAAACTCAAGTTTACCTAAATGAACACCTGACAAAAAAAAACGCTGAATTAGCACGGCAGGCACGGATGCTAAAGAAACATAATAAGATACAGTCAACCTGGACAAGAAATTGTAGAATTTGGATTAAACTAAATGGAACACCTGAGCAAGCAAAAAGTATAATGATCAGAGATGCTACTGACTTAGATAAATACAAATGAACACTGACTATGAAACACAGAGTGAGGAAACTCAAACTCTAAAAATATGCCACTATGCTGAACATAAACCACAAGAGATGGAGAATGATATTGATCCTGATAACCACTTTTTCAATAATATTCATAACCACTGTGAATATTACACTGAAAAGCAATTCAAAAGTCAAGTGCAATTAGATGGTAAACTGTCAATAATACACTTCAATAGCAGAAGTCTTAACAAAAACTTCTCACAGATTCAGGACTATTTAAAACAGCTAAACAGAAAATTCACAGCTATAGCAGTCTCGGAAACCTGGCTTAATGCAGACCAGGCTCCCCTGATGGCAATAGAGGGATATCAGATGTTTAACATTAACAGATCTCAAAAAAAGGGTGGTGGTGTTGCACTGTATATTGATGACCTATATAGATGTAAGCTTGTAAATGAAATGTCCTCAGCACTACCAGGGATTCTGGAATGTGTTACTGTTGAGATTGACCTAGACAAAACAAAAAATCTAATCATAAGCTGCATATACAGAACGCCGGGAACTTGCATTGAGACATTCAGAGATAAATTAGTCGAGCTGTACAATAATATTACTAGTAAGAAAATGGTAGCAATTTGTGGAGATTTCAATATTGATCTACTTAATCCACATCAACAAAATGTAGTTACAGAGTTCATGAACTCTATGTACAGCATGAGTCTATATCCCACAATAACACATCCCAGTAGAATCACAGCTCACTCTGCTACACTTATTGACAACCTGTTTGTCAATGTTCTCGACAAGAAAATAGAAAGTGGATTATTGATAAATGATATAAGCGACCACTTGCCAATCTTTGCACTTATCCATGGCCACACGGGGCCCAACCCAGAAAAAATCTCAAAATCGTTCAGACACAAATCACCAAACGCAATCAGTTCTTTTAAAGAGGACTTGCTGAAGCAAGACTGGACAGAAGTCTATGTATCAGATGTAAATGAAGCCTATGACACATTTACAAACATTGTAACCACTCTTTATGAAAAAAACTGCCCATTAGTTAAAAAAAAGCTTAAACACAAATTTACTGACAAACCATGGCTAACCAAAGGACTACAAAAGGCGTGTAAAAAGAAAAATTTATTATATAAAGCTTTCATAAAGAAAAGGACAAAAGAAGCAGAGCAGCGGTATAAAACATACAAAAATAAGTTAACATATATAATAAGATGTAGTAAAAGAGACTATTACAGTAAAGAACTGGAAAAAAACAAAGACAATATTAAAAATACATGGACAATAATCAACAGTATCCTTGGAAATAAAAGCAGAAATACCAGCTACCCAACTAACACTCCAAAAAATAATAACTCGACTCCGAATGTGAATATAGCTTCACCTGCAGATGAATTTAATAATTTTTTTGTTAACATTGGACCTAAACTGGCCCGAGAAATACCCACTACGGTGCCAACAGGTGATTCAATATGCAATAACACTGCTGTAAAAGACACCATCTTCATAAAGAACACAGACGAAAGAGAGGTCATTGAAATTGTTAAATCGTTCAAAAGTAAAACATCTACTGACTGCGATGGTATTGATATGCTACTAGTCAAAACTGTTATCGAATGCATAGTGAAACCACTGACGTATATCTGTAACCTGTCTCTCCAATCAGGTATATTTCCCAATGCAATGAAAATAGCTAAAGTAATTCCGATTTACAAGACAGGCGACAGAGGGGAACTCTCCAACTACAGACCAATTTCACTATTACCGCAATTTTCCAAGATACTTGAAAAAATATTCTATGAGAGAATTGACAACTTCATACTGAAGAATGATTTATTGTGTGAGCAGCAATATGGGTTCAGACACAAAAGGACAACAGCATATGCCTTAATGGAATTTACAGAAAAAATATCAACAGCCATTGAAAATAAAGAGTATTCAGTTGGAGTATTCCTGGATCTTAAAAAAGCATTTGATACAGTAGATCACAATCTATTATTAAAGAAACTACAAAATTGTGGTATCAGAGGGGTAGCACTGTCCTGGTTAAGAAGTTACTTAAAGAATAGATATCAGTTTGTATGTGTTAACAACAAAAACTCAGAGCTACTGAAGGTCACCTGTGGAGTCCCACAGGGTTCAGTTTTGGGACCATTATTATTCAATATGTATATAAATGATATATGTAAAGTTTCAGAAAAAATGGACTTAATATTGTTTGCTGATGACACTAACCTGCTATGCAGTGGAAACAACTTGGAACAACTTCTGGATACACTCGGAAAGGAATTAGGAAAGCTGAAACTGTGGTTTGATTCAAACAAATTAACGCTCAATTTAAGCAAGACAAAATTTATAGTCTTTAACAACCATCACAACTACCCAGTACCCAAACTCAGTGTAAATGGTGTAGAGATTGAAAGGGTATCCGAAACTAAATTCCTTGGAGTAATAATTGATAACAAACTGTGTTGGAAGCCACATATTAATTATATAAAAGGTAAAGTATCCAAATCAATTGCAATATTACACAGAGTGAAAAATTTGCTGAATCAACCCACACTATACACCTTGTATCATTCATTAATACTCCCATACATGACATATTGTAATGAAGTATGGGGAAATACATATAAAACAAACATATATCCACTCTTTATGCTTCAAAAGAGAGCTATTAGAATAATCAACAAAGCAGCTTACAGGGAACCAACAAACCCACTTTTTCTTAAACAAAAAACTCTCAAGTTGAAAGATCTGATCGACTTTAAAACCGCAATAATAATGTTCAAAGTGAAGAATCTATCACTGCCCGCAAATATCCAAAAGTTGTTCCAAACAAGAGAGAAACGATATCACTTCAGAGGAACATGTATATTTCAAAAGCCTACAGTGAGAACAACCACCAAGCAACACTGTATTTCAGTGCAAGGTGTCAGATTATGGAACGATTTTGGACCTGAATTAAAATCATGTACAAAGCTTGGACAATTTAAACAAAAACTAAAGGAAGAAATACTCCAAACATATTTACAAGACGACATGTAAACTCACATAAGGATTGACATTTCCAGCCTGTGTTGTGTTATAGCTTAGTTTTTCTTTTTTCTCTGTGACACTATGTCTTAGATTTGTTTTTGAATAGTAACCGCTTAACTTAGACTAGCTCAGTTTTCTTTTTCTCTCAGTCATATTTTGTCTTAGCCTTGTTTTAAATTGTAATCGCTCTTGTCTTGTTTTCTCTTTTTTCTCCTTTGAATTCTTGGATGGAATATGGGTGGGCAATATAAGCTGCGGCTTCAGCCATCACCCATTTCGGATAACTCACGTGGAATTGTATAGTAGAAGGAGTCTTTGTCTAATTTGACCTTGTTGTTATATTATACAGTTTCTTTTAACCTGTAATGTACTATCCGAAATAAATTTATTCATTCATTCATTCATTCATGAATTTTGTTACATGTTTTTTTGTCTTCTTAACACTTGTTGTATCAATTTCATGATCCATGACAGCATTTAAGTCTCCTCCACAAATTAGGACTCCTTCACTGTGTGTTGCTATGAGATCAAACAGATGTTGAAAAAAACCCTTGTCACTTTCTGGTGGGGCATAGATGTTCACTAATGTGATCTGCATTCCATCTATGCTACCCTTTATTATTACATACCTGCCTTCTTTATCCTGGATTTCCTGTTCACATTCAAATTGTATTTTATTTGAGATTAGTATCATAACCCCCCTTTTAGTTCCTCCCTTAAATGAACTGTAGTAGGAGTTCTTATAGCCAAATCTCTTTAGTTTCACATGTTCTGTCTTGCTCAAATGTGTCTCTTGCATAAATATAATTTCGGCTTTTTCTTTCTTGAATTTTCTTATTATTCTTTCCCTTTTAACAGGTGAGTTCAGACCATTCACGTTTAGTGTTATTATCTTAAGATTTTTACCCATAATCATGTTTTTCCATTTTTTTAACTTGTGCTCCTAGCCCCTTTAACAACAAAAATAACACATATTTATATAAAAACACATTAAAAAATCTCGACCTCCGTACTTTGGGCCTTTCTTCTGCCCACTGGTCCCTGTTGGTGGGTGGAGGGATTGTCCTCACCGAGTGTAGGGCCCTCCCTAGACCTGTATTTACTATCCAAGAAATAGTCATTAGTCTAGAAATGTCCAACAAATATCACTTAAACCTCTCCTAGCCGTCTGTTTCTCTTTTACCTTGTCTTCTTGGCCTTCATTTCTTCTGTGTCTTTCTTAATCTTTGTTATAATCTAGGCTTTCAGTTGAAAGCCTTGTAGTCTTTCCTGGGCCCGCTGCGCCACGTCTCCCCCCGTCTTTTGCCATTCACTCGCCTCCACTCCGGCTGTCGTGATGCGTTCAGGGCCTCCGCTGCTCCTACCGTTTCCTCCGGCACGTACACCTCAAGGCCCCGCTCCATCATGTCCTGCGCTGCCTCTCTGGCTGTGTTGTAGGTTCTTACGCCGTTCTCCCAATGAATCCTCATCTTCGTTAGCGGCGTTTGGAATCTAATTTTTTTTTCTTTCAGCGTTTTTTTAATGTTGGCATATTTCTTCCGCTGCTGCACAATTTCTGCCGGGTAGTCATGATCAAAGAATATCTGCTTGTCGCCGATTCGTATCTTTTTTTTCCACGCTCGTGTCAGGATTCTTTCCTTTACATCATATTTCAGAAAGTTTACCACAACTGACCTGGGTGTAGAGCGTGGGTTCGGGTTCTGTGCCGAGGCTCTGTGCGCTCGTTGAATCTGCAGATCCGCTTCGCTGGGCAGTTCCAGCTCTTTTTTTAAGAACTGATCCATGAATTTCGTCATCGAGTTGCCTTCAATGCCCTCCGGGATCCCGAAGATGCGTATATTGCCCCGTCTGGACCTGCTCTCCAAGTCGGTTACTTTCTCCTGCATCCTCTGCATTTGTGCCGTCAGGGTCTGCAGCTGTTCGCTTGCCTCGCTATTCCAATCTTCCAGCTCTGATATTCGGGCCTGCGCTTCTGTCATACACGCCCGCTGGGAGCGCAGCTCCTCCATGTTTTCTGCTAGCTTGCGCTCCATTTCTCTTCGGAGGCCCATAATTTCTTCCTTAATCTCTTTTTTCAGCTCCTCCTTAAGAGCCGCTAAATCCTGTTGTAGCTGCCGTTTCAAGTCTCTCAACTCTTTACCCAAACTGGCGATGCCAGTGTTCATGGTATCGAGTTTTGTGTCCTCCATTTTCTCTGCTGCGGTCACCTCGTTTTTTTGGGCCCCGTGTTCAGCGGTTTCTCCTGCGTTGTTGAAGAGGAATTCTTTAATTTTACTCTGCTTTTGTCCTTGTGCCCGGCTCCTTCGTGTTTTCATCCCTTAGTTTATTGATCCGCTTATGTCGAGTTGGCCATTTACCGATGATTTTTAATCCGGCTAGGGAGAGCTCTCTGTTTAAGCGTTATGTCTCTCCGCCATCTTCCCGGAAGTCCACAAAAGCAGAGTCTTTAATGAACAACTCTTCTATCTTGTCTCATCATGGTGCAGAGCTTGGCAGAAGGCAAAGAGGAAGAATTCTGCCCAGCTTGCTGGTTAAATACAGGCACACATCCAAGACATGCAAAACACAAGCTGAAATCCCCCGTTATCTAAATCCCCATTAGTCCTGTTAACTCCTCCCTCCGTCTTGGGAGGTGATGGGAAAACCTCTCCTCGCCTAAGGGGGTGAAGGTGTCAAGTCTGTTGCCATGGCGTCCTGTGACGTCATTGGCCTTCACACGGCGGTGAGATTCCTTTGTCCTTTCAGAGGTGTGAAATTCCTTTGCATATGTTGCCCCACACATTTCCACATGCTCTAACGTATGCAGGTATGGAATATATGAGTAATATATACCACAGGCCCCCCAAACAACTAGGAAAGGACACAGAAAGATTCACAGTCTAGGGTAATTACTAAGACATACTACGTGTTACAGCTGTTGTCACAGAAGAAACTTCCAAGCAGCCATGCTCCTAAGAGAGTTCAGTGAAAATATAACAGCATAGTATAATCATAAGTCAGTCCTAAACTGTTGCGGCACAATTAGCGAAAAATTGCAGAGTGTTGTAATCAGTCCTTGTGCAGTCTGGGTTTCAATCTTCTCCCAAAGCTGCTGTAGGCTGGTTTAGGCGTCCTGCTGGGACCTTGTTGTGAGGAATCTGCAGTGTGGGAAGGAGAGAGATTATCTGTTCCCTGCCTGGGGGCTGAGACTTTTTCCTTGGGGGGTCTACCTCGCCGAGGTGCTCGCGCCAACTGTGCAGGTTCGTCTCTCAACAAGAAGGCAGGTTTGAGTCTGTCAATGCTGACCGTTTCATTTCTATCCCCATAATCAAGCACAAAGTGTTTGTCACCATTTTCCAGCACTCTGAACGGGCCATCGTATACTGGGCGTAATGTTGGTTTAAGGGCTTCATGCTTAACAAAAACAAACTCGGCGTTTTTTTAAAGTTTGAGGAACAAAAACTCGCAGAAAGGAGTGATGAGCTGGACCGTGTAGAGAGTCCGGTCCGTTACTGCCTAAAAACCTTGGGACTGGGAGGTGCCCTGGTTCCGGGTTTTCTGGTAAAAATTCACCTGGTAGTCTGATAGGCTGAGCAAAGACTAATTCTGCAGGGGAAGCGTCTAAATCCTCTTTAGGTGCCGCACGCAACCCCAATAAAACCCAGGGAAGTTTATTTACCCAATTTGTGTCCGTTAATGAGGCTCTGAGGGCGGCCTTTAAGGACCTGTGAAAACACTCGCATAACCCATTAGCCTGAGGGTGATAAGCGGTGGTACGGTGAATTGTTGCCCCTAAACTGTTGGACATGGCTGACCAGAGCTCTGAGACAAATTGAGGCCCCCTATCTGACGTGATGTCTGATGGGACGCCGAAACGTGCCACCCAATTTGTTAGAAAAACGCGAGCGACTTCCTCCGCTGTAGTTGCCGCTAGAGGGACTGCCTCTGGCCAGCACGTGGTGCGGTCTATCATTGTTAGCAGGTGTGTGAAACCCTGGGAGGAAGGCAGCGGCCCCACGAGGTCGACATGAATGTGGTCGAACCTTCTAGCAGGAATGGGAAAAGGCTCCAGAGGGGCTTTTGTGTGTTTGTGTACTTTGGCGCGCTGACAAGGAATGCAAGTTTTTGCCCATTCTTTTACGTTTTCCCGCAGGCCTGGCCGCACAAACTTTTCGGCAACCATTTTGACCGAGGCGCGCACACCTGGGCGCGCGAGGGAGTGAATTGCGTCGAAAATACGGCGGCGCCAAGCAGCCGGTGCTAACGGGCGAGGTCGGCCGGTTGAAACATCGCATATTAGGGGGGGCACGCCGTCGCGCAACCCTTTTTCCTCCAGCCTTAACCCTGTTGGTCCAGACAGAAGCGCGCGCACGTCCGCATCACTACCTTGTTCTTCCGCCATGGCTGCATAATCTATCCCTTCATAGATAGGTGCTGCATATGTGTTTGCGTTAGAGAAAAGCTCAGCTGCTGAAGCAGTGTAATCTGTCTCCTCGTGCTCTGGCGGTGCCACAGCGCGAGAGAGACAGTCCGCTACTACGTTAAGTTTGCCCGCTACATGTCGAATGTCTGTGGTGAACTCTGAAATCGCAGCTAGCTGTCTTTGTTGTCTGCCCGACCAAGGTTCTGAAATTTTAGCCATAGCAAAAGTGAGCGGTTTATGGTCCACAAAAGCCGTGAAACTCTGCCCTTCTAACCAAAACTGGAAGTGGCGGATGGATAAATGGAGCGCCAGCAGCTCCCTGTCAAAAGTGCTGTACTTGCGTTCCGTCGGGTTTAGCGATTTGCTAAAAAATGCTAAAGGTTGCCAGACCCCCTTGACAAGTTGTTCTACAACTGCCCCTATGGCCAAGTCTGAAGCATCTGTGGTTAGAGCAATGCGGGCCGAGGGATCTGGATGGACTAACATTGTGGCGTTAGCTAGGGCGTTTTTAACTTCCGCAAAAGCACGTTCGCGTTCCGGGGTCCATTCGACCGCGTTGGAAGCTCTCTTTTTTTTGAGCGCGTCATACAGGGGCTGCATGAGCTGAGCTGCATGAGGGAGGAAACGGTTGTAAAAATTAACCATCCCCAAAAATTCCTGTAGCGATTTGACCGTTTGGGGCCGTGGAAAACCTTCTATCGCATGAATTTTGTCTGGAAGCGGAACTGCCCCTTTCGGGGAGACTCTGTGTCCCAAAAAATCAATTCGCGATACGCCGAATTTGCATTTGGCTGGATTAATTATTAATCCGTGCTCTTCTAGCCTCTGAAAAACGGCAGTGAGATGCTGCTCGTGCTCTTCCTCCGATGAGCTGGCTACCAGCATGTCGTCGAGGTAGACGAAAACAAAGGGGAGGTCGCGTAAGACTGCGTCCATCATACGCTGAAAAGTCTGAGCAGCACCTTTGAGGCCGAAAGGCATTCGCAGGAATTCAAAAAGGCTGAAAGGGGTTATAACCGCTGTTTTAGGAATGTCTTCAGCTCGGACTGGAACTTGGTGATAACCGCGGACTAAGTCTATTTTTGAAAAAATGCGCGCACCCGCTAAATGCAGTGAAAAGTCCTGTATGTGAGGAATGGGGTAGCGGTCATGCGCTGTAGCGTTGTTTAATCTGCGGTAATCTCCGCACGGTCTCCAAGAACCGTCGGATTTCGGAACCATGTGAAGTGGTGAAGCCCAAGGGCTCTTTGAACGTCGGACAATGCCTAATTTTTCAAGAGCTGCAAATTCGTCCCTTGCTATGTTGAGCTTGGCTGCGTCTAAGCGGCGAGCTTTGGCAAAAACGGGAGGTCCCGTTGTTGGAATGAAGTGTTTAACCCCGTGTTTGGCTACAGTGGCTGAGAATTTGGGGGTTGTGAGTGCTGGAAATTGGGTGAGGAGTTGCTCAAACTTACCTCCTGCCGTAGTGACGTTGGCCTGCACAGGTGGTGGAGAGACTCGAGCTGAGCAAGGAATAGAAGCAAAAGACAGTGCATTAACCAGGCGCCTATTTGCTAGATCAACTAATAACCCGTGTGCACACAGAAAATCTGCGCCTAACAAGTTAAAACTCACCGCCGCTACAACAAATGTCCATCTGTAGCTGCGGCCGTGAATGAGGAGATGCAGGCTCTTTTCCCCGAATGTGTCGATGTCCGAGCCGTTGGCTGCCACTGCTCCATTGCCCCGGGTGCCCATGGCTCGATCTGCGTGGGAGGGCATGACGAAACTCAGCTGGGCTCCTGTGTCGATGAGGAACTGCTTGCCTGTGTGTCCATCTGTCACGTATAACAGCTTATTTTTCTCGCCGAGAACCGCTGCCGTTAACGGCCCTCGGCTTTGGCGTTTTCCGACATCGTAAACTTGCAGGGGGGGAACACATTTCCGGGCTTTCTCGGCGAAGCGGTGATGATAATAACAGACGTCATTCTGTTTGTTGCGCTTGGGCCGCGCTGCTGTCACCGTGGGTTGAGCCTGCTCCCTGGTTTGTGACTCTCCAAGGTTCGGGGCGTCAGTTTTGAGGTCTGCGGATGCCGCTGTGGGTGTCCAATCTCTGCAGGTGTTGACGAGTCGATAAGCCTCGTTGGCCAGCGTGCGGAAGTCCTGATGATTGTTGCACTTCATACTGGCGAGTGTCCCTCTCATGTGTGGTGGTAGCGTGCTGAGGAAAATAAATTGAAAGAGGAAATTATCATTGTCCTCCTCCTTGAGCTGCAGTAAATCCTCCATGAGGGTCTTTGGATTGCCCCCTCTGTGGCCGTAGACTGCCAGGATTTTTTCGGCTCTTTCTTCCGCCGACGGGACGTAATTCGCCACGATGGTCGCCTTGAGTGTCTCATACTTGTCCCGGGCTGGTGGTCGCTGGATCAAGCTTCGCACACACTTCGAAGTGGCGGAGTCGAGTTTGGAGACGATATGGTAGAACTTAGTATCGTCTGCCGTGATGCCCGCCAGTATGAACTGGGCTTCGGCTTGGAGAAACCAAGAGGCCGGGTCTTCTCGCCAGAAATCTGGCAGTTTAACAGCGACGGCGTTTGTGCACATCATCACTGTTGTGCCCGCCGGGTGAGAGTGCCTTGCCTCGGCTCTCACGGCGGTGCTGGAGCTCGGTTGAGCTCTCTCGGTACCCTCTGCCGGGGGGAACAGCTGTCTGCTTGTTCCCTCGTCTGCGTTGTCGCTGGCTTAAGTCAGATTCGCCACGGATGAGTCGCTTGAAGAACGCCTCAGGTCCATACTCGCGTCAAGGTCACCAGTGTAGAAGAGCTGGAAATAACGAGGCGGTTTTGTATCACAAAAGCAGAGTCTTTAATGAACAACTCTTCTATCTTGTCTCATCATGGTGCAGAGCTTGGCAGAAGGCAAAGAGGAAGAATTCTGCCCAGCTCGCTGGTTAAATACAGGCACACATCCAAGACATGCAAAACACAAGCTGAAATCCCCCGTTATCTAAATCCCCATTAGTCCTGTTAACTCCTCCCTCCGTCTTGGGAGGTGATGGGAAAACCTCTCCTCGCCTAAGGGGGTGAAGGTGTCAAGTCTGTTGCCATGGCGTCCTGTGACGTCATTGGTCTTCACACGGCAGTGAGATTCCTTTGTCCTTTCAGAGGTGTGAAATTCCTTTGCATATGTTGCCCCACACATTTCCACATGCTCTAACGTATGCAGGTATGGAATATATGAGTAATATATACCACAAATGGAAGGATATAGAAACTACTATAGTAAACTTTCCAATTCAAGCACTATGGGCAGCCCCTCACAGTACCAGTAAATATACAGGGAACAGACATCGAGATGGTGACATCCTATAAGTACCTGGGTATTCATCTGAACAATAAACTAGACTGGTCACACAATACTGATGCACTCTACAAGAAGGGACAGCGCAGGCTGTTCCTGCTGAGGAGACTCAGGTCTTTTGGTGTACAAGGGGCGCTGCTGAAGTCATTCTATGACACGGTGGTGGCATCAGCCATCACTTTTGGAGTGGTCTGCTGGGGCAGTGGCATTACTGCAGCCGATAGGAAGAGACTGAACAAACTGATTAAGAAAGCTAGCTCTGTCCTGGGGCAGCGCCTTGATCCGATGGAGGAGATAGGAGAGAGAAGGACGGCGGCTAAACTGTCATCTCTGCTGGAGTCCGAGTTCCACCCTATGCAGGACATACTGAATGCACTGAGGAGCTCATTTAGCAGCAGACTACATCATCCCAGGTGCACAACCGAGAGGTTTCGTAGGTCCTTCCTACCAACGGCTGTCAGACTGTACAACCTAAGCAGGGCTGCTCGCAGAGATAGCAAAAAGACGTAACAAACTAATAGTTTTTTTGAATGCAAAAGATGCAATAGACTTACACAATGGTCCCCTCCGGCATACAACTAGGAACATACCGGTCGCTATGGAGGGTGAGAATATGTATGGGCACATAATCATACCATGTAGGATAACTAAGTAGACGGTTATGCTGTTTCATTCCATCTAGCAACAATGCTCTGCACTGTGTGTGTTTATATATTTGCATATTTATTCCATCTAGCTACAATGCTCAGCACTGGGTGTGTTTATATATTTATATATCTACATATTATTCCATCTAGCTACATTGCTCCGCACTGTGTGTGTTTATATACTTGCATATTTATTCCACCTAGCTGCAATGCTCCGTACTGTGGGTGTTTATATATTTACATATTTATTCCATCTAGCTACAATGCTCTGCACTGTGTGTTCATATATTCATATATTTATTCCATCCAGCTACAATGCTCTGCACTGTGTGTCTGTGTGTGTGTGTATATATATATATTTTATAGTAATACGTACATATGTTTATTAGCTGCTCTTGCTTGCTTGTTTTTTTTCTTGCCTTCTGATTGTTGCTCTGAGTGTTGCTATCCCTGTGCTGTTGCAATCCTGGAATTTCCCCGTTGTGGGACTAATAAAGGCTTATCTTATCTTATCTTATCTTATCTTTTGGGTAATAAAGACAATAAAATGTTACAAGGAAGCAATAATGAAATTATTAAACAAATGTTTAAAATTTGGGGTAAAATTGGGTAAATTTGGGGTAAAATTATTGGACAAAATATAATAGAGAAGGAAATTAAATTACTATCTTGGCCAGCTTTAGATTCCAACTTTAAACCAGGCATGACTGATAATTACTTTAAACAGTGGTGGAAGAAGGGTGTAACAGCACTATGTAGATTAACCCATGGAAAAAGAATTAAGAGTTTTGAAGAAGTGAAAAAAGAATTCGACTTAGAAAACAGAGATTTCTTTAGATTTCTCCAGCTCAGAGATTTCTATGATAAAGAGAGAGAGCATGAGTTAGTGCTCGAAGGGAATGAAATTATAGAATAGATATTCTGTTCAAATCCTATAAACACATATTTAAGAAACATATTTCTAAACTATATCAGGGTTTACAGAAGAGGAAAAATTGCAGTGCTATTTATATTAAAACTAAATGGGAACAAGAATTAAGTATAGAAATTTCAGAGAATGAGTGGTGCTCTATGTGGCCAACACAACACTCTTCAGCTAGCTCAAGGAAATGGAGAGAATATGGTTAGAAAAATCAGGTTAGATTCTTTTTTTCACACTCCAAGTATTAATAGTAAGCAGCTAAAAGTAGAACAACCATGTTGGAGACAATGTGGGTACTTGTGTGTCAGTTATTCATATATTTTTTGTTTATGTGGAAAAATTCAGGTTTTTTGGGATCAGATGGGTTTGGTATTAAAGGAAATTTTGGGATATGAAATCCCTAAAGATGTTAAGGTTATGTATTTTGGTTTGTTGAATGAGAATGTAATTGATAAAAGAAAGACTGGTATTTGTGAAAAATTTTATTTATTGCAGCCAAAAAAGCAATCACTAAGAACTGGTATAAACCTGAAGCTCCAACACTTAAACAGTGGACGGAACTAGTAATGGAAACATATAAGATGGAGAAGATGACTTTTTCTTTGAACTTGAAGAGGGAAAATTTTATATCAAAATGGAAGAAATGGTCTATTGATTATACACTTTGAGGATGCTTTTTTCTTTCTTTTTTCTTTATGATATACATTTTTGATTGATTGTTTTTATTCTTCTTTAAACATTACAGAATGAACTCTGTGCCCTTCCCTTGGTGCCTTTATTTCCCCCTCTTCCTTTTCTTTTTTCTTCTTTCCTTTTAATTTTTGATACTGTATATGGGAGTGTTTATGAATATATGCACATTCTTCTTTTCTTCTGTTGTATAAGAAACTTTATCCTTAAATAAAAAGTTAAAAAAAAAAGATGCTTACGCATTGCCCGACTTGGAAGAGGTATTCTCCCTGCTGACTGGTTTGAAGTGGTTTTTGGTCCTCGACCTAAAATCAGGTTACTACCAAATTGAGATGAAAGAGGCTGATAAACAGAAGATGGCATTTTTGTGCTCGCTTGGCTTTTGGGAATTTAAATGAATGCCGCAGGGGATAACAAATGCACCAAGTATGTTCCAGTGGCTCATGGAGAGGTGCATGGGAGACCTCTGAGTGTTGCTATCCCTGTGCTGTTGCAATCCTGGAATTTCCCCATTGTGGGACTAATAAAGGCTTATCTTATCTTATCTTATCTTATCTTAATCTTAGAGAAGTGCTGGTTTTCATTGATGACCTTATAGTGTTCTCTGACACTCTGGAAGAACATGAGCGGAGGCTACTACAGGTCCTTCAAAGATTTAAAGAATATGGGCTGAAACTATCTCCAGAAAAATGTAAATTTTTCCAGAAGTCAGTCAAATATCTTGATCACAATTGTCTCAGCAGGGAGTAGAGACAGACCCAGAGAAAATTGAGGCTTTGAAAACCTGACCAGTACCACAAAACCTAAGGGAGTTGTGTTCCTTCCTTGGGTTTTCAGGATATTACTGTAGGATTATTCAAAGATCACCAAGCCCTTCAATGATCTTACGACAGGGTACCCCCCTCTAAGAAACCAGAGATGTAAGGTGAAAGTGAACACTGTTGACTACTTCCATACAAAGGAGTCATTTGGGAAAAGATGGACTCCTGTGTGTCAAAGAGCCTTTGGTGAGATCATTGATAAACTCCTTGCAGCCTCTGTCTTGGGATTTGCCAACTCTAAGCCACCATACATCTTGCAAACTGATGCCAGTACAACAAGGTTGGGTGCAGCATTGTACCAAGAGCAAGAAGGGCGGATGAGAGCTATCGCCTTTGCAAGCAGGGGACTGACAGTGAGGCTAAATACACTGCTCATAAACTTGAGTTCTTAGAAACAACCCTTCCAAACAGAAGACATTCACCCAAGACACATCAAAATGTTGGGTTTTCAGTTGATGTGCATCTTGACCCCACCAATCATGTCAAAGAGAAGGGACCTGAGAAACGAGCAGTAGTGGGACACTCTGCAGAGCTTGTCGGAGATAATTGCCCAGTCTTGAGAAATTATAAGTCAGAAAAGTTCATTCCCTGTAAAGTAAGGAACCCTCTGACCCCTGAAATCAGGATGAGAGACCTCAGTCAGGACAGACCTGAGAGCTCTGGAGTTTGTAAAGAGGGTCCACCAAACAGTGATGGCAGTATGGTGTTGCCAGTCCCAGGATCTGACTCATCTCAAAATGACCAAATGTCTCTTGGTCAAGTCCCATATATTTCTTTTGATGACTCATTTATTTTGAACGAGGCCCCGCCAGTTCATTCAAGTCTGCTTGACAGTGATCCCAGCCAGAATGAGCTTTCCTCTGATTCTAATATCCTTGAGAGTCCTTTTGTTGTCTCAGACCAGTCTTGGATGGAGAACAGGGGAAGTGAGGAGTCACAAGTCCAAGAAACAAGTCAAGGAGTATAACCAAATGAAAATCATGATTCTACAGAGGCCAAAGCCCCTGATGGAAGAGAGATCCCTTTAACACACACCCCACAGAATGAGAGCACACTCTCCTGCAGACGCTCTGAACAGCAGCAATCCCAACCTGAAAGACTGCAGTACCCTCAGTTGGGAAACCCCTCGCTGCCCATTACGCAATCACTTTTTCAAAGCCTGAATATAGTTTTGTCAGATGCATTACAAAACTATAGTTATCCTGTTGCCCTCAACACTAGTACAAAAGTGGCATGTTGTGGGGGCATAGTTTGGGGGTTTCCTCACACCCAGAGAGACAAGGGGAAGAGAGGACAATGGACTGAATGAAGAGGTTTCCGGGGGGGGGGGGGTCAAAAGGGACAGTTAGATTTATGCACCCCCCAGGGAGAGGAAGATTAACTGGGAGCCACAGAGATAATAAAGGTGTCTGTCTGGTGTCTGGCAACCTGAATGTAATGTGCCACACTGCTCTTTGTTCAGACAACAATGGTTATGGTTGCAACCTTCGGTCTCTATGCATTTAAATAAAGTTATAAAAGGAGTGTGCACAGAGACCTGAGAGGCTTTTCAGCCTCAGCACGTTTGTGCTGAAGGCTTATGGCTGTATTGCTGATATGTTGTTCGAGAAAAAATAAAGATTCTGTGTCATCCAGCTTGTGCCTCGCTTCGCATCCTTTCTCTACACTGGTGACCCTCGACGTGAGATGGAGCATCTATCCCTTTCACCACACTGTGGAGCGCCTATTCCGTTCCCCACACCAAGACGCGTCATGGAGGGTGAGACGAGCACCGCTCTGGAGGCTACCTGGGAGAACATCAGCGGCGCCTGCGCTGTTTCAGTCACACTCCCGGACACTGGCTCCATGACCCGACAGCAGGGTTTTAGTGCATAGAAGCCCTGTGCACACTCCACAGGATTACGAGGATGACACAAGATAAGGCTATGTGGTCACTGCACTGGACGCGCGCGCCACGCACACACGTTCAGGGAGAGGTTTCCCGGTGGACTTCCGCTCCCAGAAGAACATTCTGCCGGTCAACGCAGCAGGGTGGCAGTGGGCACCTGTCCCAAGCTTACGGCCGCCAACGGGTCCACCATCAGGACATGTCACCTACGGACACAACTGGGTTGACCGCCTGTCTAGAGTTCCTTTAGGGCTGCGCTCCGCACCTAAAGAAGATCTGGCAGCCTCCCCTACAGAACTTAATTTTTTTTTTCTCAGCTGCTGCGCATCCTCGGGGAATTGGGCTGATCACCTTCCCTGGATCCTTTAGGGCTGTGACCCACACCTAAAGAAGATTTGGCAGAACATGTGTCTCTCAGCCACTGCAGATCCCCGGAGAGTTTTTTCCCAAAAATTCCGCACCCGAGACGGATCCGCCCACACAATTTTTGGCCAGCCCGGAGACTTTGAACGCACCAGGCCAGCCCACCATTGATTTCCTGCACCTTCGTCCCAAAAAGCCTGCCGATTGCTGGTTTTGTTTCCGTGAAGCACGATGAGCACCGGACCAAGTGCTTCCACGACTACGGACCGTTCAATGTGTTGGAACCTGGGGCGAAGAATAAGGTGTCCCCCCCCCCCCCACAGACTGATGAGCCCTCCGGTACACCCTGCCAGCAGGGCAGTTCGACTGGATCGGCGACCCCCCCCCCCCCCCCGCTACAGCCGCTATGAGCGCCGGCTCGAGCCCAAAGGACCGGGGGGTTAGAGCCCCTTCTGGGTGTTCGGGGGGGGGGGCTGTGTAGGGGCACAGTTTGGGGTTTCCTCACACCCAGAGAGACAAGGGGAAGAGAGGACAATGGACTGAATGAAGAGGTCACCGGGGGGTATCAAACGGGACAGTTAGATCTATGCACCCCCGGGGAGAGGAAGATTAACCGGGAGCCGCAGAGAAAATAAAGGTGTCAAAGCGGCGCCTGTGTATTTTATGTTTATGGTGTGCATTGTCTGGCAACCTGAATGTAATGTGCCACACTGCTCTTTGTTCAGACAACAATGGTTATGGTCGCAGCCCTCGGTCTCTATGCGTTTAAATAAAGTTATAAAAGGAGCATGCACAGAGACCTGAGAGGCTTTTCAGCCTCAGCACGTTTGCGCTGAAGCCTTATGGCTGTATTGCTGATATGTTGTTAGAGAAAGAATAAAAATTCTGTGTCATCCAGCTTGTGCCTCACCTCACATCCTTTCTCTACAATGTAACCATTCTTGTAGGTGTGCCGAGATGTACCCACCTTTGATGGGGGGAGGTTGTAACCCATGTTACTGAGTCATAATTGTAGGAACAAATTAGAAATGATCTAATCACAAAATCATAGTTGCATTAATATCACATTAATATTTTTTTCTCGACAAAAAGAATTGTCACTTTAAAAGAAAAGAAAATGACACTAAATTATGTGTACAATATATATATGTGTATAATTATTTTCATAGCTGAATGAGATGTTTGTTTTGTTTGGGTGAGAATCCTTGTAAGAACTGTATAGTCTCAAGTGACATTGGGAAAAGAAACTGAAATCCATGGGTGTGTTCCGATTGCCCAATAGTATACTCCGAAGTGGTCAGCACAGGGTATTCCGCCATATTAACTGAGATTCCAAACCGAAGGGAGTGAACGGTCTTCACTTCAAAGGGAAATGAGCAGGGAAGAAGTGAACAACAGTACATCACTTCACTGCAAGTTGACAAGAAGATTACCCATAAGCCATTGCGCCTCAAATACGAGTAAAACAAACTATTGTTGCTAACGTTATTAACAAGCTAAATTGATGTTGGTTATTATTTGTATCAACTGATTGTAATAAAAATATATTTGTATTAATATTTTATTTAAGAAATATAAATTATCCACCATAGTATCGGTACGTGTCTATGGTTACTGTGGTAACGCATGGAGGAGGGAACCGATGGTTACGGGGTGTCTCAAATGGAGGAATTTTGTGAAGGGCAGTTAACTGATATTCCCTGAGAACGGAGCAAGGAGTAGGGAATACAGTTGAAGTACACTGTGGACTGGAACATAGCTCATAAGTTCAGTGAAGTATACTTGGCAGTCACGTGATCTATCACCCTATCAGTGTTGGGCTATGCTACGTGAGTTGGCCTATTCAGCGTCCCTTACGGGAGGTCTCGTTCTTGTCCACGGTGACCGTGATGAGAGGATGGTGCACTTAAGAGCTGCTTCAAACTACGTTGGGCTAGAGAACTTCTTTTGTGTCTCTTAATGTACCTGTTTGTTTTGGTTAAGTGGATACATTACTGTATTTTTGCGGACTATTGGCTGGAAGGAAGGGCAGTCATCGTTCATTGTCAATTTGAGGAAGAAAACATAAGTCGACTTGACATACTCCGAGCCACCATGTTAGTTAGTGGCTGCTAGCTGTATAATATTGACATGGTTTCTGTTTTCTGAATTTAGATGCTAAAATCCACTATTTATTCTATTGCCATGTCACCTGACTCTGCTATGACTGTAGTGGATGGAAACCTGACAGATGGAAGCCGTGTTTTCAACAGACTAGGAGAAATTATTAATAGTGAAACTTTCTGGTGAGTGAATTTTTTTTTTTTTTGGGGGGGGTATGCGATACCATCTTGTTGTGTCCATAATTCCTATAATAATAATAATCAGGCCAGAGGTGCAGTGAACATAGCTTTATTATAACAGCAATTATCTCCAATAGACTTACAGCGCGGTGGCGCAGTGGTTAGCACTGCGGCAGCACAGCAACTCACCCTTGGCCATGGGATCCCTGGTTCGATCCCAGCCCCTGACCAACAGTGATCTGTGTGGAGTTTGCATGTTCTCCCCGTGTCTGCGTGGGTTTACGCCACGATTTCTCTGGTTTCCTCCCACATGCCAAAAACATGCAAGTTAGGTTAATTGGCATCAAACTGGGGATTCTAAATTGTCCTTAGGTATGACTGTGAGAGTGAATGGTTGTCTGTCTCTCTGTTTTGGCCCTGCGATGGACTGGCGATCTGTCCAGGGTGTACTCTGGCTCTCGCCCAAAGATGCTGGGATAGGCTCCAGACCCCCCCCCCCCCCGCAAGCCGAAAAAAAGGATTAAGCGGAAGAAGATGAATGAATGAATGAATGAATGAATGAATGACTTACAGCGCTCCTGCTAGCCAGAGGGTCAACAGCGAAAGAGACCTGGCCCCTTCCACCTAGGCCCTTTAATACCCTGAGTGACGTTACCACCGGAAAGGCGGGCCGTCACCCCTTGCTATTCCCCGGGAGCCCTGGCCGCCATGTTACTACTTGATATTCCATACATAACATTCCCCCCTCCCCCCCCTCAGAAAAAATATCAAACACGCCAATTGAACCCTCCCAAAATCGTAACTCGACTCACGCACTAACAACAAAATCAAATGTACAGAAATAAATAAATAAACCTATCCACTCACACAACTTACACTACAGGGGTCAGGTAGACTGCCGGCGCCCCCTGCATGGCCAGGCGGGTTATTCTGCCGCCTTAGATACCAGTCCAAACTAAAATAATAGCCTTGCTCCTAAAAAAAAAATAAAAAAATCCCAGAACAGTTTCTATACACAACTAAATTAGACAAACACATCAAACCACAACCAACAATATGCACACCCCCTATTGGTGGACCCCCACCCCAACACACCCACCCCACACTTGGGCACATCACCAAAATTCAAAATAAACAGTGTTGGGCATTACAAATTACCAATTTGAAATTTTCCTCACATTTTCAGTTCAAACCAAAATTCCAAAATATCTTCCTTCTTTTAAAAAAAACAAAACAAAAAACAATTCAGTCAATTCAGTTAATTATACACTCTTTTCTTTTCTAAAAAAAAATCAAATACTCACGGGGCACAAACCCAATAGGACCAAATGCAATCTACATATAGTATGACACAGGGAACATAAACCAGAACACACTCTTAAATACACCACAGTCACTTCACAACTCCTGTGGAGGGCCCCCCCTTTGGATTACCATCTGGTGGTTCCTACTCAGAGCGCCTCTGTCTCCTGGCCTCTGGAAATGGACTGCGCCGCTTCCTCTTCTCCACCACATGGCGCAGTTCATTGGGGTGCCTCCACGACTCATCAGACAAGCCCAAATAGCTGTCACTCCGGGCCGCCGTCACCCTCAGCTGCCCCTGGTCATCACGCCGTTCGCAACATTTATGGGTCCCTCTCAGCCAAGCTTCAACCCTTGGGCGGACCATGTCACCAATGCGAAGGGGAGCTCTGGTATGCTTCTTTGGGCCACCATGTTGTGAGCAGGTGTCCTTTTCAAAGCTGGCCATCTTGCAACCCGGCCTGAAGCCCTCCTTGAAGGCCATTGTTTGGTGCGTTTTAAAACCACACCAGCTGGTCTTGCCCCGGGTTCCTTCAGCACTGGCACCTCGGTCCTACCTGCCATCCCGGGGGTCCCGTCGTGCTGTCCAGTTCCCACACCAAGGGCAATGTGGACGGGTCTGTCCTGGGAAGGTGCGCTGTGGTGCTTATCTTGCACACCTCCTGTGATACCAGACCAATCAGTGTCCCACACCGCATCATCCTCCACGCCCGGAGCGGGTCGGTCCCACAACCCGCAGCCCGACCACTCCTCTCCGGTGTTGCTGGCGATTGAAAATCCCAAGCCATAAAACATGTCACGCCCCATGATGTTGGATCCCGCAGCAGTTACCACAACATAGGCATTCGTCATTATCACTAATTTGTATGTTGCCATCATTTCCACAGATCCCACCACAGTGAGCCTGTTCCTGCCATAGCTGTAGTAGGGGGTGGACAGCAGGCCGCATCTCCCGCAGCGCTTGCCCTTTGCCGGACACTATCTGGCCTTGTAATGATGTCAAGCGGACCCACAGCTGTAACATCTCGGCGTCCCCGGGGCAGACCTAATTTTTACAACGGAGGTATATTCTTCTTCATCTCCACTGTCTTCATTTCTGGAGTCCGCTGTCAGCGCCTTCAAACGAGGCTCGTCTTGCGTCGGGGTGGACCTCCCACTGAGGTCCCTCGCTATTGTTTCCGCAGCCTCGAATTGCTGTGCTACATTGATAGCTATGGCTAATGTCAGTTTGCCCAGATAAGTTAGGAGCCTTGACTGAGCCGCAGTGTATGCTCCGCCAGTTGGTCTCGAATCATTTTGTCCTGAAGACCCCCAAATTGGTACTTACCTGCCAGCTGATGCACGTCTGCAACATAGTGTTTCACTGACACTCCTGTCCGCTGGCGGCGCTGCCGAAACTGGATGTGTCGGACTATGATGTTCTCCGAGGCTTGAAAATAGCGCACCATTAGCTCCACCACCTTGTTGAAGCTATTGGCACCTCCTAAAGTGTCAAGGATTCGTTGACCCTCCACGCCCAAATTATGGACCATTATTGCCCTTGCATGCAGCTTCTCAAGCTCGCCGAGGTTCAGCGCCACCAGATAGTTGATAGAAGCTGCTAACCACCTAGGCCAAGGCACAAGTGGCTCGCCTGGGGCCTCCAAGAACGGCCGAAAGTTGGTAACAGCTTGCTCCATAACCGTGTTCTCCTCGTCGCCAAGTGTTGTGTCCATAATTCCTATAATGATAATAATCAGGCCAGAGATGCAGTGAACATAGCTTTATTATAACAGCAATTATCTCCAATAGACTTACAGCGCTCCTGCTAGCCAGAGGGTCAACAGCGAAAGAGACCTGGCCCCTTCCGCCGAGGTCCTTTATACCCTGAGTGACGTTACCACTGAAAAGGCGGGCCGTCATCCCTTGCTATTCCCTGGGAGTCCCGGCCGCCATGTTACTACTTAATATTCCATACATAACACAGCCTGCACAACTTATTAGTTGACTGTATATTCTAGCCCATGTTGTGGGCTAAACGTAGCATGCGTCCTAAATCGGTCCTCTACGAGCGCAAGCTTTTTTGCTAGCACGTTAGCAGGGGGGGCTAAAGGAGAGGGTAGGCCAGCAGATGGACAGACTGATTTATATGGCAAAGGTGGGAACGGCGTGTTTTCGGTTGTCCGACAGCTCGATGAGGCATGCCGACCAGCTGCAGTGAGGACGCTCCAGGTGGCAAGGCTGGACGGGAGTCGATGATTGCTGTGTGGGAACCAGGGTCCGCCATCCAGAAGAGCAGCCATTGCTCCGGGGGCCTGCGGCCTCCAGGGGCGCGCCTACTGAAGGGCTGCCCTGGACCCCCCCCATGCAAGTTCTAACCTTTCCACTCAAGTGACTGTGCAGTAGCACTTTTATTTATAGTTCTTATATTTTGCATGCATGTTATGTTATGGGGTTGTATATATATGTGCTTTTGTGTTTTAGTTTAGGAGCACGGTAGATTTTTTTTAGTTTGAAATAAAGGACTTTTAGTTTAATTGGGTGGCAGAATAATTACCCCACCGTGTGGGCTGCACGGTAGACCACCCGTCAGCCCTATTTTAGGTTGTTTTGTGTGAATGTGTTAGGCCATTTTAATACATTGTTTGTTGTTATTTTAGTGCGTGATTTGGGTCCTAAATTTGGGGGGGGGGGGGTCCCCTGCCAAAGACTGCCCCAACCGACCCTTAATGTCAACACATGCTACTGCCATTTGGTTTCTTATAATTTAAAAATTGGCTGTACAGATGTTAGCAGTTTCGCTTCACAACTCCAAGGCTCCTCCTCTTGTATGAAGTTTGGTCATGCTAACCCTACATTGGTTTTCTTTGGGTACTCTGCTTTTCTCCTGCAGCCTAAAAATCTCTTTAAGTTTTAGGCCCCTGATCTAGACCCTGGACAAGTGGTAGAAGATAGATGAATGGTTATGTGATGGAGTGGCAATCTATCCAGGGTGCTCGGTCACCCTGTGACAGCTGGGAGAAGCTGCAGCAGCCCTGTATAGTGTTTTAGGTCATCAGCTAGCTCATTAGCTTTGTCCTGAAAACATAATCAATGAGGAATGTTAATCAGCTTTTTACCTAGCCCAGAAAACAGCCAGGAGTTCCCTCCATGATGTGACAAGTGTCTGTCCAGGAAAAACAACAGATCTAAATTCAAAATGTCAAGGCATCAATTTAACTGCCTTTTCTCCTGACTGCAAGTCAATAGAACATTTTCATGAAGAATCAATTAAGACCTTAAAGTTGTCTGGATACAGAGTTGGCAGCTTCAATTAAAAAAATCCACTTAATGGAAATATCCTTTAACATATATTTTTCTCCCATGTGAAACTCTGGGATGTAGACAGTAGGAGTGGGAATTGTGGGGGACCTTATGATACGTATTACGATACATGGGTTATGGTGCAATATTAACACGCCACTATGATTCCTTAAGTTTTGAGATACCATATATTATATCTATCTATAAATGCAAGATCTTTCTGTTTGTGTGTGTGTGTCTGTCTGTGTGTTCCTCAGATATCTCTCAAACCATTTGTCAGACTGGCCTAAGATTTTAAACGTGCTTTGCTGAGGTTACTAGAGTGTGCATCCCCGAGTATGGAGTTGCTCAGTCAAAATATGTAATTATTGTCAATAAAACTTTTCACTTCTATCGCTGTTATTATTCTATGATGTAGTGGTGTCACCAGTCCACACGGGAAGGGGGGGGGGGGGTTAGTCATTCATTGTTGTTTACCAGCATGGGACTTTTTCTTAAAATGAAGCCTACTAGTTTTCTACCACACTACTTGCTTTCTATGGGCACTGCACTAGTATGTACTGTAATTAATAAAAGATCGGTACGTGCGTTTAGGGATCAGTGCATAATCGCAAGTGTGAAGTATTGCGATATCTCCAGCCCCACCCCTAGCACCATCTAATAGACTGAAAAGTCAAATGGTTTTTATTACTCTGGCACCTAAATAGGAAAGTTTGTATTTGTAACATTCGTTAATCATTTTTAATGAAGTATCATGATACTGTGTCTCTGAATCTATACAGTATCACCACCAGAAAGTATCGCAATACTATGATACATGTCGCTTTTATCCATCTGATTGTACTTTGATGTTGAACTAAAATAAACTTCTGGTAACGTACAGATGCAAATCCTATGCATATATCCACAGTATTGTTTTTCATTCAGTATTTGATTAAATGTAATACACGTGTGGAGCTACTACTCCACTCTACTCCAATGACTGCACCTCAGAGGACCCTTCGGTGAAGCTCCTGAAGTTTGCGGACGACACCACAGTCATCAGTTTGATCCAGGATGATGATGAGTCTGCATACAGGCGGGAGGTGGAGCAGCTGATCCTCTGGTGCAGCCAGAACCATCTTGAACTTAACCCAGCCAAAACGGTGGAGATGACTGTGGATTTCAGGCGACACCCCCCTTCATTCCCCCCACTCACCATCCTCAACAGCACAGTGTCCACTGTGGACTCCTTCAAGTTTCTGGGTACCACAATCTCCCGGAACCTGAAGTGGTCCTCCCATATAGACACTGTCCGGAAAAAGGCCCAGCAGAGGTTGTTTTTTCTGCGTCAGCTCAAGAAGTTTGATTTGCCTCAGGAGCTGCTGGTTGTCTTCTACACCGCCATCATCCAATCTGTCCTCTGCTTTTCCATCACTGTCTGGTTTGGATCTGCCACTAAACAGGACAAGACCAGACTGCAGCGGATCATTAAGTCTGCGGAGAGGATCATTGGTACCGACCTACCCTCCATTGAGAACTTATATCGGTCCATAACCAGGAAACGGGCGGGAAACATCTGTGCTGACCCATCACACCCCGGCCACAAACTGTTTGAACTTCTATCTTCTGGTCGTCGTTACAGATCACTGAAGGTCAAAACCACCCGTCACAGGAACAGTTTCTTTCCTCAAGCCATCACTCTGATGAACTCCTAACATTCACCTAAGTCCTACCTGTTGCTGTACTCATGACTTTTCATCCATTATTACATTGCACATAACTCACACTGCTTTTTACTTCATTCACATTATATCACTGAATCTGAGTTCACATTGAAATACTGTGTGACTGTATATTTTTTCATATATTTCTGCAAAGTGTGGTTAGTCTGAGTAAATAACTGCATATATTCCTGTATATATTTGCATCCTTTATAGAAATGTGGACAGACTGTAATTTACTGTACATACTCTGTTGTTATTGAATCCTTATTTAAATCCTCCACCTGAACAACGAGAGCAAGTTTTTTAGCCAAAGTCAAATTCCTTGTATGTGTTGTGCATACTTGGCCAATAAAGCTGATTCTAATTCTGATTCTGAGCTATCTCAAACAAGTTCATTTTGTCTTCTTAGTGATAAACTGTCTATTCTTCTGTTTTGACAAAGTCCACCCCATTATTTACAAATTATCTGTGGTCATGCTAGTAAATCATGAGAGCTGCAATTTCTTAACACTGGGGAAAGTTAGGCGTGAAGTCAGGCTGTACCCAAATATTTGAATATTTGTTTGCGACATCGGCATTCAGTTTTCTTCTTCTTCTTTTGGCTGCTCCCTTCATAGTCAGGTCTGTTGTGTAAAGTTGTTGGCATTTTTTGGGGATTACATAAACTATACATTTTTGGAAAGCTTATAATATGAGGATTCCAAAAAACAATGTTGCCAAATTTTTCTAGGTCATCTTGGCGGCCATCTTGGATTTTGAAAAATGGCGTCGTTTCTTAGCTTAACTTCCATCCGTATCGATTCTTTTAGTCTGTAGAAACTAATTCATCTATTAAATCTTCACTTATAACTCTAGCTAATACAATTTCAGTCATGGTACAACTTGTGAAACATTTAATAGCAAGCAATTTATATTTGAAACATTTAATAATGAGCAATTTTAATCACGATGCAACTGTAGCAAATTATCAGAGTCACAACGTATGTATGTACACAGCAATTTCAAATTACTACTCATTCTCTCAGGTAAACAGGAGGAAATTTATACCTTTAAACATATAACAAGTGTGAAAATGTGTATCAGACAATTCAAGATAAACGCTAAGACAAAACAATCCGAACAATGACAATACTGTTCGCACACTGACGATACGGAAAATTTATCAGCAATGATATATACAGAGAACAGATGAAGAAAAACAAATTTTCTCAGCTACAAACAACACTACCAAGAATTACAATTGCTTGTGACTGGGTATCAGTAACAGTTACTGTTGTCACACTGTGGCACTTAAACATCTGTGTCACTGAGTTCATCATCACTCTCAAAGTCACCGGTCATAGATGGTCCATCCCGAGAGTCTTGGTGGTTTTCGCAGTCACCTGAGCACCCGCACATTTCAGTGCATGGCAGTTTATCATGGAAGCACGAGCATCTTCTTGTTGTGCAGCCTTGGGTGCAGTTGCATCTCACCAGCTCCAGGATGGCTTCTGGTGCTGGCAGACATTCCATGGTCACAGGTCGTAACTCCCCATCCTCACTTCTAAAGTACCCGTGACCCACTGGGTCAAGCAAATCCTGCTGGGCTGCTGATGCCTGACACCAGACTCTTGCCTGAATGTTTGCCCGTAGCACATGCTGCTTGAAGGCACTATTGGTTGGTGGTAGCTTTTCACTCTCAGCCATGTGTTTACAGAACAGATACCATCGCAGATCTGGGATCTTGATGATATCCAACTTCTTTGGTCGGTACGCTTCACACACGAATCTTTCCAAAGCTGCCATCTGGTCTTCTGTCACATGGTAGGATTCAGAAAGCTCCTGCAAAGCTTTCAGGACTGCTTCTGAAGCATTTAGGTAGAGTTTCAGCCAGGTCACCTTGCCAATGCCAGAAAAACGACCAGTGTTGTCCGTCCCAGTGAATGCATGGAACGCTGGTAGAGCCTTAGCACGGGATTCGCCGAGAGCATCCCACATTGGACCAATTTGAAGTACCCCAGATTTCATGGCGATGGATGTATCCTTCAGAAGTACATCATAGTTGCCAATCAGGAGAACAAGGACATCTGTGTCTGGGGAGAAAATCACCAGTTCTGCATCAGGCGGGCTGCGAAGTGACGCAAGAGCTGCATGGTGGATCATCAGTGTGTCTGCCTCTTCATGGTTGTTGCTGTCAAACTGCATCCCCCTGTTGACATTGGTCCATCCTGCAGATGAGAAAAGTTGTCATTCATTAAATTACATTTATTCAACTACCTACAGTGGGGCAAAAAAGTATTTAGTCAGCCACCAATTGTGCAAGTTCTCCCACTTAAAAGATGAGAGAGGTCTCCAATTTTCATCATAGGTATACCTCAACTATGAGAGACAAAATGAGAAAAAAAAATCTAGAAAATCACATTGAAGGATTTTTAATAAATTAATTGGTAAATTCCTCAGTAAAATAAGTATTTGGTCACCTACAAACAAGCAAGATTTCTGGCTCTCACAGACCTGTAACAACTTCTTTAAGAGGCTCCTCTGTCCTCCACTCGTTACCTGTATTAATGGCACCTGTTTGAACTCGTTATCAGTATAAAAGACACCTGTCCACAACCTCAAACAGTCAGACTCCAAACTCCACTATGGCCAAGACCAAAGAGCTGTCAAAGGACACCAGAAACAAAACTGTAGACCTGCACCAGGCTGGGAAGACTGAGTCTGCAATAGGTAAGCAGCTTGGTGTGAAGAAATCAACTGTGGGAGCAATTATTAGAAAATGGAAGACATACAAGACCACTGATAATCTCCCTCGATCTGGGGCTCCACGCAAGATCTCACCCTGTGGGGTCAAAATTATCACGAGAACGGTGAGCAAAAATCCCAGAACCACATGGGGGGACCTAGTGAATGACTTGCAGAGAGCTGGGACCAAAGTAACAAAGGCTACATCAGAAACACACTACAGTGATCCCTCACTTATCGCGGTTAATGGGTTCCAGAACCGACCGCGAAAAGTGAAAAACCGCGAAGTAGCGTCACCCCCCTTTGTGGAATTCCAGGCTGATCTCGTTAGTTTTTTGATACATAAAATAATGTATAAATAATATAAATAATACGTATGTTCATTCTCTCACTCTCTCTCTCTCGGGAGAGAGAAAGAGCGAGAGAATGAAAAGAATCTCGCGAGAGTGCATCTCTCGCGAGATTCCCGAGCCGAGTCAACACGAGAACAAAATCTAGAGTCGGGAGCGATCTCTTAGGGGGGAGATGCTGGCCAGCGAATCAGAGAGGTGAATTTTGAGTTGTGCGGGCTCTCCGTGTTGATACGTGATGTTCTAATGTATTTTTTCTCAATTTTGAATTTTTGATGAATATTTTTGAAAAATCCGCGATGCACTGAGGGTGCGAAAGGTGAAGCGCGAAGTAGCGAGGGATCACTGTACGCCGCCAGGGACTCAAATCCTGCAGTGCCAGATGTGTCCCCCTGCTTAAGCCAGTACATGTCCAGGCCCATCTGAAGTTTGCTAGAGAGCATTTGGATGATCCGGAAGAGGATTGGGAGAATGTCATATGGTCAGATGAAACCAAAATAGAACTTTTTGGTAAAAACTCAACTTGTCGTGTTTGGAGGAGAAAGAACACCATACCTACTGTGAAGCATGGGGGTGGAAACATCATACTTTGGGGCTGTTTTTCTGCAAAGGGACCAGGACGACTGATCCGTGTAAAGGAAAGAATGAATGGGGCCATGTATCGTGAGATTTTGAGTGAAAACCTCCTTCCGCCAGCAAGGGCATTGAAGATGAAACGTGGCTGGGTCTTTCAGCATGACAATGATCCCAAACACACCGCCCGGGCAATGAAGGAGTGGCTTCGTAAGAAGCATTTCAAAGTCCTGGAGTGACCTAGCCAGTCTCCAGATCTCAACCCCATAGAAAATCTTTGGAGGGAGTTGAAAGTCCGTGTTGCCCAGTGACAGCCCCAAAACATCACTGCTCTAGAGGAGATCTGCATGGAGGAATGGGCCAAAATACCAGCAAGAGTGTGTGAAAACTTACAGAAAACGTTTGACCTCTGTCATTGCCAACAAAGGGTATATAACAAAGTATTGTGCTGAACTTTTGTAATTGACCAAATATTTTTTTCCACCATAATTTACAAATAAATTCTTTAAAAATCAGACAATGTGATTTTCTGGATTTTTTTTTCTTATTTTGTCTCTCATAGTTGATGCATACCTATGATGAAAATTGGAGACCTCTCTCATCTTTAAGTGGGAGAACTTGCACAATTGGTAGTCGACTAAATACTTTTTTACCCCACTGTATTTCAAACTGAATAATACACAACATGCATGCATGTGATAGAATGTACCTGCTGCAGTAGCTATGGTGACTTTGGAAGAACCTTCAGCATATTCAACAGTCTTAGCTGCCAGGTATACTGTTAGCTGACTCTTGGTGTTCTCGTGGGAAAGAAACTTGCTCATCGTGATGTTCCTTATGCGGGTTTCGTCTTTGACATGATATTCCACTAGATGCTGTCCTTGATTTCTTCGTCGTCTTGTGTTCTGCTTCAGAGAATCTGCCTTGTATGTGTCAAACACTAGAACAATCTCATCATAGCTGTTGGTTAAAGCCATCAGCCTGTCGTAGAACCATCTGCTCAGATCCTTCACTGTCTCCATTGTTGAGGGTTTCTTTATGAGTTTATGTAGAAGTACCATTCCATCCACAATTGCAATTCGATGATGAGAGCAATTTTCAGGCGTGACAGGATGTTGTTCGTCTAACTCTGTGCCTTGGTCTTCAGCTGCTGAATGCTCCTTAGCCAACTTGTCCAAGTGATGTATCATGTTTGATTTATCATAGCATGGCAGCATTTCTCCGTCACTGGCAAACAATGCCCTGGGTTTTTGGGTGAATTCGTATGTGCCAATGGCCTTCTTCTGATCAATATCTCTTGATCTCGCAATAACGAGCAATCTTCCATACAGATCCTTTGTCTCCTTGAGATCCAGTGTTGAGTTTCTTACTTTGATAGTTGACTTCTTGTTGCTCGAGGTGAACGTCTTGATGTTTCACTTCTTGACAGGAGCCCAGATACTGACATTACCGTTAATCCTTTCAGACACCAAGTCTTCATACAACTTCCGCCCAATGCAGTCAGCATTCAGAATTTCCTCAAACAAGCATTCAGAATTTCCTCAACATGTTCTTGAGGAACACAGGCACCTGTGATGAAGTTGAAAAGTCGATCGCCTTCAGCAGTGACTGGGTTTCCATGGCTTAGTATTGTTGCCTTGATCTTGTCAACAATGGCATGATCTCTGCGTATGCTACTGTCCGACAATCCAGGATGCTCGGATATGGCACTGGACGTCCTGACAAACTGATTCTTGAACTCACTGGACAGGCAAGACAGTTCTGGCTTGGCCAAAAAGAATCTCTGCCTGGCATTGGCGTTGTTGGAGATCCCAATCAACCCAGACTGGACCTTCATCTGTTTGTTGATGTGCTAAAAATTGACTAATTATTCGTATAATTTAATTATGAACAATACCCAGAATAATTTTCAGCTACACAAGTACTTTTGCATGTTTCAGAACATGATCAAATGATGTAGTATTTGTACTAGAATATGTAGCCATGAACATGAAATTCCAGTCAAAAATACCCAGGTAAAAGCAATTGTAGGTGGCAGCACTTGAAATAATTACAATTTCTTCCTTTAATAGCTGAAAGACTTAAAGTATAGAACATAATACAAAGGTTCAGTCACTTTAATTGTTAATCAAAGTGAAATACAGGTTGATAATGTGAAAAACCAGACTTTTTGACGCTGCCATATTGGGAATCCAAGATGGCCGCCAAGATGACCTAGAAAACTTTGGCAACATTGTTTTTTGGAATCCTCATATTATGAGCTTTCCAAAAATGTATAGTTCATGTAATCCCCCAAAAATGCCAACGAATCTGTAATACAGAACACAACAGACGTGACTATCAGGGGTTCTCCACAGCAGATCATCTGCCTCCATCTCACCCTATCCTTTGCATCTTCCTCTGTAACACCAACCCTTTCCATGTCCTTCTTCACTACATCCATGAATCTTCTCTGTGGTCTTCCCCTTTTTCTCCCATCTGGCAGCTCCATCTTCAACATCCTTTGTCCAGTATATCTACTGTCCCTCTTCTGCATATGTCCAAACCATCTCAGCCTTGCCTCTCTTACTTTGTCTCCAAACCGCTCAACCTGAACTGTCCCTCTGACATGCTCATTTATAATCATGTCCCTCCTAGTCACTCCCAATGAAAATCTTAGCATCTTCAACTCTGCTACCTCCAGTCTTTTTGTCAGTGCCACTGTCTCCAAACCATACATCATAGCAGGCCTCGCTACCGTCTTGTAAATCTTCCCTTTCATTCTTGCTGCTACCCTTCTGTCACAATCACCCATGACATTCATCTCCAGCCACTCCACCCTACCTGCACTCTCTTGCTCACCTCTTGTGCATTTTCCATTGCTTTGAATGGTTGACCACAAGTATTTAAACTCACCTACTTTCACTACTTATACTCCTTCCATCTTCACCGTTACACCTGCCTCCCTCATTCACACTCATGTATTCTGTCTTGCTTCTACTGACTTTCATTCCTCCACCTCTCCAGGTTCTCTTCCACCTGCTCCCTATTCTCAGTACAGATCACAATGTCGTCTGCAAACATCATGGTCCACAGAGACTCCTGCCTGACCTAGTCTGTCAGCCTGTCCATCACCATGGCAAACAAGAAGGGGATCAGAGCCGATTCCTGATGTAACCCCACCCCCACCTTGAACCCATCTGTCATTCCTACAGCGCACTTCACCACGTCTCGCTTCGGTTTTCAAATTTGATATTTGGATATTCAGCTTTTTTCTTTTTATTGTCCATTTGTGGGGATCATGAAATGATGAGACTGGATTATTTCTCAGTATGGTTTATTCATCTCACGTCCCCAGCTCTCTCTCTCTCAGTCAGGAAAAAGGAGAAAGAGCTGCGGTAAACCCACATACATTTATACTCACTTCAAAGTCCTCTTTCCTCTTCTGTCTGACCCCAGGAGGTCAGACAGCCTTTTCAGGCTCTCGCCCCAGATCTTCTGACTTCCTTCCAAGTCCGCAGGTGGTCCAGACTCCTTGTCCATCTGAGGCGTGATGTCAATACACACCGCAAGCTTAAAGTCCTTCTATGCTTGAGTCTATGCAGTGAAATATGTGAGCTACATAATGTTACCATTATGGGCGCTACATCACTCCCCCCCCAAATGCCAAAGAATGGACACACCCAATAACCGTATCCTAATGGCAATACAGCATGTGTCACCCCCCACCTGCAGAATCTACAGCACAGCCTACACCGTTTGATCGAAACACACATCACTCTGCCCGTAGTCTGGGCTTCAACCTCCTCCCAAACCTGCTGTACGCAGGTTTCACAGTCTGTGTTGTGCCGTCCTGCGGCGAATCTGTGGAATGAGGGGGAGAAAGGTTATTTGTCCCCTGCGGGGGCTCCAGGGGCCGTTCCCTGGGAGGTCTGCCGCGTCGAGGCGTCCTCGCCGGTCGTACAGATTCATCATTCAACACAAAGGCAGGCTTTAATCGATCAATACTGATTGTTTCTTTCCTGCCCCCCAAATCTAGCACAAAATATTTCTCCCCGGTTTCCAGCACTCGAAATGGACCGTCATATGGTGGGCGGAGACTGTGACGCTGAGCGTGGTGCCTGACAAAAACAAATTCTGCGTTTTGTAAAGCCTTGGGAACAAAAACACGCAGAAAAATGTGATGAGCGGGGCCCGGGAGCATTTCTGCTCCCGTGCCAATCAGAGGTCCCCGCACCGGGGAGCGCCCTGGTGCCGCATGGGCTGGTAGGAACTCGCCGGGCAGCCTGAGAGGTTGTGCAAAAACTAATTCGGTGGGTGAGGCATCTAAGTCCTCTTTGGGTGCCGAACGCAACCCCAATAAAACCCATGGTAGTTTGTTTACCCAATCTGTGTCCGTGAGTGACGCTCTGAGGGCTGCCTTCAAAGACCTGTGAAAACGCTCGCATAAACCGTTGGCCTGGGGGTGATAAGTGGTAGTGCGGTGGACTGCCGCTCCTAAGCCGCTGGCCATTGCTGACCACAGTTCCGACACAAATTGAGGTCCCCTATCGGACGTAATATCTGACGGAACCCCGAACCGCGCTACCCAGGCTGTTAAAAAAGCGCGAGCCACCTCTGCCGCTGTGGTCGATGTTAATGGGACCACTTCCAGCCAACGTGTGGTTCGGTCCACCATTGTCAAGAGATGTGTGAACCCTTGTGACGGCGGTAGGGGGCCCACTAGGTCTACGTGCACATGATCGAATCTCTTAGCCGGAATGTGGAACGGTTCTAAAGGGGCCTTCGTGTGCCTGTGGACTTTGGCCCGCTGGCAAGCCATGCAGGCTTTCGCCCACTCTTTCACGTGCTTGCGCAGGCTCGGCCAAACAAACTTCTCCGCTACCATTTTCACCGAAGCGCGTACTCCCGGGTGCGCCAGGGAGTGCACCGCGTCAAAAACGCGACGGCGCCACGCGACCGGTACCGCCCGGTGGATACGTCGCAGATTAGGGGAGGCGAACCGGTTTGTAAACTTTTGCTCTCCAGCCTTAACCCTGTTGGTCCAGACAGGAGTGCGTGCACGTCTGCGTCTCCGCTCTGCTCCGCCTCCATGGCTGCATAATCTATCCCCACGTGAACAGGGGCCGCGTGTGCGTCCGCGCTGTTACCCCGCCCTGCGTCTGCGGTAGTACAATCCGCTTCCACGCGGACAGGCGCTGTTACCGTGCGTGAGAGACAGTCCGCTACTACGTTGAGTTTACCGGCTACGTGCTGAATATCGGTGGTAAATTCCGAAATCGCGGCCAGCTGTCTCTGCTGCCGTCCTGACCACGGTTATGAAATTTTGGACATTGCAAAAGTGAGCGGTTTGTGGTCGACAAACGCGGTAAAACGCCGCCCTTCCAGCCAGAACTGGAAATGGCGAATGGCCAGGTGGAGCGCTAGCAGCTCCCTGTCAAACGCGCTGTATTTCTGCTCAGCATCGCGCAAGGACCTGCTGAAAAAAGTGAGCGGCTGCCAAACCCCGGCGACCTGCTGCTCTACAACGGCCCCTATGGCCACCTCTGACGCGTCGGTGGTTAGCGCGAATGCGGGCTGATGGGTCTGGGTGAGACAGCAGTGCTGCGTCTGCCAGTGCTTTTTTAACCTCCGTGAATGTGCGCTCCCGCTCCGGGGACCACTCGATCACATTGGAGGGCTTCTGCTTTTTAAGCGCGGCGTATAACGGTTGCATAAGCTGCGCTGCGTGGGGTATGAAACGGTTATAAAAATTTACCATTCCTAAAAATTCTTGCAACGCTTTGACCGTTTGTGGTTGGGGAAACTCTGCCACTGCGCGTACTTTGGCCGGCAGAGGGACTGCTCCCTCTGGGGAGACGCGGTGTCCTAAAAAATCGATTTGCGCTACGCCAAAATGGCACTTGGCCGGGTTGATTATCAACCCGTGCATTCCCAACCTCTGAAAGACCGTTGTGAGGTGTTTTTCGTGTTCCTCCTCGGAGGCACTGGCGACTAAAATGTCGTCCAAGTAGACAAAAACAAAAGGGAGGTCGCGCAACACGGCATCCATCATTTGTTGGAAGGTTTGCGCAGCGCCTTTAAGGCCAAAAGGCATGCGTAAAAACTCAAAAAGTCCGAACGGGGTTATTACCGCTGTTTTGGGAATGTCCTCTGGTCGGACCGGGACCTGATGATAACCGCGGACCAGGTCTATTTTAGAAAAAATGCGCGCCTTCGCTAAGTGCACTGAAAAATCCTGGATATGCGGAATTGGGTAGCGGTCCTGCGCTGTGGCACTGTTTAACCTGCGGTAATCACCACAAGGTCTCCACGAGCCGTCAGCCTTAGGCACCATATGCAGCGGGGAGGCCCAAGCGCTCTTCGAGCGGCGAATTATGCCCAACCTTTCCAGGTTGGCGAACTCCTCGCGCGCAATGGAGAGCTTAGCTGCATCCAAGTGTCGAGCTTTCGCAAAAACTGGTGGGCCACTTGTGGTGATAAAGTGTTCCACCCCGTGCTTCGCAACCTTAGCTGAAAACGTGGGAACTGTGAGTGCTGGGAACTGGGTTAGAAGAGTGTGAAACTTACCGCCTGCTGTGGCGACGTTGGTCTGTACTGGCAGCGGGGACACTCGAGCTGCACAAGGGATAGAACAAAAAGAGAGTGCATTTACTAGGCGTCTATTAACCAGATCTACTAACAAGCCATGTGAGCACAAAAAGTCAGCGCCTAACATGTTGAAACTCACCGCCGCTACTATGAAAGTCCATTCATAGGTGCGGCCGTGCAAGGACAGGCGCACAGTCCTTTTCCCGAAAGTTTTGATGGACGAGCCATTCGCCGCCGTTGCCCCGTCTCCGCGGGGCCCAGCCACACGATCCGCATAGGTCGCGGTGATGAAACTCCTCTGGGCTCCGGTGTCCACGAGGAATTGCCGCCCGGAGCCCGCGTCTGTCAGATAAAGCAGCTTGTTATGTTCACCGAGAGTCGAAGCTGCTAACGACCCCCGGCCCGGGCGTTTCCCTGTTTTCTTGAAACTGCACGGCGGGATGCATCTGTATGCCTTCTCAGCGAAGCGTCAATGGTAAAAACAGAGGCCGTCCCCTCCTCTGGTTCGGGGCCGCGCCGCTGCCGTCGTCGCTGCCGTCGTCGCTGCCGTCGTCGCTGGGGTTGCTTCTGCCGCCTCCGGCTCCTCACTGCCCCCGGCCGCCGCGCCGAGGTCTGCTGCTGCCACGGAAGTCTCCTGCTCATCGCAGGCATCGAGGAGCCGCTGCGCTTCCTTGGCCAGCGCGCGGAAGTCTTGCTGGTTCACACACCTCATGCCAGACAGGGTACCCCTCATGTGTGCTGGGAGGGTCCTCAAGAAGATGTGTTTGAACAGGAACACATTGTTGTCTGTCCCGATCAGCTGCAGCATGTCCTCCATGAGGTCGGTCGGCCTGCGTCCTCCTCTGTCGCGCAGGTCCAGAAGCCGCCTGGCCCTCACCTCGGCTGATGGCACAAAACTCTCGATGAGGGCGGCTTTCAGCGCGTCGTACTTGCCAACAGCGGGCGGCTGCTGCACCAGGCTCCGCACACATCGAGCTGTGCAGCTGTCGAGTCTTGCGATGACATTATGAAACTTGGTGTCATCTGTTGATATTCCCCCAAGCACGAACCGCGATTCCGCGTGTTGGAACCATGAGTGCGGGTCGTCTTGCCAGAACTCGGGGAGCTTAATCGAGCCTGTGCTCGTGTGGTCGGTCTCCGGTGAATCCAGGTCAGGGTAACGTTCTCCCGGCATCGTACGTCTTGGTCACCAATGTGGGGATCATGAAATGATGAGACTGGATTATTTCTCAGTATGGTTTATTCATCTCACGTCCCCAGCTCTCTCTCTCTGTCAGGAAAAAGGAGAAAGAGCTGCGGTAAACCCACATACATTTATACCCACACCTCAAACACAGAATCACACAATCAAGTCAAATCCTTCTATTTACACTTAATCACTTCAAAGTCCTCTTTGCTCTTCTGTCTGACCCCAGGAGGTCAGATAGCCTTTTCAGGCTCTCGCCCCAGATCTTCTGATAAGAACAAAATTGCATTTACAATTATAAATCACTTTTACAAGAAAGTGAAAATTTACGAAATAAAAAATGCAAGAACAAAGATCAAAATTTATAATTCGCCAACTTCTGATAAGACATTGATGTTTTTGCTTTCGACTGAGTTAGAAGAAAGTCATCACAGAATATTTGGATATTCATCTGCATTACTACAGAACATTTAGAACCCCAAAACTATTATTTAGTTTTGGGGTTCTAAATAACTATTTAGTTATTTAAAGGCGCTTTTCCACTAGCCCCGCTCAGCCCCGATTGAAAACCCGGCTCTACTCACTTCGGTTTGGTTCAGCCTCAGTTGCTTTTCAACTACTGCTGGCACACCTGCTGGCACACCTGCTGTGGGTGGGATTTGTTGAACAGCAGGCGGCGCCACACCCTCGTGACGTGAAACACGCGACCGAATCCTCCACAACAAACAAAATGGCTGATGACGAGGAGAGAGGAATGACTGTGACATGAAACTGGTTAAATCTATGGTGCTGACTTGTGCTCTGCACAATCTGTGTGAGAGTCATGGAGAGACGTTTGACACTACATTGGATGATGCAGTAGATGAACCAGTGGTGGCAGCGGCACAGAGAGCAGAGGAGCAGGGTGGTGATATTGTAGCGAACTCAATATAAGCACCCTACTTGGCTTGACAACTGGGTTGACCCTATTGGCGACACAGGTAGAGTGCGGGACTCCGGAGCGGGAGGCGTGAGTTCAAACCTCCCGGTGGGACGTTGCCATGTCGAGCTGCATGTTACAATATAACATGTGATGCAATACTTGTCTATTTCATCCACATTTATGTGCATACATATTTCAAAAATGTTTTTTGTAAATAAAATGTTGTGCATGGTCCATCTACCTGTCCTCTTGTTCATAACGCTTATCTGTTAAGAAGGTGCGAAGCCATCAGCCTAATGATGAGTCCACACTTCTGTTGTGATAATTGCTCACGCTGAGCGCTCTGACAGCCCCGTACGCTGTGGGGGTCACACACAACGTGTTCCTCCCCACACTCTCAATTTTTTTTCCCGTATATTTTTCTCTTTGGCGTACAGAAATGGCAATACGCCCGTATTTGCTAAAATTGCATTTTCCCCGTATTAAAATACGGCGAAACCGTATCACTTGACAGGTATGTAATTACATGCAGAAACACCGCACAGACCATCTTCACAAAAATCCAGCTCGACAAGCCACTTTTGCTTAGGTGGAAATGCAAATTGAACTATAAATCATGTGCTGATACATGTCATATTTTCCCATGTAAAGGTCTCCCACTTTTACTTACAAAATGATTTTTAATTTTTGGGAAAAGGGAATATAAATTTTGCACTTGTTGGTAACAACAGTTGTGTGCAACAAAAACACAGTTGTGTATCCTTGTCCGATTTGTCTACTGTTATTAGTGCCAAATTTTTGCTAGATTCCTTCTTAATTTATTAAATTTTGACTGGTGATGCAACATTCAACTTACACGTACTTACCTTTATCAGTGTCTACAAGTTCAAGCACACCTGTACAACTGCTTATAACCTAAAAAATGTACCCGTTCAAGAGAAATGGATTCAGCATTGCAAATTTGTTTAAAATAAAAAAAAAACCTACCAAGACATTACGTTTCGTTGTGTTGTTAAAAATTAAATTACCATTAGAAGGCTATACACCTGACCTGATGAACTGCAGCATGTGGAGTGAACAGAGAATGGAATGTGTATGTAATTATTGGCTTTTCTCATACGGTGTCATAACAGATAAACCAGACTTTTGATGCAAACAATACAATTTTATTCCAGAAGCAAAATTTACAAACAAAAAAACAGACTGGGCGATGACATCTCTGCGAGCTCTTCCCTTCGTAACGCAGCGTCCTGCTCCAGGGCTTCACGCGCATCTGCGGCCACCTGTCGCAAATGCTGCATGTACTCCTGATTCTTGCTGCTGGTCATGTTGCCGTTCCAAGAGCCGCATCTCTTCGTCATGCATGTTGACCATCGCTAATGTAAGGTCAGCGATGGGAGTTGTCTGTTTTCGTCTTGCCTAGATGGAAAGACAGAAAGGCATGGTCGTTAAAGCTGGATCACTACATATATTATGGAATTACACAGGTGAAAGTCTGTGGTGGAATGTCACTATTATATTATGCTTCATTGCTGTATATAAGCTGAACTGTCATGTTGCTGCTCCTCAGTAGAGCAGATTTTGCAACACGCAGTGTGCTGTCTTCGGCTGCAGCCCCCCTGCAAAACTAAAAAGGATTAAGATTAAGAATATGGATAGATGGATGGGTAATGTTTAAACTAGTTGCTTGTAGTGTGGCCGCAGAAATCTGAATGGGTTAATACAGTCAGCTGACGCGAAGCATTTCAATGAAGCATGTTGATTTCAACGGCAGTTCATGCACTTTATTTGTTTGTCTAAAACAGGAGTTACAACAGCACCAATCACCACACCTAAAAATGGTTGTGGAACACCGATAAGTGAAGACCAAAGAATAACCTTTTTGTACATTTAAAAAGACATTTTCAATTAATTAATATGCAGCTACAGGAAATTGCATTAATCAATTTGGTACATAACTTGTTAGGGTCCAGCCCCCCCGCGACCTGTAAAGGATTAAGCGGTAGAAGATGGATGGATGGATGGATGGATTTTCGACCCTGGTTTCCGCTGCTGGACCTGTTTCAACCAAAAAAAAAAATCGTGGTTATTGTGCCTTACCGGCACTTGAACGTGATCCAGATGGAGCTGGTGATGTGGCTGACATGGGAGTCGATCCAGCTGGCGCTCAGCCAGACGCACACGCAGACGCAGTGCCAGGAGAGTCCGCTGTGTCTGTCCACTGAGGTGGACCCCTGTGATATGAACTGCGATTCTAGAAAGAAAATGCACGCAATTTAAAACTTAACACCAAAGTGCAACATGTACACAACACTCTCAAGTTTTTAACCGGAATACAATAAGCGTAATTCAGCGTTTTGTTCGTGCTAATACTTAACACAAAGCAAGCGTGAATCTGCAGTTGGCTGCAAAACAATACGCAAGCCTCAGTAACAACCATTACCCACAATCTAACAACCTTCCTATTTCTTAAAAACAGTGAGCTTGGCACAGAAAGGATCAAGTGGCGAAAAGATGCGCAGTATCAAAACAACACTCACCATCCACGGTTTCCAAGGCCGTGACAGTGACAGTGACGTGTCGAGCCCAATGTCTCTCAGCGAACCACTTCCACTCCTTCCGATCCGCTGAACTTCGAGCAATGTGGTCCTTCACTGCTCGGTAATCGCTTTTCAGCTTTTTCAGCTTCTCCCGACACTGTTTGGCAGTACGGATGTGCCCTTGGGAAGCCATCTGCTCGGATACCTGCATTTCAAGTAGATTCGTCCAACTCGCGCTGGATGCGATCGTCGCCTAATATAGAAAGAAAATTGCGCACCTCCTAATATATAATATTAGGAGTATATTATTATATAAGTATATTATACAGTATATTAATATAATATACTGTATTAAAGGGGCGCACTGTGTTCACTGGCTGAACAATTACAAATGGCGGTCGTGGAGTAAATTCAGCAGAAAAAGTCGCTTTCATGACGTTACGACCTGACCAATCAGCGGCGACCAGTCTCTTAAAGTCATATCACAGCCCTACTCAGCCCGGTTAGACCCTGCCCTGGATCAGGTACGAAAAAAGTACCTGCTAACCGGTGCTGGGGCTAGTGGAAAAGCGCCTAAAGCGGGCTGAGTGGTGCGGTGTAGGGCTAAGTGAGGCTAGTGGAAAAGGGCCTTAAATAACTAGTTCAGCCCTAGTTTAAACATGGTGCGTGTAGATGGAACTCCTAATACATCTGAATACTTTCAATTTTATTCACTACAACTCATGTTATCTTTCGTTTTAGCCCTGTGTTGATCCAAATAAACTCTTTCATAACTCCTTCCAGCCACATCCTATCCTACTGTTGGAAGGGGGCTTGGGCATTTTCCAGCGAGCTTTGGCCAGAAAAAGGGGGACGCCCTGGACAGTTTTTCCACCCATCTCAAAATAAAACTTAATGGAAATCCTGCAGCTCCCATTCAGCTCTTCTTGGAAACATCTATCGTTTGATGTGACTCAATCTTAAAGTCATTCCACAGATTTTCTCTGATTCAGGTCTTAGCTTTAAGGGCTCTGAAGGACTTTCACATTCCTGCTGTGAAGCCTCTCCAGCATTCGTTTGGCAGTACCCTTGAGTCTTGTTGAAGAAATTTGTTGGCCCTCCTCTCAGGCTCCTGGCAATCACCATCGTGCTCTTCTTGAGATTTGCCTGTGTTCGGATTCCTGCATTGTTCCTTTGGACCTCTGGCCAAGTCTCCATGTCTTTCCAGGCCAAGTCCAAAGCTGCACCGTCATGCTGTGAGGTATGGATGGTCTTTGTGGTTTGATCAGCTCTGCCATAGTGTATAACAGAGAACCCTTTACACTGCACCTGAAGCATTTCATTTCAGTTACACTCCCAGTCTTTCACATCATTTGTCAAATTTCATGAAGTTTCAGTGTGTTTTTTTTTTAGTTGAAGATATTTTTTGAAGGCTTGTGCAAACAGTTTCATTTTTGGCAAATTATTGAAGCATGACAGAACATTAACCCGTTATGCTCAATATTGTCACAATTTACTGTACATTTACTTTCTTAAAATAAGTTATCCTGATAGGCCCTTTTGCTTCCTCAGCAATACATTAGAGGTAGATTAAAATGTATTTTCAGTTTTGGATAACATCAGTTTGCAGGTAAATTTTAATAAAACAAACATCTCAACTGGATGCATTTTTATGAAATTTTGTGAAATGAAATTTTGGCTCTTTGGTCTAGACTTTGGTTCGGGGAGGATTTCACACCTAACATTTTGGTCTGAATTAAACTGAAAAGTCCAAGACTCCAAACCAAATGGGTTAAGTGTGAGACTAAGAGTAGGATCTCACAGTGTGGTGAATGCTGACAAAAGTGGTGATTTTTGGATTTGCCAAATTTTCTGACGAATGTTGGCGAAAATCCAGCTAGTATCTCATGAAGACGCAAATGTTGAGGAACTTTCAAGAATGCTGCACTTTTTGGGTTTCACCAGGGTTTGTAAAAGGTTGCAAAACAGTTCACACACAGTTTTTAAGGTCACCAACAGTTTTGTTGTCAAGGGTCTTAAACAGCTGGTAGGGTTCACTATTAGGCAAACTAAAGATCTTTAGCAACCTTTTGCAAATGCTTACAACAATTTTGCAACTGTTCAAAACATGTACAAAATTTTTTGGCAACCTTAAAAACTGCTGGTGAACTATTTGGCAACCTTTTATGAACTCTGATGAAACCCCAAAACCATAAAACATTTGTGAACATGCCTCAGCATTCACCATGCTGTGAGATAGAGCGATAAGAGTTCAAGCTCTGTAGAAGAATAAAGGTGGTCATATCAAATATCGACTTTCAAGAGCACAGTTTGTTTACTATACATGTTCCAACAAGTCCTAGCAAAATATAAAGACCAAGGGGTCTGATCTCTGACTTCTCATTTATTTGTAAAATCTTACAATTTAAGATTATATAAATTCCTTATAAAACATTCTCAAATATCTGTCATTTGTCTGAGGGGAATAACATTATCTCAGTATTAATAATGCTGGAAGAACATACTAAGCAAGTCCTATTCTTGACAAATTTGAATTCAATAAAATATCTGATCTAAAACGTTATAAACCAATGGTGAGCATAAAATGAAAGGAGAGGCAGAGAGACTTAAGTACACAGAAAGCAATGCTTTATTGACTGCACTGGACTGGTTCAGATGGGACTGGGACTCCATCAGATGAAGTGGGGCATGGGGGGAGGTCAGAGGAGATCTGACAGGTAAGGTTGGGGTGGGGAGGCGTAGGGTGGGCCAGGGCATGGTGGGATGCAGCCATCATTAAGGCAACACAAACAGCATGCAGATACAGTCACAGGAAACATCGTCATCATCATATTGCTTTTTCAAAGTCTCGCTTAAAACATCGAAATTGTACAAAAAGGAAGAAAATAGGTTTTTCGCACTAATGAAAAATACATTTTTCGAATTTTTTCCCCCAATCCTACAAAGAAGATTCTAATACAAGAAAATAAATATAGCAAAAAAAGCCAAAAAATAATTTAAAATAGCTCTTCTTTTTCATATATGTTCAATAGTTCTCTTTGCTATTAACAAATGGCACAACATTCTTTGAAACAAAGAATACAGAAGGATAAACTCCTGCAACATTCATATTATTGTATAAAGAACTGGTGCAGAGTGGAGGAGAAAGTGGACATGACAGCAGAGATTTAATACCTTTTATAAGGACAAATAAAGACAGTAGGAGGAAAAAACCTGTGTCCAGCTCTGCTAGGAATGAAGACGGTGAACAACAGCCAATCATATCTGAATATGTGGAGAGAGAAAAGGGAGAATACACTGAAACAAAAATTAACCTGGAACAAATATGCTTATATTAGATCATAGCAAAAAAACAAAAAAACATGGAAATTAAAAAAGGTAGCCCAATTTTTTTTTCTAACTGAATCTCTGCTAAGGTGTTATGTCATAACATGCTTTCAACCTGAGGGTAAAAACCGTTTGATTTGCTGGTGAAGGAAGCGAGAAAATATTTGATGAGAGTCAGAAACTGTTCTGCACTGTGAACGGAGGTACTGAAAAAGAATAAGAAGGATGAAAATGACAGAAAATATAAATGTTAGTCAGGTAAAGAGGGTTGGAAAAGAGTGACAGTATACTGAAACCCATGACCACTGGCGTAGGGAAAAACATCCTTCAGCTAGATAAAAATAGAGGTTTTGTTTTAAAATCTTGTTTGCTAGCTATAGCCATGTTAGCAAGCTCCTATAGTTACTAAGGCACTTGCAAACATCACGTTACTCACAGCTTTCTGATTCCACAAGTTTCACATTGGCAAAATGCTTGGGTGTTGTCAGACTTTTCAATATACACGTTTTCAGGTGGGCCTGTCCACCTCTAAGGACAATTTGCCATTTTATGCTAGCAGCCGAAATTGACAAAGAGACACCTAGAGAGGATACAAAGCTGATGTTCTTTGCTGTGGGCGGGGCCTTCATGTATACTGTCTCTTTAATATAAAGAAATAAGAAGGTAGTGATCGAGGGACATGTGTAAGCGTAATGCACACGAGAAGCTAGCTTTTTTTTTGTTTTTCATTCACACAAAAACAGCGCTAATTTTTCTGCAACAGTAGCCCGATTTTCTTTTACGTCCAGCACATTAAAGGAGTCATTGACTGAAAAATGGCGTGTTTGTAGGTTTTAACCTTCTGAAATGCATCTATTGGTCAAAACCAAAACACTCACTTTTCTTTAAACAAACTCACACACACACACACACACACACACACACACACACACAGAGCCTTTGTATTGATTTTCTCTCTTGTTCTGACTCTCCTGGATTTGCCACGTCATAAATAGTAAACCCAGCCAAGCGCCATCCTTGATACCTGCCCGCTGCTCTATTATTGGCCAGCATAGCCGTCTGTCATGTAGCTGGATGGGAGCCAAAGGCTTTAGCGTTTGAGCCAACGGTGGTACTAGGAAGCTCACAGAAAGTGTGGTTTATATTATTTTCTTTATATTTCAGTCACTCTAAGCCATCTCTTGTTTCCACTTGGTTCACTAATCTACAGACAGTAACATATTTTGCATTATTCTGGCTTATTTTGTTATATTTTTGCTGTGATTTTACATTGAACTGTTAACGCTAGCGTGCTAGGCGGTCCGAGTCGATCACTGTTAACCAGACACAGCTCACCTCAGTGTGGGAGGAGGTGACGGACATGCCACCTAAATCCAATAACACTTGACCATATACAGTATTTAACTTAGTCAAAGGTTTATTTACTCAGACCGTGATCTAAGGTGGCAAGCTGAAGCTAGCAGTTTAGCCACTCATTCAGATGTTTCTGTGCTTATTGTACTCCAGGGACCGTTCATATCCTATCGACCACTGAAACCACACACCCCTGCCCACCAATGATGCATATTTTCATTCATTCTTTGAGACAAATTTACACCAGCTGGCTCTGAGCTAGGCAGCTACGGGTAGCTAACGTTAGCAATAGTGACGTAAGAGGGAGGGCTGAGCAGAATGTGGTCTGAGAGACTATAAAGCACAAACACTAAAACCAGCAGTTTTCAGAAAAGCTGGAAAAAATTAAGTAACAGATTTGCTGCAATAATTAAAGAACATCTGAACAAAATGTCACAAATATATCATTAAGACATGCGTGAGCTGTTAAAATGTTGGAAAAAGTGCAATCAATGACTCCTTTAAAATTATGAGAAAGTCCAATCACTCAAGCTGCACGTTGCCATCAATTTGTCTTCATATTCCAGTGGTTTTGCTGCTGGTCATGTTTGTTTGTTTTTAGCTGTGAGAACTGTTTCTCCAAAATTCTGCTAGCTTTGTGTTGATGGCTCGCAAAGGTGTGTTCGCACAGATGGAGAAGTGATTCTTTTAAGCAAATTTGCCCGCTTTAATCGATGTACCAAAGACAAACACAAGAGCTGCGAGCTACATAGCAAGGTAAGCAATTAATCATGTGCGACAGCCGAGCCTCTGACTGACAGATCTCAGTCTGTCTCCTTTCTTGTCCTCGTCTGTGTGTTTACAGGCATAAACAAGAATTTATCAGTCATGCAGAAACATCTTTGAACATGCTCAAACATGTTCCTCTTTGCCTGCACAGTCTCGGGCAATTTAGCGTCTAATTTACGTGCTCAGTCTAAAAAAATGGGTCTCACAGTCTGTCTGGACACACCTTAACACAGACGGACAACGAGGAGGACGAAAAGTGAGATGAAGAAGTGGGGGGAACATGGAAGATTAAACCAAAAATCTGGCCACAAGCACGCAAAATAATATGAACAATATATTAGAGTGCGCACGGCATATAGTCAGATCCAAAGTTAGACAAAACACCTATTGCTTCCCCCGTATTAAAGCTTGGATAAATATAGTTGATTTAGGAAGAAGAACATGAACATGTTTGACAGAAAAGGGAAATAAAAATTAGATCAACGAAATGCCAATTATCAGCTGAAAGAAATATAGTAGAAACAGTTTTGAAGGTTTATTTTAACCTGCAATTTCAGTCCAGATTGTGTTGAGATGTGATGTATCTAGATTACATTTACACCTGGAAGTAGCACTGAAATGACTCCCCCCTCCCCCGAGTTACCCTCTGTGTGAGGTTCCTGGCACAGCTTAAAATTAATGCTCCCAAATGTGGCACTAATTATCAGTGGGAGATGGTATCTTTGGCCAAATGGATCTTCAGCGGGAGGTTTTGCGTGTGTGTGTGTGCACTTGAATTTGTCTGCAGTGATGTATGTCTGAACCTCTCCAAAGCTCAATGTTTAAACCAGATGTAAAAAAGGGGAGGTTAGATAAATTCTTCACATAAATGGAGGGAGGAACCATTAGAAAGAAGGGGTTCGCTTAAAATGAGATCTCCAAAAATTTCAATGTGAGAAATACAAGTTAGCATGATTAGGGATTATAAATGGAAAAATGGCAAAAATGCAAAGCTGGTGTTAAAACACTGCATTTACCTGGCTAATCATAACAATTAAGCTGGTGTTAGCATAGGCTGTAGCCACTCATTAGTGACATCCTGATGTGAAACCTAAAGTCGAGTGTTTTGGCCATTGCTATTCGGTATTTCAAAACTGAACGCAAAGAGTGAGCAAATATGTCTGAGAAACCAAGTTGGCAACTTGTAAATGTGCCATAATGTTTTTGTTTTGTTTTTTTCAGACCATTGGGGATTATGGTTCACAAAATGAAACTTATGTTTGTTTAACCAGGAAAGGGTTTGCTGACATTACAGATTTAGGGAGCTGAATGGCCATTTCGTAGACTTGTACACACTCGGACTACTTTTTGCTAGCAGAGATGTCGCCCTCTACTGGCAATCACAAAAAATGCAGCTTAAGGCACTTCTGCATTGATTTCACTTTTTTTCCCCTCTATACTTTCTCCCCCCCCATCAACAAATCCTGCTTAAAGACCAAAGTCAACAAAAGTTTGGAGTTTTTAATTTCATAAGACCTCCTCTCTGTCTGTGCTGCTCACCTTTGGCCTTCATGAGGATTGTTGGCACAACCGTTAAGATTTGTCAATTGGTTTTTTACTTTTGGCTGAAGCTAGTTCAAATAAATGTTTCCATATTAAAATACATTAAAATACACAATAACCACAAATTTTTTTTGACGAATGATGTTTTGCAGTGGAACTGAGTTGTTTTCCGGACTGTCTGTGAACCCCTTCCTGTTCCACTTTTGTAATTCACTTGTTAAGGTTTGTAAAGAAAGTGCTTGAACAGAGAAAAAGCAGTCCAAGGGAAGAAGTAGAGAGAGAGCTGAGGAGGTAAGAGAAGTTGAGACAGAGGGCATGGTGGTGTTTATATTAGCTGCTTGTTAACTTGACGGAGCGGACAGGCTGCAAACAGAATTCAGACGAAAGAACAAGTTGTACTCTCTTTGTTTCTCTGGCCCAAGTTCAGTAAATGTCTCCTCCTTATTCATTCTTGGACATCTCTCCTTTTCCGTCACTTCTTACTCTTAGTACAAAGCTGAGTACAATGTTTTTTTCCATCCTCACATGTCACTATTTGTCCTTAAAGCTACAGATGTCCTTTCATTTTTTATTTATTTTTTTTACCCCATTCTTGATTATCATTTGCTGCAAAAAGCACATGTGCTGACCAAGGAGGCTGATCACCTGATAGGTAAAGGGGGAGACAGGAGGAGTGTAGGGTAAGGAACGGAAGGGGGGGGGGGTGGCTACACAACATCAGGATGTTTTTTAGGGGTCCAAGATGAAGCTGGGGTGGGAGGGAAGAGACTCTACTGGTGGTGAGAGGAGGAAAAGGGGGTGTTGGATGAAGTGGAGCAGGGCGTGCAAGATTGGAGCGTTGGTCAAAAAATTTGCAGCTGCACTTGAAGCAGAATGTCTGATAGTTTGGATTTGTGTGTACTGTATAACAAGAAATGCTATTTGGAAACCCATCGGCTGATCTGCAGATTTACCCTCTGGACTAAACTTTTTTAGAATTTTTGATGAGGCCTATGGATAACGACTCTACAAACAGATAAAACAAAGCCAGAATGTCATTGATGGAGTAGGTCACTCCAGACAAACAAAACCACCTCAAGAGCGCCAAGACCTACTAACCTTTGACCCCAATATTGACCTTGAGCACAACCTGGACGCAGACCCACCTGAGGATCACTGTGTGTGAGTTTGTGAACATTAGAGCAATTGGCTAGAAATGGCCACTCCTGTGAAATGTGAACAGACGGGTCAAAGATGCGGCGCCTTTGAATTAGCTCCTTTATGCTTTGCCAGAATGAGCTTACAACTAATATACAGCTCATATTCACTTTCACAGACTTTTGTGTTGCATAAAACCAAACATTGTTAAGAAAAGTATCATTGGTCAATAAAACTTGGAATACCAGACACCACAAAGTTTGAAATACCCCAAAACTTCTACCTTGCTAGTAGTTTTTTATCACCCAGTTACCAAGTTATTTTAAAGTTATTAAGTGACACCTTTTGGTCACTAAATTACATTACTGAGTTGCAGTTCATGTAGTGAAAAACTAAAATCCAAGTTTCCAACGTTCTCCACAGTAGCATTTAAAGGTTTGAGCTGAAAATCCACAACAAGGGCTTCAAACCTTAAAATTAAACTAGAAGACGCATTCTAATGTCAAAAACTATGATTCTTGGTGTTGTTTCTTTTAAAAGAGGAAATAAAATGATAAAAAAAAATTAAATCAAAGTTCAGCAAAAGAAAATTACATGGTGCCTTGGGCTCTGAAAACTGGTACTTGAAATGAGCGTATGAACAGATAATAAACTGAATCAGTGTAAACAGCATTATATCATAAGTTCATTTTTTAAAATTATACTTAACACACTGACTTATCGAGGTAATTTTTATAGCGTTTGTATACCACTGTTAATAGTCTCTCGGCGCCACACCAGTCGGCTGCCTTTTGCAACAGCGGCTCGATTCCGAGTTTTTTTTCCCCTTCCTCTCTCTTTTGATGCTCTGAGTGTTGCTATCCCTGTGCTGTTGCAATCCTGGAATTTCCCCGTTGTGGGACTAATAAAGGCTTATCTTATCATAAATGACATTCTTATTGTTTAGACAATTTTGCTATATAATTTAATCTTTTGGGAAACCATAAATCACATAGTCCTCAGTGTGTTTATTTTTCCAGATTCACTGCCCCAAAACTAATGAGTATACAAATATATGACAATTTAATACAATTAGATTTAACTATAATTTACTTTTTTTTTTTTTTTTAAATGATCAAACTAGTAAGTGCACGCTACCTTTCCTTTGGCCCTCCATTTAAATCCAGAGTGATTCTTTGACTCCACAAACTGAATCATTTCTCCTCAGCAGCAGCTCAGCTTTTACAACCAAAGCTCCAATCTGTGCACAGTTTATGGGTTGTGGATGGTGAGACTTTGAAGTCCTCACTTTGCCGTAACAGAGAGAAGAGCAAAGCGCCAGTAAAAACAACAGAAGCAGATAATGAGTCAGCTTTCTAGTTTGATGCAAGTCACTGCGGCCAACTAAGCAGTATAAAAGAAGAAAAGGGCTTGCAAGAGCCTTTTTAAAACGCAGTAAACAAAAACATCTGTTGTAGTAGTCGAACAATATTATACATTATTGTAGATGAGTATAAACTCCAGCAGTAGGTAGGTGGATAGGTAGGCAGGCCGGTTTGTGGCTGACGCTGGACAGTAAAGCAAGGACCAGACATTGATGCCAGAAATGGGAAGCACTACTAATGAAATTTTGGATTCAGTCTGGACACATCCAAAAGTTTTGGTTTGAAAAAGTTCTATCAATGGCATCTGAAACCACAGACTGTATATAAAGATGGACGATGTGAGAGCTACCTTAAAAGTGAAGCCCACACATCTCTATCGCCCCATAGTGACTGGCTGCAGTAAGGCGATAAGCCCTGCTTACACACATTAATCTGTGCAGCAATTTGCCAAACTCAAAACTACTTCTTCCCAAAATGGGTTCCATCCTCATAGGCAGTTCTTATGACGCTGATGCATGTCCAAGTGGCCGCATCGGTGGGAACGTGATGCCACAGGTCTTGTTCCCAGGCCACAACTCTGGCTCCAAAAGTTATCGATGGCTGCGTCCAAAATCTGGGAAGTAGAGCTTCACTTTTCTACAGTGGATATAGACCGGGGCATGGCATTCATATTTATATACAGTCTATATCTACAACTTTTTAATTAAAATTTGTTTTTGGTCGCTTGACTTTGTGGCAAATAAATAAAATTCCAGTCCTCGTTTTACTGACTTGATGACAACCTCAAACCCTAACTGGATGAAAGAGCAGCCACAGAGAAAGGACATAGTATGAACAGTGTCCCAGTGTCGTTCTGGTTCCTTAAAAATCACCTCAGCTCAATTACTGCATTGTAATTACAGGAATCACAATCCAGTTAACAACTGGCTTTTTCTTTATTTGTCCAAGTTGAGGACTTTTTGGCCTGCTCAACAGAACTGACCACCTTTGTGTCTTTGTTTTGCTTTTTTTTTTTCCTGAATTATCCTAATTTTTTTGTCATCAAAACAAAACCGTATAACCAGCTGAGGTGGTTTAGAGGAGCCAAGCCCGCCTGGTGCAGTGATGTCCAATAAGTTTTCCAACTGAGTCAGTGCAGTAGACGGCAGCTGTGTGAATTGCAGCCGAGCTTTCAATTACCTGCAGCAATTGCTCTAGTAGAATGCACCACTGTGCGTAGGTGTGTTTCTGACCTGCCATTATGCGCCCATTGCCTGTCGGCTGATTTGTGCACTGTAGCTTTCATGCCAACACCTGAGGGAGTGTGTTGCTCACACAGCTGTATGGCTGTAAATTTATCCATTGCACGTTATGTCTGAACCCTGACACAAATGCTCTACTCTAAGGATTAAAAACTTCCATAAGATGACTCATTTTATAGATTAAACCCAGAAAGAAAGAGGAAAATCCTCCAAACTGAATCTTTTATCATGTGAATATTCAAACTGACTGAGTCGCAAAATTCAAAGACCATCAGTGCATATTTCGGGCTGTGAGCCAACACCCACACCAGCATACCACACAGAGGACAGAGATGCTTTGAAGTTGTATATTGATAAAAAGAACCTGCAAGAAACTCCAGTCTACAGTATCTACGAAGCGGAAGGAGAGGGCATTGAAGCCACACTGTAAATATAGACTAATAACCAGTTTGTTTGCTAAGGCTGCACAGTATCAAGGTAATGTGATCAAAAACTGCAACCTGCCTGAAAAGGTGCCATGGTGCCGTTTTTGGGGTGAAAAATCTGCTAAAAAGAAATATCCATATTCCTGATGGTACTGTGCTGCCTTAGCAGTTGCTACTACATGTTAAGGCCGTGAGGCCTTTTCTAATACAACTGTCTACAACATCAGGCTATTCTGAACATTGAATATTGAAAACCAAGAGTATATTTTTCTGTCTCAGAAACACGTGGAATGGTAACAAACACCTGGCTAAGGACCCATGGCGACGCTTCACCACATCCCCGCCTCGAAACACAACCGTTGTCGCTGCTATTGTTGTAGTTGTATGTGTTGTAATAGCCAGCGTAGAAGCCCAACACGCTCGTGTCCGCATCTTTGGACAACACACACCTCGACATGACAGCGTGAGCATTCTACGCTGGCTACACCTGAAGGAAAAAACCTGTGATAATACGCTCCTGCTGTTAGGGGTGGTTGAGGGGGTTTGGACATTTCACTCTGAGTAAGCTCAAGCTTCCTGATGCCATCAGGACCACATATACATAAAAAACTAGTCATCTTGTACAATATAACCCTGTTATACCAGCTCTGGTGTCGTGTCAGCATGTATGCATGTGTGTCTGTATGAGAGAGCTGTATGTTGTGTGTTCAGTTCAGCAGCATTTGGCTTTTTTTGTTTTGTTTTTTCCTGGAGGGGGTTAACGTGCATGCGTCTGTGTTTAACGACCACCATTAACCTGCCAATGTGACAAAGGGCGATTCATGCATGAAGCCCCGTAAGGTGAGGACAGATCTGGGAGAGTCCAGGTTGGGTTTCTGGTCTTCGGACCAAGTTTGACACACCAGATTCAGCTCAGCTAACCTGGACGTCTTGATGCTTTTGTTTCATTACGGTAGGTTGCATGTAAAACATTGCCTTGATTGATACACAGATCTGTTCTTTGGCGTGGTCACTCCAGAAGTTATCCATAAAGAAGACCAAAAAAAAAAAAAAAACTAAGTAAGCAGAATGGACTCACACCTCTATTTAAATGTCTCTTCATCAGGCCTGGGTCAAGTAGCCCTTAATATTAATTGCTATGTATTATTTTACACCCATCCACATCCAGATTGGTCAGCTCTGTAGTAGCGACACAGGTGCAAGACTGAAAAGAAAGTATCTTCGAGTCTGTATGACAACGAGCATCGATCACTGAGCCTGTTGAACCCAGGGCTGATGGTCACAATCAGAGAAGGAGCATGCTCAGTAGTAGTCGCGCTGGAATTCAAACAGTGAGGCTTGCCAAATATGGAAGTTTCTAGACATACACACATCACTTAATATATATTTATAGATACTGTATATGATATAAAATATGTATATATGTTTCTATGTCTTACGTTGCTTTTTCCATAAATTTTTAACCTTCTCCTTTTTTAAAAGTATTTTTTAACCCCTGAGAATACCATGGACTGCTTTAAGTACAAAATACAACTCTCTGAGAAGACAACAAAAGATAATTTTCAAAAGCAAATTTACAGACAAATCGATTCAAGAACATAAGAGCAAGGGCCTCTGAAGCTGATTATTACATCGTCAATATTGATCTAACATAAAGAACAAGTGCAGTAGAGCCATCAGTCACCAGAGATTGGCCACGTCAAATGGCAAAATTATTAACTGCAGAGATATATAAGGATAATCTGGGGGAGGAAGAACTTTCATTAGAAATAATGGTGATGCCTCAGATAGTAAAGGCACGTATGAAAATGCAAACCTATACTGACCAAGAAAGCTTGCTTTTCGTTCTCATACTATGAATTTTACTCATTTACTATATATAAATATGGACAACATGAGAGCTTGCCAAAAGTAAAGCCCACGCTTCTAGATCGCCCTCTGGTGGCTGGTTGCAATAAAGTGATAGCGTCGCCTCTACTCATTTGCTCATCTGAAAGCTAGAAATGCTCCTCCAATAAATTTTCTAAAAGATGGTTTCTGTCCTAGTAGGTAGTTATCATGCTGCTACATGTTTGATGTATTCAGTCTTTTGATTGGTTGGGTTTTAGTTAGTTATTTGATGCTATAAAAAATGGAGTGTAGTTGCAAATAAGTGTGGTTGTGATTGAGGGTGCTTTCTATTGGCTGCTGCATAGGGTATAATGGGTGGGAATTTGACAATGCAGCTCCTTGTCATGGTTGCTACTGAAAAGAATCTGGTGGCAAAAATGCAAGATGGCAGTGCTCAAAATGAAGGAAGCAGTGCTTCACTTTTCTACAATGGAAATGACTTGTGATATGTCATCTGTAGTTATATTCATCTAAGATTTTACTGCATAACTGTCTTATCCACTCAAAACACCTGTAGCATAAAATGCTAGTTGCTCCAGTGTTGTACGGAAATATCCCCTTTATACAGGGGTGGAGACCGTTCAGAGATCGTCGAGCGATGAAAAAATGGCCACATCACTCGACGATCTTATATGGTAGTATCTCAAGGAGTGGCGAATGCAGACGAATGCTGCAATATTTGGATTCACCAGCTTTTCTGATGAATGTTGGAAAAAATCAAGCTAGTATCTCACAGAGCGGTGAATATTAAGGAACATTCAAGAACGTTATGATTTGATGGATTCATCAAGGTTTTGAAAAGGTTGCAAAACAGTTTGCATACAGTTTTTAAGGTCTTACAACAATTTTGTCACAAAGGTTCTCAAACAGTTGCTAGTGTTCACTACTTGGCGAACCAAAAAGAACTTTAGTGACGTGCGTTTGAAAATGCTTACAACTAACGTTTGTGGAAAGATACTGTACATTCGGCAAAAAAGTTAACTCTTCAAATTTTTCGGCTGACATGAAAAACTGTGCGAAGTATTTGGCAAACTTTTATGAACCTTGACGAAGCCCCAAAACTGCCATATTCACCAGCATCCGCCACTCTGTGAGATATGGGGGTCATAGCTCTTTCAATGATTTCCATGGTTTCAAGGTTTTGACACACAAGGATCTCTCAAACATTTATGCAGAAACAGTCGCAGACCGTGTATTTTACAACGAGGCCTTCAGTGGTTATCTACCCAATTTAAGTGCCATTCATATCAAGCACCATAAAAATAGCCTATAGGGCCGTCCACACAAAGCATGTTAAAGATAGCTAACTATAAAATTATAGTTTTAAAAATCTTTACCTTTTCATTGTAGAGCTCCATTTCCCTGCGCACTTGTTCATTGATCCACTCTTGTTTCCCCAAAGGTTTAAAAGTACTGTTGCTAATAAGTGTGCGACTGGTGGCTGTGCTTTGGTGTCTTGCTGCTGCCTTGGTTAAGACCCTGTCACACGAAGTTAAAAGCATGCTGACGAATGCTGAAGCATGCTGGTTTATGGTGTTGTTCGCTAAGCTCTTCCGAAAATTTTCCAACGTATCCAGTGTATGGCTATGTCCCGCGTTCGCGGAGCTAATACTCAAGGGAAGTTATGCATTCGTTCACACGTTACTTGTCAGCGACTCATAGTTACTCAAAAGTTGAAGTATGTCGAGATTAATGTCTAGTGCACCCAAAAATTATTTCTAAAGAGTAACGCTCTTTGAACCTATGTGTAACTTACTGAACGGGTTTCTAACTTACAGCTATTGTATAATGGTGTATTTGCAGCGTTGGTTCACAGGAAAAACCCATACAGAGCTCTGCTGTTGCCTGCAGCGCGCACGCACGCACGCACGCACGCACACACACACACACACACACACACACACACACACACAGAGAGCTAAACACATGTACTTGTTCATATAACGGGACCTATCGGGGATGTATCTGAACACTTTCAAGCTACAGGATTTAAGATCCAAATCACTGTTTAGCCCTCCCCCATGTTTTTTACCTTGACTGAAGTCTGTACCATCAGCTGTCCAGTGTTGTTCTGATAGATATGCCAAAATGTCAGAATACTGGAGGAGGAGGAGGATCCAATTAGCTGATCACCTGAAGCGCAGAGGGCAGCTGTTTACTTTGCTGTGCCTCCCAGCAAAAGCACACTCCATGCATTATTCTTGTTTTTTTCACTTTATTAAAAATAAACTTCTTTATCGCCATCAGTATGCGTGCCTTTGAGCCAGGTTGTGACAACTGTCATCTAACAGGCGTGACTGACCTGACAGACTTGACAGCTCTGCCAGGTCGGTCACGCCCCCGCTGTGGTCGTTGGAGGGGAGAATCATCTCGGTTGAACAGAGATGATCTTTCTCACACCTAGGATTCATGGATCGGGAGGCAACGGCAATTTGGCATGACTGCGCTATGCAGAAGTTAGACTATTGTTGCACAGAAGTTGTGAATGTCAGCAACACACTAAGCATTAGTTGGTTTAAGTTACTTATAAGTTATGGAACTATTCTACATAAGTTACTAATACGTTATGTATATGTCCAAGTCATTATGGATAAGCGATGCATACGGCCAAAAGTGAAAATTTCGGCGTATCCCAGCGTTTTAGACCAATTTTTATATGTTTGGCAAACGCTGCTTAAATCGTCATGGTGTGACAGTAGACAGCTCAAGTTTGCAAACCCTGTCTGGCTCCAAGTATCTACTCGATCAGTTGTAAACAACAGGCATTCCCAGCAAGATCATTTGCAGCACTCCTCGGAGCCTGTAATCCAAGGATACCGCTCGTTGGTAATATGGAAGTGATGGACAAATCCTTTCCCTGGCTGAGACGAGCCTACTAGCTTTGGGGTTGGCCGACCTCTCTGACCTCTCTTCACAATGACCAGCTTTTCTTGAAAAGTCCGTCTGGAAAATTAATTTTTTTAAATATCAGTGACCAAATCATTTTCCTCTCCCCTGTCAGCCATTGTGGGTGGAAAAACAGCTATTATATTTAAACAGATACAGTATATTGTAGCTGCAATCAAAAGACGTGAAAATGCCAACATTTGCGGATGCTTCTATGCGTACCCCTGGACGTACAGAAGACATCTGATTGGTTAAAGCAACAGGATAAGTTTAACAGTTGATTTAACCTACAAAGCCGCACTGTTATTTCCTGAAGGCCCAAAGCAGATTTGCTTGACCCTGGCAACACAGATGGCTGAAATATGATTGGACAAAAAAACTCTAACATGCATTACGCTACTGGAAGGAGTGCAACCAAGAGAAAAGCTACAAAATGAAGAGAACAGACTATTGGGAATAATTTAATGCATCCTCATGGAACAAATATAAGGATGTAGGATGTAAATGTAATTTTGATACTATTTAGGCCAGCAGAGAAGGCTTTGCTGGCCCTGAGGGCCCACCACTGTGCAGAAATGACTTTTCAAGGTTTTAGGAGATTGTTGAGAGATTAGGCAAATTTTTGATCCCCCATTGATCTCCGTGCTGTGTAAAGTCACCCTTAGCAAAACTGGAGCAACTAGTGATATACATAGCTATAGCCCACCTTTTTAGGCAGGAAAAGGTAGCTAGTTAACTGTGGCATGTTTTAATGGTATTATTTCAGGTATAGTTCATATAAAGGGTCCCTTCCCCCAGGAATTAACTGTTAAAACTACAGTATAAGATTTCTGAAATGCTTGTAAATCATATCTGTAAACTTTTAGGTCACATGACACACTTTTAGAGGTAATTTAGAAATCTTAAGATGGAGGTGACATTAACCCTTCTTGTGGCATCTAAAAATCTAGATCTTACTCGATCGCAAGACTGAGGAAGCAGACTGAGGACGCATTTGCTCCCGAATTTGCCAACTATGATTCTAAAAAGAGATTATTTAGCTTATGAAGGTAAATATTTACAATTTCTGGATGTGAGGGGAAAAAATAAAATGACTGACAGAAGAGAAAATAACGACCAGGATGCTGCAAAAGGACGAAGTGAGTGAACCGCCCGGCCAGCGGTAAGTCTGACCAATTTCTTTGTTGATATTCTACTAATGTTCTCGTTCATATACTTTGAAGAGAAGATAACAAAAAAAACCAAAAAAAGAAACGGTGACAAAAAGCAAAACCATTCTTTGTGTAAATATGTCCAAAAGTCCATTTTTGACCGAAAGTTACGTAATTCGATATGGCTGTGTCACATTATGCAAATTAGGTGCATAAATTTACTCCTATCTCAAACTTTGGCTCATATTCTACAGCTTTCTAATTGACAGTAAGGCATTATCTCTTACCACTTTCAAGTCATAGCCTTGGAAATCTCTGACATCTGAACTGAATATTTTCTTGAAAAAAACCTTGACCACTAGGGGCTTATGGCGCCACGGAGCGCCTGTGGCAGTCAGTGGGTTTTTTAAAATCCCAAATGGACGTGATTTATACAAAGATAAAATGTTCTAAACATTCCCTGAAAAATGTAGGTATATATATTTTTTCCATCCATGAAATCTGTATAAATCTGTATAACGGACTTGGCACTGACAGTGAGACGTGGCAGAACTCTGTTAGCTGATGGCTCTGGACTCCTGGGTTTTTTGTTTTGGGGGGGACAGAACAGTAGGCAGCTCTTTGCACTGATAGTACATTGTGGCTCTGCTTTGCAAACTGCTGCAGACCCTCTGCTGATGGATGGCAAATGGCTGCAATTGGATTCTTTCAGGCACTACATAATTGTTAAGGTGACAAGGAGTCCTATGCTGGTTACACTTCAGTGGGACTTCCTTTTGGCTTGATTGTTACAAATCCGACTGATTGATCTACTCACTGATTGTTTGGTTGATTTGGTGAGGGGGGGTTGGGGGGGTTGCACGGCAAGCGACAGAAGGCACAGAGTTTCCATAATGATTTTTCTCCAAAGATTCAGGGAAAAAATAACTCAGAATTAGGAAGAATTGGAAAGCAGCTGAAATAAGTCAGATCAAATATTAAAAAAAGACCAATAATGGATTGTGTCTGTATGTCTGTGTTTGTGTGACAATCTGAATGATCTCCATGGTTGGGGTCAATTATGTTCATAAACTGGGAAAGCTGAATTATCATTTTTCTTGTATGTGGAAATTAATCTGAGAATGAAGGCTTCAATTTCCATTTTTCCGAATCAGTGGGAAGAGAACTGACCCCAACCGTGAATAAGCCTGTATTATACACACAAGTGCTTACATTACAGCTCCTATGACTAGCTATGTTGTGCTTTTCAAGGCTGAATACATGTTGTCACCCTCTGTACATATTCAGACCTGCTCTGGTGAAATAGTCACTTCGTATTCAAGAAAGAAACACTCACTGGATGCAACTTGGTCCAGAAAGAATGAGCAAAAAGCATACCCTGAAACCAGCTTGAATAATAACAATAATAATGCCCCAAAGGTTTGTTCCCAAGTCTGGCAGATACCACAGACATGAGGCCAGGACTGGACACTTCAATGCCCAGAAACAAAATGAATCCCGAACAAGAAAAAAACAAAAGAAAAAATAAACTCATGGTAATGTTTGTTTCCTATTTGCTGAATGTTTCGCATTTTATGGTAAGCTAACTAAATGCGGTCCAGTGGAGAAGCGTTACAGTATGGTAGGCAAACAGCTACATTCAAATTACCCCCGAAAACAGAGCAGGTTAAGAGCTGTAGAAAGTCCACTGACAGACTGTGACAGGGATTTGGTTGAACAAAGAGATCCAGCCATGGTTTTAGACTGTGTACTGGGCACAGATGAGAAAACCCCCCCGGCTTGGATAACCGTGTGCAACTTGTCTCTGTGAGTCTCAGACTTTTAGGATGCCAGCACACTTCTTCTCAGCAGGTCCTCGTTCCCAGAATGCAGCTGTGGGAGGCGGAGCTTGCGCCCACGAAAGCGTGTGTCCAAATCACTCTGCTCGCCGTCAGAGAAGTACCCGTCAGTCTCAGCGGTGTCCAACAGGGACTTTTCTTTCCCTGTGAGGGGCAGGTCCATGGACTCAAACCCTGTCACGCCTCCACCGGCGCCCCTCCCCCTTGATTTACCCTGGCGGGAAAGACGGAGCCTCGGCGTACCACGAAGCATGGACCCATTGTCAGGTCCTGCTGTGACCCCAAGGCTGGAAACAGGTGGTGGAGATGAGCTCGTTGTGAAAACGGACGCAGCTCCTGATACGACACCATTCCCCATGTGGACATTGTCCCATGGGCCGTGGTCCTCCGAAATGTGACAGGAATCCATCTTGGAGATGGGTGGCTGCGGTGGTGGGTCCCTGTGAAGGTCCGAGCTCCTGGTATGGTGGTGATGGAGGTGGTGGTGGTGTGCAGCCTTGGACGACCCCCTGGACCTATCCCCTCTCCTGCCCGGCTTGTCTTCCACCACGCTTGTCCAGAGGCTCTTTGCAGTGGAGGGGCTGCTGCCAGCGGAGGGGCTGCTCACACACAGGAGTGTCTGAGGCTGGGTTGGAGTGGTCATTTGTCCACGGCCGCGGGGCTTGCTGTTGCCTCTGGGTTTGCGGCCCAGCTGGGGTGTTTTCCAGGTGGACTGCATAGAGTTCTCCATCATAAGGTTGAGCAGACTCTCCTCACCCTGTAGGAGCTAAGAAGACAGGAAGAAAAAACACTTGGTGAATGATGACGAGAGGATTGGCGATGAAAGAGAAGATGGTGATGAAAATATAATCCAAACCCCAATTCCAATAAAGTTGGGACATTGTGTAAAATGTAAATAAAAACAGAATACAATGGTTTGCAAATCCCATTCAACCAATTGAATACACTACTAAGACAAGATATTACTGATAGTTTTTTTTTTTTAATATTCACTCATTTCGAATTTGATTCCTGCAACACATTCCAAAAAAAAAAAGCTGGGGCAGACACAAAAAAATACTGGGAAAGTTGAGGGATATTCAAAAAACATATTTTTGGAACATTCCACATGTGAACAGGTTAATTGGAAACAGGTGAGTGTCATGATTGGGTATAAAAGGAGCATCCATGAAAGGTTCAGTCGTTCACAAGCAAGGATGGGGCAAGGTTCATCACTTTGTAAACAACTGCATGGACAAATAGTCCAGCAGTTTAAGAACATTTCTCAGCATACAACTGTAAGGAATTTGAATGCCCAAGACCTTCAATCCCTCAGGCGGCACTGCATTAAAACCAAAATAATTCAAACACTTTGGAAACCCATTGTTAGTCAAGACAGTTCCTCACTACACCTAAAAGTGCAAGTTAAAATTCTACCATGCAAAGTGAAAGTCATACATCAACAACACCCAGAAAAGCCACTGATTGCGCTGGGCCCTAGCTCATCTGAGATGGACTTATATATTAGTGAAAAAGTGTGCTGTGGTATGATGAGCCAACATTTCAAATTGTTTTTGGAAATCATGGACGTTTTGTCCTCCACTCTAAAGAGGAAAAGGAACATTCAGATTGTTATCAGTGCAACGTTCAAAAGCCAGCATCTGTGACGGTATGGGGGTGTGTTAGTGCCCATGGCATGGGTAACTTGTACATCTGTGAAGGCACCATTAATGCTGAGTATATGTTTTGGAGCAACATATGTTGCCATCCAAGCAGCATCCTTTTCAGGGACGTCCCTGCTTATTTCAGCAAGACAATGCCAAGCCACATTCTGCACATGAGGCGGCTGTGGCGCAGGTGTAGTGTGGCCGACTATTGATCAAAGGGTCAGTGGTTCGATTCCCGCTCTGTCTGCAATCTCCAAGTTGAAGTGTCCTTGAGCAAGACATTGAACCACCAGTTGCTCCTGGTGGGTCAGGCCAGCACCTTCCCATGGCAGCTCTGCCACCATCAGTATGTGAATGGGTGGATAGCAGGATCTGTAAAGCGCTTTGGTCATCTACAGATGAGTAAAAAGCACTATATAAGTGAACACCATTTACATATTACAACAGTGTGGCTTCATAGTAAAAGCCTGCAGGAACTAGACTGGACTGCAGGCAGTCTGAACACTAAATATCTTGTCTTTGTAATGTATTCAACTGAATATAGGTTGAAAATTATTGTATTCTGTTTTTATTTAAATTTTACACATTGTCCCGACTTCTTTGGAATTGATTTTTATAATTAAAAAGAGAACTGAACAAAGTAGGGTAGAAAACAAGAGCTGATTCGGTTTCTGTTTGCAGATCAAATCGTTATTATCAGTTTGTTACTCAGATTGAAGATCCACATCCTTTTTTGAAATATTTTAGAACAAATTACTTGGCACAAACTTCCACACCTACCCACATTTCCAACAGCTCAGTGGAGGATTTGTCACTTTTTGTTGTCAAGTTAAAAAATAAATAAACAAATGACAAAGCTGATGCGTTCTGACAGCTTTTTTCATTGTGATTACTTTTTTGGGAGATGCTCCTGTGTGTGTTTGATGTGTTCAATTTTTGTATTTTTAGGACATCCTAAACAATAGTGCGAACAAAAATGAGCTCTTTGTCAGTTATCATAGTGTAGAGGCACTCATCTATCTACGCTTACACTCAACTTTGTGGCGCATTTCCATTTCTGGATAGATCAACAAGATAATTTCCAGACTTCCTTTAGTCTCTTTATTAAGGTTGGCAAGTTTCATCATTAGTGCACAAAAAATAACACTTCTAACAGTAGGAGAAAAAAAATACTTGGAGCATGGCCGTACTCTGCTGTGCTCATCAAATATGAAAGAAAAAAACTTGTTGGAGGGACATCTCGGTGTAGAGATGAGCTGTTATTTATTTAAAACGTGAACTTATTCTGAGCTCTGCCCACAGATTGCTGTTCCCTCCACCAAGGAGGTAACATTTTCACCGCTAGGATTGTCTCTCTCTGTGTTAACAACATAACTCAAAACTGTTGTGTTAAGAGAAATGCTGCCAGATCCATTGACCCCATGTTGGCTGCTCTGAGTGGTTTTCCAACTTGTCATCATTTTAGCTGGCCCAACATTGGTGTTTTGTTTGGTGTTTTCCTCTTCAGTGACTAATCTGATTTTGACAATTTGGTTTGATTAATAATTAATTAAATCTGACTACAATATTCTTAATGACCATTTGTTGGACCTTTTGTTGTTAAGTTCAGTTACCCTTTCAATCGTAATGGTCACAATGGGAGTCATCTTAGAAAGAGCTGAAGCATCATTGTGGAGATGTGCCACTGCTGAAACCCTACCTGATCAGAGAGCAGGTTGCCGCTTTTGTCTCGATGCTGGGCACCCAGAGCCCACTGGCTCAGCATGTCATCAGCAGTGATCTGAACCGACTGGGCAAGCCAGCTTTCGAACAAAGAGTTGTCCAGTGGGAAAGACTTTGACAAACCTGAGAAAGATGACAAAACAGGGAGAGGAGAGAGTGATTAGTGGAGGAAAGGTGTGGGAGAAGGGCATGATGGAGGAAAAAGGTAGCTATGGAAGAAGAGGGAGGGGTGTTGCACATTTCAAGTCGATGATAAAATAAAGCAGAATTGGCATCACCTTTGAAAATAGTAGGAAAAAGCATCAGTAAAGCGAGTGAAGCAAGGATCATGTCAAATTTATTTCTGCTTGTAAACTGATGCCCCAAAAATATGAAAAGTGTAACGATGCCCAAAGCAAAGGAGCATAATGTACAATTGTGTTAATTCATCTTCAACCGCTTAATCCTTTTTGGGTTGGGGTCATGCTGTGTTATTTACATAAAAATATGTTGTAATTTTTCCATCCATCGGTCTGGGTCGCAGGGGCAGGCTGCCACCAGGTTCACATAGCACCATGAGCTCCATGATCCCTCCTGCAGGTGGTGAGCCCACTGGAAGGTGGATTCAGTTGGCTCCTTTAGGCACACTGGGTCCTTGATATAACTTTTTTTTTCCACAGAGATCTACTGGACCACTCTTACCCAGGACCAGTTTGTCTTGGGAGACCCTTATACCAGGAGCAAGTTGCCCCAACAACATACTCTATATTGCCAAAAGTATTGGGACACCCCTCCAAACGAATGGGCACCAATGCACAAAGCAAGGTCCATAAAGACATAGATGAACCTAAACCTTGTGGAAAGTCACCTTTAACAGCTATAACAGCTTCAACTCTTCAGGAAAGGCTTTCCACAAGGTTTAAGAGTATGTTTATGGGAACTTTTCACCATTCTTCCAGAATTTGTGAGGTCAGGCACTGATGTTGGACGAGAAGGCCTGGCTCACAGTCTCTACTCTAATTCACCCAAAGGTGTTTTATCGGGCTGAGGTCAGGGCTCTGTGCAGGCCAGTCAAGTTACTCCACACCAAACTTGCTTTGTGCAATGGTGCACATTAATTTGGAGGGGTGTACAGTTCTTTTGGTAATACAATGTAGCTTCTGGGATCATTCGGGCACTCAAACCTCTCCACCACAATAAGGTGGCAATCCATGGAGAGGTTTTCCCAGCCACATAGCCTATTGAGCATCAGCTAGAAGGAAAACATACAAATGCATCTCACAGCAATATGCACAAAGCCCAAACATGCTGCTCCTTCATCAAAATGAAAGCACCAAGGTGCTGATGCCTCAGTGTCAGAGCCTTGGCGGAGGTATGCGTTCTCGGATCATCACCAAAATGTTACGGGTTCCTCTCTAGCCCAAGGACCACCTCTGGTAAAAATCTCAGCCAAATCCATCAGTAGTTTTGGAGTATTCTTGCTAACACAGTGTGAGGCGATAAGAGCCTTGGTGGAGGTATGTATACTTGGATCATTACCAGCATGTTACGGGTTCCCCTCTAGCCCAAGGACCACCTCTAGTAAAAATTCCATCCAAATCCATCCAGTAGTTTTGGAGTACACACATGCGCAGCAAAAATAATCTGCAGTTCACATGCCCATACTGTCGCCGGCAGCCAAGAGCCACTACCCTGATTTGAACAGCTGCAATCCAAACACAAAGAAGAGCACAATGGCAGACATTTTAAATGGCAGAAGTGATGCATGTACGTGAATACAATAACAATCAAGACGAACAGGAGCTTTTGCTGTTTAGTGGCAGAGGAAGAAAACAGACGGGCCAAAAGACGGATATTTGTTCACCCAGTATTGGTGAATTGCTCAGTACTTTCCTCTGGCGGGAGTTTCCGGCCGCATGTGCAGTACTGTTCCATTGACGGTAAAGGTGAGCTATTTTTGTGTTTATTTCTAAAACTAAGTGTTATTTCGAAATTCTGGCAAATTAAAAGTTGAGAATATATGGTGATACAATGATACAAGCCTTTAGTTCCACTTAATTTTGACCGGGCAAGCTGAAACAGAGAGGCGGACAGACGGACAGACACAGACACAGACACACACACACAGCCACAAACAGACACACTCCGTGATTACTGTATGCCTCCATTTTCACTGAGGCATAATAAAGACATAAACCTTTTCCCACAATCCTGCTCTCTCTGCACACTGTTGGGTTTACGGCACCCTTACAGGCTGGGACTCTGTGTGTGTGTGTGTGTGTGTGTGTGTGTGTGTGTGTGTGTGTGTGTGTGTGCGTTCAGTATTTATCTGTGGGAAGCTGCAGACAATGCTTCTGTGTTTGAGTGCTTGTATGTGTCTTTTTTTTTTTTTTTTTTTTGAATGCAAAAGATGCAATAGACTTACACAATGGTCCTCTCCGGCATACAACTAGGAACATACCGGTCGCTATGGAGGGTGAGAATATGTATGGGCACATAATCATACCATGTAGGATAACTAAATAGACGGTTATGCTGTTTCATCCCACCTAGCAACAATGCTCTGCACTGTGTGTGTTTATATATTTACATATTTATTCCATCTAGCTACAATGCTCTGCACTGGGTGTGTTTATATTTATATATCTATATATTTATTCCATCTAGCTACAATGCTCCGCACTGTGTTTTTATATATCTACATATTATTCCATCTAGCTACATTGCTCCGCACTGTGTGTGTTTATATACTTGCATATTTATTCCACCTAGCTGCAATGCTCCATACTGTGGGTGTTTATATATTTACATATTTATTCCATCTAGCTACAATGCTCTGCACTGTGTGTTCATATATTCATATATTTATTCCATCCAGCTACAATGCTCTGCACTGTGTGTCTGCGTGTGTGTGTGTGTATATATATATTTTATAGTAATATGTACATATGTATATTAGCTGCTCTTGCTTGCTTGTTTTTTCTTGCCTTCTGATTGTTGCGCTGAGTGTTGCTATCCCTGTGCTGTTGCAATCCTGGAATTTCCCCGTTGTGGGACTAATAAAGGCTTATCTTATCTTATCTTATCTTATCTTATAATTAGGAGATTTTCATGGCTCCTTTTCTATCATTGTGGGATGTGCAGAATGCTGCCAAAGGACTGCTGAGTCTGTCTGGGGCATTTTAGCTCCTCACATCTTTACATTTTCAAATACTCCCAGGTAGAGGAGCTGTGGCAACAGCTAGCAAACAAATTAAAAAGCTAAAACTATTTATATTTGGCTTATATGAGCTTTTTTTCCTGTCATGTCAAATAAGGAATTATATATATACATCTACATACAGTGGTGTGAAAAAGTGTTTGCCCCTTCTTGATTTCTCATTTTTTTGTATGTCACACTTAAAATGTTTCAGATCATCAAAAATTGAAATATTAGACAAAAATAACACAAGTAAACACAAAATGCAGTTTTTAAATAAAAGTGTTTATTATTAAGGGTAAAAAAATCCAAACCTACATGGCCCTGTGTGAAAAAGTGATTGCTCCCCGTTAAGGCATGAATTAACTGTGGTTTATTACATCTTTGGAAGGCCTGATTACTGCCACACCTGTTCTCAATCAAGAAATCACTTAAATAGGACCTGCCTGACAAAGATTAGATTAGATTAGATTCAACTTTATTGTCATTACACATGTATGAATACAAGGTAACGAAACACAGTTTAGCATCCAATCAGAAGTGCAAAGGACAGCAGTGCAGTATATACGGTAATTAACAGTATGTGCAATTTAAGCAAATATATGCAAATATATGCAGCAGTGCAGAAAGTTAAGAGTACTGTTATGTGCAAATAATGTGCAATAAGTTAGATGCAGTTATGTAGTTATGCAGTTATGTACAGGTGAGGATGGTAAAAGATGATGGTAAGAGAGTCAGCGGGGAACTAAGTTCAATAACGTGACAGCTGTTGGAAAGAAACCGTTCCTAAACCTGCTGGTTCTAGTCCGAAGGCTTCTGAAACGTCTTCTGGAGGGGAGAAGCTGGAACAGTCCATGAGCAGGATGGTTGGAGTCCCTAAGAATGCTGCGTGCCCGGCGCAGACATCTTTTCCTGTAAGACGTCCTCTATAGCTGGAAGTGGAGTCCCTGTGATGCGTTGGGCGGTTTTCACCACCCGCTGCAGCGCCTTGCGGTCAGCTACAGAGCAGCTCCCATACCAGATTGTGATACAGTTGGTCAGGGTGCTCTCTATCACGCAGCGGTAGAAGTTGCCCAGGATGTCAGTTGACAAAGTGTCAAAGTAAAGTAGACCAAAAGATCCTCAAAAGCTAGGCATCATGCTGCAATCCAAAGAAATTCAGGAACAAATGAGAAACAAAGTAATTGAGATCTATCAGTCTGGAAAAGGTTATAAAATAATAATTTATAAAATAATAATAATAATTTCTCAAGGTTTGGGACTCCAGCGAACCACAGTGAGAGCCATTATCCACAAATGGCAAAAACATGGAACAGTGGTGAACCTTCTCAGGAGTGGCCAGCCAACCAAAATTACCCCAAGAGTGCAGTGACGACTCATCCAAGAGGTCACAAATAACCCCACAACAACATCCAAAGAACTGCAGGCCTCGCCTCAGTTAAGGTCCGTGTTCATGACTCCACCATAAGAAAGAGACTGGGCAAAAATTGCCTGCATGGCAGAGTTTCAAGATGAAAACCACTGCTGAGAAAACATCTTGATGATCCCCAAGACTTTTGGGAAAATACTCTGTGGACTGACGAGACAAAAGTTGAACTTTTTGGAAGGTGTGTGTCCCAATACATCTGGCATAAAAGTAACACTGCATTTCAGAAAAGGAACATCATACCAACAGTAAAGGGCTGTTTTGCTGCTTCAGAACCTTGAAAGGGTTATGAAAAGTTAGAGTGTCAAAATAATAATAAATAAATAATAATTCTGTAGGTAATCTCCCATTATGCTCTACACATATATTGTGTTTGCAATCTTATGAACAAATATGTTGTATTAAACTCTGGTAAACAGGAATTAGGCAGAGCTATAGAGCCCACTTTCTTCTCTTTCTCACTTCTTTTAGTCAGGTCTATTAAATTAGTTACACACCTGAACCAACACTCACACACACACTTTTTATAGTACATATTAGGAGACAATTTACATGAATAGCGGATGGCCTATGCACGTCTGAGTTAAACTGGCCAATCAGACTGTAACAAACTGGCACCGTCTGGCCAAATCTTCAATTTTCCAATTTTTATTTTATTTCACAAAAACTTACTAGTAAACAATCCACATATTGTCCAACATCTCCACACCGACACGACTCCTCATCAATAATAATGAAAAGACACTCCTTTCCACAATAAACACCTGTTATATATCATGTGAGACAATTAGGGCTAATTAGCCCCTACCATAACCCCAGGTAAAACAATAAACATTTTCCATTTTTCACACAAACCCAATAGCATCTAAAAGTCCATAAATAATCCCCACTTATTTACAAAATACATGTAAATAGTACAGAATAAATAATACTATAAATAATTTGTTAAATAATTTAATCCCCTATTTACATATTTTTAAATCACCCCTCAACTTGCCATCACCTGTTCCCTTCCTGCTGGTGTCCTTTAAAAAGGCGTTCAACCCCCAAAGAGTCTTTTGCCCAGACAGCCTCAGGAAGCATGTTGGCAAAGGTATGTGTATTAAATAATCACCAATTGTTTACCCAAATAATTAACCGAACAATTATCTCACAAAAGGCATTTCAATTAGTCAAAGAACAGATCCTAGAATAATGTGTGCATTTTTAACAAATAATCATAATAACATTTACAATATTACAAATAATATAGTCACACATAAAATAAATCATAACAGTGGTGACACTCCATCGTCACACAGACGGTCGGGTACAAGCCCATCCTATTGTACGGGGTTGGGCTAACCAACTCGAGAAGATGAATGTAAGTTGCACCCGGAAGTCGCAGTCAGTCTGGTGACTCCTGAGGTGGCTGCGTCACGCTGAACCCAGCACAGCTTGCTTCACATTTGACCTCTAAATAAATGTTATATCTCTGAATTGAAGAATTCACCGGCTTATTCTTGGATCTTTCAATCAAAGAATCGGAATTTTAAGAATTTGGTGCCGGTGACCCAGATTGAACTATTCTGAGACGAGACCGGAACAGATTGGAAGAACCCTTTTTTAAATGACTTTGGCGCCCAAACAGAAAGGTAAGCAGAAAACCTTTTTTACACGAATTTCTGCACTTTGGCCATACTAAATTTACAGTTGTCTGATTAAGGGGTATATCTGATCTCCAAATTTTATAACATGGGGAATAAAAATTTAAACTCCAGAGAAATTGTTTGTGTGATGGAAATCAGCAGTCACATGTAAGGCATGAATCACATGGTCTCACACAAGGGAGAATGAAGAAATGTCCTAGGATCAAAGAGCCGTTTTTTTATGAATAACGGAGATTTGCAATGCGAGAATCTTTTTTACATCAACAGTGAGCATAAATAAAGTACTCTAATATATTATAAGAATCTCAAACTTAATCATGAGTGAGTGATGTAGCAATACAGCATAAGAATCTTTTTACCATCCTTAGTGAGTGTCTGTTCATAAGTATAAAATAATAACTTACAGTACAGCATAAAAATCTTTTTACCATCCTTAGTGTCTGTTCATAAGTATAAAATAATAACTTACAGTACAGCATAAGAATCTTTGTACCATCCTTAGTGTCTGTTCGTAAGTATAAAAATAATAATTTACAGTACAGCATAAGAATCTTTTTATACATCATTAGTGAGTGTCTGTACACAGCAATAAAGATCGCTTGTTAAAATCAGTATAAGACTGAACTTTATGATACGATACCTCTTGTATCGATGACCTGACGAGGTCTCGATGAAAGTACCCTCTACATAAAAGTTAAGCTATGAGAAAACGAGTACATGCAAATCTGTGGCATATTCTCCACATCATACATGCTGATCTCTGTGTTAATTCTGTGTCTTGAGGGTTTGTTTTTAGTGTCTATATTGTGCTTGCAGATGTCTGTGTTAATTCTGTGTCTTTAGAGGATAAATGTGTGGTTTGAGAAATACCAGGGGGTTGGAAATATCTACTAAACTTTTCCCATGGTATGAGTTAACTAATGGCGCTCGTTGGGCCGTGTGGGGAACAAAGGCGGGTGTGTGTTTTTACACAAAGGAGGGAGGCAATCCGCCTCTACTCCTGCGTTTAAAACAGGTTACCGAGAGGAGATTATCTGAGGTAACAGTAGTAAAATGGAGCGCTAAATTAAAGTTGTAAGGTTATTCTGGCATGTTTACAGCTGAAGTTAAGGAGGCAGCGCTCCAGTTTCTTTGAAAAACAAGTCATGGTTTGTGGACAACAGGCTCTGGGGCCATCTTGCGCATTCACAATTGCACGTGGCAGAGGCGGCCACGTGGTATTCAGTGCGCATGTGTGGGCAAACGCCATCTGGAACTGCCTTCAAGCTGCGGCACAGTGCCTCCATTGTGTGGCCAACTGTAGGAAGGGCACTCTTTCATAAATCTACTGCCAAATAGAGCTTCAAATCTTCCTAATAAATTTGGAAACTTATCTCTCTGGCTGAAAGGAAAGCTTTAAGTCTGTGCATGGAAAAATAAAGTCCTCCCATGCCCACCTATGCGGGTTTGATGTAATGAGGCAAAAGCTTCCCCATTCAGCTGGATAGAAAAGGCTCAACTTTAATTTGGGCAGAGGGGAGAATAAGGAGATTTATTCCTCAATAAAAGTGTAGAAAAATCCTAGGTGGACAATATATAAAGGGGAGGTAATTTAAATGAAGAAATAAGGAAAATTGCAAATTGGACTAAATAAATAAATGAATATATAAATAAATTAATAAATAAAATAAACTAAAATGAATGACTAAAAATAAATAAATAGGAGTTGTGGGATGAGCACTGTGGAAGTGAGAGTGGACAGAAAATGGAAAGGGAAATTTGGTTTTAGAGGAAAAAATTGAAAGCTTATGAATTGTTAAAGTTTTGTGCAGGACACAAGACAAAATATGGAGAAATGATTGGAAGAAGAAAAGAAAAAATTTAAGAATAAGAAACTTAAGCTGCAACAGTGAGAACAAAATCAAAATAATCAATAAACGCGATAAAACGGAAAAAGGACAAAAACACGTTGTTTAACAGCTTGTCTGTTTCTCTGTTAATCTGAGATGGTGGTGGCTGTGGATCACCTTTCTCCCCCAGCGACCGTGTGGAACCCTCTTCAGGCCCCCTGGAATTGGCTGCGTCCATCCTCCCCCTCCACGCCATCGCCTAGCGACCCCCCTCCTCCCTCCGCAACAACAGTAAAAATGCAAAACAAAGGGACATCAAAAGATGGGTCAAAGAGGATCAACTGAGCACACGTAAGTACAATAAATTATATTGTTGCTTTCCATTTACCTCCGGACAGCGTCTCAAATATTGAATCTCATTCATGAACTAAATTTAAGTGTTAGCCTGCGTAAGCCATACATATTTTGCCAGGAAGCTGTGTTGGTGCTAACAAGCCAATCCAGATTCAGCAAACTACTCATATGTTCTCAAAGTGTGCATAAACAGTATTCGTGAATCAGCTGTAGTCAGCACGTGTTCACAAGAATTGAGGATTGCATAACTGGCGCCTAAAACTACACCTCAATATAATTGACCAGCAGTCTCATTTACTAAAAGCCCTATCAGAGAGGTGCCAAAATTACATACTGAGCAAACTGAAGTATTTTTAGAAAAAGCCGTACCCATGCCCCACCAACCTCTATCTATGCACCCCAAGATCTCACATCACAACAATATGGACCCTACCCAGACCTCCCACCTAATCTGCTCTATCAGTATCAGCCACAGGGCCACAGGAGATGGTCAGAGGTTTAATAATAGAGACAGAGGCCCCCACGGGACCAATGCTTCCTATGTCATCAATTTGGCCACTGGGCTCAATACTGTCCATAACAACACTCACAAAGGCACCCAGGGGGGTCCCCCAATTTGCAACACAATGGGTATCCTCCCCTACATGGTCCCCATTTGCATGTTGAAAAAGAACGGCTTTGTTAATGCCGTTCTGTCTCAAAAGGGGGAGAGTGGGACAGGCACGGATAGAAAAGTACTAGGTCATTTAAGGTTTGCTGTATTGAAGTCTTAGGCATTTTGATCTTTCAATCAAAGAATCTGGATTTTAACAACCTGGAAGACTTGCTGTGGTAAATGGAACCATGAACTCTGCTGTCTACCAAAAAATCCTGAAGGAGAATGCCCGGCCATCTGTTCATGACCTGAAGCTGAAGCGTACTTGGGTTCTGCAGCAGGACAATGATCCAAAACACACCAGCAAGTCCATCTCTGAATGGCTTAAGAAAAACAAAATGTGTCACGTCTGGCCCTCACGAGCCAGCATAAGACGCCACAGACCAGTAAAGTTGCACAATAGTTTATTTATAGTTCAAGGCACGGGTAGGACAAGATAACTAGCCGCATGGGCTGAGCAGCAAGATTATCCATTAGCAAAACAATGATCAATGACGGCTGAGACGAGGAGCGCTCGCTCACTGTCAGACAAAGGAAGAAGGCAAGGAATACAAACGATAACTGCAACAATAAACACACTTACATCAAAGGAGAATCGTGAATGAACATTAGGGGAATGTAGATGGGAAAGTTGACAAGACAGCCGCGAGATGCAGTCGCTGGCGCCAGCATTTAAAGCCGGCTGCTAACGACCGCAAATGCAACACAGCTGCTCAGACTCTGACAGCAGGGAACTCCTGAGTGTTGACCAATCAGAGCCTGGGGAGCCAGAATGACAACACCGCTGTCAAAAGCCTGACAAGAATGATGTATAGCCCGAGCATGGACAAAATAGCACTCGGGTGTGACAGGACCTCCCCCTCAAGGCGGACTCCTGGACGCCTGTAACATCCACCCCCACCCCCCACCCCACCCCAGGGCGGGTGGATGGGGAGGCAGGCAGAGGGGGGACAGAATCAACCTCAGAAAAGAAAACACGATATCCTACCACAAATCACAATCACGACAAGGCAGGGGCAAAAAACAACCAGGGGATACATTCACAGGGGAGGGCAGAGAAGAAGAGAAAAGAAAAAAACAAACAAACTGTACAACACAGGAACACATATTACAAGGAACAGCTTAATCATGTACAACTGACGTCACAAAGTGAATAACCGAACCGATACAGAAAAAAAAAGAAAAAAATCTCATGAATTGACAGCAACCAAAAGAAAGACCCTCAATAGTTACGGACCTAACACTGATGTGATTGAACAGTAGCCTTCAGTGCACATGAGCAAAACTGAAAAAACAAACCAACAACCCATAAAGTACGTTACCTCGAATACAAAAATAACAGATGTTAAGTTTGAAGTATGTCTCAAACACACGGTTTCTACTAGAGTCCCTGTCAGTTAGCTTTCCTTTCTGAAGGCCAGTTTACAATGCAAATGACTGTTTTGAATTTACACACGTGGAAGAAATATCAAAAACGGTTTGGGAGAGTTTAGAGATCCCAGTAGTGCTAAACCATTCAAATAAGCAGTTGTCTGATGTGACCATCACCTTAAAACAGAGTGCAAAAGCTCTACCAGAAATTCAGCGGCTGAGAATTTCAAAGGCCGCACTTCAAACTCTCATTTAAAGTGATTAGAAAAAATATGGGCAAACTTCTGAATGCAGAAGCTGAACAAATTCATTTTCTTTGCATTAGAATCAGACCAACTAGACCCTATCTGGCAGAATAGATCTATTGTAGAAATTTCAGCAAGTATTAGCAACGGCCAGCAAAAAAAACCCCAATCATAATGGCATTCTGTCTGAAGAAAAAAAATCTGCTCTGAGGATTCTTTGATCGGGGATGCAGTAGACAAACAACATTTCACTAAACAGTAGTCCAAAAGGAAAAAAAAAAAACCATGCGAATTCCCATGACAAGAATGCATAAATTCATTAAACACAAAATAGGAGTAATAAACACGATGTTCAAAATAACCATAGTAGATCCAAAAAATAGAGGAAAAGTGCAAACAAAATCAAATTAACTCAGCAGTCCTCAAGGCCAAAAGGTCAAAGTCACACATCGGAGTTCACCATAGACCTTACTTCTGGAGTATTTCAGTCCAAAAGAAAAACCCAAATCACAGAAACTACTGAGGGGCGAGAGGAGGGGAAAAAAAGCACACCAGGATGACAGTCATAATATACAGTTCAGGGGGCCTCCCAGCCCCCAGCATCCAAACCGCTAACAGGGGCAGCGGGACGTGTTCTGGTGGCCTACCCGAATCCTGGGCCGAGGATGACCATACCTCCGGCGGCCAGACCAGGGCGCCAAAAGTACAGTTCTGTTTATCGGGAGGCCGGCCCCGGACGCCAAACGGGAAGAGCAGGTTTCCAGGTGGTCGACCTGCATCAACCTGCCAACAAGACGACTGCAGAGAGAATGGCGACGGTCTTCCAACGGCGGGGAGAAGCCAGGGGGAACCGGGCCAACTATGGTTAATCCCCGCGGTTCCAGATGCGGGGGAGGGAGAAACATGACGAGGGTAGGGAATAAATTTGGGATTATTTGGCGGTGGATCTGCCACACCATCTCCGGATCCCACCCAAACAGATGCTGGCAGGGCCGGAACCGATCCGGTAGGAAATCCTGAGTGGACCGACGCTGCACCCACGGTGGGTCCGGATTGCGTCTGAACACCTCCGGGGACGAACTCAGACTGGGTCGACGCTGCACCCACAATGGACCCCGATTGGGTCAGAACCACTTGGGTGACAAACTCTGGCTGAGCCGACGCTGCACCCGCGATGGACCCTGATTGGGTCAGAACCACTTGGGTGACGAACTCTGGCTGAGCCGACGCTGCACCCACGTCGGACCCCGATTGGGTCAGAACCATTCCGGTGACGAGCTCAGACTGAGCCAACGCTGCACCTGCGTCGGACCCCGATTGGGTCAGAGTCGCACCAGTACTGACCTCCAACTCCGAACCCGGAACCTCCAGCACAGCGGTTGACGTCCGCTCTGCACCGGCAACCATGGGCAAAGGCTCAGAACAAGAAGAAGAAGAAGAAAAAGAACCAGGATCAGGGACACCGGCAGCGTCAGAACCCGGCGAGACAAGCTCGGATGCAGTGGACAGCTGCACCTGGCTTGCCTCTCCAAGAGACAGGCAAAAATGCTCAATAATAGAAAAGACAAAGACAACACTGAGCACTTGCCTGATCTCAAGTTCGGACGCCGTCCAGGACTTCGACAATCCGGGCTCAGACGGGAGGAAGTCGTCTTCTGGCTCCCAATCAGCCGTGTCGTCATCTGCCTCTGGCAAAGAGGCTTCCGCAGCCTGAGGACCCTCCGACGCCGTCGTCCACGCTGGCAACTCATACGGCGTGGTGGCGGGGGGCTCCTGGCCCGCTGGGTCGGACTGCTCATCCATGGAGACCCAGGGACGCTCCGTCATCAGCGCAGGCTCTAAACATTAGACCGATCCCTTCCTCTGTCCTTGATGTGGCTGCGGGGCTGGGATCTTCTGCTCCAGGACCGCAGGCCCCCTCCTCATCTGATGACACTCGACAGATGTCGAAGAGCGCTCAACGGGGGGAGACACAGAGGCAGCGGGTTTAGTAATTATCTCAGCAGGCGGTGGGGGCTTGGGGGGCTGCGAACCCCGAACCTCACCCCCAGGAGTCAGACAAGACAAATCACTGTAAAGAGGAAAAGAGTGAACTTGTACTCGCCTGTCTCCCAGGGAAAAGATGATGCCTGCTGCAGGGACCGTTGCTCCTTCCTCTTCCCGTTGGATGGTGGCAGAGGGCTCTCTGGAAGGACGGGGGGGGAGGGCACTCAAGATGGGGTCGATGCGGAGCTCGCCGGAGCAGAACTCCTCATACAACCAGCAGCTGGAGAAGACGTCGGAGAGGAGGGGGTGACAGCCAAGACGGGCCGGGCATGACGTGCTGGTGAATCAGTGAAGGAAAACGGCCCAGGGAGACAGGCTGCGGGGGTTCCCTCCTGGCGAGACGCTGAAGAGACAGCTGTCTGGTAAAAGGAGTCATACCAGCGATCCGGAGCAGAATCCTGACGGAACTTTTGCTAAGAATGTCTCTGGCTGGGACGCCGACATTTTCGACGGGCCACAGGTGGTGTGAACTCCCGGACTGGATCAAGGAAGGGATCAGGATCCCAAAGCGGGCAGCGGGGATTCCGTCTCCTCCGCCTCTGGGCTTCTTCTTCCTCGTACATCTGGAGTATTCTGCGTTGGGCGGCGATATCAAGTCTCCTCACGTCGACTTCTGGGTGGTCGTCGTAGCGGGGAGGCAGTTGGTCGAGCACGTTCTCAGCCCAGTCTAGGTACCAGTGTACATCAGGCTGATAGCCGAGGAGGGGAGGGGCGATGAGGGTATCAGGATTAAGATCGAGGTCGGAGGCGGTGATGAGGATTTCATCCACTTGCTCCAGCACCTCGGTCAGCTGGTCGCTGGAACCCCGAGTGCGACCCCTCCGCGACGGCATAATTCTAGTACACCGTACCCAGACAGGAAAGAGCAGAGTTCACCTGAATGCAACCTTACTGCAAACGGCGTCTCCTTCTGGCGGCTGTCTACTGTCACGTCTGGCCCTCACGAACCAGCATAAGACGCCACAGACCAGTAAAGTTGCACAATAGTTTATTTATAGTTCAAGGCACGGGTAGGACAAGGTAACTAGCCGCATGGGCTGAGCAGCAAGATTATCCATTAGCAAAACAATGATCAATGACGGTTGAGACGAGGAGCACTCACTCACTGTCAGACAAAGGAAGACGGCAAGGAATACAAACGATAACTGCAACAATAAACACACTTACATCAAAGGAGAATCGTGGATGAACATTAGGGGAATGTAGACGGGAAAGTTGATGAGACAGCCGCGAGATGCAGTCGCTGGCGCCGGCATTTAAAGCCGGCTGCTAATGACCGCAAATGCAGCACAGCTGCTCAGACTCTGACAGAAGGGAACTCCCGAGCGTTGACCAATCAGAGCCCGGGAAGCCAGAATGACAACACCGCTGTCAAAAGCCTGACAGGAATGATGTATAGCCCGAGCGCGGACAAAATAGCACTCGGGTGTGACAAAATGAAGATTTTGGAGTAGCCTAGTCAAAGTCCTGACCTGAATCCAATTGAGATGCTGAAGCCTGACCTTAAAAAAGCGGTTCATGCTCGAAAACCCTCCAATGTGGCTGAATTACAACAATTTTGCAAAGATGAGTGGGCCAAAATTCCTCCACAGCGCTGTAAAAGACTCACTGCCAGTTATTGTAAACGGTTGATTGCTGTTCTTCTTCTTTTAGATTTGATTGGCGGTTGGCCACCAGCTTACAGGTGCATTACCACCACGTACTTCACTCTATATCATCCTTGTGTATTTTTTCAATAACTATCATTCTATATTTCGTTGCTGCTAAGGGTGGCCCAACCCTTTATTAGGTTTAGGGGGCAATCACTTTTTCACACAGGGCCATGGAGGTTTGGATTTTTTTTATGCTTAATAAACACCTTCATTTAAAAACTGCATTGTCTGTTTACTTGTGTTATCTTTGTCTAATATTTAAGCTAGCTCTGTCCTGGGGCAACGCCTTGATCCGATGGAGGAGATAGGAGAGAGAAGGACGGTGGCTAAACTGTCATCTCTGCTGGAGTCCGAGTTCAGAATCAGAATCAGAATCAGAATCAGGTTTATTGCCATTGTTCATGTAGTACACAAACTAGGAATTTGTCTCGGTACAATGCTGCAACATTAAACATGATAAGATAAGAGAAATAAACTATACATGTAATAAAGTGTAGGATAAGATTAAGTGATACTGGTCAACAGTTAAAATATATATTAGCCAGCAGCAGATACTGTGGAGAACTATATAGTGCAGTCGGTAATGCAGGAAGAAAACAGTGATGATTGACATGAGTCTGGTTGAGCTGCTGTACATGGTGCACGAGAGTCACTTAGTGTTCAGCAGTCTAATGGCAGAGGGGAAGAAGCTGTTCATGTGACGGGAGGTTTTAGTCTGGATGGACCGAAGTCTTCTACCAGAGGGGAGGGGGGCAAACAGTACATGACCAGGGTGTGAGGGATCGGCTATGATCCGGCCAGCACGCCTCCGGGTCCTGGAGATGTACAGATCCTGGAGAGATGGGAGCTTGCAGCCGATCACCTTCTCAGCAGTGCGCACGACGCGCTGCAGCCTTAGTCTGTCCCTGGCAGTGGCTCCTGCGTACCACACGGTTATGGAGGTGGTGAGGATGGACTCGATGATGGCTGTGTAGAACTGCACTAACATCTTGGTGGGTAGCTTGAGCTTCCTCAGCTGCCGCAGGAAGAACATCCTCTGCTGGGCTTTTTTGATGAGTGAGCTGATGGTCAGCTCCCATTTGAGGTCCCTGGTGATGGTAGTGCCTAGGAAGCGGAAGGAATCAGCAGTGGTGATGGGAGAGCCTGAGAGGGTGAGGGGGGGGCAGAGGAGTAGTGACTTTCCTGAAGTCTACAATCATCTCCACTGTCTTCAGAGCGTTCAGCTGCAGGTTGTTATTGCTGCACCAGGACGCCAGCTGGGCCACCTCTCTCCTGTAGGCGGACTCGTCGCCGTTGGAGATGAGCCCGATGAGGGTGGTGTCGTCCGCAAACTTGATCAACTTGACAGACTGGTGGCTGGAGGTGCAGGAGTTGGTGTAAAGGGAGAAGAGTAGGGGGGAAAGTACACAGCCCTGGGGTGATCCGGTGCTGATGCTAGTATAGTCTGAGACAGTCTTTCCCAGCCGCACATGCTGCCTCCGGTCCGTCAGGAAGTCGATGATCCACCTGCAGAGGGAGTCAGGCACGTTGAGCAGGGACAGCTTGTCCCGGAGCAGAGCGGGGCGGATGGTGTTGAATGCGGGAATGGGAATTCCACCCTATGCAGGACATACTGGATGCACTGAGGAGCTCATTTAGCAGCAGACTACATCATCCCAGGTGCACAACCGAGAGGTTTCGTAGGTCCTTCCTACCAACGGCTGTCAGACTGTACAACCTAAGCAGGGCTGCTCGCAGAAATAGCAAAAAGACATAACAAACTAATAGTTTTTTGAATGCAAAAGATGCAATAAACTTACACAATGGTCCTCTCCGGCATACAACTAGGAACATACCGGTCGCTATGGAGGGTGAGAATATGTATGGGCACATAATCATACCATGTAGGATAACTAAATAGACGGTTATGCTGTTTCATCCCACCTAGCAACAATGCTCTGCACTGTGTGTGTTTATATATTTACATATTTATTCCATCTAGCTACAATGCTCTGCACTGGGTGTGTTTATATTTATATATCTATATATTTATTCCATCTAGCTACAATGATCCGCACTGTGTTTTTATATATCTACATATTATTCCATCTAGCTACATTGCTCCGCACTGTGGGTGTTTATATATTTACATATTTATTCCATCTAGCTACAATGCTCTGCACTGTCTGTTCATATATTCATATATTTATTCCATCCAGCTACAATGCTCTGCACTGTGTGTCTGTGTGTGTGTGTGTGTATATATATATTTTATAGTAATATGTACATATGTATATTAGCTGCTCTTGCTTGCTTGTTTTTTTTCTTGCCTTCTGATTGTTGCTCTGAGTGTTGCTATCCCTGTGCTGTTGCAATCCTGGAATTTCCCCGTTGTGGGACTAATAAAGGCTTATCTTATCTTATCTTATCTTAAATTTGTTTGATGATCTGAAAAATTTAAGTGTGACAAACACAAAAAAAGAGAAATCAGGAAGGAGGCAAACACTTTTTCACACCACTGTATCTTGAAATTTCACAAACTGAAATTTTTTTTTATAGTAAGTCGAAGGTTAAATAAAAATGAAATTCAAAATGCATAAAGTGGGCATGATAAGATCCAAATTACCCTCTTGCACTCCGGGATACCGCGGGCGGTCACGTCTCTGCGTCCTAGCGTGCCCTCGTGTGCTAGACTAGGACGCACACTGTGCATCTCAGAGCGCACTGAAAAAAAAAAGCTGCATTTCCGTTCTTCCACTACAGACACAGCCGTGAACAGAAAGCCAAAGGAGTGCTTTGATTGGTTTAGATTTGATTGACCTCTCATTCGACTAAAAAGAGCCTTGAATTGGGTTTCTGAAACCTTGAAGAACCAATGACTGAAAACCTAGCAAGAAGGACCCGCCTACCAACGGCTGCGAATACAGCAAGCCAATTGAAGCAGAGAAGTTCGACGATTGAAAGCGTGCGTCAAATCTGTTTTGTGTAAGCCGCTGGGTGACACACACGCGTTCGCCAGTCTTTTTTTCTTACTACTGTTCTTATTTGTTTTGAAAAATCGTTCGCCAAAACCGCAATCATGGAAGCGCAAAACCGCAATAATGGAATCATGGTTTGACCGGGTCGCGTGACCAGAACCACGAGTCGTAACAAGCGGACCAGCATCATGTTCGTCTGACAATGAGGAAGAGAAGTTCACCAGCGACACTGCTGTTGTGGTCAGGTAAGTGTTATAAGCTAAATTATTCTTTATCCCTGAAAATTGTGATCAAAATGACTTTTGACCGATCGGTAAATTACAACTGTGCGTCATCGCCACATGACAGACCGGTCCGTGCACCGCGTCCGGACCATGAACGCCCCCCCCCCCCCGCTACTCTTCTGTAGCGGATTGCAGATATATTGCAGATATTTTAGTCCAACTGTGCGTAGTAGACCGCGGCGCACCGTCCCCGCTGTCCGTCATGTGGCGATGGACGATGTCCGTCCTCTGTAGCGGGGGTGGGGGGGGGAGTTGTTATCCTCTACATTACAGATATTTTAGTATAATTTTTAGTGCACTGTAGGTTATTTTTTCTTGTAAAAAAAAAAAAGCCACACATTTTTTACGTGGCATGCTTCTTTGTGTGGGGGGCTTGTTTGTTCATTCATTCATTCATGAATGAATGAACAAACAAGTTCCCCCCCCCCCACACACACACACAGCCCTGAGTGTCACCTTTCATAAGAGCCCAAGATCAAGCTTCTATATTGAATCATTCAAAAGTTACAGACGTTTTTCCAAACTGTGCCATTTGGCACAATTTGGCACAGTTCAAAAACGCCTGGGAACAACCTAACAAAAAAGCTGTGTAATATATTCATTTTTTGTGTTATTGTTACAAAATTTTGACCTCAGCTGGATAACACTTGGTTCTACATTTCTGTTGCATTTTCCAGCCCGGATCTGACAGCTGTGTGTTATTTGCAAGCATTTGTATCCAAAAAAACACCCAGGCGAACTTTCTTTTCATCAAGTTCAGTATGTTTAGATGACTGTTACTCAGTGGCAGGAGCACTTAGAGAGATTATGACTGTTTTGCCAAAAAATTCAAAGTGTTTTCTTTTAAATGAGACCAACCCCATGAAGATGCTGCAAAGGGTTGAAGAACAGCTTCTGATTTACTTTGGGTACATTATTTTTAGGCGTTTTTAGGGAAATTGACCAGAGTTCAAGGGGTTAAATAGAAGAATGAAAAATTTAAATTAGCTATAAGTTTTTTGTTTTTTTAATTTCCATTGACAGAAATACAGAACTTCTTCATCAGACCTTTTGTTGCTATATAAAAGCAAAAATACCCCCAAAATCACTTTTTAACTCATTTTATACAGTTACATTGTGGGGGCATGGTGTCAGGGTTTTCTCCACCCAGAAAAGACAAGGGGAAGGGAGAACAATGGACCAAAGCAGGAGGTGTTACCGGGGGGTATCAGACGCGACAGTTAGGTCTATGCACCCCCCGGGGAGAGTAAGAATGACCAGAGCCGCGGAGAGAAGAAAGGTGTGAAAATGGCACCGGTGTATGTTATGTTAATGTGCCACACATTCATTTGTTAAACAACAATGTATGATGGTCGGAAGCTCCGAGTCTCGATGCATGGGATTAAAGATATAAAAGGGGAATGCACAGAGACCCAGGAGCGCTATAGTGCTGTTTTTGCTGTTATGTTGTTGGAGAAAGAATAAAGTCTTGTCATTCAGCTCGTTGCCTCGCCTATTCCTTTCTCCACACTGGTGACCCTGACGTGCCATGGAGAGCGAGATGAGCACCGCCCCAGAGACTACCTGGAGGGAGAGCACCAGCGCTGCGTGCGCTGTTTCAGTCAAGCTCCTGGACTTCTGACTTCATGACCCGGCAACGTGGTCTTCGCACATGGAAGCCCAGTTCGCACTCTGCGGGATAACTATGGATGACACAAAATACTACTACGTGGTCATGGCGCTGCACACATGTGCCACGCAACAGGCAACAAGCCTGCTCCAGGAGCTGCCGGCGTCCAGGAGGGATTCCAGCGAGGTCGAGGAGCCGTTGGTGGTAGCCGGCGCAGATGCCAGGAGATGCAGGAACGGGGCGATCTGCTTCTATCATCGCTGTTTCGGCTCAAATGCCCAACAATGCGCGCCGCCATGCCAATGTAAGAAGTTGGGAAATGGCACGGCCAGCAGTCAGTAGCAGCTGCAACTGCTGGAGACAGAAACAAGCTGCTGTATGTCACAGACACACGTTTGGGGAGACAGTCTCTGGTGGAATCCAGCTCCCAGAAGAGCCTCAACCTGCCAGTCAACGCAGATGGGGGCAGGGAGCAGCGGTCCCGAGCTTATGGCCACCAACGGATCCACCATCAGGACATATGGTGAGCGGACATGGACGGTACGCTCACGGACGCAAATTGGGTCGACTGCCGGCCCTGGGTTCTTTTAGGGCTGTGCTCCGCACCTAATGAGGATTTGGCAGCCTCCCCAGCAGAACTCGTTTTTTCTCAGCCGTTGCTGATCTCCGGAGAGTTTGTACCGGAAAACCCCGCACCGAGGCTGATCCGCCAGCGCAATTTTTACGCAGACAGAAGCTGGGAGCAACCCAGCCTGGCACACCATTGTTTTCCCCGTGCATTTGTCCCAAGAAGCTTGCAGAAGGCCGGTTTTGTTTTTGGCAGGCACGATGCACACCGGACCCAGGCGCGAACGCCCACTGTTGTTGGCTCCACAAGTTGGCGATCCCTCGGCAGGGACCTGCGCTCGCAAAGCTGATGTGTTTCCCCCCTCCCCCTGTCCCTCCACAGACTGACGTGCCCTCCGGTACACATCACCAGCAGGACGGTTCTACTGGATCGGCAACCCCCACTACAGCAGACCCCCTACCCCCCCCGACTCTAAAGGACAGGGGAGGGGGGGAGGTTAGTGCCCCTTCTGGGTGTTCGGGGGGAGGGGGCTGTGTGGGAGCATGATGTGGGGGTTTTCTCCACCCAGAGAAGGCAAGGGGAAGGGAGAACAATGGACCAAAGGAGGAGGTGTTGCCAGGGGGCATCAGATGGGACAGTTAGGTCTATGCACCCCCCGGGGAGAGTAAGAATGACTGGAGCCACGGAGAGAAGAGGGGTGTGAAAGCAGCACCGGCGTGTGTTATGTTAACGTGCCACATATTCCTTTGTTAAACAACAATGTATGATGGTTGGAAGCTTCGGGTCTCGATGCATGGGATTAAAGATATAAAAGGGGAATGCACAGAGACACAGGAGTTCTGTAGTGCTGTTTTTGCTGTTATGTTGTTGGAGAAAGAATAAAGTCTTGTGTTGCTCAGCCCGTTGCCTCGCCTATTCCTTTCTCCACAACATATACATTTCATGTTTTATTTAGCAAAACCGTATGCTCAATATCAGGGCTGCACAGTTAACAGAAAAGCAATTGTGATCGAATTATACAATCTCACAAAATGACACAATTTTTATTTAGTTAGACTTAAATGTTATTTTGCACGCATTGCTGTACAAATTTGCAAACTTGGACTTTATTTCCTCAGAACACTGTGGGCCCTTTTCTCAAATGTATGTTCTCTTATAAATTTGTGACTTTTATCTTATTGTGAATATACAGTATTGTCAATGAGTGGGAGGCAGGTGTCACTGGAGTTGCAAGAAGTAGAGGTAGTGAAGGTACATGAGTTTGCAGAAGGCGAATTACAGAGCTGCGTGGAGGAATCTGATCAGACCTAAATGAAACAGTCATTTTTGTCCCTGACAGACCATCCAATGCAATGGACAGTGCACAAGAGGTGAAGAAAAGGGTGCAGGCAGGGTGGAGTGGGTGGGCATGAATATCGGAGTGATTTGTGACAGAAGGACAGCAGCTAGAGTGAAAGGGGAGATTTACAAGACAGCAGTGAGATCTGCTATGATGTATGGTTTGGAGATAGTGGCACTGACAAAAAGACAGGAGGCGGAGCTGGAGGTGACAGAGTTGAAAATGCTTTAAGAATCTCACTGGGAGTGACAGGATTAGAAATAAACATATCAGAGGGACTGCCCAGGTTGAGCAATTTAGGGATAATTATTATTTTATACAAACACCAAAGAAGCATACACCTCACCCCCCGGGAAGATCTGATCACAATCTGATTCACCGCCTGACTGTGTACAAACCCCTGGTACAAAGACAACCTCCTGTTACCCGCACAGTGAAGAGATGGTCTGACGAGGAAGAGGACACTCTGAAGGACTGTTTTGAATCCACAGCATGGGAGGACACTGACGGCCTCACACACACCATCACAGACTACATCAGCTTCTATGTGGAGAACACCGTACCCACCAAGACCATTCGGTGTTTCTCAAACAACAAACCCTGGATCAACCCTGAGATAAAGTTGCTGCTGATGCAGAAGAAAAGGTTCTTCAGGTCAGAAAACAAGAAGGAGCTGAAGTCCATATAGAAGGAGCTGAGGAGGAAGATTAGAGAGGGGAAGGACAACTATAGGAAGAAGATGGAGGACAAGCTGCAACAGCGACATCAGCGGTGTCTGGAGAGGCATCAAAACCATCTCTGGGCACCAGGATATCTCCCTCCCGGGCCGTGGGGGGTAGGGAGATGGTGAACGACCTGAACCTGTTCTTCAACAGGTTTGACCAACCACCCTCTCCCCTACCTGCCCAGCAATCCCTGCTATCTCCACCTTCATCTAGTCCCCCTGCCCACTGCCTTCCCTCCACTTCCCCTCAACATCCCTCAGCTCTCAGTACACACACCCCAGCTGTTTGTCCCCTCACAGGCCCAACACCCCCTCCTTCCAGCACACAGCCCCCCTGCCCCAGTCTGTCCCATTAAGACCCAGGTGAGAGCTGAGATGAAGATGATCAAGGCGAGGAAGACTGCAGGTCCGGACGGCATCAGCTCGAGGCTCCTCAAGTCCTGTGCAGACCAGCTGTGCTGGATTGTGGAGCACATCTTCAGTCTGAGCCTGAAGCTAGGGAGGGTACCACAGCTATGGAAAACATCCTACGTGGTACCCGTGCCGAAGACTCCACACCCCAAGGACCTGAACAGCTACAGACCAGTGGCCCTCACGTCACACCTAATGAATTATTTAATATTGCTCTGAGTACTGCTATCCCTTTGCTGCTGCAATCCTGTAATTTCCCCATTGTGGGACTAATAAAGGTTAATCGTATCTTATAATAAGAGAGGCAAGGCTGAGATGGTTTGGACATGTGGGGAAGAGGAAGACCATGGATGTAGTTAGGAGGACATGGAGAAGGTTGGTGTTACAGTGGAAGATGAAAGGGATAGGGTGAGATAGAGGCAGATGATCAGCTGTGGCGACCCCTAAATGAAAGAGCCAAAAGGAGAAGAGAGAGATGCTGTTGTGAGTATAGGTTAGTTTCAGGTATTTTAGATGAATAACTCAATTATCAAATGGCAAAACTGTTTACTGGACTGATGGACTGGACTGAGCTGGACTGATGACTCAAAATATGCTGTAATTTTAGTTATGGTAAACTGGAACAAATCTAATTGTAATGTGGGCACACAGTTTTTGTGAATTCTTAAACTCAAAACAGTAGCCTAAAAATGTGTTAAAAGTTTAAATTTTCATTCCCTTATAGCAACAGACACCCATATCAGGCAAGAATGTGAGAAAAGTTGTGAGGTGAAACCAAAGTTTATTCCTATTAGATCTAAATGCAGATTATGACACATGTAAAATGGGTTAAGGAAAAAGTGTTATAGGCTTTAGTATGCAGCCCCTTGAGAGTCTTTAGTCAAAATCCATCCATCCATCCATCCATCCATCTTCTACCGCTTTTCCGGAGGTCCAGGTCGCGAAGGCAGCAGTTCAAGCAGAGAAGCCCAGACTTCCCTCTCCCCAGCCACCTGCTCCAGCTCTTCAGAGAGGATACCAAGGCGTTCCCAGACCAGCTGGGAGACATAATCTCTCCACTGAGTCCTGGGTCTGCCCCGGGGTCTCCTCCCAGTGGGACGTGCCTGAAACACCTCAAGTGGGAGGCGTCCAGGAGGCATCCTACTCAGATGCTCATACCACCTCAACTGACTCCTTTTAATGTGGAGGAGCAGCGGTTCTACTCTGAGCCTCTCCCGGATGACTGAGCTCCTCACCCTATCGTTGAGGGTGAGTCCAGCAATCCTGCGGAGAAAGCTCATTTCAGCCGCTTGTATCCGCGATCTTGTTCTTTCGGTCATTACCCAAAGCTCATGACCCTAGGTGAGAGTAGGAACGTAGATTGACTGGTAAATCAACAGCTTTGCCTTAGAACTAAGCTCCCTCTTCACCACAACAGACCGGTACAACGTCCGCATCACTGCAGATGCTGCTCCAATCCGTCTGTCAATCTCTCGCTCCATTTTCCCCTCACTCGTGAATAAAACCCCAAGATACTTAAACTCCTCCACTTGGGGCAGGAGCCTGTCCCCAACCCAGAGAGGACAATCCACCTTTTTCCGGCTGAGGACCATGGACTCGAACTTGGAGGTGCTGATTCTCATCCCAGCCGCTTCACACTCAGCGGCAAACCATCCCAGCAAGAGCTGTAGGTCATTGCTGGATGAAGCCAACAGGACAACATCATCTGCAAACAACAGAGATGAGATCCTGTGGTCACCAAGCATGACACCCTCCATTCCCTGGCTGCGCCTAGAAATCCTGTCCATAAAAATTATGAACAGGATCGGTGACAAAGGGCAGCCCTGGCAGAGTCCAACTCTCACTGAAAATGAGTCCGACCAAGTGTTGGCAATACGAACCAAACTCTCACAACGGTCGTACAGAGACCGAATAGCTCATAACAACAAGCCCGATACCCCATACTCCCGAAGCACCCCCCACAAATAACCATGAGGGACGTGGTCAAATCCCTTCTCCAAGTCCACAAAACACATGTAAACTGGTTGGGCAAACTCCCACGAACCCTCGAGAATTCTCGAGAGGGTAAAGAGCTGGTCCGATGTGCCACTGCCAGGACAAAAACCACATTGCTCCTCCTGAATCCGAGGTTCGACCAACGGCCGGACTCTCCTCTCCAGTACCTTGGCATAGACCTTCCCAGGGAGGCTGAGGAGTGTGATCCCTCTAAAGTTGGAGCACACCCTCCGGTCCCCTTTTTTGAAGAGAGGAACCACCACCCCGGTTTGCCATGCCAAAGGCACTGCCCCCGACCTCCACGCAATGTTGCAGAGGCGTGTCAACCATGACAGTCCAACAACATCCAGGGCCTTGAGCTACTCAGGGCGAATCTTGTCCACCCCTGGGGCCCGGCCACCAAGGAGATTTTTAACCACCTTGGCGACCTTAACCCCTGTGATAGGCGAGTCATCCCCCTCGTCCACAAACCCTGCTTCCTCTGTGGAAGGTGTATCAGTGGGATTGAGAAGATCCTTGAAGTATTCCTTCCATCGCCCGACGATATCCCCAGTCGAAGTCAACAGTGTCCCATCCACACCATACACAGTGTGGACAGAGAGCTGCTTTCCCCTCCTGAGCCGCCGGACAGTTTGCCAGAATCTCTTTGAGGCCGACCGAAAGTCTTGTTCCATGGCCTCACCGAACTCCTCCCATACCCGGGTTTTTGCTTCAGCAACCACCCGAGCTGCACTCCGCTTGGTCTGCTGGTACACCTCAGCTGCTTTGGGAATCCCACAAGCCAACCAAGCTTGATAGAACTCCTTCTTTCAGCTTAATGGCCCCCCTCACCACTGGTGTCCACCACTTGGTTCGGGGGTTGCCACCATGAGATGCACCGACCACCTTGCGGCCGCAGCTCTGGGCTGCAGCTTCAACAACAGAGGTGGAGAACATGGCCCATTTAGACTCCACGTCTCCAGACTCCCTCGGAATGTGGTTCAAGTTCTTCCGGAGGTGGGAGTTGAAGACCTCCCGGACAGGGGCCTCAGCCAGACGTTCCCAGCACACCCTCACTATACGTTTGGGTCTACCAGGTCTGAATGACTTCCTCCCCTGCCATTGGCTCCAACTCACCACCAGGTGGTGATCAGTTAACAGCTCTGCACCTCTCTTTACCCGAGTGTCCAAGACATACGGTCGCAGGTCTGATGACGCGATAACAAAATCAATCATCGACCTGCGACCTAGGGTGTCCTGGTGCCAGGTGCACATATGGACACCCTTATGCTTGAACATGGTGTTCGTTATGGACAAACTGTGGTTAGCACAGAAGTCCAATAACTGAACACCACTTGGGTTCAGATCAGGCAGACTGTTCCTCCCAATCACCCCCTCCAGGTTTCACTGCCGTTGCCCACGTGCGCATTGAAGTCCCCTAGTAGGACAATGGAGTCTCCAAGAGGAGCACCCTCCAGCACCCCAGTCACAGACTCCAAAAAGGGTGGGTACTCTGAAACATCATTTGGTGCATAGGCACAAATGATGGTCAGGGCCCGTTTCCCAACCCGAAGGCGCAGGGAAGCAACCCTTTCATCCACCGGGGAAAACTCCAATATAGAGGCAGCAAGGTGGGGGGATACAGGCATACCCACCCCTGCTCGTTGCCTTTCGCCCGGGGCAACTCCAGAAAAGGCCAAGCTCCAGCCCCTCTCCAGAAGACTGGTTCCGGAACCGAAGCTGTGTGTTGAGGTGAGGCCGACTATATCTAGCCAGTATCTCTCAACCTCGTACACCAGCTCAGGCTCCTTCCCCACCAGAGAGGTGACATTCCACGTACCAAAAGCCCGTTTAGAAAGCTTGGGATCAGTCCGCCAAGGTCTCCGCCTTTGACCGCCACCTAATCCACATAGCACCGGACCCCCATGATCCCTCCTGCAGGTGGTGAGCCCACTGGAGGGCAGACCCATGTAACTCCTTCGGGCTGAGCCCGGCCGGGTCCCATGGGTGGAAACCCGGCCACCAGAGACTAGCCATCGAGCCCCTCCCGCAGGCCTGGCTCCAGGGTGGGGCCCCGGTAACCCCATACCGGGCGGGGTACACTGAACCCTTGATCTAGAATTTATCATGAGAGTCTGTTGGATCGTTCTTAGTCTGGCTCTTCACCCAGGACCAGTTTGTCTTGGGTGACTCTATCAGAGGCAAATTGCCCCGGACAACATAGCTCCTGGGATCGCTGGGGTACACAAACCCCCCCCCCCACCACCACCACGATAAGGTGACGATCCATGAGGGGGTAGTCAAAATCCATTCAATAGTTTTTGAGTAATCCTGCTAACAAACAGTTATGATGAAAAAGTTGCAAACTTATCAGCAAAATGTTGCAATTTAACAGCAAAACCGTATGTATAACTAACATCGCTTATAAATAACTTGGCTATTTTACCTTAATCTTAAGTTTCAAATATTTTTTTATGGCACCATGCAGATTTTTTACTTTCCACAGTAGAGGTTGTCAACACCTGCCTTAAATGGATGAAAATATAGAAATGAAAATATACTTGGATGGTTGTAAGTATACTTAGGTGGCCTGCCGGAGGGAAGTCTATGTGTGGGGGAAACACTATGAAGTGAGACTTCACATGATGCATTCAGAGCTCATTACTCATTTTAAAAGGCCAGTCTCTGACAGTATCCAGCTGCACACACTCGCACGGCAGCTGCATGTCGTCACGGTTACACCCTTTAAAACCCAGTGTGTCACAGTTGCACTTGTATCAGCCTGAAGCTCAGCCACAGCAGTGACAGCAACATGGCTGCAGTCATAAGTGGAGGGTCAGTTAAGGAGCAGGTGAATCAGCTTCACGTTGTCTTAGGAAATGAGCTTGAACAATGAGCATGTGCCAACTCTCACGGTGGTTGCTACCTACTAGACACACGTTTAAGTATTTCTACTCAATTACTTTTTTCAATAAATTGTATTTTCATAAGGAGTTTTATTGCCGGACACTGTACTTTTTACTCATACTTGAGTTAATCTTGGAACTTCAAATTTCATTTGGTTGTACTGTTACTTTTAGTTTTACTGATTTGAAATGAGTGTGCATCAATATTCAGCTGTCAATATTTTCTACCATCTACAATTTTAGATTATTTAGATTATGTTAGAGACCACATGTAGTTAGGGCCCCTTTACACAGACGGAGATTGCTGGATGACTATTGAGAGATCAAAAATTGACCCGATCTCTCAATGATTCCCTAAAGCCTCAAAAAAGCCTTTTCTGTGTAAATGTTTGGGAGATCGTTGTATGATTTTCATGGTGATCTATATAGATCTTTGAAAGATTCTTGAGAGCTCACTGGGAGACCTGGAAAGATCACTGAAAGATGATTGAGCAATCAAAGAGGCACACACACACACACACATTACTCACAAAAAGTTAGGGATATTTAGCTTTCAGGTGAAATTTATGTAAAAAGTTCACGCTACAGTGATATTACTGTATATCATGAAAGTAGGGCATTTAAGTAGAAGCATGCAATGATGATTTCCTCATCTCAAACAATTTATTGAATCAAAAACCAACAACAGTGATGGGTATACCACAATAAAAAATGCCAATGTCTCAATAACTTGTCATGTGCCCTTGAGCATCAATTGCAGCTTGACAACGATGTCTCATGTTGTTCACAAGTCGACTTATTGCCTGCTGAGGCATGGCATTCCACTCTTCTTGAAGGGTGGCCTTCAGGTCATTGAGGTTGTGGGGTGCAGGGTTACGAGCCTCTACATGGTGACTCAGCTGATTGCATAGGTTTTCTATGGGATTCAGGTCTGGAGAAAGTGCAGGCCACTCCATATGAGGTGCCCCAGCCTCCAGCAGCCGTTCCTTAATGATACAACCTCGATGAGCCACAGCTCTGAGTACTGCTATCCCTTTGCTGCTGCAAAGGGATGAAGATGAAAGATGAAATTAGGCCTATGTTGTTCATGCAGGGGCACAATGACTGGATTAATGATTCAATTCAATTCAAACAACTTTATTTATCCCTCAAGGGGCAATTGATTTAAAAAGCAACTTGTACATTGATGCACCAAGTTGTGCAAACACCAGAGACAATAGACAATACAGGAAGAAACTAAAAGTCACATCTAACCAACCATTAAGAGAGCGTGCTATAATATGATGTTATTCAGGTAGTATTGGCTTGTCACTGTACCATTCACAAGGTGTAGGGCAGTTCTGTATTGACTAGACACACTTGCCCAGATCGTAACACCACCACCACCAAAGGCTCGTCTGGTGACAACAGTGGCTGATGCATAGTGCTCTCCTTGATGTCTCCAACATCGTTGGCAGCCATCATTTCTGCTCAACGTGAATCGACTTTCATCAGAGAACAGCACTGAGGCCCACTGGTCCCTTGTCCAGCATAACTGCTTCCTGGCCCATGAAAGACGATGACACCTGTGCCTGGTAGTGTGGTCAGGTACCCTTGCAGGTCATCTAGCACGCAGACCACACTGATGTAAATGGTTTCAAATGGTCTGACATGACACTTGGGTGCCTCTCACCTCCCCTTAAATGTGCCTGGAGTTGAGTGGCATTCATTTATCTGGTTCCACAGGGTACTGTTCACAATGAAGTGGTCATCAGCATGGGATGTGGCCAAAGGGCATCCACTTCTATGCCTTTCTGTGACTCTTCCAGTCTCTCTGTATCTCTGTTGCAACCTGTTGATGACACTTAACACTCAGTGGCCACTTCCCTCTGAGAAGATCCTGTTTGAAGCCTCGCAATGGCGAGGTACTGTTGATCAATTGTTAGGTGTTGCCTTGGTCTCATGATGTCAAAATGTGAACAGCATGATGAAGAGGACTGTTTAAATACCAATTCTAATTGAACCAGAAAATTTATTGGTCGATTCATGGATGAAACACCTGTTGTGAATTTTGCCGTTAAGCACCTTGTTAGAGAACAGCAAGTTATGCAAAAACTACTGAAACCTTGAACAGTTGGACATGTGCATTCCAAAGGTTAGTAAAGGTCAAATTAAGTTCACCTCTAAAGGTTATAGTGCATTTTAGGGGCATCCTGAAATTTCACCTGAAAACCGATTATCCCTAACTTTCTGTGAGTAGTGTGTGTGTGTGTGTATGAAAACATATATAATGTTTGAAACATATGATTATATTTATCATGTAAACAGTGAAAGATTGCTGGGGTATTTATATTTTCCTTAGACTAGGGTTGCACCTAAATATTGATTTATTGACATCTGGTTTTCAAATAACCCAGCCACAGGGGGTGCAGAAGCCAGTGTACTCCTAGTGCCAGTCCCAAGCCCGGATAAAAGGGGAGGGATGTGTCAGAAAGGGCATCCGGCATAAAACCTTTGCTAAATCGAACATGCGGATCAAAACAAATGAGACTTTCATATTGGATCGGTTGAGGCCTGGGTTCACAACGATCGCCACCGGTCCTGTTAACAGACAGGGTACCAGTGGAAACTGGGCAACTGTTGGTCAAAGATCGAGGAGGAGGAGAGGAGGAAGGTGTGTTAGGAGGGAGAGAGAGAAAAGGAAAGGTAGAAGTGTGGAGGTGAGAGTAGGGACGTTAAATGTAGGGACTATGACAGTTGTTGGCTGAGAGTTGGCTGATATGATGGAGAGAAGAAAGGTAGATATACTGTGTGTTCAAGAAACCAGATGGAAGGGAAGCAAGGCTAGGAGCACTGGAGGGGGATTTAAACTGTTCTACCATGGTGTAGATAGGAAGAGAAATGGAGTAGAAGTAATCTTGAAGGAAGAGTATGTGAAGAGTGTCCAGGAAGTAAAGAGGGAGTCAGACAGGATCAGGAGTTTGAAGATAAAAATTGAAGTTGTGATGTTGAATGTTGTCAGCGCATATATCCCACAAGTTAGATGTCAGGTAGAAGAGAGAGAGGAATTCTGGAGTAAGTTGGATGAAGTTGTAAAAAGTGTTCCTGTGGGAGAGAGTGGTGATTCAAGAGGACTTAAATGGGCATGTAGGTGAAGGGAAAAGAAGTGTAGAGGAGGTTCTGGGTAGGTATGGTCTTAAGATGGTTGTGGGTTTGCTAAAAGGATGGAAATGACTGCAGTGAACACATATTTCAAGGAGAGAGAGAAACATCGGGTGACTTACAGGAGTGGATGAAGGTGCACACAGGTGAACTACATCTTATGCAGAAGGAGAAATCTGACAGAGATAGGAGACTGCGATGTGGTGGCAGGGGAGAATGTAGCTAGGCAGTATCAGATGGTAGTCTGTAGGATGACTGGAAAAAAAAGAAGAGCGTGAAGGCAAAGCCAAAGATTAAGTGGGGAAAGTTACAAAAGGAAGAAGGTCATACAAAGTTCAGGAAGGAGTAGATACAGGTTCTGGGTGGTAGGGAAGAATTACCAGATGACTGGGAAAGTACAGCACAGCTATTGAGGGAAAGGTAAGTGGTGTATCCAGTGGACAGAGGAAGGAAGACAAGGAGACAAGGAGACTCGGTGGTGAAATGAGGAGGTACAGGAAAGTATTCAAAGGGACAGTCAGGGAGATGAAGAAAGTAGACAGGAGTATTTGGAATCTAGGCACATGGTCAAGAGAGAGATGACAAAGGAAAAGACATATAGTGAGTTGTATGAGAGGCTGGACACAAAGGAGGAGAAAGGGACTTGTCGACTGACTAGACAGAGAAATCAAGCTGGAAAGGATGTGCAGCAAGTTAGGTTGGCTACAGTCCTGTGGATCTTAAATTTCTGAATAATATGTGCAACTGTAGGTGCAGGAACATCAAGCTGCTTGGAGATGGTCTTATAGCCTTTACCTTTAACATGCTTGTCTATAATTTTCTTTTTAATCTCCTGAGACAACTCTCTCCTTTGCTTCCTCTGGTCCATGTTTAGTGTGGTTTGGTGTGACTGATTACAAGTTTGTAGACACCTGTGATGTTAATTAGAGGACACATCTTGGTTGAACATGTTCCTATGGTCACATTATTTTCTAGGGGTACCATCATTTATATCCAGGCCTGTTTCATGAGTTTGTTTTTTAAAATAATTCTGTTGAACCTCAATTCAAAAGCATTGTCTCATTTTCATTGGTTAATTTTCATAGAATTTTTATTTATTATCACTTTTGTCAGATTCAAGCTATTTCTGTGACCATTGTGGGGTTTTCTTTCATTAACAGAAGGGTACCAACAATTTTGTCCACATCTGTATATAATGTATGGGTTATATACAGTGGGGCAAAAAAGTATTTAGTCAGCCACCAATTATGCAAGTTCTCCCACTTAAAAGATGAGAGAGGTCTCCAATTTTCATCATAGGTATACCTCAACTATGAGAGACAAAATGAGAAAAAAAAATCCAGAAAATCACAATGAAGGATTTTTAATGAATTAATTGGTAAATTCCTCGGTAAAATAAGTATTTGGTCAATAACAAAAGTTCATCTCAATACTTTGTTATATACCCTTTGTTGGCAATGACAGAGGTCAAACGTTTTCTGTAAGTCTTCACAAGGTTTTCACACACTGTTGCTGGTATTTTGGCCCATTCCTCCATGCAGATCTCCTCTAGTGCAGTGATGTTTTGGGGCTGTCACTGGGCAACACGGACTTTCAACTCCCTCCAAAGATTTTCTATGGGGTTGAGATCTGGAGACTGGCTAGGCCACTCCAGGACCTTGAAATGCCTCTTACGAAGCCACTCCTTCATTGCCCGGGCGGTGTGTTTGGGATCATTGTCATGCTGAAAGACCCAGCCACGTTTCATCTTCAATGCCCTTGCTGATGGAAGAAGGTTTTCACTGAAAATCTCACGATACATGGCCCCATTCATTCTTTCCCTTACACGGATCAGTCGTCCTGGTCCCTTTGCAGAAAAACAGCCCCAAAGCATGATGTTTCCACCCCCATGCTTCACAGTAGGTATGGTGTTCTTTCTCCTCCAAACACGACAAGTTGAGTTTTTACCAAAAAGTTCTATTTTGGTTTCATCTAACCATATGACATTCTCCCAATCCTCTTCTGGATCATCCAAATGCTCTCGAGCAAACTTCAGACGGGCCTGGACGTGTACTGGCTTAAGCAGGGGGACACGTCTGGCGCTGCAGGATTTGAGTCCCTGGCGGTGTAGTGTGTTACTGATGGCAGCCTTTGTTACTTTGGTCCCAGCTCTCTGCAGGTCATTCACTAGGTCCCCCCGTGTGGTTCTAGGATTTTTGCTCACCATTCTCGTGATCATTTTGACCCTACAGGGTGAGATCTTGCGTGGAGCCCCAGATCGAGGGAGATTATCAGTGGTCTTGTATGTCTTCCATTTTCTAATAATTGCTCCCACAGTTGATTTCTTCACACCAAGCTGCTTACCTATTGCAGATTCTGTCTTCCCAGCCTGGTGCAGGTCTACAATTTTGTTTCTGGTGTCCTTTGGCAGCTCTTTGGTCTTGGCCATAGTGGAGTTTGGAGTCTGACTGTTTGAGGTTGTGGACAGGTGTCTTTTATACTGATAATGAGTTCAAACAGGTGCCGTTAATACAGGTAACGAGTGGAGGACAGAGGAGCCTCTTAAAGAAGAAGTTACATGACTGTGAGAGCCAAAAATCTTGCTTGTTTGTAGGTGACCAAATACTTACTTTATCAAGGAATTTACCAATTAATTCATTAAAAATCCTTCAATGTGATTTTCTGAATTTTTTTTCTCATTTTGTCTCTCATAGTTGAGGTATACCTATGATGAAAATTGGAGACCTCTCTCATCTTTTAAGTGGGAGAACTTGCACAAATGGTGGCTGACTAAAAACTTTTTTGCCCCACTGTATATATATATATATATATAACCCATATATATAGGGATATAATGTAGCGCTGTTGGCCCACTCATCTTTGCAGAATTGTTGTAATTCAGCCACATTTTTCGAGCATGTACCGCCTTTTTAAGGTCAGGCCACAGCATCTCAATTGGATTCAGGTCAGGACTTTGACTAGGCCACTCCAAAGTCTTCATTTTGCTTTTCTTAAGCCATTCAGAGGTGGACTTGCTGGTGCGTTTTGGATCATTGTCTTGCTGCAGAACCCAAGTGCGCTTCAGCTTGAGGTCATGAACAGATGGCCGGACATTTTCCTTCAGGATTTTTTGGTAGACAGCAGAATTCATGGTTCCATTTACCACAGCAAGTCTTCCAGGTCCTGAAGCAGCAAAACAGCCCCTGACCATCACACTATCATCATCATATTTTACTGTTGGTATGATGTTCCTTTTCTGAAATGCTGTACTACTTTTACACCAAATGTAATGGGACACACACCTTCCAAAAAGTTCAACATTTGTCTCATCAGTCCACAGAGTATTTTTCCAAAAGTCTTGGGGATCATCAAGATGTTTTCTGGCAAAACTGAGACAAGCCTTTATGTTCTTTTTGCTCGGCAGTGGTTTTCGTCTTGGAACTCTGCCATGCAGGTCATTTTTGCCCAGTCTCTTTCTTATGGTGGAGTCATGAACACTGACCTTAACTGAGGCAAGTGAGGCCTGCAGTTCTTTGGATGTTGTTGTGGGGTCTTTTGTGACCTCTTGGATGGGTCATCACTGTGCTCTTGGGGTAATTTTGATTGGCCGGCCACTCCTGGGAAGGTTCACCACTGTTCCATGTTTTCGCCATTTGTGGATAATGGCTCTCACTGTGGTTCGCTGGAGTCCCAAACCTTTAGAAATGGCTTTATAACCTTTTCCAGACCCTTAATAATAAACACATTCATTTAAAAACTGCATTTTGAGTTTACTTGTGATATTTTTGTCTAATATTTAAATTTGTTTGATGATCTGAAACATTTAAGTGTGACAAACATACAAAAAAATTGAGAAATCAGGAAGGGGGCAAACACTTTTTCACACCACTCTGTGTGTGTGTCTGGGTGGGTGGATGTGTTTTATTTTACCATTAACCTCCCTGCAAATTTAGGAGAAAAATCTCATATTTACAAAAAGATGTAATAATTTGATAAGGTCACAAGTTTACGTCAACAAATTTGCTAATGTAAGAAAAAATATTCAAATGTATGTCATAACACAAAATTATTAGAAAAAAATTGAAAATTGATTAGAAAAGCGCAAAATAAAAAACACTGCATATTTATGTAATAAAAATGTAATTTTATGAGAAAAAAGGGTCTCAAATTTACAAGAGCTACAAATGTATCAAAAAAGTTTCTAAGTTACATGAAGAACGTCCAGATTTATAAGAAAAATCACATTTCTACTTATACTTGAGTAACTGGGGATGCTTTCACACTTTTAGCTTGTTTCAGTCGAACTCAAGTTTGTTTTCTCCATTAGTGAGGTTTGTTTTGTCTGGTGAGAACATGGTAATTGCACTCAGGTACACACCAAAACAAATTCACCGAGATCTGAAAGAAGTGGTCTCGATCCAAATCATCTGGTGAACTCTGGTGCGGTCCTCTAGGTGAGAAAGCATACCAAATTAACACGGTACCAAAAGCTAGAAAACACATGAATTGAGGGTGTTATATTATGAACAGATTTTAATGTATTTCTTTCAAACACCTAAAACACACAACAGGATGAACTGCACACAATGCTGGAGTTGTGAGGAGAAGCAGACTGGTTGGATGATCACATAAATGTTCCTCTATACACAACAAAAATTCAGAAGAGGTTTTCAACCACACACATGCTGACAACATTCAACATCACCATATGCAGTCACACATTCTGATGGGCCACAGATTTCCATGTAACTATGGTAAGGAAAACAACTTCCTGTGTTTACTTTTCTTGTTCCCATGGCAAAAGCATCTGGCCAGTCAGAGGAGAGAACCTTCTCACATGATTCTTGCGTTATTTGATGCGACACATTTTGATTCGCTTGAATTTCTCCATGTGTGAAAGAGAACCAAATCAAGGAAAAAATAATTCAAAGTACCAAACTTAACAGATTCAGACCAAACTAAACAAATTTAGGTGTAATGCTATTTTCACTCAAGCACAATCTCCTCTGGTCACTACCCAGAATGCATTACACTGTGCCCAGGTTATCAGCAGGCAAATTACTGTAAGATAAAACAAAAATCACCTAGAAAAAATGACCACTATGACCTTTCAGGGGCTCCATAACAGCATGCATGGTCTAGTGAACTGAAGAGTAATATTGTTTACAATAGCCAGGAGCTGCAATTAACCTCTACAGGACACAGAGAGACCATCATATTATCTTTGGGGAACAGCTACATTTTTATAGTACCCATATAAGTGCCATCAGGAAAGCAGAAATTGTAGAAAAAGAAAAGAACTCAGACGCATAAACACATTTTAAAATGCTCCCTTCTCTCCTTTTCCTCAGCCTCCTTGTAAATCTTCACTGCCTATAATGATCTGCCAAGCAGGACAGCAGGAGGTGCTGTTAGGGTGCATTTAACACCAGTGCTGCAACACACACACACACACACACACACACACACACACACACACACACAGAGAAGCCGGTTGTTTCCATGACGCAGCATGTCTCTGCAAAAATCGGGAGAGCTCTAAGGGAGGGAATAGGTGACAGAGGGAAAAAGACTGAAAAGTGTGAAGACGACAGCGGGGGTGATGAAGAAAAGGAGCAAGGAGCAAAATACAGAGGGAGAAAAATAAAAGGGGAAAAAACGAAACATGACACAATGATGCATTTTTTTCCACATGTTGACACCGTTACTAGAGGTCTTAATGAAGTGTCAGTGACATGTTTTGGTCCAGTATTTCAGCACCATTTTCAGTCTGTTTTAACAGCCTTCCTCAGAACGGCTCGTTTCAATGCATGTTTCTTTAAATGCTCATGATCCCCCAGTTAACCCTTATTGTGGCAAGATTTCATGGACAGATAGTGCCCCCACTGGCACAGGCGCAGCACGGCACCTGTCATGTGATGTTATATGACATGGACAAAAACACCAGTTGATTTAAGTTGTACAAAGGATTCCACCTCACAAGGTGGCAGACACGTACTGTATAACTTACTGCTCTTGCCTTGGAGGACTTATGTCGGACACAGAACCATCCTGAAACCTCACTAGATCTTACTCGATCGCAAGACTGAGGAAGCAGACTGAGGAAGCATTTGCTCCCGAATTTGCCAACTATGATTCTAAAAAAGAGATTATTTAGCTTATGAAGGTAAATATCTACATTTTGTTATAACACTGGGTGGGTGAAACTGGTTAATGTTCACCTGCTATCGACGCCATTGCCATGTGACTGGGTAGAACAATCATGCCGGTTCCATGTCGTCATATATGATAAATAGCGGCGGAATAAAAGTGAAATTGAGGTGGAATAATCATAACAGTTTCTGGATGTAAGGAAGGAAAATAAAATGACAGACAGAAGAGAAAATAATGACCAGGATGCCGCAAAAGGACGAAGCAAGCGAGCCGCCCGGCCAGCAGTAAGTCTGACGAATTTCTTTGTTGACATTCTGCTAATGTTCTGGTTCATATACTTTGAAGAGAAGATAACAAAAAAACCCAAAACAAGAAACGATGACAAAAACAAGCAAAACCATTCTTTGTGTAAATATATCCAAAAGTCCATTTTTGACCAAAAGTTATGTAATTTGATATGGCTGCTGTGGTATTATGCAAATTAGGTGTGTAAATTTACTCCTATCTCAAACTTTGGATCATATTCTACATCTTTCTAATTTGACAGTAAGCCATTATCTCTTACCACTTTCAAGTTATAGCCTTGGAAATCTCTGACATCTGAACTGAATATTTTCTTGAAAAAAATCTTGACCACTAGGGGCTTATGGTGCAATGGCGTGCCTGTGCCAGTCATTGGGTTAACCCCACCATCCCTTTTTCATTGGTTTGAGAAGACTGGTTGAGGCGTGGCAGGTACCATTTTTCAGTTAATGTCTGCTGATTAGCCATTAGCTCCCGATAGGAAAGATGGATCAAGCTAACTGCTGAATGGGATGATGTAAAAAGCTCAAATAAAGCATTATTGGGGATGGGCATGTGTGGTGTGACAGACTGAACAGATATGGCCATTCATTGTGGTATTATAAGCACACAAACAATCCTGAATGAGTTAATGGCTAACTCGGCTAACATTAGGTGGGCTAATGTCTCTGCTGAGGTGATCTCCAAGGTGTTAGACAGACCAACCTCCGCCAGCTAGTCAAGGTACTAGCAAGCCAGTGTGCCGGACTATTATGTTCCAAATATAACAAAATAAGCCAGGATGACACTAGATACAGTGGTGTGAAAAAGTGTTTGCCCCCTTCCTGATTTCTCATTATTTGTATGTTTGTCACACTTAATTGTTTCAGATCATCAAATTTAAATATTAGACAAAGATAACACAAGTAAACAGAAAATGCAGTTTAAAATGAAGGTGTTTATTATTAAGGAGAAAAAATTCAAACCTACATGGCTTTGTGTGAAAAAGTGATTGCCCCCTAAACCTATTAACTGGTTGGGCCACCCTTAGCAGCAACAACTGCAAACAAGCTTTTGCGATTACTGGCAATGAGTCTTTTACAGCACTGTGGAGGAATTTTGGCCCACTCATCTTTGCTGAATTGTTGTAATTCAGCCACACTGAGAGGTTTTCGAGCATGAACCACTTTTTTAAAGTCATGCCACAGCATCTCAATCAAATTCAGGTCAGGCCTTTGACAAGGCCACTCCAAAGTCTTCATTTTGTTTTTCTTAAGCCATTCAGAGGTGGACTTGCTGGTGTGTTTTGGATAAGATAAGATAAGATAAGATAAGCCTTTATTAGTCCCACAATGGGGAAATTCCAGGATTGCAACAGCACAGGGATAGCAACACTCAGAGCAACAATCAGAAGGCAAGAAAAAAAACAAGCAAGCAAGAGCAGCTAATATACTACATATGTACATATTACTATAAAATATATACACACACACACACACACACACACACACACACACACACACACAGTGCAGAGCACTGTAGCTGGATGAAATAAATATATGAATATATGAACACACAGTGCAGAGCATTGTAGCTAGATGGAATAAATATGTAAATATATAAACACCCACAGTACGGAGCATTGCAGCTAGGTGGAATAAATATGCAAGTATATATCATTGTCTTGCTGCAGAACCCAAGTGCGCTTCAGCTTGAGGTCATGAACAGATGGCCGGACATTTTCCTTCAGGATTTTTTGGTAGACAGCAGAATTCATGGTTCCATTTACCACAGCAAGTCTTCCAGGTCCTAAAGCAGCAAAACAGCCCCTGACCATCACACTATCGTCACCATATTTTACTGTTGGTATGATGTTCCTTTTCTGAAATGCTGTACTACTTTTACACCAAATGTAATGGGACACACACCTTCCAAAAAGTTCAACTTTTGTCTCGTCAGTCCACAGAGTATTTTCCCAAAAATCTTGGGGATCATCAAGATGTTTTATGTCAAAACTGAGATAAGCCTTTATGTTCTTTTTGCTCAGCTGTGGTTTTCATCTTGGAACTTTGCCATGCAGGCCATTTTTGCCCAGTCCCTTTCTTATGGTGGAGTCATGAACACTGACCTTAACTGAGGGAAGTGAGGCCTGCAGTTCTTTGGATGTTGTTGTGGGGTCTTTTGTGACCTCTTGGATGAGTCGTCGCGGCACTCTTGGGGTAATTTTGGTTGGCCGGCCACTCCTGGGAAGGTTCACCACTGTTCCATGTTTTCGCCATTTGTGGATAATGGCTCTCACTGTGGTTCGCTGGAGTCCCAAAGCTTTAGAAATGGCTTTACAGTGATCCCTCGCTACTTCGCGCTTCACCTTTCGCGCCCTCAGTGCATCGCGGATTTTTCAAAAATATTCATCAAAAATTCAAAATTGAGAAATAATGGGCGGGCGCTAGCAGAAGGCAGGGAGACTACATTAGACCATCACGTGTCAACACGGAGAGCAGCACAACTCTCTGCTCGCTGTTGTCGTGTTGGCTGGGCTCGGAAATCTCGCAAGCTGATTGGCCGAGACGTCTCACCCACCTCCTCTCCCTGCCGAGCACCCATGAAGGGAAGAAAGACCGCATTCATTGCTTTTTATCGCTCGTGTTACTTAGTCTCGCCGCGTGGAACTTTTTGCTGTTCTCTTGTGCCATTTTGTGCGAAATAGTCTTCCCGTCGAGGCACTACGCCGCCTCCTGCAGCTTCAGCTCTATCGGAAGCTGCCCTCGATGATCCTGCGCCTCCAGCACCTCACGATGAGGCGTCACCTGAGGAGCAGTAAAGCTCTCATTAACCTGTGCAGTAAATCATTTTCATCTTGAGTTACGTATCTTGTTATAAGAATAAAAGAGTTCTAAAAACATATTTATGTACACTTTGTTTACATCTACGTATGTATGTACACGTACACACACACACACGTATCATATGAGAGTGAGAGAATGAACGTACGTATTGTTTATGGATGACGTCATTGGGGTGACGCTACTTCGCGGTTTTTCACTTTTCGCGGTCGGTTCTGGAACCCATTAACCGCGATAAGTGAGGGATCACTGTATAACCCTTTTCCTTTTCCAGACTGATAGATCTCAATTACTTTGTTTCTCATTTGTTCCTGAATTTCTTTGGATCGCAGCATGATGGCTAGCTTTTGAAGATCTTTTCGTCTACTTCACTTTGTCAGGCAGGTTCTATTAAAGTGATTTCTTGATTGAGAACAGGTGTGGCAAGAGAAACTGAACTCAGCTTTCCAAAGATGTGATAAACCACAGTTAATTTATGTTTTAACGGGGAGGGATCACTTTTTCACACTGGGCCATGTAGGTTTGGGGGTTTTTTTTATCCTTAATAATAAACACCTTCATTTAAAAACTGTATTTTGTGTTTACTCGTGTTATCTTTGTCTAATATTTAAATTTAAATTTGCTTGATGACCTGAAACATTTAAGTGCGACAAACATACAAAAAAATGAGAAATCAGGAAGGGGGCAAACACTTTTTCACACCACTGTAATTAATGAACCAGGTAGGACCGGGTATGTCTAGTAGGGTGACTAGGATTTAAATAAACTATCAATATAAAATGCAGTCATCATACTAACTTTGTAGCAAGATAGTAGCCACAGTAGCTTTACCATCGTTAAATGGGTGGAGATGAAGCCTGGAAGGTTGTACCATTCCAGTGAGCTGCAGTTCTTATTCCACAAAGCAAACTCAAAACCGTTTGCTCAGAGAGGTACTGAGACAAAGACTGACCCTAGCAAAGTAACTTTCGTAACGTTCTGTAATTTCCCAGTTTGGGATCAATAAAGTACATCTATCTAACAAAGTTGTATCTTTCCAAAGCTTTTTCATTGGTAGCCACTCCAGATACCCAAATAAATGTGCAAAAGCACTGAAAAAGTAAAATTTTCATCTTATGTCCACTTCAACAGTCCCTCCAGGATTTCACAGGATGTTTTTATGATTGTTGCAGCCCAAAAAGCCTGAATTTGTGGGAGCTTTTTTTAAAAGTTGCGATGTTTTTAAGACTGTTTTTTGCACTAAAAAGTTGTGGGAAGAATTACAAATTTTAAAGCAGATGTTTTTTTTCCAGTTTACTGCAGTCATGTTATATACAGTATATCAATACAAGAAAAGCACATGATTGTCAAAAATTTACTATTACAGTAATATGTAAATTAAGCAGAAACTTCTGCTGTACAGAAAAACTGTTTTGTGCAACAGCAAATACAAACATTAACATAATATACATTACAACAGCTAAACTGCATTGAATGCATGTTAAGCAGTAGAGATGTGGAAATTATTGGCAGCACCTTCATTTGAAAACTCCCTACCGTCCCCAACCACTTGGTACTGAGCGGAGAGGAAAAAAACAAATAATTTATTCTGTTGCTCTGTATTGGCTATAGGAGTCTGTGTTTTTCTGAAAAAAAAAAAAAAAAAATTACAGACAATATTCTCTCTTTCCATGCCTAACTCCGTCCTAAGTACCTGTCTGTCTGTTGCACGTTGGTCTTGACACACACACACCTTTCATTTATGGGCGGGGGGGGGGGCTTTGTCCATCCAGACCAGAGATCCACAGCTCTAAAGCTCACTGACCAGATGTAGTAATGATTTTACCTCTAAAGATGTACAGTGATCCCTCACTTATCGCAGTTAATGGGTTCCAGAACCGACCACGAAAAGTGAAAAACCGCGAAGTAGCGTCACCCCTAATGACGTCATCCATAAATAATACGTACGTTCATTCTCTCACTCTCTCATATGATACGTGTGTGTGTGTGTGTGTACGTGTACATACATACGTAGATGTAAATAAAGTGTACATAAATATGTTTTTAGAACTCTTTTATTCTTATAACAAGATACGTAACTCAAGATGAAGATGATTTACTTCACAGGTTAATGAGAGCTTTACTGCTCCTCAGGTGACGCCTCATCGTCAGGTGCTAGAAGCGCAGGATCATCGAGGGCAGCTTCCGATAGAGCTGGAGAAGCTGCAGGAGGCAGCGTAGTGGCTCGACAGGAAGACTATTTCGCACAAAATGGCACAAGAGAACAGCGAAAAGTTCCACGCTGCGAGACTACGTAACACGAGCGATAAAGAGCAATGAATGCGGTCTTCCTTCCTTTCATGGGCGCTCGGCAGGGAGAGGAGGTGGGTGAAACGTCTCGGCCAATCAGCTTGCGGGGTGAAATGTCTCGGCCAATCAGCTTGCGAGATTTCCGAGCTGAGCCAACACGAGAACAGCGAACAGAGAGGTGGATTTTTTGAGTTGTGCGGCTCTCCGTGTTGATACCTGATGGTCTAATGTAGTCTCCCTGCCTTCTGCTAGCGCCCGCCCATTATTTCTCAATTTTGAATTTTTGATGAATATTTTTGAAAAATCCGCGATGCACTGAGGGCGCGAAAGGTGAAGCGCAAAGTAGCGAGGGATCACTGTATAACATGTTCAAACACTGGCTGTAGTGTTAGATTTCCTCGCTGTGTTTGTGGTTTTATGGAGTCTCTCCCCCCATGTACTCCCACGACAGGGTGCTTTTGGGACAGGCAGATGTTTTTCAACACAAACCCAGCGAGTCGTACACGCAGTCAGGACGGCGACGTGGCGAGATGTTGACCGGCAGGCTGGGGGAGATGGAGGAAGGGACTGTGTTGGAAACCTCGCGGGTGAGTGTTTTGGTTTTTTTTTTAAATCATACACTCTGTTTGCTGATGTGTTCTGTTAATACTCCTATAAACACGGAAGTGAACGCGGTGCAGTGATGTATTTGATTGGTTAGACTGACTGTTTCAGCGCCAGTCAGAAACAAATTTGGTGAAATTGTCATAACTCTGGCTCTCACGAGCCAGGAAAGGAGATACGAGGGCGACCAGTGAGTTAGCGTAATTTATTAACAAAACACACACTACACAAAATAACGAACAGAGAAGTAAAGAGCCACGTGGGGCTAAAACACACACAGAACTAAGGGAAACATACCACCCAGGGAGAAAGGCTAGAGAGGCGGCGAGGGACGAATACACGCCGAGTCACAACACTTACTTTGGGTGAAGCGCCGAGGTAACGGCGGACTGAAGCTAGACGTAGGAGCTAACAGTCGTGGGAACACAAGGAACGTCTTCCCATAGCGAGGTCGCAGCGACGAGTAACTCTCGGCTGCTCGCTTAAATGGGGGAGATGATTTGGAAATAGGAGACAGCTGTCCCAGCGCAGCTGAACTAGACAGCTGGCAATCAGCTGGGCGCTGTCAAAGAGCGGGCCATGGAAGACCCGGCACGGACTACCCCGGAGCAGGAGCGAACTGGACAACCTGAACGCAGAGAAAAGATAGTTCAGGTCGTGACAGTACTCCTCCCCCGAGCCGCGCCTCCTGGAGCGGCCTAAACCACCCCCCCCCTTCCCGAGGGAAGACCAGGGAGGGCGGTGGGGGCCAGATCTGGGAGAAAGGGAGGGACCAGAAAAAGGAGGCAGGGGAAAAAAAAAAAAAAAAAAAAAACTAGATACAGTATAGGGTCAGATACCATAATAATCTTAACCCCCCCCCCCAAAAAAAAAACCATCACCCCCTCCCCTGCAGAGGCCAGACGGTCTGTGCAGGTGACCACAGGAGGTGGGGAGAAACGACAAGAACCAAAATGCAGAAACATAGCGACACAGTCACGGAAAAAGTTCACAATAACTTAGGGTGAGGACAATAAAAAAAAAACTCATGTCCCCAAGGCCAAAAACTACAAAACTCTGAAAAAAAAAGACTTACACAAGTAAACCCCGACCAAAACAGAATATACAAAGGATGCAACCCGGGCATAAGATCCAAAAATAGAGCCTGGAACTGCAAATTGGCATGAAGATAAAAATACAAAAGGAACAACTCCTCAAACACGTATTAGCACAAAAGTGTCACAAAACAGTCTGGAGGAGGATATAAATACAGGAAAACAAGACTACTCGGAATGAGGCCAGGCAATGTGAAGCAAATGCTACTTAAGGAGAAATTAGAATAGGATCATACTGGGATTATAAAACAAAGAAAATAGGCCAAGGAAATTTTAACTGGGATAACCCCACAATAAGGACTCTAGGGCAGAGAGTTCTTTGATGTCCTGAAAAGTATTAAATTAGGGAGGACAATCAAACGCAAGGCAACAAACAGTCAGTCAATTCTTCCAGGACGCCAGCAGGTGGAGCGGGGCAGGCGATGACAGCTTGTCCGGCGGGCGGCCCGAACACCACCAGGCCAGGAACCACAACACCAGTTCGGGTGGCCTACCCGAGTCCCAGGCTAGGAGACACAGTTTCTCCGGAGGCCGACCCAGATCACCGAACCAGCCAGATGGCTTCCCAGGCGGTCGTCCCGTGACCTCAGACCACGGAGAGCTGAGGGAGAAGTCTTGGTGCAGCTTCCTCCCTGAGGGAAAAGGCAGGAGGAAACTGACCCAGGTGAGAAAAACCCCCACAGTAGTAGGGGGAGAAGAGATGGAGGCCAGGGGCAAAGTTAGCCTGCCATCTAATGGCAACAAGGGTAGGGGGAAACTGGCCCGGGTGAGAGGAACCCCAACAGCGGCAGGAGGAGAAATGATGGAGGCAAGGGACGAAGTCAGCCTGACGTCAGGCGAACACAATCCTCCAGCTCCCACACTAACCGTTACCCGGACCGGCGCAGCACCCCCGGTGGACCCCGATCGGGCCGGCGCAGCACCCCCGGTGGACCCCGATCGGGCCGGCGCAGCACCCCCGGTGGACCCCGATCGGACCGGCGAAACACTCCCGGTGGACCCCAGCTGGACCGGCGAAACATTCCCGGTGGACCCCAGCTGGACCGGCGAAACACTCCCGGTGGACTCCAGCTGGACCGAGACAGCACTCCCAGTGGACTCCAGCTGGACCGGCGAAACACTCCTGGTGGACCCCAGCTGGACCGGCGAAACACTCCCGGGCGCAGCATCTGAGGCGAACACCGTGCAGGGAACCGGAACCTCCGAGATGGCACCCAGAGCAGGTTCGTCTCCGGTGACCCTGGGGAGAGGCTCAGAGGGACAAAAGGAACCGGGATCAGGATCACCGGCAGCGGCAGAGCCCGGCGGAACAGGCTCGAGCGCAGCAGACGGCTGCACCCGGCCCGCCCCCCCAAGAGACAGGCAATAATGCTCCAGAATAGAGAAGAGAAAAACAAAATAGAGCACTTGCCTGATCTCGGGTTCTACCGCCATCCAGGACTTCGATGCTCCGGGCTCAGCGTGCAGGACTCCGTCCTCCGGCTCCAACTCGACTGCGAATGGCTCCGCAGCCGGCATGATGGTTTCCACAGTCAAACGACCTCCAAACGCCGAAGACCGCGTCGACAGCCCACCTGGCGTGGGGGCAGGAGATCTGGACTCTGCTGGGCCGAACCATTCCTCCGTGGAGACCCGGGGACGCTTAATCGTCGGCGCTGGCTCCAACAGGCAGTTCGACCTTCTCCTCTGCCCATAACGTGGCTGTGGGGCTGGGGCAGAACCCTCCAGGGCCGCAGGCCGCCTCCTCCTCGCGCAGCGGTGTACACCTGGCACCGGGGCACACTCAAGGGGAAGAGACACAGAGGACGCAGGATCATATTCAGTTTTTGCAGCGGGAGGAGAGAGCTCAGGGGACTGTGAACCCTGAACTCCTCCCCCAGGAATCAAACAAGGCAATTCACTCATAATGGGAGGAGAATGAAAGAACACTTGCCTGATTCCCGGAGGGCCGGTGGAACCCGCTACAAGGGACTCGAGTCTCTCTTCTCCCAACCGGATAGAAGTGGGGAACCCCCCGGACAGATGAGGCGGTGCTACCCGCACCGGATCGGGACCTGGAACACCTGGAGATGAACTTGCGCTTCTCCCAGCGGCCGGAGTGAATGACGAAGAAGGGGGTGAAACAGCTGAGGAGAGCTGGGGGCCCAAAGCTGACGGGACAGCGGGGAGAGCGGGCCCAGGAGCGGGAGCAGCTGATTCACTTCTTCGGCGAGACACGGGAGCAACAGCAGGCTGGGAGGCGGAATTCGTGTGGTTTCCTGGAGCGGGATCCGGACGGGACTCTCGCTGAAATGAGTGGGGAACTTGGGAGCGACGTCTTCTGAACGTGAGGTCGGGAAAACGCCGCTCCTGTGCAATGAGCGAAGCCAACAGGTCAGCGTATTCCGGATAATCGTTCAGCTCCGGGTTCTTCTCGACCAGCCTGACCGCCGCAATCACGTTCTTCATGGCTATGGGGGGAACGGCGGCGGAAGAAGCGGCTGCCACTCGATCCGCAATGCGCATCGCTGTCATTCTCATCTTCTCCGGGGGAAACCCGGTTGACGTCACTCTATCCTGGGGATCACCCCTGGGTGAGGCGAACTCCTGGACTGGATCGGCGGCAGGAGCGGGATTCCGAAGCGAGGAGCGAAGGCGTTCTGTCCTCGGCTTCCTGCCGGAGTTCTCCTCCAGCCGACGGAGCCTCTCCCAGGCCACAGAGATGTCTGCCCTCCTCGCCTTAACCTCGGGGAGAAGGAAGTAGCGAGAAAAGCAGTTAAGCATACCCTCGGCGAGCTCCAGGCGCCAGCGTATCTCGCTGGGGGCATCGTAGAGGTCCGTGGTGAACAACGTTCCGTCCACAAGGTCCAGAGTCTCCGAGAGATCGTGGCCTGGGTGCCGCATGAGTCTCTTGGAAGGAGACATGATACTGGCTCGCCCGTACCCAGAGGAAGAGAAAAAAGGCGTCGAGTCCTTACAGCCAACTCACGGTCGCGGCCGTCTCACTAGGGCTGCGACCTACTGTCATAACTCTGGCTCTCACGAGCCAGGAAAGGAGATACGAGGGCGACCAGTGAGTTAGCGTAATTTATTAACAAAACACACACTACACAAAATAACGAACAGAAAAGTAAAGAGCCACGTGGGGCTAAAACACACACAGAACTAAGGGAAACATACCACCCAGGGAGAAAGGCTAGAGAGGTGGCGAGGGAAGAATACACGCCGAGTCACAACACTTACTTTGGGTGAAGCGCCGAGGTAACGGCGGACTGAAGCTAGACGTAGGAGCTAACAGTCGTGGGAACACAAGGAACGTCTTCCCATAGCGAGGTCGCAGCGACGAGTAACTCTCGGCTGCTCGCTTAAATGGGGGAGATGATTTGGAAATAGGAGACAGCTGTCCCAGCGCAGCTGAACTAGACAGCTGGCAATCAGCTGGGCGCTGTCAAAGAGCGGGCCATGGAAGACCCGGCACGGACTACCCCGGAGCAGGAGCGAACTGGACAACCTGAACGCAGAGAAAAGATAGTTCAGGTCGTGACAGAAATTGGCAGAAGTTGATGAGGATTGGCCAAAATTGTGGGAAAGTTGCAGTGATTGGACAAAATTGCAAGGTCATGCAATAGTTGCACTGATTGACTGATTTCGCGTGAATTGATGCAATCGTAACATCGCGAAATCCTGGAGGGACTGCTTAAAGAAAGACCTATGTTGATTCAGGAAAAAGTTGTAATATATCTCATTATCATGAGTTTCTGACATCATATTTTGGTTGAGATCAACAAACATCGAATTGTATTGGACAACATATATATATATATATATATATATATATATATATATATATATATATATATATATATATACTGTATATATATATATATATATATATATATACACACACACACACAGTATATACAGTGTGTGTATATACTGTATATACAGTATATTCATTCATCTTCTTCCACTTAATCCTTTTCGGGTCGCGGGGGGCACTGGAGCCTATCCCAGCATCTTTGGGTGAGAGGCAGTGTACACCCTGGACAGATCGCCAGTTCATCACAGGGCCAACACAGAGAGACAGACAACCATTCACTCTCACAGTCATACCTAAGGACAACTTAGAATCCCCAGTTTAATGCCAATTAACCTAACTTGCATGTTTTTGGCATGTGGGAGGAAACCGGAGAAATCTTGGAGTAAACCCACGCAGACACGGGGAGAACATGCAAACTCCACACAGATCACTGTTAGTCGGGGGCTGGGATCGAACCTAGGATCCCCCAGCCAAGAGTGAGTTGTTGTGCTGCCGGCCGCAGTGCTAAACAGTCAGCCACCGCGCCGCCCCTATATATATATATATATATATATACTGTATATACTGTATATATATATATATATATATATATATATATATATATATATATATATATATATATATATATATATATATATATATATATATATATATAAATAAAACAGATATGGATTTTGATGTCTGATATTTATTGACAACAGCCTTTCATGCGAGGCTGCTTAGGCTCTGGCTCCAAAATGTTTCAAAGGAGGGATGAACAAAAAATACCATTTCATATGTAACTAGAAAAGCACTCGGAGAGCGCAGACCGCCGCCAAGCGCCACAGTTCCCCCCCATACAGTGTTTGTGTGTACGTTTTCAGATTCCTTGACCATGAAAACATATGACTAGCAATTGGATTCACAATGATAGGATTAGTGGTTCAGTAGTAAAAGCATTACCTCCTTGGTGGAGGTAATAAACTGAAGTGTTGCTGTTGTGTCCATCTCCTCCATCTCCAAACTCCCAGGCTGCGGGCGTTGCAATTCATCGCACAACCGCGTACAACCCACAGGCCAATGGGTTATGCAAGCGTTTTCATAGATCACTGAAAGCAGCACTCAGGGCTTCACTGACGGATGCAAATTGGGTAGACAGGTTGCCGTGGGTTTTATATTGGGGTTGCGCTCCACGGCAAAAGAGGATTTGGAAGCTTCCCCGGCGGAGAGCTTGTTTTTGCGCAGCCCCTATGGCTGCCCGGGGAATTTCTGCCAAATAATCCCACGCCGGACAGCTGCCCGTCTCAGCTTTTGCAGCATAGTGCAAACACAGGCACGCTGCCGGGCCCGGCCCACCACTGTTTTCCGCGTGCTTTTGTGCCTAAAACTTTGAAGAACGCGGAGTTCGTGTTCGTCAGACACGACGACCAGCGCCTTCCATTGCGCCTGCACACATGTTGAAAATGGCCGTATCTCACAATGTTAAAGAATCCTTTAAAAAATTCCTGTATCCAGACGGTGATCCGGATCATCCCCAAAATTTAATCAGTTCTTCCTTGTACCATTTCCAACAACGCCTGAAAGTTTCATCGAAATCTGTCCAAAACTTTTTGAGTTATCTTGCTAACCAACAGACAGACAGACAAACAGACAGACAAACAGACAAACGCTGGCAAAAACATAACCTCCTGCGGCCTGCGGCCTGGCGGAGGTAATCACTGGGAACTACTTGACTATTTTAACAACCATTAGTCAGGTTCTGTAGTAACACATAAGATATAACCTGTCATCTGTAAAAACAAAATGTTGACATAAATTCTCAAATAATGTTGTTCTATGGATAATCAGAAAATTATAACCCATTTTGAAAGGTGTAAAATTTTTTAATGCAGGAAAATCTGATTTATGGTCAGACATTGGTGGAACTGGCACCAATTTCCAGGTGACCACAGTGCGCCTTTGATGTAGACACCATCCAGCAAGTAGAGGCCAAAATTTTGGAGGATCGCTGTATAACTGTTTGCTAACCAGCCCAAGATGTCAAGATCAGTGAGGGGTCTGTGGAAAAAGAATCATCCATGACCATCTGCACATGCAGAAGTTGTCTACACGATGGATTCCCTGGTTGCTCACACTTTTCCAGAAGCAGGAACGTGGCCATGTGCCAAGAAAACCAGCGAACGTCTTCGAAAGATCAATCACACAGGACGAAACATGGATCCATCACTATGATCCAGAGACCAAAGTCCAGTTGAAGTATTGAATGGATTATGACTCACCACCTCCAAAGAATGCACATGTCCAACCCTCAACAAACAAGGTCATGCTCACAGTCTTTTGGGACCAGCATTGATGATGGATTTCCTGGCAAAGGGTACCACAATTACCAGGACTTACTGCACTTCACTGGTGTAGAAATTGTGGAAGGTCATCAAAACAGAGAGACGTGGTGTTACCTATGTAGAGAAAGACTAATAACTGTGCCAAGTTTTGTTCCTCTCAGTCCATGGGAAATGAGTCAAGGGAAATCATTAATGAACAGCCCTCGTAAATTACAATATTTGTTGACAGCAGTAGAGTGGGTAGAGTACATTTTGAATTTCAACAAGACAAAAAAAATCTTTCCTTTCTTCCACAGTTACATGTTAAATGGTCTAAACATACTACATACAATATACAAAGCACACAGATGGCATTTACATCAGTATGTTTGGCTGGTATTCGCTAAAGCCCTTTGTGTTTGTGAGGATGACACTGTCAAGAATTTAAAACAAACTCATTTTTCCAATCACCACCCTGCTAATAAACAATGTGGCTGAAGGACAGTACATCTGAGAGGGAGTTACAGTGCATGTCCATCTTCTCGATCACAGAAAACAGAGAGGAAGACAACAAGCCCCGAGAGTCAGGAGTAGACCCGGCAGAGAACAGATGGCCTGACACACAAACACACACACACTGAGTCGCTGAGATATGAACACATACGACACGCAAAGACAAACACAGAGACGGCACACTGAGACGGGGAATGATGTATATATAGAATCCCGACAGAGGAAGGCATACATGGACGCTCAGACAAATGGTACAGTCGCAAGCAACAGAAGAGCAGCGTGCACACAGAAGGATTTGTTTGTCATGGAAACACAACTCAAGTGATGATTTTCCAGTGCATATTCAACATCAAGTTGTGGTTCTTATACCTCAGCAGTCAGGTGGAAAAACCCAGAAAGAGAGGAGCAAAGATAAACAGAGAGAGGGAGTTTCATAACAACAGAAGGAGAGGAGAGACAGACAGGCTGTTAGAAAATAACCAAGCAGATAAGGAGGAAGAACGAAGATATATTTATAATAAAAAAAAGTGGAGATAATATCAGAGCAGGAAGCTAGTAAGGAACTGCCGAACCACTCTTGTGCTCTGTGTTATCATCCGCCTGTTTATTGATCACATTCACTCTGACAGGAGAACACTGTTGCCTGAGCTCTGGTTAAATAAGGAAATGAGAGAAAATCCTGCGTCACTGCCGATAGCCACTGTGTGTGTGGGTGAATGGCTCCAACATTTCTGCAAGAGTAAATATCACTGTACAGCATGATTCTGAACCGTTTATCCTACACGTTAATCTATACGTGTGCACTGAGCAGTGGAGGGTAGAGGAGGAAGCGATTTTACTAAAAGTTATGATAACCTTCTGAAGTAATTACTCATGTCCACATATGTTTTGTGGACTTGGAAAAGGCACTCAGTCCTCTGTGGATCGCCACCTTATCAAAGTGTGAGTGTGTGTGTGGGGGGGGGTGTTTGTGTGCCCTTAGGATCCCAAGAGCTATGTTGTCGGGGGCAGCTTGCCCCTGGTAGTGTCTCACAAGGCAAACAGGTCCTGGGTGAATGGCCAGGCCAAGAGCGGTCTAGCAGGATCCCCATGAAAAAGTTACATCAAGGACTCAGTGTACCCCAAGGAGCCACATTGGTCCGCCCTCCCATGGGCTCACCACCTGCAGAAGGGATGATGGGGATCATGGCGCTATGTGAACCACATGGCCTTCTCTGTTTGTATTGCCCCTGTGACCCAGACTCCTGGATAAGCGGGGATGGATGGATGGATGGATGGAAAAGGCACTCAATCACATCCCTTCAAGTGTCCTTTGGGAGTTACTTTAGGACTATGGGATATCAAGCTGTTACTACAGGCTTTTCAGTCCCTGGACCAGAGTGGTGGCTTAGAGGTAGAGCATCCGCCCCATGACCTCCTGGCTGTGGTGTCAAGCCCTGGCCAAGTTATACCAAAGACCACTGTATGTAATGGTACCTCTTGCCTTCTAGCTTGGTACCCAGCAGAATAGAATGGGGGAAGGGGAAAGTCGCCATGCCTAGAAAGTGCCTAGATGCCTCCTCAGATAAATTGTGCTCATCTGTTTTTGTTTTTTTTACTGCATATTTCCACTCCACAAACAAAACCATTAAGGAATGCACAAGACCAGCAACCCTTTGCAGTGGAACTCTCTAACCCACAATGGACCCAAGAACATCTAGGGTTTCCCATCGTCAGTAATGACAGTATGGTTGTCCAGTACCTGTACAACCATAGGATGAGTTTGGTTTGAATTGCCAGCAATTAGTCAATTGAGTTCCTGATCAGGGTTTCCCTTTGTCACAGATTTCCTTAATGATTTTTATAGACAGAACTTAAAGGTGCAGAAAATGTCATGTACAGTTGTCTCAAAATGTCATCTATGCTTTTTGAGGATGGTTTGGTTCTGTTGCTGTGCAGCGATCACCAACAGGCACCGGGTCATTAATAGACAAGTGTGAATCAACTTGAATGAAAACCAGCACTGACAAGTCTGAGTACATGGCCCTCATCCGAAAAAGCTGGGCTTGGGATGAAACCCTGTTTAAAGTGGAGCAGTTCAAGTGTCTCAAGATTTTATTCATGAGTGAAGGGAGAATGGAGCAGGAGATTGATGGATGGATCGATGCAATGTTTGCAGTGATGTGGGCTTTGTGCTGGTTTGTTGTGGTGAAGAAAGAGCTGAACACAAAGGTGAGGCTCTCAATGTACTGGCCGAGCCACAGTCTTACCCTCACCTATGTTCATGAACTCTGGCTAGCGACCCAAAGAATGAGATCTCCAATATAGATAGAAAATAGTGATTTTTTTTTTTTCTGGTGAAGCATTGCAGCAGAGAACAGCGAAGTAAAGGCGCAATAAAGCAATGCTATCCAAAAAATAAAGAACAATTTTTGCTTGTTATAGCACTTTGAATTTTGCTATTGTCATGGTTGCAGAAGACTGTCAGAAGCTGCCAAATTATTTTTCTAGTGTGCAAGTATAAAAGCTGCCTTTTTTATTTGATCAATGACTGCAGCAAGATCATTTAAGGCACTAAAAACAGTGAATAACACTCCACTTGGTGCTTCATTGTAGGAGGACTTTAAAGTTATTTCTTCTATTCTGTTTAATGAAGAGAGAATATGTAATAGCTTCCACTGGAATTGCTGGCAAAAAAATAAAACTACAGAAAGAAAACCCTGCTAGCTAAAAAGTGAAATTGGGTTTTGATAGGTTAGTGAAAAAATATTTTTGAGTTTTCCAAGCCTGCTGAGTTAAATCTGTTGAGTCCAGCATGCTTTTCGTGTTTCTTTCAATATGAGCCTGCAGCTAGCAAGAGCTTCTCAAAAAGAGGGAACTGAATCTTTGTGGATGTACGTATGGATTTTATGTTACAGAAATGTTAAGAGGAGTGAGGTTCGGCTTAGCCGCATATAATTCCTACCAAAATACTATAATCCTTCAGAGTCAGGGCCCGTTTTGTTATCAACAGTGCAGCTTCAGGTTTCATCCTTTGATGACAGCATGAAGTCTTTGTTGGGTGGTTTTCATAGCTTTCAGTCATGTTCATTTTCAAAGATCACAGGAAGGAACCGGGCTTGCTACAGTCTACATGCTACCTTAGAACTGCTGCCAGTGTGCAGAGATGTCCTGTTTGTGTACACTATATGAACAAAAATATTGGGCTACACCTCATAATCACTGAATTCAGGTGTTTCATTCTAGGGAAATCTTAATGCCTCAGCTTACCAAGACATGATTCCAAGTATGTAATTACAGAACCTTAGTGAGCAAGCTCACATACTGCAGGCATCTGCATACTGGTGGGCCCTAAACAGAATTGTGATTAACACAAACCGGACTGGAAAAAAAATAAGTCGCACTCCCTAAAGTTCATTTCAGCCAAAGTTTCTGTATAATAGGAAGTCAGATCCAATCAGAAATGTAGAAGCTAAAGCACTGACAACATAAAAAGACCCCTCCCCCAAATACATGGAACCCCCATTAGATGTGTCTGAAAATCGAATACGCCCAAGGTATTGATGAGTTAAGAGTTTCTGTGAATTTGAAAATCCAATCAGAACTGTGGACGTTGGAATGGTGACAACATAAAAAGACCCCTCCCCAAAATACATGAACCCCTCATTAGATGTGTCTGAAAATTGAATGAGTCGCAGGTATTGATGATTTAGAGCTTCTTTATAAATTTGAAGTCAATCTGATCAGAAATGTAAAACCTTGAGTGATGATAACATGTTGTCAAAAGAACAGATGAACAGACAAACGAACGACTAAACGAATGGGTCAAAAACATACCCTACGCAACTTTCTTCTTCTTCTTCTTCTAGATTTGATTGGTGGTTGGCAACCAGATTACAGGTGCATTACCGCCGCTCACTAGATTATCATCACTCTACACCTCTGTATAAGGAGTTCTGAACAACTCCCCATGTGATAAGAAATTATCTGTCCTTGGACTGGGGTATAATAAATAATAGGGATGTAACGGTTCATGTATTTGTATTCGGATTTTTCGGTACGGCACCTTCGGTTCGGTGCAGAGGCGTACCGAGGTTCCACACGGACCATGTTGAGTGACGGACATGAAGTGTAACTCCCTCGAGCAATACATGCAAACAAAGAGTGCAGCCTGTGGCTGCCCTACTAGTGAATGTCAAAGCCAGAGCTTGAAGACCCTCTTCACATGTCTCCTGTCTGGGAACACTTTGGCTTTCCGATGAAATATGTGAACGGACAAAGGCAAGTAAATAAGATGAAAACAGCATCGGATATGCTTTTGGCAGTATGTTGAACTTGTTAACTCATTTGAAATGGCACTACACAAGCATGAATATTCATTACAGCACGAAAATAAGAAAAAAAAATCTAACACGGTACAAGCGCAGTTTCCAGCGACATTTAGACAGCCTCTCCAGGCCTTTTCAGATCAAACCAAAGTAATAAGAAATGCCTTTGGTGTTTTTATAGCAGCGGATCTAAGGCCATATTCAGGTGTTGAGAACAACAGGTTTAAACACATGCTGAAGATAATTGAACCCTGGTATGAAGTTCCTTGTTGTGCCCACTTCAGCCAGAAAATAATTCCATCCTTTTAAGAACAAGCTACATCTGTTAATGCTGCACTTTAGGCCTGTGTTTTTCAAGGGTGCCCTGGTATGTTCCTTCTTAATTCCCCCCAAAATTGCAAATAATTTGCTGTTGTTGTGCACGGGTGCATTCAGAACCTATACACAACAACAACAAATTTGCAATTTTTTTTGACCAAGTAACAAGTGAAATTAGATAATTAATTTTTCAGAGAAACCTGAACATACCAGAGCACCCTGGTTAAAATCACTGCTTCAGGCAATAAGGAATAAAAGAATAATTCAGACTATTCAAACTTCTATTGTTGCACTTGCCTACATCGTTCATTTACTAAAAAGAGAATTTATTTATTTTACTGTATCCATTGTATTTATTGGAGAACTGACTGCTGGCAGTTTGCAGTTATTTTGGTTTTTTTTGTCAAAGCTGTTCCCGCTTATACAAAAGATAAGCAGTTTTATGTTTTGCATTTTGTTTCCTTCATCATCATCATAGCAGTCTGTCAGAGGCGACAATGACTGTTTCATTTAGGTCTGATCAGATTCGTCCACGCAGCTCTTAATTCGCCTTCCGCTGCCAGGAACTCCTGACCTTGTTAACCTGGGCGACGTCTAAGCCGGTATGAGTTGCTTTCTGACTGACCATTTCATGAAACTGCTTGCAAAGTATTTGAGTACCGCTAGCTTTTGCTGGACTAGTGGCACATTCTTGGCAGATAGAGGTATTATCAGTGGCAAGGACAGGCCAAGACAAACTGACTCCAGTATCTGTTGCAGTGACTGACCAGATGATAGGTTTGTTTATCTCTGCTCTTTGTGTAGTGCATGTCACAATGCACCGACTGGCAAAAGTCCACCACAGACCTTGTGACAGATGTGCTTATCTGCTAGGATGTCCAGTCTCACCCCATGTAACTGGGAGTGGTCCACCACAGACCTGTGACAGATATTGTTTTTAGTTCTGCCAGGATGCCCAGTTTCACCCTCCACACCCTCGGAAGGGCGGGGTTGCCGGCTGAGTCGCCGACGGCCCGACCCATGAGACGGGTAGTATTGGTTTTCATGGTTATCCGGAAGCAAGCAAACCAATGCCTGACCTGACAGTTATCATAAATGTGCTGCTTCTCATAATATGTGCTACTTACTGTACCGAAAATGAACCGAACTGTGGCTTTAACACCAAGGTACGTACCGAACCGTGATTTTAGCATACCGTTACACCCCTAATAAATAACAATAGGACATCCTATGACCTCAGGCATCATAAAGACACAGACAAATGTGTCTTTATGATGTCATATAGACCATGTGTCTTTGAACTCAGGCATCATAGGACACATAGACAAATGTGTCTTTATGATGTCATATAGACCATGAACTCAGGCATCATAGGACGACTTGCAATGCCTATATGACGGCATAGACAAGGACATCATAGGACGGCCTACGAGCTCTGCCTCATCATCAGAATCAGAATCAGAATCAGCTTTATTGGCCAAATATGCACAACACATACAAGGAATTTGACTTTGGCTAAAAACTTGCTCTCATTGTTCAGGTGGAGGATTTAAATAAGGATTCAATGACAACAGAGTATGTACAGTAAATTACAGTCTGTCCACGTTTCTATAAAAGGATGGGAATATATACAGGAATATATGCAGTTATTTACTCAGACTAACCACACTTTCATCATAGCGCGTCCTATGAACTCAGGCATCATAGGATGACTCGCCATGCCTACATGACGGCAAATGTGTAACCTTGACGAATGCCAGTCTACACTACAAATGTGTAAAATGCCAAGCAAAGCGCTGACTTTCTCCAGGTGCTCCAGTTTCTTGGTTTCTATGGGCATGCACGGGCCTTCCTGAACACGGCTGAAAAGCCACTTTTTCAGGCTCGTGCCCATGAACTAGAATTACGATGCACCTATCCCTCAACCAGTGGTCTGAACGAAGAAGAAGAAGACCCACCAGATGGAGAGCAATAGAATGAGGAGAACTGCTGCAAGTCAGAAAGGATGCCGTGAACATGAAACACCTCAAGTTCCACCAGTACGCCGCAGGCATGACTGTGAACAACACAGCCGTCTGAGACAGGAGGAGACCCTTGAGTGGTCTGAACGAAGAAGAAGAAGAAGAAGACCCACCAGATGATGTCTATATGACGGCACATAGACAGAGCACATGACACAAGACATATACAGTGGGGCAAAAAAGTATTTAGTCAGCCACCAATTGTGCAAGTTCTCCCACTTAAAAGATGAGAGAGGTCTCCAATTTTCATCATAGGTATACCTCAACTATGAGAGACAAAATGAGAAAAAAAAAATCCAGAAAATCACATTGAAGGATTTTTAATGAATTAATTGGTAAATTCCTCGGTAAAATAAATATTTGATCACCTACAAACAAGCAAGATTTCTGGCTCTCACAGACCTGTAACTTCTTCTTTAAGAGGCTTCTCTGTCTTCCACTTGTTACCTGTATTAATGGCACCTGTTTGAACTCGTTATCAGTATAAAAGACACCTGTCCACAACCTCAAACAGTCAGACTCCAAACTCCACTATGGCTAAGACCAAAGAGCTGTCAAAGGACACCAGAAACAAAATTGTAGACCTGCACCAGGCTGGGAAGACTGAATCTGCAATAGGTAAGCAGCTTGGTGTGAAGAAATCAACTGTGAGAGCAATTATTAGAAAATGGAAGACATACAAGACCACTGATAATCTCCCTCGATCTGGGGCTCCACGCAAGATCTCACCCCGTGGGGTCAAAATGATCACGAGAACGGTGAGCAAAAATCCTAGAACCACACGAGGGGACCTGGTGAATGACCTGCAGAGAGCTGGGACCAAAGTAACAAAGGCTACCATCAGTAACACACTACGCCACCAGGGACTCAAATCCTGCAGTGCCAGACGTGTCCCCCTGCTTAAGCCAGTACATGTCCACGCCCGTCTGAAGTTTGCTAGAGAGCATTTGGATGATCCAGAAGAGGACTGGGAGAATGTCATATGATCAGATGAAACCAAAATAGAACTTTTTGGTAAAAACTCAACTTGTTGTGTTTGGAGGAGAAAGAACACCATACCTACTGTGAAGCATGGGGGTGAAAACATCATGCTTTGGTGCTGTTTTTCTGCAAAGGGACCAGGACGACTGATCCGTGTAAAGGAAAGAATGAATGGGGCCATGTATCATGAGATTTTGAATGAAAACCTCCTTCCATCAGCAAGGGCATTGAAGATGAAATGTGGCTGGATCTTTCAGCATGACAATGATCCCAAACACATCGCCCGGGCAACAAAGGAGTGGCTTCGTAAGAAGCATTTCAAGGTCCTGGAGTGGCCTAGCCAGTCTCCAGATCTCAACCCCATGGAAAAGCTTTGGAGGGAGTTGAAAGTCCGTGTTTCCCAGCGACAGCCCCAAAACATCACTGCTCTAGAGGAGAGCTGCATGGAGGAATGGGCCGAAATACCAGCAACAGTGTGTGAAAACCTTGTGAAGACTTACAGAGAACGTTTGACCTCTGTCATTGCCAATGAAGGGTATATAACAAAGTATTGAGATGAACTTTTGTTATTGACCAAATACTTTTTACCAAGGAATTTACCAATTAATTCATTAAAAATCCTTCAATGTGATTTTATTGATTTTTTTTTTCTCATTTTGTCTCTCATAGTTGAGGTATACCTATGATGAAAATTGGAGACCTCTCTCATCTTTTAAGTGGGAGAACTTGCACAATTGGTGGTTGACTAAATACTTTTTTGCCCCACTGTATATAGACACAGGTAAGCAACATAACACAGAACAGTGACAGGCAGGAGAAGAAGTAACAAGCAGGGGCAAACAACCCCAGATGGCAGGGCATATTTTGTGTGATTTTTATGTTTTGCTGCATACAAAAGCCATCACATGTGATTGCCACTTAGTGCTGTGTTGCTATACCAATTGTCCTGTAACTGGCAAGAATTCTGTTCCAATGCATCCCCTTTACGGGCATGCACGGGTTTCTATGGGCATGCACGGGTATGCACTAGTAACAATAAGGGATAGGGACCTGTACTTATATAGCACTTTATAACAACAAGTTAGACTTATACAGGACCATTTATTAGACCCTAGGATGCTTTACACACTACACTCAGTGTTTTAGTAGTTTTTTGAACATGCCCAGAGATGGGGCATTTCAAATTGGAGGATTGAGGCTGCAATATTCAAAGCTCTGTCTCCAAAAGTCCATTGATGGGTACTTTTGTCCACATAGTGGACACTGTCTACAGGTTCTAGAATAGGTTAAAAAAGGGCAAAGTACATCTGAGAGGTATTGAGGAGTTAAGGCATGGAAAAATTTGTAGGTGAAAAGGCAGACTTTGTAATGTGATGTGTTGGCACAGTTTGTTGTAGGTGAGAACCACAGAAGCTGATTTTTGAAAGTACTGGATACTATCCAGGGCCTTGCCAGCTACTCCAGATAGTGAATAAGGGTTTCTGCCACTGAATGAGAGAGAGAAGGCCAGAGTATGGAAATGGTTTTGAGATGAAAACAGCAGGATGTCCTAATGGATTTGAGAATCATAAAAGAGGATGGAGCCCAGAATACCTATCTCAGAAGATGGGTGAATGACAGAGGTGTGAAGAAGTCATGATTCGGTTAATTTGGGAACATTTAGCTAAGACGCTTGTCTTTCATTCCGAACTTTTGTCAGAATCAACTGTTTATAATGTAATTGTATTTCTTACATGGCCGTAGACAGACCTCAGCAGTTGGATGTGATTCACTGTATTGTCCAAGACACCCGGGAGGTAGCTTTGTAAGCTTTGTAGCTTGTAATTTAGTTATTTCAATTTAAATAAAAACATAGCAGTCACTCAAATGGTGCTGGGCAGACCTCAAGAGTCGGATGTGCTACATTTTTTATCTTGGATATTTAAAAGCCAGGAAAATTATCAGGACAGCTGTCCGATTTGGGTTAAGACCTGATCAGAGTCCCTACAAGGGCGAAAACGTGTGCGTTCTGTAGACTGCGTTTGTGTACACAGCAGTATTCAGAGTGTTTTTTAAGGCACTGCAGCTGCTGCTCAGTGGCCATGTTTCTCACATATGCAGTGAGTATAATCTGCAGTTCACATGCCCGTACTGCTGGTGGCAGCCAAGAGCCACCAAACTGAGTTGAACAACCGCAATCCAAACACAAAAGAAGAGCACGGTGGCACACATTTAAATGGCAGAGGCAATGGAGGTATGTGAATACAATGATGATCAAGGCAAAAAGGAGCTTTTGCTGTTAGTGGCAGAGGAAGAAAACAGACAGGCAAAAAGACGGACATATGTTCTCCCAGTATTGGCGGATTGCTCAGTACTTCCGCCAGTGGGAGTTTCCTGACACATGTGCAGTTCACTGCGACCATTTGAGTACTTGCACGTGCATTCACTTTTTTGGGGCTGCATGCACCCGGTCAGCGTTCACACACTGCATAGAGTTTGTGCACAAATGCGCCTACTGTGCTTGCTTGCATACCAACGTGTTTTTGCCACCATGAATCGACTTTATCCACTAGCCCAGCCACAGATGTCTCTGTACGAGCCTCACTGCTTATTGCATCTACTCTCCTGTGAGAAGCAGTATTTGAGCCTTGTGTTGTGGTAGGCCAGCGAAGTAGCGTGCAGTCTCTAAATATTTATAAGATACAGTTATGCCAGTGCAAAATAGCAACTGATGACTGTACTAATGCCTGGAAGAAGACAAACACAACAAACATGACAAAGCTTCACAAGCACTGACAAAAAGAAAACACCTGGATTGGTAGGAGACAGAGGACTGAATGTGCACCATTGCACACCTAGTGTACGGTGGAGTGGTCTACATCCACAAGGAGATCTTCAAGCTTCTGGAGCAGCACCGTGGGGAACACAACCATGAGCTCAATGCTCAGAACACAAAACAAGGCCCATAAAGGCAGGATTGAATGAGTTTGGAATGGAAGAACTTGACTGGCCCACACATAGACCTGACTTCTCTCCCATCCAACACCTTTGGGATGAACAATAAAGAGTTTGTGAGCCAGGTCCTCTGGTCCAACATCAGTGTCTGACTTCACAAATGCTCTTCTGGATGAATGAGCAAAAAGTCCCACAGACACACTCCAAATCTGGTAGAAAGCTATGGCAGCAAATTTGGAGCAAACCACATATAAATGCCTCTAAATTTAGAATGGGCTGCCACAGAATAATGTGTAATTGGCCCAGTAGTGATGGGATCCACAGTTCAAACAAATGTACTGAATCACTTTGGTTCATTCACTAAAAAAATCCATTCCAAAGATTCGGACACCAAATCACTCAGTGCTATACTGGAGTGCTAAATGCCTGCCAGTCACTGAACTGAAAAACGTGGCTGAACTAAGTGGGCGGATCTCGCTCCTTCACTGCTCTTCAGTACTTCACTGACTGAACTGGTGAGAACGTGAGGGAGACAACTGCTGTACGAATCAGCAGCTGTGTCGGTCTCTGCTCCACAGTACATGTTCATGTACTGTGGACTTCCAGGTTTGCGAGGCTGTAATAGGCTGTAGAAGGCTAGGGGAGCTATCAGTCAATGACGTGTACGTGATTTGGAAGTGGGGGACGAAATAGCTGCTACAGCCATGGACAGAATTGTTGGTACCCCTCTGTTAATGAAAGAAAAACCCACAATGGTAACAGAAATAACTTGAATCTGACAAAAGTGGTAATAAATAAAAATTCTATGAAAATCAACCAATGAAAATCAGACAATGCTTTTGAATTGTGGTTCAACAGAATTATTTTAAAAAACAAACTCATGAAACAGGCCTGGACAAAAATGATGGTACCCCTAGAAAAGATTGAAAATAATGTGACCATAGGGACATGTTCAACCAAGATCAAAGTGCCTTTATTGTCATTCCATTGCTAATAAACGTGTCCTCTAATTAACATCACAGGTGTCTACAAACTTGTAATCAGTCAGTCGGCCTATTTAAAGGGTGACAAGTAGTCACTGTGCTGTTTGTTGACATGGTGTGTACCACACCAAACATGGACCAGAGGAAGCAAAGGAGAGAGTTGTCTCAGGAGATTAGAAAATTATAGACAAGCATGTTAAAGGTAAAGGCTATAAGACCATCTCCAAGCAGCTTGATGTTCCTGTGACTACAGTTGGACATATTATTCAGAAATTTAAGATCCACGGGACTGTAGCCAGCCTCCCTGGATGTGGCCGCAGGAGGAGACGGATAATACCAATGGTAACAAAAGAGCCCAGAACAACCTCTAAACACATTCATGGTGAACTCCAAGGTCGAGGTACATCAGTGTCAGATCGCACCATCTGTCGTTGTTTGAGCCAAAGTGGACTTCATGGGAGACGACCAAGGAGGACACCACTGTTGAAAACAAATCATAAAAAAGCCAGACTGGAATTTGCCAAACTGCATGTTGACAAGCCAAAAAGCTTCTGGGAGAATGTCCTATGGACAGACGAGACAAAACTGCAACTTTTTGGCAAGGCACATCAACTCTATGTTTACAGACGCAAAAATGAAGCATACCAAGAAAAGAACACTGTCCCTACTGTGAAACATGGAGGAGGTTCTGTTATGTTCTGGGGCTGCTTTGCTGCATCTGGCACAGGGTGTCTTGAATCTGTGCAGGGTACAATGAAATCTCAAGACTATCAAGGTATTCTAGAGAGAAATGTGCTGCCCAGTGTCAGACAGCTTGGTCTCAGTCACAGGTCATGGGTCTTGCAACAGGATAATGACCCAAAACACACAGCTAAAAACACCCAAGAATGGCTAAGAGCCAAACATTGGACTATTCTAAAGTGGCCTTCTATGAGCCCTGATCTAAATCCTATTGAATATCTGTAGAAGGAGCTGAAACATGCCGTCTGGAGAAGGCACCCTTCAAACCTGAGAAAACTGGAGCAGTTTGCTCACGAGGAGTGGGCCAAAATACCTGCTGAGAGGTGCAGAAGTGTCACTGACAGCTACAGAAATCGTTTGATTGCAGTGACTGCCTCAAAAGGTTGTGCAACAAAGTATTAAGTTAAGGGTACCATCATTTTTGTCCAGGCCTGTTTCATGAGTTTGTTTTTAAAATAATTCTGTTGAACCACAATTCAAAAGCACAAAAATTGAACCACAATTCAAAAGCACTGTCTGATTTTCATTGGTTAATTTTCATAGAATTTTTATTTATTACCACTTTTGTCAGATTCAAGTTATTTCTGTGACCATTGTGGGTTTTTCTTTCATTAACAGAGGGGTACCAACAATTTTGTCCACGTCTGTATTTCCTCAGTGATTCGTTCAGTTACAGTCAGTGATTCAGTACAGATTGTTCACCTAAAAGAACTAGTACACGCGAACGAATCGTTCATGAACGTTCCAACTCTATGGCCCAGTACTTTTACCCATATAGTGTATCTACTGTAAATACTTTTGTGTGCTTAATGCTGAGGTTACTGTTCTCTCTAGGCCCTCTGAGAAACTATTCACATAAAAACTCAGATGAAAGAGTGATAAACGAGAGTGCAGTTACTCATCCAGACTTGTTTTAATTTAGCCCTTCAGATATTAATCATGCACACTAATTGTCTGTGCAGCCACCACAGCATTTGACAATATGCTGGAATATTCACATCTTATTAGATCTGAATACATGGGAAAAAAAAACCCTTGTTATGTAAGACTACAAATCCACCTACATATAGAAGCTATTTACAGCAGTGAAGGTCAACTTTAGAGGAAGCCTGAAGGTATGGAAGATTTTGCTTTTCATTTGTTTCACCCACACAAACATACTTTGTCGCTGCTTGTGTTTCCTACTGAACAAATGTTTTATTTCATATGCAGAAACATACATCCTGATAGATTTTTGAAATTATTTTTCATGTTACAACTGAGGGCTTCTTGTTTTACTGGCAAAGTGCAAGTCCTCATTTTTATAAGCACTGCATAAATATATGGAGTTTATAACACTAAATAATGTGCAAATGGGCAATCATAAGTGGAGGCTGGTGTGTATTCAGAGGGAACAAAAATATTGAAGTATGAATTCAATAATCTGTTTACACAGCCGTAATAGTGATATAAATGATGCATTTGAGAGAAGAGGAAGTACAACATACATTAAAGGGAAACGGGGAAAAGAACTAAATGTGAATATTTCTGAAGATGAATGGTAGTAATATTGGCAGACCTGAGTCTCCCACTTCCTCCCGCATTAGGTGAGAACATTGTTGGAAGAATAGTATCCAACTCTTTGTTACACTCAAAATTAGGAGTGAACACCTAATTACATCACAGTTATGGTGGAGACAATGTGGAGCCATGAATGTAGATATTTCCCTCATATTTTAGCTTTGTCCTGGAACTGTGCAGTTCTGGAGGGGATGTACGTTCTGTGATTGTTAAAACTGTCGGTTATGAAATACCAATATCATGTACAGTGCTGTGCCTTTGTAATGTGACTGGAGATATTATGCCAGGAGAGGATGGATATCTACTGAAAATCTTAGTAGTAGCAGCCTGTAAAAAAAAGCAATCACAAGGAAATGAGGCAAGACAGAACCACCATCACAGGCAGAGTGGCTGAAAATTATGGGTGAAGTATACACTATGGAGCAGCCAATTCACAGGTTAGGAAGGCAAGAAGAACAGTTTTGAGAGAAATGGGACAAGTGTAAAATGTGCACGTCTACGACTGAGTAATGTCTGAAAAACCAATTTATTTACTTGGACAGATGTTTCACAGACACAAGCCAACCCCCTATCCTTTTGTTATTTTTGTTGTTTTGTGTATATGTATTATTTTCTAATGTAAAAAACAACAAAAAAATATAAAAAATGAGTCTCAAGGAAAGAAAGAAGCTTAAATGTGTGACCTAGGTGCTGTTTTTGTGACCTCTGTAACCTGGAAAAGAATAAAAATAGTGTTCATTTTATATTTGAGGCTTGTACAAAATTAACTTTTTTATTAATTATTTAGCAAAGTTTGGGGAACAGGATTAAGTACAATGAATAGATCAGGTTTATATATGATAAGCTTCTGTTAAAATTAATTTTAATATTTTTTTGTTGGACAAAAATTGCTTTACTGCCGCAACAAAGTATTTGTAGGGCTGTCTAGACAACCAATTTTGTGGCCTTGAATATTTAGGAGAAATCCAGAGTGAATCTGCAAATATTCTGGACAACCTTTGACCTCCATCAGTGGACTGCATCAGAATCAACATTTTTCAAAAGCGTGTCATGTAAATTTGCAACTTTTTTCACATAATTGCCAACTTTTCTTGTAAATCTGAAACATTTTTCCACATAAATTTAAATTTTTATTGTACATATGCAAATTTTTATTATAGTTCTTTCCTCAGTTACCGCCGCCAAGGAGGCAGTGTGATCAGGGTGGTTTGTTTATTTGTCTGTTTGTTAGCAGGCTTACACAAAATTTTGACTAGAAGTGGCCCTTGGGCTACGGATGAACCCATTAGACTTTGGAGGTGATCCATGAGTACATGCCTCTGCCAAGGCCCTATCTTGCAATGTAATGTGATCATCTGTCCGTCCATCCGTCAGCAGAACTATGCAAAAACTGCGCCACCGTGGGCTGCACGGTGGCGCAGTGGTTTAGCACTGTGGCAGCACAGTTTTACCCTTGGCCGGGGGATCGCGGGGATCATGAGATCGTGGGTTCGATTCCAGCCCCCGACCAACAGTGAGCTGTGTGGAGTTTGCATGTTCTCCCCGTGTTGCGTGGGTTTACTCCGGGATTTCTCCGGTTTCCTCCCGCATACCAAAAACATGTAGGTTTAGGGCGCTCGCGCACGCAGCGACCAGCAGCCAGTGGCTTGTCACCAGACTGCAAACCAAGTCTACCTACGGGTACAAATAAGTAACAAAAAAAAAAAAAAAAAAAAAAAACTACTGGATGAATTTGGCGGAACAGAGGGAGGGAAAGATGGAGCCTTGGCAGAGGTAAGCACTCTCTGAATCTAGTTTTGCAGCTTTTCTCATAAATTTGCAATTGTCATTAAAGTTTCTGTATATATTTGAAAAAAAATTTCATGTAAATTTGTCACTTTTTTGTAATTTATGACTTTACCATCAAGATGCTACTTTTTTCTTGTAAATTGGTGAGATTTTCCTCCTTCATTTGCCTTTTTGTTAAATTTGGTAAAGAGACATTTATAATTTTTTAAAAACTGAGCAATGGAGTGTGTGTGGGGGGGGAACGCTATATAAATCGTTACAGCCCTTGTTTTTGGTGTTGTGTCATTTTGGGGGGGGGGGGGTGGCCTGAGCACATGACAGAGTGGTATGCAAAAATTCGGTCACTCCTTGACAAACAGCACATTCCTTAATTGAAAAGATGGGAAAAAATTACCAGAAAACATTAATACATAATTACATTATTGTCCATAAATGTAACACTTCAATTTAAAAAAAAATATAACCAAAATATATTATTTGTCAAGAGGTGACCAAATTTTTGTATACAACTGTATATGTGTATAACACAAAAATAGTTAAAGCTGATCTGTAAATCTCTAATCTTATTATGGTTTAATTTAAAACGTGCAAACACAATTTTGGTTAGACTTAGATTAGCACATTTTCAAGAGTAGAAAAAACCCTACACTGACACCCATGCCCATCTTCCTTATCCTATTTTCACCTCATATAGTGTCACTATTTTGCTTAAGGTTATTTTTCCGATGGCTCTGAATAGAAGAAAATCCCACTAAAGCTCATAATTCAAAATTTCACAAAAAATCCCATCCACCATATATCCAAGTACTCCTAAAGAGAAAAAGACAACCATTGGACTGAATTTTATGCTATCAATCACCTCCGGTGCACGGCTGTCACCTTGTTTAAATGGGTTCAGACGGTTACGCAATTTTGCATTGAGATGTTTCCAAAATAAAAGTGATAATCTCAAAGATATAAGAGGACATGTGGGTGAAAAGAATAGAGTGCGCCTCTGAGGGGAGCTGGTGCCATCACATTTGGCAGAACCAGAGCCCAGCGTCGACATTAAACTGTCATGCAGCTACCGTCTCAAGGAGCATCCAAAAAAAAAAAAAAATCATGTTTTCCAGCACGTCAGGAAATGTGACTTTACAAGCACAGCGAAAATGTTTCAAATTTTCAAAACAACTCACTATGAAAGATGGACTGATGGATGAATACGCCCAATTTTGCACCCCTAATTTAACATGCTAACCAGTGCATTTCCACCGTGGCCATCACGCACCCGGATTATTCTCTTCAAAAATCTAAAAGGTGAAAAATAGTCCTTCATTTGTTCCTCCAAACCAAAACATGTCACTTCTGCTCATAGTCTAAAAAAAGGAACCCGGCTGCTCAGTGATAGACAAAGTGTTTCAGAGTCGAGAATCTTTTAGACTTTTATGAAGATGATGGTATACTGAAATGTTAATTTGCATCTCAATAGTTGGTCAGGTGGCTTGTCGTGTGCTGACAACTTAAAAGCTCCAGATTCAATCGCTGCCGCGTCCATCAAACGTCTCTCAGCTATCCTCGAGTGAGTCACCAAGCTTTTATCTCCTTGCTCCCTCCAACTCATTAAACGACTGTGAATCGTCAACATTACAAACACATGTCCACATAAGTACCACTGACTCAATTTCCATTTAACGCGAGTCTGCCGAGCGTCACATGCGGCTGAAATAATCACTTGCGGGGATGAATCACCTTGTAACGCAATAACCGGCCATTATCATCCATTTTCATCTCAATGGTGATGAGGAGTGGCAGCGCCAGGCCCTCCCGCTCAATCTTTCTGTGCATGTCTTGGCCTCCATGGCTCATTAATTGTTCAGGATTAACACAGAAAAACTCCTTTCTCACTTTTGCATCCATACACAGTTTTATCGTTTAATATGTCTGTTCTTTCACATCTCAGATTTTGCGTTGTTGCCATTTTTAAAAACATTTTTTTTGTAATATAAAGGTGCATCTCAATAAATATCATCAAAAAGTTAATTTATTGCAGTAATTCAATTCAAAAAGTGAAACTCATATATTGTATGGATCCATTACACACAGAGTGATATATTTCAAGCAATCATCACTGACTGTGGAAACGTCACACTGGACATCATGCAACTTGGATTTTGTGCTTCTCCACTCTTCCTCCAGACTCTGGGACTGTGATTTTCAAATGTCAGGAGCTGGCACCTGATTTGGGGAGCGATGTCATTTGCTGGTGTTGGTCCACTGTGTTTTATCAAGTCCAAAGTCAGTGCAGCCGTCTACCAGGAAATTTTAGAGCACTTCATGCTTCCCTCTGCTGACAAGCCCAATGAAGATGCTGATTTCTTGTTCCAGCAGGACTTGGCACCTGCCTACGCTGCTGAAAGTACCAATACCTGGTTTAATGACCTTGATATCACTGTACTTGACTGGCCAGCAAACTCTCCTGACCTAAACCCCATAGAGAATCTATGGAGTATTGTCAAGAGGAAGATGAGAGACACCAGACTCAACAATGCAGATGAGCTGAAGGCCACTATCAAAGCAACCTAGGCTTCCATCACACCTCAGCAGTACCACAGGCTGATCACCTCCACGCCACCGCCACTGCCACTGCCCATGCAGTAATTCATGCAAAAGGAGCCCCGACCAAATACTGAGTGTGTACATGGACATACATATCAGTAGGCCAACATTTCTCTTAAAAATCCACTTTTTTAAATTGATCTTGTGTAATATTCAAATTTTTTGAGAAACTGAATTTTGGGTATTCAGTAGCTATAAGCCATAATCATCAAAATTAATGGAATCTACACAAAATATGAGTTTCACTTTTTGAATTGAATTACTGCAAAAAAATTAACTTTTTGATGATAGTCTAATTTATTGAGATGCACCAGTAATGTGTTTTTAGCTGCGTTTGTTCAGTTTTGTGTTGACAGTGGAACGCGAAAAGTTATTCAAGGAATATAATAACATTACAATTCAAGACATATTGGAAATTGACCAAGGAACAATTGTTTAGACTCCTGGGGTGATCCAAAACACCGTCTGGATCCAGAATTTTTTTTAAACAAGATTTTCTTTACTAGTATGATTAGAACACTTACTCTGTTGTAATAAATTATTGAAAATGAAAATTAAAGGTATCAATTTTCTTATGAAACAATAACAAAGAATTATGGATGAAAGGACAACCATTTTTATCCATTCTTTGTATTCAACTTTCCTAAAGCCATATAAAAACACGCAAGAACCAAATGTATTTGCAGATTTGTTATTCCCTCTTTACACAGGGATGGAGATCATTGAGAGATTGCCGAGTGATGACAAAATAGCCAGATTTCCAAATGATCTTTCAATGATCTCTCAGCAATCGCCCAGATCTCTCAATGATCTCTCATTGATCCCCATGGTCCTCAAAGTTTTGACTCGGTCCCAAACAATCTCTCAATGTGTCACAGTATAGGGAGGAACTGGACCCAATCGCTGGATGTAAGTTTAACAATTTTATTGAAGAGCTGGTTACCCAGACAAAGCTCAAGAGCTTAACAGATATAAACTACAGCTCGGAAGCGCAACAAAAGACTGAGGTAGTTGCCTCTGTTCCTCCTCTGCTGTTGCTGAAGAGTCAGATGGTCCTTCCCGGGATATAACAGGGTTTGCCTGAGGGGGAGCCGCTGCACGATGGTGTGGTGTTGCGTTGGGAGGGAAGATGCGGAGGTCTGGAGCGCCTCTGCTGACAAGGAAGAGCCGGGCTGAAGAGTCCCCCGGCATGAGCCGCCTCCATCGGCTTGCTTGAGTTCCCCCTCCCTCTGTTCCTTGCTGGTTGCCGGCAGCATCTTTCCCTGCCACTGGAACTTCCACTGTAGCTGCAGCACTGAAAGCAGGAGTCCAGCGAGCGAGGGATACTGTCACAAGGCGGGGAAGCCCTTGATAATTCCCATGGCCATGTCCAGGGAATTAAGGGCCTTTCCCGGTGAATGGGAGGAGCAGGCGTCCCCGATGAGAGCCTTGATGCGGGAAGGAGCCCAAACTTCCTCCTCATCGAGGCTCAGTTGAAAAAAAACTCAACTGTCCACTGAGTCCATGGTGTCGGGTTCTTTCTGTCACGGTGTAAGGAGGAACTGGACCCAATCATTGGATGTAAGTTTAACAATTTTACTGAAGAGCTGGTCACCCAGACACAGCTCGAGGGTTTAAAAGAAATAAACTGCAGCTCAGAAGCGCAACAAAAGACTGAGGCAAAAAAATGAAACAGAACAGGCAGGATACAGACAGGCAGAGGTGTGTTGTTTGCGCCATCACAGATGGCAGACGATATACAAACTATGAATCAAGATAGACATGAGACCCAACCCACACCTTGACACAATGAGTGCTCAACAACCTCACAGATCTCACAATCTTTCAATGAACTCTATTGGTCTTTCACCAAACACTCGGCAATCCCTCAGTGGTGTCTCAGCCATCTCTACCTTTGGGGTGGAAAAATTTGGCATTCATTGAAAGATTGCTGAGAGATCATTGGGAGATCAATGAGATTTTTGAGCGGTCAAGGAGAGCTCAAGGAGCACTCCTTCCAGTGAGTGATCGCTGAACATTAGATAAAAGACCAAGGCAATAAAAGTAATCTTGAATCTTACAGTTCATTGAAAGATCACTAAGAGATCATTGGGAGAGCAATGAGATTGTTGAGCACTCCTTAAGGTCATGGAAAGTTTGTTGAGAGATCCCTTTTCTTTAGTGATCACTGCAAGATTGCTTTGGACAGAGTCAAAACAATCTCTCAACTGTGGCAAACATGGAGATTACTGGAAGATCACTGAAAGATCTTGGTGATCACAGGGATATCACTGAAAGTCTGTTGAGAGATCTGGCCATTTTTTCATCTTTCAATGATTTCTCTACGATCTTACCTCCTTGTATCACAAAAAAAACAAACGGGACACCTGTGTAAAAGCAAAGACAAGTACCACTATCAGAAAGTCTAGAGGAATAAATGAAAATGAAGTTCTGTCTCTGGACACCAGCAAAAACTGGAGTCATTTGAACAATAGTCAAATAGATTCTAATGAACACTGAGTAGTACTGTCAGTATGAAATTCCCCTTTCAGCTGAAAATGGGTTCCTATATTCCCTGACCTAATCATAAAATGTGTTTTACTTCCAAGAATGGTTAACATGGATGGTGTTGATGAAATTTATCTCAGTCTGAGCCATGAAAGCACTTGTGATTGCCAACATGGTGACATTTTGATTCTAACATTCAGTTTTATTTCTCTTTCTGTAACTGTTAATGAAATTATACTGAAGTGAAGTCAACATCTATAAAATATTCCACCAGCCAACATGATTTTTGAACCACTGCAATCAAGACATTGATCATAATTGTTGATGGAGGCATGAAAAAGGCATGAAAAAGTCGTTCCCAGTGACAGCTGGACTCTGCCAGGGCTGCCCTTTGTCAAAGATCCTATTCATAATGTTTATTCACAGGATTTCTAAGCACAGGCAAGGAATGAAGGTTGTCATGTTTGATGACCACAAGAGCTTGTCTCTGCTGTTTGCAGATGATGTATTTCTGTTAGCTTCATCCAGCAATGGCCAACAGGTATTACTGGGATGTTTTGCTAATGAGTGTGAGGTAGCTGGGATGAGAATCAGCACCTCCAAGTCCAAGTCCATGGTCCTCAGCTGGAAAAGGACGGATTGTCCTCTCTAGGTTGGGGACGAGCTCCTGCTCCAACTGGAGAAGTTCAAGTATCTGAGGGTCTTATTCATGAGAGAGGGGAGAATGGAGCAGAAAATTGACAGACGTATTGGGGCAGCATCTGCAGTGATGCAGACGTTGTACTGGTCTGTCGTGGTGAAGAGTTTAAAAGTCTATGTTCCTACCTTCACCTATGGTCAGGAACTTTGGGTGATGGCCGGAAGAATGAGATCACAGATACAAGCAGCTGAAATGAGCTTTCTACATAGGGTGGCTGGACTCACTCAGAGAGATAGGGTGAGGAGCTCAGTTATCTGGGAGAGGTTCAGAGTAGAGCCGCTGCTCCTACACATGGAAAAGGAGCCAGTTGAGATGGTTGGGACTTTTGATCTTCTCTGCTTGGACAACTGCTTCTGCCACCCGGACACTTGGATAGGCAGTAGAAGATGGATGAATGGAATTCTTGATCCTTTAGGACAGGGGTTTGCAACCTCTACTATGAAAAGAGCCAGTTTAAGCAAATTTTGTTCCAGAAAAATATGCACAGAGCCACAAAATATACTTTCTTTTTATGTGTGACACTGTTGGCTTAGAAATCAACTTTTACTCGTAAATCGGGGTTGTCCTTGCCTGCAGCAGTCCACCACCAGCTCCTTAGTTTTCCTCGCGTTGATCTGGAGGCAGTTCCGATGGCACCAGTCCACGAAGTCCTGGATAAGTCCTCTGTACTCAGCTTCATCTCCGTTGGAGATGAGGCCGACAATCGCAGAGTCGTCAGAGAACTTCTGTAGATGGCAGTGTGTTGTGTTGTGTGAGAAGTCCACAGTATAAAGGGTGAACAGGAAGGGAGCCAAAACCGTTCCCTGGGGGGCCCCCGTGCTACCGATGATCGTGTCGGATACACAGTCCCGGGTTCTCACAAACTGTGGCCAGTTAGTGAGGTAGTCCAGGATCCATAATGACAGGTGCTGGTCCACCCCTGCGCACAGCAGCTTGTCCTTCAGGATCATCGGTTGAGTGGTGTTGAAAGCACTGGAGAAGTCAAAGAACATGATCCTCACCGCATTCCCGGGCTTCTCCAGGTGGGACAGAGAACAGTGAAGGAGGAAGATCACTGCATCCTCCACCCCAATGCCATGCTGGTAGGCAAACTGGAGTGGATCCATCGCTGGTCCCACCAGAATCAGAATCAGAATCAGAATGAGATTTATTGCCATTGTTTATGTAGTACACAAACTAGGAATTTGTCTTGGTGCAATGCTGCAACATTAAACATGGAGTAGCACTAAAGATAAAAATAAAAAACTATGCATGCAATAAAAGGTAGAATATGAATAAGTAATACTAATCTATGCAATTTTTAAATACACCAGGGGGCAGAGGTGAGCAAGGAGCAGTCTCTCCAGGGTCTTCATCATGTGGGACCGTCAGGGCCACTGGTCTGTAGCTGTTCAGGTCTTTGGGGTGGGAAGTCTTTGGTACAGGTACCACACAAGATGTTTTCCACAACTGTGATACCCTCCCCAGCTTCAGGCTCAGGTTGAAGATGAGCTCCACAATCCCACACAGCTGATCTGCACAGGACTTGAGGAGCTTTGCGCTGATGCCGTCCGGTCCCGACGCCTTCCTCGCCTTGATCTTCCTCAGCTCTGTCCTCACCTGGGTCTTAGTGAGGGTCATGTTGGGGGGCTGTGTGTTGGGAGTGGGGAGGTGTTGGTGGAGTGGGGTGTGGGCAGCAGGACTCGTTGTCTTTAGAGGCAGCAGTGGTTGTTGTGCAGTCAGTGGGGAGGGCGGCTGGTCAAACCTATTAAAAAACAGGTTCAGATTGTTCACGCACTCCCTGCCCCCCGTGGCCTGGGGGGAGGTATTCTGGAGCCCAGAGATGGTTTTAAGGTTTCTCCAGACCCCACCGATGTTGCTCTGTTGCAGCTTGTCCTCCATCTTCTTCCTGAAGCTGTCCTTGCCTTCTCTGATCTTCCTCCTTAGCTCCCTCTGTACGGACTTCAGCATCTCCCTGTTCCCCAACCTGAAGATCCTCTTCTCTCTCAGAAGTGTTTTTATCTCAGGGTTGATCCAGGGTTTGTTGTTCGAGCAACACCGTATGGTCTTGGTGGGTACGGTGTTGTCCACACAGAAGCTGATGTAGTCCGTGATGGTGTGAGTGAGGCCATCGATGTCCTCACCATGTGGATCGCAGAGCTGCTCCCAGGCAGTGGTTTCAAAGCAGTCCTTTAGAGCGTCCATTGCCTCCTCAGACCATAACTTCACCGTGCGCATTACCGGAGGCTGTCTGTGCACTAGGGGTTTGTACATCAGCAGGAGATGAACCAAGTTGTGATCCGATCTCCCGAGTGGGGGGAGTTGTGATGAGGTGTACGCCTCCTTAGTGTTTGCGTAGAATAAGTCCAGTGTTCTATTGTCTCTAGTGTGGCATGTGACATACTGGGTGAACGTGTGTAGAATGGGAGACAGTGAAATATGGTAGAAATCGCCTGAGATGAGGAGAAGAGAATCTGGGTGTTCTGTCTGCAGCCTGCCAGTTACTGAGTGGATGACGTCACGCACTGTCCCAGCGTTCATCGTCAGATTTGCATAAATAACAATGCAGATCACGTGTGAGTATTCCCTCGGGAGATAGGTAGGCTGCATGCTAACAGTTAGCAGCTCAATGAACAGTGTTGTGTTTGCGCCAAATATACCTTTTGGAATTACGTCCAAGAAGTTCAACCTTGGTTTCATCAGTTCATAACACATTTTCCCACATGTGCTTGGGAGATTTCAAATGGCTTGGATGTTTTTCTTCATAAGATAAGGCTTCTGTCTTGCCACCCTACCCTATAGCCCAGACACATGAAGAAGACGGGAGATTGTTGTCACATGTACTAAACAGCCAGTACTTGCCACAAATTCCTGCAGTTCATTTAATGTTGCTGTCATCCTCTTGGCAGCCTTCCTGACCAGTTTTATTCTCGTCTTTTCATCAATTTTGGAGGGTCGTCCAGTTCTTGGTAATGTCACTGTTGTGCCATATTTTCTCCACTTGATGATGACTGTCTTCACTGTGTTCCATGGTATATTTAACGCCTTGGAAATTCTTTTGTACCCTTCTCCTGACTGTTATCTTTGAACAATGAGATCCTTCTGATGCTTTGGAAGCTCTCTGCGGACCATGGCTTGTGCTGTAAGATGCGACTACAAAAATGTTGGGAAAAGCCAACTAGAACAGCTTAACTATGAGGTTAATCAGAGGCACAAAAGATTTCAGTTTGTTTTTCAATTGCATTGTACAGGTTATAGGTCACATTAATGGTGGAAAAATTTTGAAATGATTTATCTTGGTCTCATTTTTTTACATCATAAAAACCTGGCATTTGAACAGGGGTGTGTAGACTTTTTTATATCCACTGTATATTTTGTGTTGTACATTTTCATTTTTTTTCTGTGCAAATTTATGTCTATTGCAAGTTTTTAACTTTATTTTTTAATAATTTACAGCTTTTTACTGTAAATTTGCAGCTTTCTATAATTTTTTTTGTTGTTTTCCTGATTTAAGACTTTTTCCACATACATATGAAGCTTTTCTAATACATTTTATCATGACTTCAAGACTTTTCTCCATATAAATTTCAAATTTTCGTCACACATTTTCATTTTACTTGCAACTTTGCAATGTTTATTTTTAAACTTTGCTATAAGCTTGCAACTTTTTATGCTAAATCTGCACTTTTCCCCCATAAATTAAAATTTTTTTTATGATATTTTTATCACTTTATATTGTAACTTCTCATGTACAGATGATATTTTAAAATGGTGGTGAGTAGCAATGCATAAGCTTCAAATGTGCTGCCACCTTCTTATTCATGGCCACAAACACACTGGTTCAGCCAGCACCATGGGGCTCACACCCACACACACACACACACACACACACACACAATGTACCTAGCTCTTTAAGCAGGGAGCCGCTCTCTGACTTCCATCTCTCCTTTTTCTTCTCAGGACTACTCTTCCTCCTCTCCTTCCCTTTATCCTTCACTCCATTCAGCTTCCTCTTTTCTCCCTTCTGGCTTTTCTCTGCAGGGAGACACAGGATACGGGCTCGAGTTGAGGATTTAGTTGATTTACTCAATTTAAGTTCAATTTTGCTGAGAAGTGTCCCTGAGCCTGGAGAGAAAGTGGCATAAAATGAAATTTGAGGTGTGTACTGAATGTGAGAAGTCCACAATTACAGAAGGAGACTGGCTACAAAACTCTGAAATACAGAAACATCAACTTAGCCTCTTTAAATCCAATTCTATTTATAATATCACACATAAGCTGAGCTTAAATCTGGATCAGTAAACTGAGGCAAGAATGACAGTGATGGAGGTAAATCTGAGCCAGTGTGTGTTGGCTGGGGAGGAGAATGGACCCGGGTCAGGTGTCTCTGATCCACTGAAGGTGGTGAATGACATGCCCCAGACAGTCTCTCCAACTACAGTCACAAGGTTCAACAACAAGAAAAAAAAAAGGTTCATCTACACCCAAATAAAGATTAATCTCTGCATGAATACTGCCTCACAACAAGACAGAAAATTCATGAAAATGTCTCTAAGAATATTTTATACTCCTGTGTACAAAAAGTTTGGGAATCTTTTACTGAAAATTGCATTTGCATGCATCTGGAGGGACTTGATTTTGCTGCTGTGTGTGACAGTCATTATGAGAATCAGTGAAGGTTTTCCCCTTTTTTATCAGTGTGGCCAAATGTGACTCAGCCCCCGACGAGGTTTAGTGCTTCGGAGCCTCCGTTCATCTTCAGTCACACATTTTTACTTCTGCTGCACCCTGATAAAACTCGGCAGCCTGGGACGCATCTTAATGTTTGTAGTAAAACTTGTTTAGCATTCTGGTTGAAGTTGGAGGGTACAGCTGTGGAGCCATGCGGCCTCAGAAAAATGGCACCCCAGTTAACTTAAGAGTTTAAACAACAGAGAGCCAGAGGGTTATCCATGTGTGTTTTTTATGTGTATTATTGTGTGAGTATCACGGCTCAGCAATGTGACGAGTGCCGGGAGCACTTCTGAAGACCTTCTGTGACTCTGTGGTGGCATCAGCCATCCTGTATGGTGTGGTCTGCTGGAGCAGCAGCATCATGGCTGCCAACAGGAAGAGACTGAACAGGCTGATTAAGAAGGCCAGCTGTAGAAGAGCTTGAAAGAACGAGGCGATGTGATTCATAAACCAAAGTTTATTATCAGCTCCTCTAACAAGTCTCATCTAGGTGCAGCAGCAGAAGAAGGAAAGAGGGCGAACACCTTCGGCTCTACGAACTTATACTCGCACATAACAAAAGACATGCATATCAAAAGCTGACATCCCTCATTATCTTAATCCCCAGATTGTCTTCGTACTCCTCCGCCTGGCCCTGGGGGGTCAGGGCAACCCATCCGGTCTCCACCGCAGTGCCTCGGATGCTCTTTGATCTTCACTGGCGGTTGAGACTCTTTGTCCTGTTCTGAGGTGTGAAGTCGCCTTACATATGTAATCACCAAACATTCTCACATGCTTAAACATATGTTGGTTATGGACTATATGATTAATATAGACCACAGCCCCCCCCAAACGACTAAGAAAAGGACAATAGAAAAATTCACAGTTTAAGATAATTACTATGACATACTAACTGCTACACCTCTTGCCACAGAAGAAACTTTCCAGCAGCCATGCTCCTAAGAGAGTTCAGTGGTAATCATAACAGCATAGTAAAATCACAAGTCAGTCCTAAACTGTTACAGCACAATTAGTGAACAACTGTTGAGTAGTTTGCATCAGTCTCTGTGCCGTCTGGGTTTTAATCTTCTCCCGAATCTGCTGTGGGTCCGCTTGGGCGTCCTGCTGGGACCTTCCTGTAAGGAATCTGCAGCTTGGGAAGGAGAGTGATTATTTGTTCCCTGCAGGGGGGCTGAGTCTTTTCTCTTGGGGGGTCTACCCCGCCGAGGTGCTCTCGCCAACCGTGCAGGCTCGTCTCTCAACAAGAAGGCAGGTTTAAGTCTGTCAATGCTGACTGTTTCTTTTCTATCCCCAAAATCAAGCACAAAGTGTTTATCACCAGGTTCCAGCACTCTGAATGGCCCATTGTATGGTGGGTGGAAAGTTGGTTTTAAAGTTTCATGCCTAACAAAAACGAATTCAGCGTTCTTTAAAGCTTGTGGGACAAAAACCCGTGGAAAAGAGTGATGTGCCGGTCCGGGGAGAGAGTCCGGTCCGTTGCTGCCTAAAAACCTCGGGGCAGGGAGATGCCCTGGTTCTGGGTTCTCTGGTAAAAATTCACCCGGGAGCCTGAGAGGTTGTGCAAAAACTAATTCTGCTGGAGAGGCGTCTAGATCCTCTTTGGGTGCAGCACGCAACCCCAATAAAACCCAGGGAAGTTTATTTACCCAATTTGTATCCGTTAGTGAGGCTCTGAGGGCGGCCTTTAAAGATCTGTGAAAACGCTCGCATAACCCATTAGCCTGAGGGTGATAAGCGGTGGTGCGGTGAATTGTCGCCCCTAAGCTGCTGGCCATGGCTGACCAAAGCTCCGAGACAAATTGAGGCCCCCTATTGGACGTGATGTCCGATGGGACGCCGAAACGTGCCACCCAGTTTGTCAAAAAAACGCGAGCGACTTCCTCCGCTGTGGTTGACGCCAGAGGGACTGCCTCTGGCCAGCGCGTGGTGCGGTCTATCATTGTTAACAGATGTGTGAAACCTTGGAAGGAAGGTAGCGGCCCCACGAGGTCGACATGAACGTGGTCGAACCTTCTAGCAGGGATTGGAAAAGGCTCCAGAGGGGCTTTTGTGTGTTTGTGTATTTTGGCGCGCTGACAAGAAATGCAAGTTTTTGCCCATTCTTTTACGTTTTTGCGCAGGCCAGGCCACACAAACTTTTCGGCGACCATTTTAACCGAAGCGCGCACACCTGGGTGCGCGAGGGAGTGAATCGAGTCGAAAATACGGCGGCGCCATGCAGCTGGGACTAACGGGCGAGGTCGGCCGGTTGAGATATCGCATATTAGGGGGGGCACACGGTCTCGTAAACCCCTTTCCTCCAGCCTTAACCCTGTTGGTCCAGACAGGAGTGCGCGCACGTCCGCGTCACTACTTTGCTCCTCTGCCATGGCTGCATAATCTATCCCTGCATGGATTGGTGCTGCGTATGTGTCCGTGTTGGTGAAAAGCTCTGCGGCTGTGGTAGTATAATCTGTCTCCTCGCGCTCTGGCGATGTCACAGCGCGAGAGAGGCAGTCTGCTACCACGTTAAGTTTGCCTGCCACATGTCGAATGTCTGTGGTGAACTCTGAAATCGCAGCTAGCTGTCTTTGTTGCCTGCCTGACCACGGTTCGGAAATTTTAGCCATCGCAAAGGTGAGCGGTTTGTGGTCTACAAAAGCCATGAAACGCCGCCCTTCTAACCAGAACTGGAAGTGGCGGATGGATAAATGAAGCGCTAGCAGCTCCCTGTCAAAAGTGCTGTATTTACGCTCAGTTTGGTTTAGCGATTTGCTGAAGAATGCCAAAGGTTGCCAGATTCTGCTGACGTGTTGTTCTACAACTGCCCCTATGGCCAAGTCCGAAGCGTCTGTGGTTAGCGCAATGCGGGCTGCGGGATCGGGGTGAACCAACAATGTGGCATTAGCTAGGGCACTTTTTACTTCGGCGAAGGCGCGTTCGCGCTCCGGGGTCCATTCGACCGCGTTGGAAGGTTTTTGTTTTCTGAGCGCGTCATATAGGGGCTGCATGAGCTGAGCTGCGTGGGGGAGGAAACGGTTGTAAAAATTAACCATTCCTAAAAATTCTTGCAGCGATTTGACGGTTTGTGGCCGTGGGAAACTTTTTATCGCGTGAACTTTGTCTGGCAGTGGGACTGCCCCCTTCGGAGAAACTCTGTGTCCTAAAAAATCAATTTGTGACACGCCGAATTTGCATTTGGCTGGATTGATTATTAACCCGTGCTCTTCTAGCCTCTGAAAAACCATAGTGAGATGTCGCTCGTGTTCTTCCTCAGACGGGCTGGCTACCAGCATATCGTCGAGGTAGACGAAAACAAAAGGGAGGTCGCGTAATACTGCGTCCATCATCCGCTGAAAGGTTTGAGCCGCGCCTTTGAGGCCGAAAGGCATCCGCAAAAATTCAAAAAGGCCGAAGGGGGTTATTACAGCTGTTTTAGGAATGTCCTCTGCTCGAACTGGGACTTGATGATAACCGCAGACCAGGTCTATTTTTGAAAAAATGCGCGCACCCGCCAGACGTAGTGAAAAATCTTGAATGTGAGGAATTGGGTAGCGGTCATGCGCTGTCGCATTGTTTAATCTGCGGTAATCGCCGCACGGTCTCCAAGAACCGTCGGATTTCGGGACCATGTGAAGTGGTGACGCCCAGGGGCTTTTCGAGCGTCTGATAATGCCTAATTTTTCAAGGGTAGTAAACTCGTCCCGAGCTATGGCGAGCTTGGTCGTGTCTAAGCGCCGAGCTTTGGCGAATACGGGTAGGCCCGTTGTGGGAATAAAGTGTTTGACCCCGTGTTTAGCCACTGTGGCTGAGAATTTGGGAATTGTGAGTGCTGGAAATTGGGTGAGGAGTTGATCAAACTTACCTCCTGCTGTGGTGACGCTGGCCTGCACGGGTGGTGGAGAAACTCGAGCTGCGCAGGGAATAGAAGCAAAGGACAGTGCATTAACCAAGCGTCTGTTCGCTAGATCAACTAATAACCCATGTGCACACAAAAAATCTGCGCCCAACAAGTTAAAACTCACCGCCGCTACAACAAATGTTCATCTGTAGTTGCGGCCGTGGATGCGGAGGTGCAGGCTCTTTTCGCCAAAAGTGTCGATGCTGGAGCCGTTGGCTGCCACCGCTCCATTGCCCCGGGTGCCCATGGCCCGATCTGCTTGGGAGGGCATGACAAAACTTAGTTGAGCTCCCGTGTCAATAAGGAACTGCTTGCCGGTGTGTCCGTCCGTCACATATAACAGCTTGCTTTTTTCGACGACAACCGCTGCTGTTAACGGCTCTCGGCTTTGGCGTTTCCCGAAATCGTGAATTTGCAGGGGGGAACGCATTTGTGAGCCTTCTCGGCGAAGCGGTGGTGGTAATAACAAACGTCGCTCCGTCTGTTACGTTTTGGCCGTGTCGCTGTCACCACGGGCTGGTTCTGCTCGGTGGTTTGTGGCTCCCCGTGGCTCTGGGCATCAGCGTTGAAGTCTGCGGATGCTGCTGTGAGTGTCTGCTCCTTGCAGGCATTGACGAGCCGTTGAGCTTCGTGAGCCAGCACGCGGAAGCCTTGCTGGGTGCTGCATCGCATGTTGGCAAGCGTCCCTCTCATGTGTGGCGGCAGCGTACTGAGGAATATGAATTGGAAGAGGAAGTTGTCATTGTCCTCTTCTTTAAGCTGCAGCAAGTCCTCCATGAGGGCCTTGGGTCTGCATCCTCTGTGGCCGTAGACCGTCAGGATCCTCTCGGCTCTCTCTTCGGCTGAGGGGACGTAATTTGCCACGATGGTTGCTTTCAGTACTTTATATTTGTCTTGGGCCGGCGGCCGCTGGATAATGCTCCGCACACACCTCGAAGTGGTGGCGTCGAGTTTGGCGACGATGTGATACAACTTCGTATCGTCAGCCGTGATGCCTGCCAGTGTAAACTGGGCTTCAGCTTGCTGAAACCACGAGGCGGGGTCTTCCTGCCAGAAGTCCGGCAGCTTGACAGTGATGGCGTTTGCGTGGACCGTCATTGATGTGTCCGCAGGGTGAGAGTGCCTTGCTTCGGCTCTCTCAGCGGCGCTGGTGCTCGGTTGAGCCCTCTCTATCACTTCTGCCGAGGGGGAACGTCGTCCATCTGTTCCCCTGTCTGCGTGGGCGCCGGCATCTGCCTGGGTCGCCACAGATGAGTTGATCGCGGGGAACGCCTCTGGTCCATGCTCGCGTCAGGGTCACCAGTGTAGAAGAGCTTGAAAGAACGAGGCGATGTGATTCATAAACCAAAGTTTATTATCAGCTCCTCTAACAAGTCTCATCTAGGTGCAGCAGCAGAAGAAGGAAAGAGGGCGAACACCTTCGGCTCTACGAACTTATACTCGCACATAACAAAAGACATGCATATCAAAAGCTGACATCCCTCATTATCTTAATCCCCCCATTGTCTTCGTACTCCTCCGCCTGGCCCTGGGGGGTCAGGGCAACCCATCCGGTCTCCACCGCAGTGCCTCGGATGCTCTTTGATCTTCACTGGCGGTTGAGACTCTTTGTCCTGTTATGAGGTGTGAAGTCGCCTTACATATGTAATCACCAAACATTCTCACATGCTTAAACATATGTTGGTTATGGAATATATGATTAATATAGACCACACCAGCTGTGTTTCTGGGTGTCACCTCAACCCAATGGATGTACTACGAGTAATCCCCAGTGTCAAACAGCTAGGTTTCCATCAGCGGTCATGAGTCTTACAGCAGGACAAAAACCCGAAGCATACTTTAGAAAGCACCAAGACTAGTTAACAGACTGAAGTGTCCAGCAATGAGTCCAGATCTAAATCCCACCGAGCACCGGTAAAGAGGTCTCAAAACAGCACTTACAACAAGGATCCTTTCAAATCTACATGATTTGGAGCAGCTGGAAAAAGAAGAGTGGTCCAAAATTCCAGTGGAAAGGTGGAACAAACTCTCTGTGATTGTTACAGGAAGTGACTGATTTCAAATATTTCCTCCAAAGGCTGTCCTACCAAATATTAAGATAAGATGGAGAGGAATTTAGAGTGTCTCAGATTTGGCTTTTTTTCCTCTGCTTTTTTGTGTCGTTCCAATGCAAGCAAAATAAATAAACTTAATAAAATCATTTGTAATTGCAGCGATGTTCTAGAAGTGCTCTAGTTCAAGCTGAAGTGGTGTTATCTGACAGAAAGGCAGATGTTTTTAACCAATGTCTTTAACCATGACTGTAGTTCTTTTCACGATGCATATTCAAGTGTTTTTTGTTTTTTATTGATCAGTTGATTTTTAACTAGAATTGCAGTCAACAAAGATGCAGACCCGAATTGCTGGTGTGGAAATCAATGGTAAATTCTAAGTACAGTGCATCTGGAAAGCACTCACAGTGCTTCACTTTTTCCACATTGTGTTATGTTACAGCCTTATTCCAAAAGGGATTAAATTCATTTTTTTTCCTCAAAATTCTACACACAATACTCCATAATGACAACATGAAAAAAGTTTTTTCTTTGAGATTTTTGCAAATTTATTAAAAATAAAAACCTGACTTCCGGTTATGGCTGCCACGTAGGACGGACGTGTCTCGCTCTGCTCTGCTTCTGGAGAAAAAAAATCGGCAAATAACTCTCTCATTTGGGACAGAACGTATCCCAGCATTTGGGCGAGGATATGTCGGCGAAGCCTAAGGCTGGAAAACCAGGAAAAGGAAAAAGCGAGCCGCCGAAACAGTCCAAATTAACGGACTTTCAGGTCTGTGACGCAGCAAACAAAACTCCATATATGGCGGAGGAGGCTGGCGGCGGTGCGATGTCTGCGGGGAATGGCGCAGATGCGCTGATGGCTGCCATGAGTTCAATGAGAGCGGACTTTTCCTCTAGATTTGATGGGATTATGACAGCGTTGGAAGGAATAAGAAAGGAATTGGGTGACTGTGTAGAACGAACGGCGCAGATGGAGCTCCGTCTCGCTAGTGCTGAAGATGACGTCACCCGTCTTCAATTAAAGGTGCGCACTTTGGAAAAAAAAAAAAAATCTCTGGAAGATAATATTTTGGATTTGGAATCTCGGTCGAGACAGAATAATTTGAGGCTGGTGGGTCTTCCAGAGGAATCAGAAGGTCGGGACGTATGTTCCTTTCTGGAAAAGTGGATTCCGGAGGTGCTGGGCAGCGAGGAGTTGCAATCAGCAGTGGTTCTGGAAAAAGCACATCGTATTGGCCCACGGAGAGATAAGGGACCGCCGAGGACCTTAATTATGAAGTTTCTTAGCAACAGAGACAGGATGAAGATCTTCAACGCTGCACGTGCTAAAGGAGAGATTAAACACCAGGACCAGCAGGTGCGGTTCTACCCAGATTTGGCCACAGGAATCCAGCAATTGAGGAAGCAGTTTGATCCCATACGTAAGGAGCTGCGCAACCTTGGGATTCGTCATGGTGTAATCTATCCTGCGAGACTGCTGACCACGTATGAGGGCAGAACCCACATCTTCAAGACCCCAGAGGAGGCGCAGGAGTTCATCAAGAAGATCAAAGAAGAAGAAGAGACTGGTGGGAGCTAAGCATGAACAAAATATAAGGTAGAATAATTAAGCATTTGCACAGGCATCTGACTGACTTGAAGTAAATAGTAAGTTTACAAAATATAGATTGTATTATATATTAAAAAAACAAAACAAAAACAAAACAAACAAAAAAAAAAACTATGATGTACAAAGTTGTTAAAAATTTTGGAGTTAAGTTGGAAAACTACAGAGGAGAGTTAATGTTACGTCATTAAAAGCAGTAGAGTTAGGGTGATTGGGAGGATGAAGAAGGAGTGGCTTAGGCTGTTCCCCGTGGGTGTGGAACGGTCGATGGCTATATCGGGAGACAGAATTTTTCTTTTGATTTTGGGGGGTTTGCCACAAGTGTGGGAAGGGGAAATTTGTTTGTGTGTAGTTTGTAGGATGAATGTTCAACCACTCATGTTTTTGCTTCTCTGTATGAGCATGTTTACACTGCAAGGTAATCCTAAACTCTCTATTGATCATGGACCAAAGTGTTAATCTTAATTTAACTTCATGGAATTGCAGAGGTCTACAAAATTTAAAAAAACTTAAACAAGTTATGAATAAAATAAAGGACATGGGTTCAAGAATTGTGTTTTTACAAGAAACTCATCTGATAGAGGAGGATGTTAAAAGAATTAGGAGTAGATGGCAGGGAAGTGTATTCACCTCTTCATTTTCATCCCGAGCCAGGGGAGTTATGACTCTCATACATAAATCAGTTCCTTTTCAGGTGAAAAATGTAATTGGAGACAAATTTGGAAGATATGTAATCATTCAAGGTTCTTTGCTATTAGAAAATATAAATCTTGTGAACTTATATGGTCCCAATATAGATGATCAGAAGTTCTTTGCTAATTTATTTCTCATCTTATCATCACTTACAGGGCAACATATAATAGCAGGGGATTTTAATTGTACATTGAATCCAGGTGTGGATAGATCAACAGGACTGGATTGTACGCACATTGGATGTAGGATGACTATTAATCATTTTATGAAAGAACTGAGATTGTTAGATATATGGAGAGAAATGAAACCACAAGTTAAAGCCTATTCTTGTTATTCCAGTACCTACAAGACATTCTCACGTATTGATTATTTTTTGATTTCCACAGAATTAAGGTCCAAGATTCAAAACTGCTTTTATGATAACATCGTGATTTCTGATCATGCACCCTGTTGTCTAATATATGTAGATAAAAAATTGACAAAGGAATCAGGTAGATGGCAATTTCAGCATAAATGGCTTCAGGATGAGGAATTTGTCAAGTATATAGAAAAACAGATAGACGAGTTCTTTGACATCAATACTACACAAACATCAGCATGTGTAAAGTGGGAGGCTTTCAAAGCTTTTATTAGGGGACATATTATTAGTTATACAGGATCAAAATCTAAGAAGACTCGAGAGGAGAGAGCTAAATTGGAACATAAAATAAAAAGTCTTCAGGAAAAAGTGTATGCAGGAAGTGACCCAAGGTTGGAGAATGAATTACTGATTTTGAGAGCTGAATACGACAAAAAATCAGCGAATAGAGCTGCCTCGAGTCTTCTAAGATTGAAACAATCTTTTTATGAACAAGGTGAAAAATCAGGAAAATTATTAGCATGGCAGATTAAACAATTGGAAATTAAAACACCAATTACCAGTATTATAAGTAACGGACAGGTAGTTATAGATCCTTTAGAAATTAATAGAGCCTTTAGAGATTACTATGAAAAATTATATGATACCAAAAATGAACCTGATTTAACAAAACTAAATGGGTTTTTGAATGAACTATCTATACCGTGTATTCCAAATGAAAACAGGGAGATATTGGAGTCTAAAATTAGTCAAGAAGAAGTTGGGCTAGCCATTGATAATATGAAATCAGGAAAAAGTGCAGGACCAGATGGTCTTCCAGTTGACCTTTATAAAAAATTTAAGAATAAATTAATAAAACCTTTTTTGGAAATGGTTTTAGAAGCATTTCAAAATAATAATTTACCATCATACATAAATAATGCCTTAATTATACTGCTGCCAAAACCAGGTAAGCCCTCTAATAAATGTGAAAATATGAGACCAATAAGCCTATTAAACGCCGACCTTAAGATAATCTGTAAAATTTTAGCAAGACGAATACAAGAAATTTTACCAAATATTATTAATCGAGATCAGAATGGCTTTATAAAGGGTAGACAAGGCTTCCATAATGTAAGAAGACTATTTAATATTATTTATTTTAATAAAGAAGCACCGGATACAGCTCTCCTATCATTGGACGCCGAAAAGGCCTTTGATAGAGTTGAATGGCCCTTTCTTTTTGAAGTCCTACAAAGGTTTGGACTTGGAAATAATTTCATAAAATGGGTTCAAATAATATACAATAATGCTACAGCAGAAATCCTAACAAATAACAATATTTCAAAACCAATAAAAATCAATAGAGGATGTCGACAAGGCTGTCCACTTTCACCTTTACTGTTTACTATGGCAATTGAACCTTTAGCGATAGCGATACGTTTACATTCACAAATATATGGAATTAAAGTTGGACCAACAGAACATAAAATCTCCCTGTACGCCGATGATATAATTTTGTTTATGTCGAATCTAAAAAAATCAATTCCAACCTTGTTGAATTTAATAAAGAATTTTGGGGAAATATCAGGATATAAAATAAATAAAACTAAATCTTCAATATTAATGCTAAATGAGACCCAGAGAAATTACCCAGCCCCTGAGGTAAATCAATTCAATGTTGTAAATCAGTTTAAATATTTAGGAATCCAAATTATGCCTAAGCTAGAATCAGTCGCCAGTGTCAACTATGAAGCCTTAATGTTAGATATCAATGAGTTAACTCAGAGATGGATGTCACTACCAATGTCGATGATCGGGAGAATCAATATACTTAAAAGTAATATTTTACCTAAAATACTTTATTTATTTCAATACATTCCCTTATCACCACCTTTAGATCTATTCTCAAGAATAAAAAAAAAGTTAGTGGAATTTATATGGAACAACAGGAGGGCTAGATTACGTTTGTCTTTATTATATTTACCATTTGATCGTGGAGGTCTGAAATGTCCAAATTTTATGTTGTATTATTGGTCGGCACAACTGAGGTCTATGACATATTATTTTTCATCAAATGATCTCCCTCACTGGACTGAAATGGAATCATACAATTTACCTTTACCTCTTCCCATATTCATATACTCAGATTCGGCAAAAAAATTACAAAAACAAGTTAAAAATCCATTTGTAAAGCATATGATCAAAATATGGTGTGAAGCTAAAAACTATTTAAAAGAACCACAGTTATTGTCACAATTTAGTCCAATATGGAGTAATCAATATTTTAAACCAAGGAGAGCGGACGCTGTATATAAAGTATGGAATTTAAAAGGGATACAAAAGATTCAGGATTTATATTTGCCATGTGCAGACAACATAATGTCTTTTGAAGAGCTGAGGATCAAATTTAATCTCAATAGAACACATTTTTTTAAATATCTTCAACTTAGAAACTTTATTCGATCAAATCAAAATAAAGCTCTCACTCGACCTATTTATTCATCCTTGGAAAAAATGATGATGAAAGATAGTAAAAGAAAGGGTATTATTTCAGAGTTTTATAACTCATTGACACTATCTTCAAGTGAAAATTCACTGAAAAGATTAAACTACTGGAAAGAAGATCTGCAAATTGAAATTTCAGAGGAACAATGGGAATTGGCTTGTACAGAAGCTCAAACCAAATCAATAAATGCACGCCTTAAATTGATACATTTCAAATGGTTAATGTGGATGTATGTTACACCGGAGGAGTTAAATAGATATAACAAAAATATACCAGATACATGCACAAAATGCATGGAAAGTAAAGGAACCCTATTTCATTGTTTATGGGAATGTAGATTAATAAGAATGTTTTGGGAGGAGGTGAGGGTAACAATTGAAAAAATAATCTCAAAACAAATCATATTGAATCCTAAACTGTTTTTGTTGGGTCTGTACCCAGAAAAGCATAATTTCAATAAAAGTGAAAGAATATTCATAGACCTCAGTTTGCTTAATGCCAAAAAATGTATTGCACTATTATGGAAAAAGACTCATAGACCAGATGTGACTCAGTGGTTAAGACAGATGTTAACAAACCTTCCATTAGAAAGAATAACATATATACTGAAATCAAAGGAAATTGTGTTTGAGAATATATGGAGACCTTTTATTGATTATGTAAAAAATTTAAACATAACTCTTGAAGAAGAAGGTGAATGATGTGTGTGGACCTTGTAAATTCCAAACTGGTGAACATAATATGTATACTAATGTATTGGATTGTCTAGACTAAACAGAGGAGCATTGTTGAAGACTTGATTTTGTTGGTGGTTGTTGGTGTTTTTAGGGCATTTTTTTTTTTTTTTTTTGTAGTACTTTAGTGTTAGTGTTTGTTTGTATCATGTTTGTTAAAAAAAAAAAGGTTCAATAAAGATATTGTGGAAAAAAAAAATAAATAAAAACCTAAGAAATCACATGTACATAAGTATTCACAGCCTTTGCCATGAAGCTCAAAATTCAACTTTATTTATTTTATTTATACAGCGCCATTTCACAACAACAGTCATCTCATAGCGCTTTCAACTGTAGGGGAAACCCCCACAATTGCAGAAAAACCCCAGCAATCAGGCGATCCCCTGTGAGCAAGCGCTTGGCGACAGTGGAGAGGAAAAATTCCCTTTTAACAGGAAGAAACCTCCAGCAGAACCAGGCTCAGGGAGGGGCAATCATCTGCTGTGACTGGCTGGGGGGTGAGGATATAGAGAAGATGAAAAGAACAGACATGTAGAGAGCAAACAGCACAATGGGGACTCAATCTATGGGAGAGAACAAACAGATGTTAATGATCAGCCAAAAAAAAAAAAAATTCATTGAGAGTGAAGAAAGGAGTGAAGCCCAGTGCATTATTGGAGGTCCTCCGGCTGTCTAAACCTATTAGCAGCATAACTAAGGGAGGGTTCAGAGACACATGATCCCTCCCTAATTGTAGGCTATATCAAAAAGGAAGGTTTTAACCCTTTTCTTAAAAACAGAGATCGAGTCTGACTCCCGAATCCAGATTGGCAGCTGGTTCCACAGGAGAGGAGCTTGATAACTGAAGGCTCTGCCTCCCATTGTACTTTTGGAGATTCTAGGTATTACAAGTAAACCAGCATTTTGGGAGCGTAGTGCTCTGTTAGGATAATAGGGTAGTATCGGATCTTCTACATAAAAAGGGGACTGATTGTTTAGAGCTTTGAAAGTGAGAAGAAGGATTTTAAACTTAATTCTAAACTCTATGGGAAGCCAATGAAGGGAGGCCAGAACCGGAGAGATATGATCTCTCTTTCTAGTACCTGTTAAAACTCTTAGTGCAGCATTTTGAATCAACTGAAGACTTTTTAAAGATGTTTTAGGACAACCTGATAATAAAAAATTACAATAATCTAATCTAGAGCAAACAAAAGCGTGGATCAGTTTCTCAGCATCACTCTGAGACAAGATGCTCCTAATCTTGGCAATATTTATTAAGCCAACCACTAAGGAGCTGGTGGTGGACTGCCGCAGGCAAGGACAACCCCTCACAGCACCAGTAAACATACAGGGAACAGACATTGAGATGGTGACATCCTACAAGTACCTGGGTGTTCATCTGAACAATAAACTAGACTGGTCACACAATACCGACGCACTCTACAAGAAGGGACAGCGCAGGCTGTTCCTACTGAGGAGGCTCAGGTCTTTTGGTGTAAAAGGGGCGCTGCTGAAGACATTCTACGACACGGTGGTGGCATCAGCCATCACTTTTGGAGTGGTCTGCTGGGGCAACGGCATTATAGCAGCCGATAGGAAGAGACTGAACAAACTGATCAAGAAAGCTAGATCTGTCCTGGGGCAACGCCTTGACCCAGTGGAGGAGATAGGAGAGAGAAGGATGGTGGCTAAACTGTCATCTCTGCTGGAGTCCGAGTCCTACCCTATGCAGGACGTACTGAATGCACTGAGGAGCTCATTTAGCAGTAGACTACATCATCCTAGGTGCGCAACCGAGAGATTTTGCAGGTCCTTCCTACCTACAGCTGTCAGACTGTATAACCTAAGCAGGGCAGCTCGCAGAGACAGCAAAAAAACGTGACGACCTAATAGTATTGAATGCAAAAGACGCAACAGACTTACACAAATGGTCCCCTCCAGTACACAACTAGGACAATATCAGTTGCTACGGAGGGTGACAATATGTATGGGTACATATTCATACTATGTAGGATAACTAAGTAGACGGTTATGCTGTTTATTCCATCTTGCTACAATGCTCCGCACTGTATATATATATATATATATATATATATATATATATATTTATATATTTATGTGTACGTATGTATATTCACTGCTCTTATTATTACTATTATTTTTATTTTTCTTATCTTCTTAATTATTGCTCTGAGTGTTGCTATCCCTGTGCTGTTGCAATCCTGGAATTTCCCCATTGTGGGACTAATAAAGGCTTATCTTATTACGCAAATGATAGAAGGCAATCATAGAAACAAATTTAATATGTGAATTGAAAAACAGATCTTGATCAAAAATAACTCCACGGTTCCTCACAGAGCTATTAAGAGAAAGAGTAACCACATCCAAACTAAAAGTTTGATTTGGAAAGGTACGTATTTCCAAGGTTTTTTGGACCAACAAGAATGACTTCAGTCTTATTGGAATTTAATAGCAGGAAATTAAAAGTCATCCAAGCTTTGATTTCCTTAAGACAGGCTTCTAACTTGGTTAACTGATTACTATCATCTGGCTTCAATGACAGGTATAACTGTGTGTCATCTGTATAACAATGAAAATGTATGCAGTGCTTTCTAATAATGTTGCCTAACGGAAGCATATATAAACTAAAAAGAGGAGGACCTAGCACAGATCCCTGTAGAACTCCATGACTGAGCTTTGAGTTGAAAGAAAACTGGAACCTATCAGATAAATAATATCTAAATCACTGCAACAAAGTTCCATTAAGTCCAACATAGTGTTCTAATCTATCAAGTAGAATATTATGATTGATAGTATCAAAAGCTGCACTAAGGTCTAAAAGGACAAGTACAGAAACAAGTCCATTATCAGATGCGAAAAGGAGGTCATTAGTGACCTTCACTAAGGCTTTTTCAGTACTATGGTGGACTCTAAACCCAGATTGAAACTCTTCAAATAAACCATTTCCCTGCAAGTGGTCAAATAATTGCGTAGCATCAACTCTTTCTAAGATTTTTGAAATGAAAGGGAGGTTAGAGATTGGTCTATAGTTAGCTAAAACTCCTGGATCCAGCGTTGGCTTTTTGAGTAAGGGTTTAATTATAGCAGTTTTAAAAGCCTGCAGTACATGGCCTAAAGTTAATGAAGAATTGATTATTTGAAGAATAAAGCTATCAATAAATGGGAAGACTTCTTTAAATAACCTGGTAGGAATAGGGTCTAAAAGACAAGTTGAAGGCTTGGATGAGGAAATTATTTTGTCTAACTGTAAAAGGTCAATTGGAGTAAACTCATCCAAACAGATATCAATTGAAGGAGTTGTAGTAGTTACTGTATTTAAGTTAATGGTGGGAAGAATCTGATTGATTTTATCTCCATCCATCCATCCATCCATCTTCTTCCGCTTAATCCTTTTTGGGTCGCGGGGGGGGGGGGGCGGTGGCGGCTGGAGCCTATCCCAGCATCTTTGGGCGAGAGGCAGGGTACACCCTGGACAGATCGCCAGTCCATCGCAGGGACAACACAGAGAGACAGACAACCATTCGCTCTCACAGTCATACCTAAGGACAATTTAGAATCCCCAGTTTTTGATGCCAATTAACCTAACTTGCATGTTTTTGGCATGTGGGAAGAAACCAGAGAAATCCCGGACTAAACCCACGCAGACACGGGGAGAACATGCAAACTCCACACAGATCACTGCTGCTCGGGGGCTGGGATCGAATCCAGGATCCCCCGGCCAAGGGTGAGTTGCTGTGCTGCCGCAGTGCTAACCACTCTGCCACCGCACTGCCCTGATAAGATGAAATTTTATTATTCAAAAAGTTCATAAAGTCCTTACTAGCAAGCTCTAAGGGAATGCTAGGATTGACAGAGTCCTGACTCTCTGTCAGCCTGGCTACAGTGCTGAAAAGAAACCTGGGACTATTCTTCTTCTCTTCTATTAATGCAGAATAATAACTCGTTCTAGCTTTTCTAAGAGATTTTTTTTATAAATTAAAAGATGATTTCGCCAAGCTAAACAGATTTCATCTAAATTAGTGAAGCGCCATTTTCTTTCTAATTGACGAGTCTTCTGTTTTAAGCTACGAGTTTCTGTGTTGAACCAAGGAGTTAGAAATCTCTGATTAGACTTTTTCTTTTTTAAAGGGGCTACCATGTCTAGAGTCTAATACAGAGAAGCTGTAACACTATCTACCACGCTATCAATTACAGAAGGGGCAAGCTCTCCATAGCTTATCTCCGTTGTGTTGACACATGGCATAGAGGAAACAATCTGCATAAATTTGGTAACGACATCATCTGAGAGGCATCTACTGTAGTAATATTTTTCTTTAGGAACCAAATAGTCAGAAATAGTAAAATCAAAGGTTAACAGACAATGGTCTGACAGTACAGGGTTATGAGGAGACACGACCAGATTTTCTATTTCTATGCCATATGTCAGAATAAGGTCCAACGTATGGTGGAGATAATGGGTAGAATTTCCTACTTTCTGAGAAAACCCCATCGAGTCTAATATTGAATTAAATGCCATATTAAGGGAATCACTATCTACGTACATCTACATGTATTGTATATTAAAGTCCCCTACTATAATTATTCTATCTGATTTCAGCACTAAATCAGCTAAGAATTCGGCAAATTCGGATAAAAACTATGAGTAGGTTGGTGGAGGACGATAAACTATGGCAAATAAAATTGGGTTTAGCCTAAAATTGCTAAAATGCCCAATACTGAGGACCAGGCCCTCAACGGAATTATAATGTGTTTTTTGCTTTACATTAACTAGTAATTTGGAATGGTAAATTGTTGCTACTCCTCCTCCATGACCAGAACTTCTGGGATTTTGACAGTTTAAATAACCACAGGGAGTTGATTCATTTAAACCAACATAATCCTCTTGCCCTAACCAAGTCTCTATTAGGGATATTAACCTGTTGAACTCCGGGATTCCGCAGGCGGTCACGTCTCTGCGTCATAGTGCGTCTCAGTGCGCACTGAAAAAAAAAAAAAGCTGCATTTCCGTTCTTCCAGTACAGACACAGCCGCGAACAGAATGCCAAAGGAGTGTTTGATTGGTTTACATTTGATTGACCTCTCATTTGACTAATAAGAGCCTTGAATTGAGTTTCTGAAACCTTGAAGAACCAATGACTGAAAACCTAGCAAGAAGGACCTGCCTACCAACGACCGCAAATACAACGAGCCAATTGAAGCAGAGAAGTTCGACGATTGCAATGCATCGTCGCCGTGCGTAAAATCTTTTTTGTCTAAGCCGCTGGGTGACACACATTGAGACCTGTGTGTAACGGTAGCGTTAGCCACTCTCAGCCGTTAGCCAGTCTTTTTTTATTACTACTTTTCTTATTTGTTTTGAAAAGTGGTTCCCAAAAACCGCAATCATAGAAGCGGAGATGGTTTGACCGGGTCGGGTGACCAGAACCACGAGTCCGTAACAACCGGATCAGCTTCATGTTCATCTGACAATGAGGAACAGATGTTCGCCAACGACACTGCTGTTGTGGACAGGTAAGTGTTATATGCTAAATTATTCTTTATCAATGAAAATAGTAATAAAAATGACTTTTGACCGATCGGTAATTACAACGGTTCATCATGGCCACAAGTTTTTTGGTGCGCCGAGCTCCTCTGTAGCGGGGGGGGGGGGGGGGGTGTTATCCTCTACATATTGCACTGTAGGTTATTTTTTCTTGTAAAAAAAGGCCACACATTTTTTACGTGGCATGTTTCTGTGTGTGGGGAGCTTGTTTGTTCATTCATTCATTCATTCATGAATGAACAAACAACCCCCCCCACACACACACAGCCCTGAGTGTCACCTTTCATTAGAGCCCAAGATGAAGCTTCTATGTTGAAGCATTCAAACGTTATAGACGTTTTTCCAAACTGTGCCATTTGGCACAGTTTGGCACAGTTCAAAAACGCCTGGGAACAACCTGAGAAAAAAGCTGTGTAATATATTCATTTTTTGTGGTATTGTTACAAAATTTTGACTTCAGCTTGATAACACTTGGTTCTACATTTCTGTTGCATTTTCCAGCCAGTATCTGACAGCTGTGTGTTATTTGCAAGCATTTGTATCTAAAAAAAAACACCCAGGCGAACTTTATTTTCTTCAAGTTCAGTATGTTTAGATGACTGTTACTCAGTGGCAGGAGCACTTAGAGAGATTATGACTGTTTTGCCAAAAAATTCAAAGTGTTTTCTTTTAAATGAGACCAACCCCATGAAGATGCTGCAAAGGGTTGAAGAACAGCTTTTGATTTACTTTGGGTATGTTATTTTTAGGCGTTTTTAGGGAAATTGACAAGAGTTCAAGGGGTTAAATCAATCTGATCATCAATTAACAGATCATGAGACTAGCAGAGACTTGGGAGTTAGAGACCTAATATTTAACAAACCACAAATTAATTTGTAAATTATGAGGAGGAAGACAGGCCAAATCATTCAATTTAGAAGCTTCATATTTAATTTGAGTTTTACCAACTTTTTGTTTAATCACTTTGGGATGCTTATACAGTATATTTGTATTTACTTTGGAGGGAGCAGACAATGATTCTCTGATGGGGAAGACAGGGGCTAAGATGAGGGGTGGCAGATGAAGAGGAGCTGTAGAGAGGCATGTAAGACTGCGACTCTGCTTCCTGGTCCCAACTCTGAGTTGTCAATATTTTGGAAATTTGGATAAAAATGATGCCAGATTGTTAGATAAATGAGACGCACCATCCAAAGTGGGATGGACGCTGTCTCGTCTAAAGACCAGGTTTTCCCCAAAATGAGCTCCAATTGTCTATGTAGCCCACATCGTTTGCAGGACACCACACAGACAGACAGCGGTTGAAGGATGGCAAGCGGCTAAACATGTCATCACTGGTCAGATTGGGGAGGGGCCCAGAGAATACTACAGAGGCAGACAATTTTCAAATTTGAGCTCAGGTGCATCGTGTTTCCACAGATCTTCTTTGACATGTTTCTACAGCATAATTGGAGTCCACCTGTGGTAATTTCACTGGATTGGACATGATTTGGAAAGGCACACACCTGTCTATATAAGGTCCCACAGTTGACAGTGCATGTCAGAGCACAAACCAAGCATGAAGTCAAAGGAACTGTCTGTAGACCACTGAGACAGAATTGTCTCGAGGCACAAATCTGGGGAAGGGTACAGAAAAATTTCTGCTGCTTTGAAGGTCCCAATGAGCACAGTGGCCTCCATCATCCATAAAAGGAAGAAGTTCAGAAACACCAGGACTCTTCCTAGAGCTGGCCGGCCATCTAAATTGAGCAATCGGGGGGAAAAAGGCCTCAGTCAGGCAGGTGACCAAGAACCCAATGGTCACTCTGTCAGAGCTCTAGTGTTCCTCTGTGGAGAGAGGAGAACCTTCCAGAAGGACAACCATCTCTGCAGAAATCCACCAAACAGGCCTGTGTGGTAGAGTGGCCAGAAGGAAGCCACTCCTTAGTAAAAGGCACATGGCAGCCCACCTGGAGTTTGTCAAAAGGTACCTGAAAGATTCCCATGAGAAACAAAATTCTCTGGTCTGGTGAGACAAAGATTGAACTCTTTGGCATGAATGCCAGGCGTCATGTTTGGAGGAAACCAGACACCGCTCATAACCATCCCAATGGTGGTGGGAGCATCATGCTGTGGGGATGTTTTTCAGCAGCAGGAACTGGGAGACTAGTCAGGAGGAAAAGATGAATGCAGCAATGTACAGAGACATCTTGGATGAAAGCCTGCTCCTGACCTTGACCTCAGACTAGGGTGATGGTTTATCTTTCAGCAGGACAACGACCCTAAGCACACAGCCCAGATATCAAAGGAGTGACTTCAGGATAACTCTATGAATGTCCTTGAGTGGCCCAACCAGAACCCAGACTTGAATCCAATTGAACATCTCTGGAGAGATCTGAAATGGCTGTACACCGACGCTTCCCATCCAACCTGATGGAGCTTGAGAGGTGCTGCAAAGAGGAATGGGCAAAACTGCCCAAAGACAGGTGTGCCAAGCTTGTGGCATCATATTCAAAAAGACTTGAGGCTGTAATTACTACCAAAGGTGCATCAACAAAGTATTGAGCAAAGGCTGTTCTTACTTATGTACATGTGATTTCTTAGGTTTTTATTTTTAATAAATTTGCAAAAATCTAAAAAAAAAAAAAAAAAAAATTCATGTTGCCATTATGGAGTATTGTGTGTAGAATTTTGAGGAAAAAAATGAATTTAATCCCTTTTACTTTTCAGATTCACTGTATCTCACTCCCTATCATAATGGGAATGCCCACATTAACTAGATCTTCAGGGTCAAAGGCAGAGTCAAGGCCATTACATATGTGGATGGTGTATGACATTATAGCTTATATTCAAATTCTGTAGCACTAAACTTGATAATAAAGGCACCATAAGGCAAGTTTAAATATCTAAATACCCTAGTGACCTAACTTCAGATCCTATTGACCCTCAAGGTCAAAACCAAGGTCAGGGTCATTTATTTAACATTTGTTTATGTAACCAAGACACCGTTCTAACATTTGCCCAAATTTCTCGCCCTTGGCTAATAATAAAGTCACTACTGGTCAAAGCCGATTTGACCTTTTGTGATCCCCTGACCTTGACCTTGTGATCCCAAAAACGTAGCAACCCATGCTAAGCCTGAGGTTCACCCATGTACCAAGTTTGGTGACCCTTTCTCAAGCTGCAGTCCAGACAGATGGAGGTGGCTGCCCCATCCACGCCTCAACTCTGTCTTTGATGCTATAAACACAGGGTGTGGTCATGATTGGGTCATGTGTGAGGGAGCTGTCTATGGACTGCTGCATGAACTGTAATCAGCGGCTGTGGTTCCACTTCACGGTCAATATTGCACAAACTCCGGCTGCAAATGACAACATTTTTCAAAAAGCCATTCAAAAAACAGCTCATCGTTCTTTTTTTTTTTTTTTTATTAGCAGCGCTGTCAGTACCTGATACTGACTGGGTGATAAGACACTGCAATATTGGCGTGTTCCTTTGCACAGACGTCACAACACAGTTTTGATCTGCAATAGTGAGTAAAATCATTAGGTACAAATGTATAAGATAAGATAAGATAAGATAAGCCTTTATTAGTCCCACAACGGGGAAATTCCAGGATTGCAACAGCACAGGGATAGCAACACTCAGAGCAACAATCAGAAGGCAAGAAAAAAAACAAGCAAGCAAGAGCAGCTAATATACATATGTACATATTACTATAAAATATATATACACACACACACACACACACACACAGACACACAGTGCAGAGCATTGTAGCTGGATGGAATAAATATATGAATATACAGTATGAACACACAGTGCAGAGCATTGTAGCTAGATGGAATAAATATGTAAATATATAAACACCCACAGTACGGAGCATTGCAGCTAGGTGGAATAAATATGCAAGTATATAAACACACACAGTGCGGAGCAATGTAGCTAGATGGAATAATATGTAGATATATAAAAACACAGTGCGGAGCATTGTAGCTAGATGGAATAAATATATAGATATATAAATATAAACACACCCAGTGCAGAGCATTGTAGCTAGATGGAATAAATATGTAAATATATAAACACACACAGTGCAGAGCATTGTTGCTAGGTGGGATGAAACAGCATAACCATCTATTTAGTTATCTTACATGGTATGATTATGTGCCCATACATATTCTCACCCTCCATAGCGACCGGTATGTTCCTAGTTGTATGCCGGAGAGGACCATTGTGTAAGTCTATTGCATCTTTTGCATTCAAAAAAAACTATTAGTTTGTTACGTCTTTTTGCTATCTCTGCGAGCAGCCCTGCTTAGGTTGTACAGTCTGACAGCCGTTGGTAGGAAGGACCTACGAAACCTCTCGGTTGTGCACCTGGGATGATGTAGTCTGCTGCTAAATGAGCTCCTCAGTGCATCCAGTATGTCCTGCATAGGGTGGAACTCGGACTCCAGCAGAGATGACAGTTTAGCCACCGTCCTTCTCTCTCCTATCTCCTCCATCGGATCAAGGCGTTGCCCCAGGACAGAGCTAGCTTTCTTAATCAGTTTGTTCAGTCTCTTCCTATCGGCTGCAGTAATGCCACTGCCCCAGCAGACCACTCCAAAAGTGATGGCTGATGCCACCACCGTGTCATAGAATGACTTCAGCAGCGCCCCTTGTACACCAAAAGACCTGAGTCTCCTCAGCAGGAACAGCCTGCGCTGTCCCTTCTTGTAGAGTGCGTCAGTATTGTGTGACCAGTCTAGTTTATTGTTCAGATGAATACCCAGGTACTTGTAGGATGTCACCATCTCGATGTCTGTTCCCTGTATATTTACTGGTGCTGTGAGGGGCTGCCCATGCCTGCGGCAGTCCACCACCAGCTCCTTAGTTTTCCTCGCGTTGATCTGGAGGCAGTTCCGATGGCACCAGTCCACAAAGTCCTGGATAAGCCCTCTGTACTCAGCTTCATCTCCGCTGGAGATGAGACCAACGATCGCAGAGTCATCAGAGAACTTCTGAAGATGGCAATGTGTTGTGTTGTGTGAGAAGTCCGCAGTATAAAGAGTGAACAGGAAGGGAGCCAGCACCGTTCCCTGGGGGGCCCCCGTGCTACTGATGATCGTGTCGGAAACACAGTCCCGGGTTCTCACAAACTGAGGCCGGTTCGTGAGGTAGTCCAGGATCCATGATGACAGGTGCTGGTCCACCCCTGCGCGCAGCAGCTTGTCCTTCAGGATCATCGGTTGGATGGTGTTGAAAGCACTGGAGAAGTCAAAGAACATGATCCTCACCATATTCCCGGGCTTCTCCAGGTGGGACAGAGAACGGTGAAGGAGGAAGATCACCGCATCCTCCACCCCAATGCCATGCTGGTAGGCGAACTGGAGTGGATCCATCACTGGTTCCACCAGGGGGCGGAGATGAGCAAGGAGCAGTCTCTCCAGGGTCTTCATCAAGTGGGACGTCAAGGCCACCGGTCTGAAGCTGTTCAGGTCTTTGGGGTGGGAAGTTTTTGGTACAGGTACCACACAAGATGTTTTCCACAGCTGTGGTACCCTCCCCAGTTTCAGGCTCATGTTGAAGATATACGTCACAATCCCACACAGCTGGTCTGCACAGGACTTGAGGAGCTTTGCGCTGATGCCGTCCGGTCCCGACGCCTTCCTCGCTTTGATCTTCCTCAGCTCCGTCCTCACCTGGGTCTTGGTCAGGGTCAGGATGGGGGGCTGTGTGTTGGGAGTGGGGGGGGGTGTCGGTGGAGTGGGGAGTGGGTAGCAGGACTTGATTTCTTAGAGGCAGCAGTGGTTGTTGTGCAGACAGGGGGGAGGGCGGTTGGTCAAATCTATTGAAAAACAGATTCAGGTTGTTCGCCCACTCCCTGCCCCCCGTGGCCTGGGGGGAGGTATTCTGGAGCCCCGAGATGGTTTTGAGGTTTCTCCAGACCCCGCTGATGTCGCTCTGTTGCAGCTTGTCCTCCATCTTCTTCCTGAAGCTGTCCTTGCCTTCTCTGATCTTTCTCCTCAGCTCCCTCTGTATGGACTTCAGCATCTCCCTGTTCCCCGACCTGAAGATCCTCTTCTTCTCTCTCAGAAGTGTTTTTATCTCAGGGTTGATCCAGGGTTTGTTGTTTGAGTGACGCCGTATGGTCTTGGTGGGAACGGATTTGTCCACACAGAAGCTGAGGTAGCCCGTGAAGGTATGAATGAGGCCATCGATGTCCTCACCATGTGGATCGCAGAGCTGCTTCCAGGCAGTGGCTTCAAAACAGTCCTTTAGAGTGTCCATTGTCTCCTCAGACCATAACTCCACAGTGTGCATGGCCGGAGGTTGTCTGTGCACTAGAGGTTTGTACACCGGTCGGAGATGAACCAAGTTGTGATCCGATCTCCCAAGTGGGGGGAGTTGTGATAAGGTGTACGCCTCCTTAGTGTTTGCGTAGAACAAATCCAGTGTTTTATTGTCTCTAGTGTGGCATGTGACATACTGGGTGAAAGTGGGCAGAATGGGAGACAGTGAAACATGGTTGAAATCGCCTGAGATGAGGAGAAGAGCATCTGGGTGTTCTGTCTGCAGCCTGCTGGTTACTGAATGGATGACGTCACGCGCTGTCCCAGCGTTCGCCGTCGGATTTGCATAAACAACAATGCAGATCACGTGTGAGTGTTCTCTCGGGAGATATGTAGGCCTCATGCTAACAGCTAGCAACTCAATGTCTTTGCTGCAGTGTCGTTGTTTAACAGTGATATGTCCCGGTCTACACCAGTTGTTGTTAACATACATTATCACTCCACCGCCCCTAGTTTTGCCACTCTCTGGTGTTCGGTCAGCTCGTATCATGTGAAAACCCTCCAGCTCAATGTTAGCATCTGCTGCTAGTTCAGTTAGCCACGTCTCAGTAAACAAAAGGAGAGAGCACTCCCGGTAAGTGCTATCATAACGGGAGATAGCCGCTAGCTCATCTAACTTTCCCAGTATCGACCGTACATTTCCCATGACAACAGATGGAAGGGAGGGTCTGTACCTTATATTTTTTGTCCTCCGCCTTACTCCAGCCCGGCAGCCGCGGCGTTTTCGCCTCAGTTCTCTCGGTATGTCGAGTTTTTCCAGTGGGACCGGGTGGCGGTTAAATGCTAGCAGCTCTTCCCTGTTGTATCGTATCCTGCTATAAACAGTGGCTCCGTCCACCGGCTCAGGAGACATTTGGGACGATCTGTGTGTCCGTGATATAAGTGGGGTGAAAAAAAAAAAAAAGTGATCAAAAGAGAGAGGAAGGGAAAAAAAAAAAAAAAACTCGGAATCGAGCCGCTGTTGCAAAAGGCAGCCGACTGGTGTGGCGCCGAGAGGAGACGTAAATGTAAATTAAGTATAAATGAAATATATTATATATATATATATAATATATATATATTTATACTATAAATAGTATAAATAAATGTAAATTAAGTATAAATTTGCAAGAATAAAGGTGCAAACATATGATAAAAAATGCCAGATTAAACATTTAAAAGTTGCATATTACAATTTAATTACACAGAACCAAAATTTTGCCAGTATCCAGAACATTGCAGATTTACAGGAAAATCTACAAATTTTTGTGATAAAACCTGAAAATTTAAAAGAAGAACGCTGAAAATTTATAAGGAAAAATTGCAAGTCTATGAGAAAAAAGTTGCAAATTTTTGAGAAAAAAGTTCCAACTGTACAAGAAAAAAGTTGCAAATTTACAGGAAAAGAAATTGCAATGATTTTCTCAAAAAATTTGCAAAGGTTTTTTTTTTTTTTTACATTTCTGTTTAAAATTGGTGCTTCAAAGTCATTTTATTGAGTTCTGAATGTCATGGCAGCCTCTGGGCCGTCATTAGTGTCATTAGCCCCAGCTGCGCACAGACCAACAGGTGTGAATCAACGGCTGTTAAAAGCCAGTGTCGCTGACAGCCCGGGAGGGAGTCGTCTGTCTTCCTCAACGGAGAATGAACCTGCACTCCGCTCTCTGGTCTCGTCAAGAACATCTCTTGTCTCGTCTGGAACTTTGTCTATCCTCGCACTTACACTCGCATTACACTCACTCACTATTAAATAAAGATTATTGTCACTATCTGCTCATGTCAGTGTCTGTCTCCTGGGTCCTGAAACATGTCAGTACGACTCCGTCACGATGACCCAGCGGACAGCTCACTGTCGCGCCAAATTAACACTCTTAGTGCCCAGGTAGATTTGCTTGCACACCAACAGACAGTAGTCTTGAATCAATTAACTGTTATAAATGGTCGGCTGGATCGTCTGGAGGGACACCAGACGTTTCCCCCCATCGCAGACAGTTCTGCCCCTGTGGGCTTAGCATCTGGGCAAACTAACACCTCCTCGTCTTCTCGCCTCACCCCTATTCCCACCCCTGCCCGGTTCAGCGGAAAACTCGGGGAAGCTCGTGGATTCATATTACAGTGTGAGTCAGTTTTTCTTCGTGTTCCGGGGGACTTTACTCTTGATTCAAGCCGGATTGGCTACATTATAAATTTGTTAGCAGGAAGAGCTTTGGACTGGGCGTATTCCATTATGGCGAGACCAAGCTATTCCCTGCTCACTTACCAGGAGTTTGTGAATGAATTTTTGTCTGTTTTTGATCATACGGATAGAGGTGAGGTGTTGACAGAACGACTGCTGAGCTTACAACAGGGAAAAAGATCAGCTGCTGACTACGCTATTGACTTCCGGGTCCTGGCTGCAGAGATTGGGTGGGGGGAGCCATCATTATGTGGTATTTTTCTACGTAGTCTTAATGAGGAGTTAAAGGATGAGTTAGCAGCACGGGACAAACCGGATAATTTGCGGGATTTGATTGCCCTAGCGGTTAGTCTTGATAGCAGATTAAGGGAGCGGGCGGCTGAACGGCGTTCTACTTCCCGTTCGGTTAAACCCCACCCTCGCCCCCCCAACTCTCCTCCTCTCGCTCTATCTGCGTCAGAGGAACTTCCGGTTCAGCAAGCTATAATCAGTGGCCGGTCTAAAGTGTCAGCAGCAGAGAAACAACGCCGCAGGGATCAGGGCCTTTGTTTCTACTGTGGGAAAGAGTCACATGGGGTTTTTGAATGTCCCAATAAGTTAAAAGGGAAGGCCCGTGGATCAGAGTAGGGGGATTCACGGGCAATAACTCTAAAGAGCCCCTCACTTGTTGTCGATTACCTCTTAGGCTCATCCATTTACATACAGAACACTCCACATTGGCGTTAGTAGATTCTGGAGCTGAGCAAAATTTTATTTCTAGAGACCTGGCAATCCGGATGGGTCTTAGCTGTCAGACTCTAGATCCCCCTGTCAAACTGATCACCTTGTCTAAAGCGTCTTTGACTACTATTGCTCATCAGACGGTTCCTGTGTCAGTTATTGTATCAGGAAATCATAGGGAGGAGATTCAGTTTTTTGTTCTGCCCGTTTCTTCTTCGCCCGTTATTTTGGGGTACCCCTGGCTGCGCCTACATAACCCCACCATTGATTGGCAAGCTGGGAGAATAACGGCATGGAGTACGTTCTGCCTTAGTGCCTGCCTTCATTCGGCGGCATGCGCCCCATCCGTCAAGGTGCCTCTGCCTGATTCATCGCCACCGGACTTGTCCAAGGTGCCAGAGGTCTATCACGATTTGGGGCTAGTATTTAGCAAGTCTCGGGCGTTGTCCTTACCCCCTCATCGCCCTTATGACTGCGCGATCAACCTGAAGGCTGGGGCCCCTCTACCTGCTAGCCGCCTGTACAGCCTGTCAGCCTCGGAGCGCGAGGCTATGGACACATATATTAAGGAGTCCTTGGCTTCTGGTATCATCCGCCCGTCGTCTTCGGCAGTAGGTGCTGGATTTTTTTTTGTTGAAAAGAAAGACGGTTCTCTACGCCCCTGTATCGATTTCCGGGGATTGAATGAAATATCTGTGAAAGACAAATATACCCTGCCTTTGATGAACACTGCTTTTGACTCCCTCCAGGGGGCGTCCTGGTTTACTAAATTGGACCTTAGGAATGCCTACCATCTAGTGCGCATAAGGGAAGGAGATGAGTGGAAGACGGCTTTTCGGACCCCCAGCGGACATTTTGAGTACCTAGTAATGCCGTTTGGGTTAACTAACGCTCCAGCCGTGTTCCAACGTCTGATAAATGATATACTTCGGGATTTCCTGAACTCGTTTGTTTTTGTTTGTCTCGACAATGTTCTCATTTTCTCCCGCACACTAGAGGAGCATCGAGTGCATGTGCGCAGGGTACTGCAGCGCCTCCTGGAGAATCAACTGTTCGTGAAGGCTGGAAAATGTGAGTTCCACACTGATCAAACCTCCTTCCTTGGGTTTATTTTAGCTCGGAACCAGGTGTTCCCTGACCCGGCCAAGGTCAAGGCAGTTGTGGATTGGCCTGCACCCACCTCCAGAAAGCAGCTTCAGGGGTTCCTGGGGTTTGCTAATTTCTATAGGAGGTTCGTGCCTAATTTTGGCAATATTGCCCGTCCCCTGTCTGCTCTTACTTCCCCTAAGATCCCGTTTTGTTGGAGTAAGGAGGCAGCTGGAGCATTTGAAAGACTCAAAAGGGAGTTCGCCTCGGCCCGAGTCCTTACTCAGGTGGATCCAAAGCTGCAGTGCTTGGTGGAGGTGGACGCTTCTGATTCAGGAGTTGGAGCGGTACTCTCCCAACGGTCTCCCGAGGACGGTAAGATTCGCCCTTGTGCTTATTTCTCTCACCGTCCCACTTCTGCAGAGAGGAATTACTGCATCGGAGACAGGGAGTTACTGGCAGTAAAACTCGCCTTGGAGGAATGGAGACATTGGCTGGAGGGGGCTGCTCAGCCGTTCGTGGTTTGGACGGATCATCGTAACCTGGAGTACCTCAGGACGGCGAAGCGCCTGAATGGCCGCCAGGCTTGCTGGTCCCTCTTCTTCGGCCGTTTTAACTTCTCTATCAGGTATCGGCCGGGAAGTAAGAACGGTAAGCCGGATGCTCTCTCTCGGCAGTTTGACACTCCATCCTCTGAGGACCAGGAGACCCCTATCCTGCCGCCTTCCTGCGTCGTGGGCACCCTGTCCTGGGAAATCTGCAAGACGGTTCGCCAGGCTCAGAAGACAGAGCCGGACCCCGGGGGGGGGGGGCCCCCGGGCCGCTTGTTTGTTCCACGCGCTATCCGGGGCAAGGTGATTGAGTGGGGTCACGCTTCCAAGTGGGCCTGTCATCCTGGAGTGGGTCGGACCGTGGATCTCCTTCAAAGGACCTTCTGGTGGCCAGGGTTACGGAAGGACGTTGTTAATCACATCCGGGCCTGCGCTCAGTGCGCCACCAGGAGGACTACCCAATGTAATATCCAGGTGGCCAACCGGCATAGGAGACCCGCCCCGGACTTTAAGGTGGGTCAGAAGGTCTGGTTGTCAACCCGGAATATTTGTGTACCGGCCGAGGAACGGAAGCTCACGAAGCGCTTCATTGGCCCTTACACTATTAATCGTATTATTAACCCTGTGTCTGTGCGCTTGTCTCTCCCCTCTTCGATGCGTATCTGCCCCGTTTTTCATGTCTCCCAGGTCAAACCATACATCTTGGACCCCCTGTGTCCTGTTCCAGCGGTTCCCGCGCCCCCGAGGATGATCGATGGCCATCCGGCCTGGGGGGTGACTGCTGTCCTTGATGTCCGCAGGCGGGGTCATGGTCTTCAGTATTTGGTGGACTGGGAGGGCTTTGGACCGGAGGATCGCTCTTGGATTCGCCCAGCGTTGATCTTGGATAAACAGCTGATTCGCGATTTTCATCGGGCGAATCCAGGTAGGATTGGGCAGATGCCTGGAGGCACTGCTAGAGGGGGGAGTACTGTCATGGCGGCCTCTGGGCCGTCATTAGTGTCATTAGCCCCAGCTGCGCACAGACCAACAGGTGTGAATCAACGGCTGTTAAAAGCCAGTGTCGCTGACAGCCCGGGAGGGAGTCGTCTGTCTTCCTCAACGGAGAATGAACCTGCACTCCGCTCTCTGGTCTCGTCAAGAACATCTCTTGTCTCGTCTGGAACTTTGTCTGTCTCGTCAAGAACTTTGTCTGTCTCGTCAGGAACTTTGTCTGTCTCGTCAGGAACTTTGTCTGTCTCGTCTGGAACCTCGTTTGTCTCGTCTGGAACCTCGTTTGTCTCGTCAAGAGCTTCACTTGCTGCATCCAGGAACTCTTCCCAGCGTCAAGCAAGTAAGCGCACCATTTGCTACTCAACGCCAAACCTTTACCCCTGTGCACAGGTGGACCACCTTGGCGGCGGACCTGCGTCCCCAGCTGACGGGGTAACGCCATCACGTCTTCGTAGCGGCTCGCTACCACCACGCCTACCGGTACGTCTTGCTCCTCAATTGCCAGAACTATTATTGTATCAATTACAGGAGCATTGGCCAACGTTATCGGTGGAATCACTGTCATCAGCATCAGCTGTGTCGTCATTGCCACTGTGTGTGGAGTCACTAACCTCGTCTTTGTCTGCATCATCATCTGTGTCATCGTCATCCCGGTCTGTGGAGTCACAGCCGGCGTCATCGTCAGGATCATCGTCGTCCCGGTCTGTGGAGTCACAGCCGGTGTCATCGTCAGGGCTGTCATTGTCACAGCCACGGGGAGTAACCCCAGCACGGTCACGGACGCCTTCACCTCCACGCTGCCCGGCCGCTGGAACTCAGCAGAGCGAAGCCAGTGCTGCTCTCAAGTAAGCCTTGTTATCTGCAGCTCTTTGCTAGTGTGGAGCATTAGTAATTTGTCTCTGCTTATCTGTTCCAGGGTTGCCGGGTCTCCGTCCAGGTCGCTCAGCTCCAGTGACCAGAACGATATCCTCACACTTACACTCGCATTACACTCACTCACTATTAAATAAAGATTATTGTCACTATCTGCTCGTGTCAGTGTCTGTCTCCTGGGTCCTGAAACATGTCACTGAAACCTAAAGGTTTATGATGACATGCCCCCTCCCTCATCCCCACCTTGATTTACGCCTGTGAATGTGTGTGTGTGTGTGTGTGTGTGGGGGGGGGGGGTTCAGCTGAGTTTGTCAATATTCTCCGCCAATTTCATGATGGTATGACTGCTCAGGTGACTATAGGAGGACAGGAATCTCCTTCCTTCCCCATTTGTACAGGGGTTAGGCAGGGGTGTGTATTAGCACCAGTACTTTTTAACATCTTCCTGCTCTGTGTCACCCAGCTTCTCCACAAGAAGACTGAGGACAGCAGCGGTGTAACAGTGGACTTCCGTCTAGATGGCAACCTTTTTAATATAAGGAGGCTCCAGGCAACCATCAAACTGCAAAGGGTGAGAGTCATTGAGCTACTGTATGCAGATGACTGTGCTCTGGTATCTCATAGCCCACAAGATCTCCAGTCTGTTCTTACTGCTGTGGTGAGAGCATACAGCAGGATGGGACTGACGGTGAACACCATCAAAACAGAGGTCGTCTGCCAATGGAGCACCAATATCCCATCTACTCCACCTACCTTCACTGTTGCTGGTGAACAGCTGCCTGTTGTTCCATCTTTCAAGTACCTGGGGAGCATCCTCTCTGTAGACAACACCATTGACAGTGAGGTCCAGAACAGGATCAGGCAGGCATCAGCTTCTTTTGGGAGACTCCGGCGTCGGGTCTTCCAGAACAAGAACCTCCATCTCCAAACGAAGATCTCTGTTTACCAGGCAGTCTGTGTCACTACTCTCCTCTACAGCTGTGAATCCTGGGTGACTTACAGCCGCCACATTAGGGATCTAGAACGGTTCCATATACGCTGCCTTCAGCGCATCCTGGAAATCACCTGGCATGACCATGTGCCTCATTCTGAGATACTCTTTAAGACCAGCTGTAGGAATATTGAGGCAACGATCACCCAGCACCAGCTACGCTGGCTGGGACATATGGTGAGGATGCCCCCAAACCGGCTGCCTCGCAGGGTGTTATATGGCCAGCTACACCATGGTCGACGCTCTGCTGGACGGCAGAAGAAGCGCTACAAGGACCAGCTAAAGATGGCCTTAAAGAAGTGCAGGATCAGACCTGAGGCTCTGGAGGAGGCTGCTGCTGACCGGAACACCTGGCGACAGCAGTGCCTTGTGGGGACCCGTGTGATGGAGGAGGACAGGACAGCCAGGAGACAGGACAGAAGACTGAGGAGGAATGCACCTGCAGCCCCTGCTGCTACTACCACAACTTTTACATGCCCTACCTGCAACAGGACATGTGGGTCCAGGATAGGACTACACAGCCATCAAAGGACTCATTGATAGAAGTGGACGTCATCATCGGACTCGATGGACAACCGCAAGCAAGCAAGCAAGGTTCAGCTGAACAAGGGGGATGATTTTGGGTCATTTTGCTAACAAGGAGGATTGCATCACCCCTCATATCACCTACTGAGTACAACACTGTATCAATTAAATTATCTTAACCAAACAAGCTGTAATTAATAAAAGGCACATAACATTTTTTCCCAGTTTGCTGTTGAGTGTTTTTGCGCATGTAAAGGTGGGATTCAGCAAGCAAGTTGGAGCCAGTGTCCAGAGGCCTCATGTATAAAGGATTGCGCAGCTTTCATACTGAAAGGTGGCGTACTCACAAAATTTGAAAAGTCTGTGCGCACAAAAATTTTCAGATTTATAAAACTGTGCGCACGTCCGATTCTCCTCTCCTTTTCTTTATACATCCCACCTCACATGAAAAGTTAGCACATGTGCACAATCTCTTTATTCCACCTCGGTTCCTCTCACTAATGACTGTCAATGAAGAAAAACACCCCTTCTGTCACTCTTCTGTCAAACAGTGATCATCAGTCCTGTAGGAAAGCACAACATAAAAAAATAAATTCATGGAGTGTGACGCTGAGGTGTTGATAACGGAGGTGGAGGTCAGAAAAAAATATTTTATTTTGTTCTGGCACCCTGGAATCAACAATAAATCTAAGTTTACAGAGTGGACCGTGTTAGAATGACAGTTCATTCATTCATTCATTTTTAAATTTCTGTCGGATCATAACAAGACAAAAAAGAAAAGGAAGGGGGGAGATGACACAGAAAAAAAAAAATGCTGTGAAAGAAAGCCCTCGGTAATCCACAAACAGATGTGATGTTACTGAGTAAAATAAACAAATAAATAAAGACCACTGATTACCACTCCAATCTTACAGCTGAATTTATACAAGTTACAAATCAAATCTGTCAGAATCCAAATTACACACGACAGCCAGGAAGAACACACAGAGCTGTGCAATATAAATTAATTTCTAAATTATAACCTCCAAGGTACAGCACGTATTGTGCTGGGAATCCTCCTGTTGTCTTCGTGTCAAAATGACTCAAAGACAACAGGTGTTATAATGCTTTCCCCCGACCCATTTCCCGAGTTCTGAGGAGGCTGAAATGTTGGAGGGGGAATCCATTAAGGGTCCCTGGAAATGCGGGTAAATTGAAGCCCAGAACTCCCCATGGTCCTCCTTTTATTCAACGTTAACTCAGCGGATCTCTTCTTTTTTTTATGGGTCAAAATGACACATTTATAGAAACGGGATCCAGTTAACAGCGGCGCTGGTTGGTCCATGAGTGAGGCAGGCCAATTCAACGGGGTTTCACTGTGCTCAATGAGTCGAGTTATGGAAATAAATCACGTCATAATAGTCATGTTTTTCACAGACTATTTCATAGACAAAGCATTTTAACTGAAGTGGAAACGTTATTTTAACACATTCAGTGAGTTTCAGCTGTTTTGTAGTTTAACAGACCCACCTAATAGAACCAAACAGAATTTTGTAGCGAGCCTGCAACTTCTCATGGCAGGTGAAAACTTAGCGGCTCGGCCCGCAGATTCTCACGTCATGGTTGTTTTTATACATCCCACTGTGTGCGTGAAAATCAGCGTACACCGTGTTTTTGTGACGTGCACCATTTATACATGAAGCCCCAGTAGAGAGTGGATTAGAGAAGATGAGAGTTGGACAGAGACAGAGAAAAATGGCACCTACTGTAAGTGCGACTTGACTTCAAGGAAACCGTTTTTGTTTTTACTCTGGAAAAGAGTTTGCTCACTGCAACAGCTGCTGATTGATAAAGATCAAAAGTGAATTACAAGTCCTTGTTCCTTATCTGATGCAATTTGTGCAGCTAGAATCAGGATATGATAATAAAAAACTCCCCTAATTTAAGTTAATGTATTTTTCAGGTGCTTTTACAATTAAATTAGTTTCACATTTCATACATTCATGAAATGGAGATCTAATGGAATCTGGAATTTCCCCATTGTGGGACTAAAGGTGCGTTCACACCAAACATGAATGGGCAAATTTTTCACGTGGCATGATTATTATAACTCAATGTAAACATGCGAACAGACATGAATTCCCCTTCTGAGTGAGATGCAGACAGGCGAAGTTCCCTTTTATAACTTCTGCAGCTGTGTTCAACCTGCTGTGGAAATTCCCAAAATATCATCATGCTTAGGTTTACATTATCCGATGGAAGGCTCACCTGAAAAAGTTGTCCCTTCCTCCAAAACTTCACAAGATGATGGGTGTTTCCGTTGCTAGCTTGCTAGCGTTGTTTAGCACGTCCATGGCAGGAATCCGTGGGTAAATAACTCAGAAATCCTGATTCAGCTGAAGAGCTCCCGGTCCTCCTGTCTCCAGGTGAGTGAGTCTCATTTTCAAACTAGTTTACTCTGCAATGGTGATATTTTTACTCCGGTGACGGCAGAATCTCAAAGCTAGCAGCTAGTTAGCTAGCTAGCCTTGGACGTGAATGCGCAAAGGCACAATTTCCCGTGTACTCACCTCTTTCCATTCACTTTGTATGGATTTGCGCCGTCCGTTCGCGTTTGGTCTGAACGCACCTTAATAAAGGCTTTTCTTATCTTAATTTAGTATATTAAGCCCTGTGATAGACAAAGATAAGCTGTGCAGGGTACAAAACATACTTGTACAACTACTTTATCTGTGGCATTTTCAGTTTAAAAAAGTGGGAATTAGGCTGGGTGAAGACATACATACAACAACAATAGTAAATCCTCAAATTGTTTAAAAAAACTCACTATTTTAGTTTACTTAACTAAAATATTTTCCACCAAACAGTCCACAAACACAAAAAATATTCAGTGTGTAATGATCAGAGTTAGAACACTGATAATGTTTTATATTGTGTGGAATGAATTTATTATTGCCATATTAGTTATTTTTCAGCGATCTACATTCAGAACATGCACATCTGCACAGACAGAGCTAGTCAGGAAACAAAGCAGACACAAGAAGTCACACTCCAGTGAGTCTCACGATGATCTCCATCTCTCTCTTTTGTTCTATGACATGGGAAGTCCTTATTGTGGGAATGTCTTGTTGTAACAGGCTCACGCTGTTTACACAAACAGACTCCTGACTGCACGGCTCGCTGACTCTCCTGCTGCTGTGCATCGTGTTATGCATCCACGCATGCGCATGCAGGTGGCAGCTGCAAGTTCAGCTTTAGAGCTCCAAAAAGCTGTTTTGGATCTGGCCACCTTGTAGTCACTGAAGGGTAGCACAGCAAGTTCATCAGTAGCCTGCTGTAAAGTGGCATCAATTTTATTTTCTAGATTCAAAAATGAAACCATCCAACACTGAAGTTAAGGATCTTGAAATCTGCTATTGTCCACTAACCATACTTTTCCAGATTTCTATCAGTTTGGAGTATTTAGTTAAGAGGCGTGCAGGGTAGCTAAAAGCAAGCTAAATGGGGTAACTATTAGCATGAACCCAGAACACAACAATGTAATTCCCAGGTTGTGAAGGCCGTCTCTTTTCAAACAACACATCACTTTGGAAATTATGATACACAACACATTACAATTCTCATCAATTATCAGATGCCACCAACAGTTACTATAATTAAAGATGATTATACAACAGTTAGTTCCAACCGAGCAATTTGATTGGACAATAGGGATTCCAGGAGTTACTATATTCCATGATGATTGCACTCCCAACGTTTTACTGGATATGTATCACTCTGCTTCAAAGGTGTTCATTTAACTGTTAATTACTAACAGTAATTTACTGTCAACTCTCAGTGACAATTGCAGTACTGTGTTGGATACCTTAATTTCTACAGTGAGGCGCTGTTTGAAAAGATTTCTTACCTGATCCATTCTTTGGCAGTTCGTGGATCTTTTGTGGTTGGGAAGTAGCGCTCGAACTCTTTTAAAAGCAAAGACAGGTGATTGTGCACCAGCTGGGAGAATGAAGGCTCGGACTCAGTCTCTTCCAAAATCCCTGCTAATGTCTGAAACATGTCAAATATACCTCCATTCACGCGTCGTCCCCACAAATCCAGTTTGGCTTTAAATGCAGCTACTTTATCTGCCAACTTGAAGACAGTTGTCATTTTCCCCTGAAGTGACAGATTGAGTTCATAGAGCAGGCTGAATATGTCGCACAAGTAAGCGAGTTTTGCGAACCATTCCTCGTGACTGAAATGTGCTGCCAGCGGTGACTTTTTTTCTGAGAGAAATCTCTGCAGCGGCTCTTGTAATTCAAACACTGGCCAGCGATCTCCCTCGGGATAACCATCTTATTTCTGTGTATAAGAGAAGGCGTCTGTGCTCCACATCCATCTCATCACAAAGCTGCTCGACCAGGCACGAGTTAAGGGCGTGTGCTTTGACGTGGTTAATAACTTTTAATGACATCATTCAATACGCTGTTAAGTTCCAGTGGCATTTTTCGGCTAGCCAGCATATCCCTGTGAATGACACAATGCGTAGACTCACATTCAGGTGCAACCTCCTTAATTCGAGCAGTTAATCCAGTCAGCTGTCTGGTCATGGCAGCAGCTTCGTCTCTGCATATGCCGACACAAAAGGACCATTTCAGTTTTCCTGATAGATAATCGTCCAGCAACTTGAATAGTTCTGTGGCTGTGGTTTTGGTTGGCAATGATAGTGCACATAACATATCCTCATGCACATTCTCCTGATAAACATATCACACATAAACAAGCAGTACTGCCTTGTTGTCAATATCTGTAGACTTGTCAACCTGGAGTGCATACCACGGTGATGTATTAATCCTCTCCAACAATTGTGTCTCAATGTCCTTCGCTATTTTCTCGATGCGCCGAGTGACGGTGCTAGCCGAAAGAGGCACCTGTGCTATCTTTTTAACCGCAGCCTCTCCTAGAAGTTCACGGCAAATGTCTTTAGTGGCGGGCAGGATCAATTCTTCACCAATAGTGAATGGCTTTTTAGCCTTAGCAATACGATTAGCCACCAAGTATGACGCTCTCAGTGCACTCGCATTTGTTGATGAGGTGGCCCTTAGTAATTGCTTCTGTCCTTCTTGTTCACACTTTTTTCTTTCAAAATACTCCAAAGGCTGGTCTTTTAATGCAGGGTGCTTGGTCTCCAAGTGGCAAAGCCATTTTGAAAGCTTCATTGCCTCATTACAGAGCCGGTCGCCGCATACTATGCAGAGTGGGCTTGGTGCGTGAGAATCTCCTGTCGAGATAAATCCGTATTTTAAGTAGGACTCCTGGTATTGTCCGTTAAATGCAGCTTTCTTTTTCTTGGAAGTCGTAGGCTTTTCTTCTGTCTCCTCACTGGGCCTTTTCCCCTTCACAAAGAAACTTTCCAAAGATGTTTGTTTTTTACTCATTTTGCTAGCTCGTGGGTTTAATTTTAGCGGTAACGTATCACGTGACCGAGACGAGCGTCTTCTTGACGTGCGTCAAGAGTGAGCCATAGACGGATGTAATGGAGAGAATCCAGTAATTTTTCAAAATAAAACATCATTCAGACTCAGATAATAAATAAAACGGAAGTAATGTAAGTTATTTTTTTCTTTCTGTGCGGCCCGGAACTAAATGACCCACAGACTGGTACTGGTCCGCGGCCTGGGGGTTGGGGACTGCTGGCCTATATGCCAAAACTTCCGTCCACTCTATCACATGATTGTTTCTGTACAGTTAGTGATGACATCTGAAGAAACATTTTTTAAAATATAATTGCAGTCCATTCATTAGGTGTTTGGACATTTTACTCAAAGCTGTGCTCACAGCGTGGCTGTGAGAAATATCAAATGTTTGAGATATGAGGTAGAAAATGATAGATGGTTGAATCTGACTGTGAGTTAAAAGTCCCATTCACTCAAACATGGTGTGTTTGTGGGTTTTAACCTTCTAAAATGCTTTCTTGGGTTATATGACTAAAATTTAAAAAAACACATTAACAAAATCTCTCTTCACTTAGAAATATTTATATTTTAACATTTCGGCACAATTGGCAAAGTCGGTTTTGCTCTTCCAGGTTACATTTCCCTATGTCACTGACAAACAATCCAGTCTTCATTTACAACCCATCACCGTACTTTTGGCTGTGATGAGCCCAAGGCATTATCTTCAGAGGTAACAGAGCTACTATGACCTTAGCTTACCAAGCACACTTTATATTTTTATTTTCTTTACATTCCAGTAACACTAATAGACATTTCCTGTTTTCTATCATTTCACTAATCCACAGAGGATAATATATCTTGTGTCATTCTGACTTATTTTGTTGTATTTTTGCCATGACGGTACATTGAACTGTTAGCTTTAGCTTGGCTAGGCGGTCAGACACTAACAGACAGGCCGCCTATTGCTAGCTTAACTGTTTACCCGGCCAGTTTTGATCACTATTTTCTATAAATTCTATTCACTTCCCACTGGAATTCTTGTTCATCTACCAACATCTGACCATATGCATCATTCTTAGATGTTATTTTAACTTATTGTACTATAGTTCATTATCTGATGCTACCAGTTTAGCCATTCATCCATTTGTGACTGTTTCTGTGCTGTAAGTACTATAAGTACTCCAAGGACCAGTCATATCCTATCAGCCACTGAACCGACACACTCCTGTCCACCAGTGATGCTTTATTTCATTCATTCTTTTAAACAAATTTCCATTAACTGGCTCAGTCTCACTGCCCAAGCTAGGAGGTAGCCAGCTAACAGTGGTAATAGTGGCGAAAGAGGGACGGCAGAGTTAACTGCTGCTCATGGACATTTAAAGAGACATGCACTGAAATAAACTGTCCTGAGGAAGGTTGCAAAAGATGATTCACAATGATGCTGCAATAATTAAATAACTTAAGGCAATTTGACTAAAGTATGTCACAAATATTACATTAGGCCCTGTGGGAACTGCCAACATGTGGAAAAAGTGAAATAAATGGAACTTTATATGATGTGTCATTTTAGCTTCCAAACAAACCTTAGTATCCTATTGTAGATATTCTGTAGAAATAACAGATCCTGTGAGTTAAATGGTACAGTACATCCCTACTGTATGTGTGAGTGTGTGTGTGCGCGCGCACATGTGCACGCGCCTGTCATAGCCAGCAATAGGCTGTCCTCATGCTTACTTTAGCATGGAGGAGCAGGACATGCATGAATGGAGCTGAGAGACCAGAGAGAGATTTCACACTGAGACGACCCCTCAGACACTCTGTGTGTGTGTGTGTGTGTGTGTGTGTGTGTGTGTGTGTGTGTGTGTGTGTGTGTGTGTGTGTGTGTGTGTGTGTGTGTGTGTGTGTGCCAAAGAGAAGGGTGTGAAAGTATAGCTCAGTAGGAGTACAACACTTTTTTTTTTTTTTTTTACAAAAAGAGATATATTTATGGAAGTCTACAGTTTCATTCAGTTGTTATTTTTTAACATTGTAGCTACTTTCATTTCAAAAACAGCATTACAAAAGATGGATGGGTAAATTACAACTGAAGTTTGGAGGATGTTTAAAAATGTCTTCTTGTAAAAAGTTACGAGCGGAATGATGTCTGTGTAATTTGGGAAAAGTGACAAACCAATTACAGTCTCAAAGACTGAGTGGAAATGTGATGGAGTAAAAACCAGATGTAGGAAATGTGATGGGCTGCTAATTAGCTTCAGATGCAAAGTGTTTGTTTTGAAAGAATTAGCATTTCCTGCTAAGGTTGGATTCATTTTGGCCACACAGACAACATGGATGAGGATTGTGGACTGCAGTCACGTATGTGGTACAGTTCAACATGGTTTTCAGGCACTGAAGCTGTTTGCACCACAGCTGCTGTTCATGCACTTACATTAATGTAAACAATGATAAAAGAGAAACACAACAACATTAAGACAAATGGCTGAGGACACAAGCAGTATTCACTTACTGTTCAAAACATGGACAGTGTCTCTGTCCAATCACAGTTAATGACATTTGATGCCGTCATTTATTTTATGGAGGGTAAAGGGGAAGAAGAGATGACTGAACAATTGGCCTGAACGACCAAGCTGAATTCAATAGGTTTAACGTAGCACACATGGATGAAAAATGCAGATGTGAATGGGTTTGAAACTTCAGGAAAAGAAGATGATTCACTGAATAATTTTGTAAACCCACGCACCGTTTTTTCCTTCTGTGCAGTGAAAAACTGTCTGCTGTGTCTTCAAATAGTTTGTATTTAACTGTCCTCATATTAACGCATTTAACAGAAAAACTATGGCTGAGTGTGTGTTTTTCATTAACCAGCGCAGGACACACGCACAGGGGAACATACACAAGATGAGATATGACAGACATAACAGATTAGTATGTGGACAGAATACTTTGTCACCAAAGAGAGGTTTGTAGTTTAAAATCCTCAGACTGACAGCACCCCACCCCGCCGCCTCCACGCACCGCATCCACACACTCCTTGTTCATTGATTCATTCATTCCCCTAAAAAAATAATACATAAATACCTAGCCTATAGCTTATATCACCGGAGTGGTGGCCTAGTTGGTAGAGCATCTGCCCCACAACCGAGAGGCCGGGGTTCAAATCCTGGCTGGGTCATGCCAAAGACCATATAAAAATGGTATTTTCTGCCTACTAGCTTGGTGCTCAGCATAATGGAATGGGGAAAGGAAAGTTAACACACAGAGCTACCAGAGGACCAATCCACCACTGTAGCTTTTGTGTGGCCTAGGGTCATTGAAACTGAGATACAGTATCTCACAAAAGTGAGTACACCCCTCACATTTTTGTAAATATTTTATTTTATCTTTTCATGGGATAACACTGAAGATATGACACTGATAAAATGTAAAGTAGTCAGTGTACAGCTTGTATAACAGTGTAAATTTGCTGTCCCCTCAAAATAACTCAACACACAGCCATTTATGTCTAAACTGCTGGCAACAAAAGTGAGTACACCCCTAGTGAAAATGTCCAAATTGTGGCCACTATTATTTTCCAGCACTGCCTTAACACTCTTGGGCATGGAGTTCACAAGTTGCCACTGGAATCCTCTTCCACTCCTCCATGACGACATCATGGTGTTAGAGACCTTGTGCTCCTCCACCTTCCGTTTGAGGATGCCCCACAGATGATCAATAGGGTTTAGGTCTGAAGACATGCTTGGCCAGTTCATCACCTTTACCCTCAGTTTCTTTAGCAAGGCAGTAGTCATCTTGGAGATGTGTCTGGGGTCGTTATCATGTTGGAATACTGCCCTGCGGCCCAGTTTCTGAAGGGAGGGGATCATGCTCTGCTTCAGTATGTCATAGTACATGTTGGCATTCATGGTTCCCTCAATGAACTGTAGCTCCTCAGTGCCGGCAGCACTCATGCAGTCCCAAACCATGACACTCCCACCACCATGCATGACTGTAGGCAAGACACACTTGTCTTTGTACTCCTCACCTGGTTTCCGCCACATACGTTTGACACCACCTGAATCAAATAAGCTTATCTTGGTCTCATCACACCACAGGACATAGTTCCAGTAATCCATGTCCTTAGTCTGCTTGTCTTCAGCAAACTGTTTGCGGGCTTTCTTGTGCATGATTTTTAAAAGGGGCTTCCTTCTGGGACAACAGCCAAGCAGACCAATTTGATGCAGTGTGGGGCACATGGTCTGAACACTGATAGGCTGACCCCCCCCCCCCCCACCCCTTCAACCGCTGCAGCAATGCTGGCAGCACTCATATGTCTATTTTCAGAAGACAACCTCTGGATATGACACTGAGCACATGCACTCAACTTCTTTGGTCGACCATGGCAAGGCCTGTTCTGAGTATAGAACCTGTCCTGTTAAACCGTTGTATGTCTTGGCCACCGTGCTGCAGATCAGTCTCAGGGTGTTGGCAATCTTCTTATAGCCTAGGCCATCTATATGTAGAGCAACAATTCTTTTTTTTCAGATCCTCAGAGAGTTCTTTGCAATGAGGTGCCATGTTGAACTTCCAGTGACCAGTATGAGAGAGTGTGAGAGCGATAACATCAAATTTAACACACCTGCTCCCCATTCACACCTGAGACCTTGTAACACTAATGAAACACATGACACTGGGGAGGGAAAATGGCTAATTGGGCACAATTTAAATATTTTCATTAGGGGTGTACTCACTTTTGTTGCCAGCAGTTTAGACATTAATGACTGTGTGTTGAGTTATTTTGAGGGGACAGCAAATTTACACTGTTATACAAGCTGTACATTGACTACTTTACATTGTATCAGTGTCATATCTTTAGTGTTGTCCCATGAAAAGATATAACAAAATATTTACAAAAATGTAAGGGGTGTACTCACTTTTGTGAGATACTGTAGGTGCCGCCCTACACCACTGGCATGGGACTAACTTAACTATAGCCTATACTTCACCTGTAAGTCCATATCCTCCTTGCAATGCAAGGACATGATGCAAAGGATGAAAAACAGACTGTGCTGGCATAAACTGACAAATCCACCAGTGCAAGACGGGATGCACCCTATGATCTCATTCCCAGCAGCCAATCACAGGGTGCTTTGTTGTTGGTGGTTAAAGTTATGCCCTTTGATTGGCTGTTGAGACTCAGGTTATAGTCACCATTGATGCAGTCTTTTCAGTGATCCCATCATGAACAGAGCTGTTGCAGGCAATGTTGACCCACTCAGGCTATGGGGGAAGTGACATTCACCTGGTCAAAGGTTGATGTACCATCAAAATAATTTTGGTTTTAAGGTGAAAAACTTGCATAGTGTTGCTTTAAACAAGGCTGCCTCAACCACACTTGCACCTGTCAGTCACAGTTTTTCTTAGTCAATCATTCACACCCACCAAATAAAAATGCATAATTTAAAGGATTTTACTCACAGTGTAGTACTCGTTTGGTCCTGAGCTAATAAATATCTAATGCAAGCACAAGTGGAACATATGTCCCAAAGCAGTCTGCCTAATAAGCTTAAATTGTCCTCTTTTATTATTTGGATAAATAAATATAGCAGGCACAATCCACAGTTGCTAGGTAGACTTTAATCCAGTTCTATCCAAATCTCCCCACTGCGGCTTTATGCTGTAGCAGTTTAGTGTGACTGCAGGAAACTTTTGCAGGTACATCATCTCGACACTCTCCCCCTCTTTTTCCAATTTACTTTATGGCTGTTGCCGAAGCTGCAGAGACCATTAACACCGGGGGATCTTTGAGGGAGCTCCCAGGGGGAACGCTTCTTCCCCGCTGCTCCCAAATTCTAATTTCTCTCTTTGTTTTGACAGGAGTGCAATCTTATCCTCTGATCTCCCAGCGACCATTTTTCAACAATTCTCCCTTTTCTTCCCTAATCTTATCTTGTTCCTTTATATGTTCTATAGCACTGAAAAAAGAGGAAAACTAGTCTGTGGGTTTTTCAAGGACGCCTGCAGGCTCTCCTGAATGTGTTGAAACTTCCCCCTGCAGGATATAATCTCCTCACAAATCCAACTATCAGCAGTGGAAACCTTTTTAAACATGTTTTTTTGTCAGATGTGGGAGTTTTTTTGTCTTTAAATTCTGCTGTTTCCTTTCTCTCCATCTCTGCAGTATTACCTCCCCTCACTTGTTTAGAAGGTGCAACAGCACCGGGGAATTTGTCTTTTTGAAGTGTATGATTAATTTTCCCTCTTTCTAGGTGCACTGAACTGCAGCGTTTGAGTCTGTGTATGAGTGTGTGTAGCCACCGTGTGTCATTTCTTACCTGAGCTCATTAGTGCAATGTGAGAAAGTTTTTTTTTCCCTCCCCTACAGTCTCTTCCTCTGTCTTTTCTGTCCTTTCACACTTCTTCCATCTACTCTCGTTTCCGTCTCCTCCTCCACCGCTTCTTTCATCCCATTACCTTCTTGTCCTTTCCCATCCTCATCTTCCTCCAGCCTTATTTTCTCTATCTTCCTTGCAGTTTTGCACACACAAAAACACAAACGCTCTTGCTGAAAGCAGATCAGAGAGGCCAATACTAACCAATGTCAGCTTGTCACAGTTGGGATTGAGCCAGAATATAAATGCGGTGCACTTTCTGCATAACAATAACACTCTGCAGGTATGTATGCACTTTGAAGGAAAATATCACCTACAATAAGCGCATAAATATTGCATATTAAAATACTACCCACCAAATGGATCAGCATTATGATGTGCAACCTGATTTATATCCATCTTCCACCTTCTATAGTTATGCAGGTGTGATCCTGTTATCTTAAGGTTATACTATATTCAAGATTCTAAGGCTTTATTATCATGTGCACAGTTAAGAAATGCAACATTTCCTGAGCAATGAAATTCTTACTCTGCTCTCCGAACGAATGCCAAGGTAATAGATACACATCAATAACAACAAAGGTAATAAACACACCTTAATACTAAATACTAATGCTAATAAATACACATTAGGCAATTAGGACAGTTAAAGCAGTTAAACTAGAGGAAACAAGAAGAACGAAAATTGAAAATTCACTGGATGACTATAATGGACAATGGTATATTATATTAGAGATGATATGAACCTGAGATGGCATGAGACTATGTACAACGTGCAGGGGTGTATGGAGTGTCAGGGAGGGATAGTTACTCTGACGAGGCAACAGTCGCACCTCCGGGTGGTCAGTCTGCTTTGGTTCCCACTTGGCACTCAACTCTCACCTGTGGCTCCAAGTAGCTGTTTGCACGCAACAGCAGCCACACCCTGGTAAACCGCTTCGACTGGCGGGCAAGAACCAGGTGAGGGTAGCCAATGGGTTTGAAACTCTCGGTGAGGTAGGGGCTTGTCTACCTACGCATCCATAGACTGGACCTGGCAGACTGCGCAGAGGAAACCACCAGATTGGCTCAATGGGCAGGAAGGCAGACCCAGCAAAGCGTAGTGCAGCACAACTACGGCACAGTGAGACACATTGAACACTGCTGGCCATCCACTGCATCCTAACCTATCTCCAGCTGTTTTGACTACGTCTTGCCACTGGATCCAGATAAGCTGGGATGAGAGAGTGAGGTTGACGACCCTGCACAACTCTCCCTCATTTAAATCAAATTCACGCGCAAGTCAAGACATCCCCCCAAAATTTCCTTCTCGTTCCCCTCCGCTCTCCCTCCAAGTCCTGTGGTGATAGGCAAGTGATGAAGCAGCAGGTGCAGATACATTGGAAGCTGTAGCCACAATCCCACACACAGGCCGCCCAGGGCGTAGGGTCGCTCTCTACTGGACCAAAGCAGCAGTGGAGTTCGGCAGCCCGAACTGACACCTGGGAGACCCTAGCGCTAGGCCGACCAGACTGGTGTAGCCGTACCAGCAAAGGTGCTGCCTCCTTTGAGCTGAACAGGATTGCCAAGGCCCAGAGAAAGCATGAGCTTCACAAGTCCAGAGCCACCCCTGTATCTTCTGCCTGTGCAAACCACCTGTGCCCGACCTGCGGCCTAGCCTTCCGTGCTCGCATCAGACTGATCAGCCACAGCCAGACACACCGCACCCAGTCCCCTTGCCTGTGATGTCCTTGGCCATCGTCGAGAACAACAACAACAATAACAATGTGCAAATGAGCAATGTACAAATTAGCACCCAGTGTGAGAACTTCTCTGTGTAAAGCCATGTGTCCTGATAATACCCAGTAGACTGTTCAATGACAATTTAGCAGTAGAGATGATATGGACATGAGACGGGGTGAGACTATGTACAATGTGTAAATGAGCAAGGTGCAAATTTAGCAACCAGTGTGTGAATTCCTATTTGCAAAGCTGTGTCTGGAGTTTGTTATTTATTCAGGAGTCTGATGGCAGTGGGAAAGAAGGAGTTTTTTAGTTTGGATGTCCTGCATTTCACACGTCTGTGTCATGCCCCACTCTGGGCCGTCATCTGCCTCAGCTGCACGCACACCTGTGGCTAATCAATCTCGGGCTTTATAGCCCGCTCTGCCTGGAGCCTCAGCACGGAGCCGTCTGTCTAACTACTGACCTTCGTCTCCCGCACGTCTGTCTCCAAACAGCCCTGCGCCTCGTCTGAAAGCACTCTCCTCTCTCACGTAAGCCATATTACGACTTACTTTTTCTCCCAGGCTATCCCCGGTGCACAGGTGGATCCCTTTGGTGGCGGATCTGACTCCCCGCGGTGGCAGAACGCTCCCCTCGTCACGCCGTCCATCACAGCTCATCGCCGGGTTTGCTTCACAGTCGCTGTCTCTCTGGTAAGAGGCCAAGAGCCGGAACTGGCGCCCGCTTCAGACCATCTGCAAGTAAGCCCCAGTCATTATCCTACTCACAGTGACGTGGCTGAAACTAGTATCTTGTGTTTGGCTCTGTTCCTAGGTTTGCCAGACTGTACGGCGTTCTGTCTCACCCCCGGCTGCAGCTCGTTCACCATCAATACATTTACATACCGCATACACGCACTCACACATCCTCTGCTGGTAACAATAAAGATTACTGAATTGTATTTATCTTTTGTTCTTATAAAAGACAAAAATAAAATAGAAAGGAGATGTCTTTACCTTCTTAACATGTTTCAACTGTACACTGCAGCCTTCGTCAGAAGAGTCTGACGTCAGAAGAGTCTGACGAAGGCTGCAGTGAACAGTTGAAACATTTTAAGAAGGTAAAGACATCTCCTCCTTTCTATTCTATTTTTGTCTTTTATAAGAACAAAAGATAAAGAATTGAAAGAAGACAAAATGAAGTTATTTGACTTATTGAATTGTACTTGAGCCTGTGTGTGTGTTCCCTGGGTCCGACAATATGTCAGCACGGCTCCGTCAGAGTGACCCAGCGAACAGCGGGCTCGCACACCAATTTAACATCTTAGAGGCTCGAGTAGACTAAATTACTCACCAGCAGCAGGTCATACTGAACCAGTTAGTTCAGATAAACAGCCGGTTGGATCGCCTGGAAGGACAGTGGGCGTTCCCTCCCGGCTCATAGCAGCAGGCCAGCTCCCGCTAGCTCTCCACCTAGCCAGGCTAGCCCGGGCTCGCTAACCCATCTCACGCCGGTTCTTACTCTCACGCGCTTCAGCGGGAAGCTCCGGGAGGCTCGGGGTTTCATCCTCCAATGTGAGACGGTGTTCCAGCGAGTTCCGGGAGATTTCCCCACCAACCACAGCCGAATTGGTTACGTGGCTAATCTATTGGAGGGGCGAGCGCTAGCTTGGTGCTTATGCCATTACGGCGAAGCCCAGCTACGCCAGCCTAACCTATGCTCAATTCGTGCATGATTTCCACAAAGTTTTTGACCATTTGGACCGTGATAGCGTGCTTACCACCCGACTGTTAAACCTTCGTCAGGGTGGCCGGTCAGTGGCCGACTACGCTGTCGACTTCCGGGTGGTAGCAGCAGAAGTTGGGTGGGAGGATGCTTCGCTTTGCAGCATCTTTATTCGTAGCCTGAGCCCTAGTCTACGGGACGAGCTGGCCCGCTTAGATAAACCTGAGCGTCTCACTGAACTAATTTCTCTGACTATTAGACAACAGGCTGAGAGAGCGCGCTGCCGAGCTGAGGATTTCCAGCCGCTCGAGCAGACAGTTTCAACGCTCCTTTCAGTCCTCATCTTTGGCGTTGCCCATGCTAGAGGGCCCAGACAAACCTGAGGCAATGGTAATGGAGCGGACCAAACTCCTGCGGGCTGAGAGACAGCGCCGCAGGGAGCTAGGTCTCTGCATGTACTGTGGGGATGACCAGCACAAGATTGAGTCCTGCCTGGCTCGGCCAAAAGAGGGGGTCCGCGCGTCGCTGCAGGGGGACTCGCGGACTCGTCTCGGTTAAATCCCCTATCAAAATGTCTCCTGCCAATTAGGTTCTGTCACAAGCGCACCGAAATTCTCATGCACGCACTGGTGGACTCGGGGGCCGAGCAGAGCTTTATTTCGGGGAAACTGGCAACCCGATTGGGGCTTCCCTGCCATGCTCTGCCGACTCCCTTAAACCTTGTCATTCTGTCAAAGGCTCCTTTGGAGAAAGTGACGCATCAGACAGCCCCTGTTTCGGTGATCATCTCTGGTAACCATCGAGAGGACCTCCGGCTGTTTGTGCTGTCCACCTCGGCTGCCCCCGTCATCCTGGGTAACCCCTGGCTTCGCCTACATAACCCCACCTTTGACTGGCGCACTGAGAGCGTCCTCGCCTGGAGTCCCTTCTGCCTGAGTGCGTGTCTCTAATCGGCAGCTTGTTCGCCTTCAGTCCCTCTCTCCTCCCTCGCCCCCTCCCTCCCCCCGACCTGTCCAGGGTGCCTCCTGAGTTCATGACCTTGGAGCGGTGTTTAGTAAACCCCAGGCGCTGTCCACCCCCCCACCGGCCTTACGACTGTGCCATTAACCTCCGCCCGGGTGCCCCCCTGCCGTCGAGCTGCCTTTACAACTGATCGGCTCCGGAGCGGGAGGCTATGGAAGCATATATCAAGGAATCGCTCAGCTCGGGCATCATCCGGCCTTCGTCGTCGCCAGTAGGGGCGGGCTTCTTTTTTGTCGGGAAGAAGGATGGTTCCCTCCGCCCTTGTATCGACTTCCGGGCCTTGAACGACATCACTATCAAGGACAGGTACACGTTGCCTCTCATGGACTCTGCCTTCAACTCCCTCCAGGGGGCCTCCTGGTTCACGAAGCTGGACCTCTGCAGTGCTTATCATCTCGTGCGGATCCGGGAGGGCAATGAGTGGAAGACGGGATTCCGGACCCCTAGCGGCCACTTTGAATACCTCGTCATGCCGTTTGGGCTCACCAACGCTCCGGCCGTCTTCCAACGTCTGATTAATGACGTTCTAAGGGATTTCCTTGGGTCCTTCATCTTCGTCTACCTGGACGACATTCTGATCTTCTCCCAGTCCCGGGAGGAGCACCAGATCCATGTGAGGCGGGTTCTTCAGAGGCTTCTGGAGAGTAAACTTTTCGTGAAGGCAGGAAAGTGTGAGTTTTACACCAAGAAGACCTCCTTCCTAGGATTCATCATCTCGCACAATCAGGTCATCCCGGACTCTGAGAAGGTGAGGGCGGTGGTGGATTGCCCCCCCCCTTTGTCGAGGAAACAGCTGCAACAATTCCTGGGGTTTGCCAATTTCTATCGGCGATTCGTACCTAACTACAGCTCGATTGCCCTTCCCCTGACTCGCCTCACCTCCCCCAAAGTGGCATTCCGGTGGACAGAGGAGGCTGCGTCGGCCTTCACAACCCTGAAGACAGAGTTCTCATCCTCCCGGGTCCTGACGCAGGTGGATCCCGCTCTCCAGTGCTTGGTTGAAGTGGACACCTCTGACTCAGGAATGGGGGCAGCCTTATCTCAGCGCTCTCCGGTGGACAGGGTGATCCGCCCCTGCGCTTTCTTCTCCCGGCGGCTGTCACCCACGGAGAGGAATTATGGCATCCGCAGCAGAGAACTCCTGGCGGCGAAGCTCACGCTGGAGGAATGGCGGCACTGGCTGGAGGGGGCTGCGCAACCCTTTGTGGTGTGGACCGATCACAAAAACTTGGGAGTACTCGAGAACGGCTACATGCCTGAATGCCCGCCAGGTGCGTTGGTCCCTGTTCTTCGGGTGCTTCAGGTTTACCATCACCTACCGCCCGGGGTCAAAGAACGCCAAACCTGACGTCCTGTCCAGGCAGTTCGTCTCGGAGGTCTCTGAGGGGCAGGAGCACACCATCCTCCCGGCCTCGTGTGTCGTGGATGCCCTCTCGTGAGCCATCAGGGACAAGGTCTTGAGGGCGCAGGAAGCTGAGCCAGATCCAGGCAGAGGGCCTACAGGAAACTGTTCGTTCCATCGTCCGTTCGGGGTGACGTGATCCACTGGGCTCACTCGTCCAAGCTCGCCTGCCACCCTGGGATCACCCGCCTGGTAGAGCTGCTTCAGTGATCGTTCTGGTGGCCAGGCCTCCGGAATGACATCATCAACTACGTACGTCTGTGCCTGTCCCCAGTGCTCCACCGGGAAGACATCATCATCGCCACCAGTGGATCTCCTCCATCCATTGACGGTCCCTGGAAGACGATGGTCCCACGTTGCCCTAGACTTCGTAACCAGTCTCCCAGTGTCCAACAGCTTCAACACTGTTCTCACCATCGTGGACGTTTCTCCAAAGCTGCCCACTTCGCCCCCCTACATGGGCTCCCAACGGCACGAGAGACGGCGGACCTGTTGGTGCAGCATGTCATGCGTCTGCATGGGATCCCCAAGGACATTGTCTCTGATCGGGGTCCCCAGTTTGTGTCCCGCGTTTGGAGGAGCTTCTGCAACGCATTGGGGGCTGCAGTAAGCCTGTCCTCTGGTCATCACCCCCAGAGCAATGGCCAGTGTGAGCGGGCCAATCAGGAGCTGGAGGCCGCTCTGCGCTGCGTCATCGCTTCCAGTCCGTCATCTTGGAGCAGTCATCTGCCATGGATTAAGTACGCTCATAACCTGACTCTGTCCTCAGCTATCGGTATGTCACCTTTCAGGGTGTTGCTGGGCTACGTTCCCCCGCTGTTTACCGAAGAGGAGGGGGAGGTGGCTGTGCCCTCCATCCATGCTCACCTGAGGCGCTGTCGTCGGCTGGGCTGCTACACACCAAGCCCTTTTGCACACGGCTGAGCGCAACACAAGAACAGCAAACCGGCGCAGGAGGCCTGCTCCCCAGTATCAGGTGGGTCAGCAGGTATGGTTATCCACTCAACACATCAACCTGAAGGCTGAGAAGAGAAAGCTGGCTCAGCGTTTTATTGGGCCCTTCCCGATTGTCCGGGTGATTAACCCTGTGGGTGTGCATCTGGCTTTCCCCCCTCTTCGTGTTTGTCCTACTTTCCATGTTTCCCAGGTCAAACCCGTGGTCTCCAACCCACTCTGCCCCCCGCCTAGGGCTCCACCCCCGCCGGTGTTGATTGACGGCGACCCAGCATGGAGGGTCAACTCTATCTTGGATGTCCGCCGCCGGGGTCGTGGCCTGTAGTACCTGGTGGACTGGGAGGGGTATGGCCCCGAGTGGAGGTCCTGGGTGCGCCCATCGTTTGTGCCGGACAAACGGACAAACGCCTCATCAAGGACTTCCATCGGGCGCACCCAGGTAGGCCAGCGCCAGGAGGCGCTGCTCGGGGGGGGGGGGTACTGTCATCCCCCACTCTGGGCCGTCATCTGCCTCAGCTGCGCGCACACCTGTGGCTAATCAATCTCGGGCATTATAGCCCGCTCTGCCTGGAGCCTTGGCACGGAGCCGTCTGTCTAACTACCGACCTTCGTCTCCCGCACGTCTGTCTCCAAACAGCCCTGTGCCTCGTCTGAAAGCACTCTCCTCTCTCACGTAATACCTTTTCTCCCAGGCTCTCCCCTGTGCACAGGTGGATCCCTTTGGCGGTGGATCTGACTCCTCGCGGCGGCGGAACGCTCCCCTCGTCATGCCGTGCATCACAGCTTATCGCCGGGTTTGCTTCACAGCCGCTGTCTCTCTGGCAGGAGGCCAAGAGCCAGAACCGGCGCCCGCTTCAGACCATCTGCAAGTAAGCCCCAGTCATTATCCTACTCACAGTGACGTGGCTGAAACTAATATCTGTGTTTGGCTCTGTTCCTAGGGTTGCCAGACTGTACGGCATTCTGTCTCGCTCCCGGCTGCAGCTCGTTCACCATCAATACATTTACATAACGCATACACACACTCACACATCATCTGCTGGTAACAATAAAGATTATTGAATTGTACTTGAGCCTGTGTGTGTGTTCCCTGGGTCCGACAATATGTCAGTCTGTACCTCCGGCCTGAGGGTCGAAGTGTGAACATTCTGTGCTGGGAGTGGGTGGGGTCCTGGAGGATGGAGACAGCTCTCCTTTGGACTCTGTGGTGATAGATGCTCTGCAGAGAGGGGAGTGGAGCCCTGATGATCTTTTCCACCGTCTTCACCACTCTCTGCAGGCATTTGCGGTCCAAAGCAGTTGTGCTGTCGTACCACGCAGTGATGCAGTTGGGTCAAGATGCTCTCGATGATGCAGCTGCAGAAATTGTTGAGGATCTTGGGGGACATGCCAAACTTCCTCAGCCTCCTCAGAAAGTACAGCCGCTGTTGAACTCTCTTAACCAGCTCTGTGGTGTTGAGTGCCCACATAAGGTCCTTGCTGATGTGGATGTCAAGGTATTTAAAGCTGCTCACCCTCTCCACCTCAAGCTCCCGGATGAACAGCAGCCGATGAGGTCTCCTCCCCTTCCTCATGTCCACTATCATCTCCTTCATCTTGTCTGTGTTGAGGGTGAGGTTGTTGTCCTCACACCATGACACCAGGCTGGCCACCTCCCTCCTGTAGGATGCTTCATCACCACCAGTGATGCATCCTATCACTGCTGTGTCATCCACGAACTTTAAGATAACATTGTCCTTGTGGGAGGTGACACAGTGATGGGTGAAGAGGCTGTAGAGGATGGGGCTGAGAACACAACCCTGTGGGACACGTGTGTTCATGATGACGCTGGCTGAGGTCCTGTTACCCATCCTGACAGACTGAGGTCTGCCAGTCAGAAAGTCCAGAAGCCAGTCACAGAGGGTGGGGTGCAGGCCAAGTAAAGACAGTTTGTAGGTGAGTTTGTGGGGGATGTGTTGAAGGCGGAGCTGTAGTCAACAAAGAGCATCCTGATGTAGGAGTCTTTGTCTTCCAGGTGGGAGAGAGCATAATGGAGAGCAGCAGCAATGGCATCTGAGGTGGACCTGTTGGGCTGTTAGGCATACTGCAGGGGGTCCAGGGTATTCGGTATATGAAGAAATATTTCATATCATGACATAGATCTCATATTTCATTTCATACTTTAAAAATTAATTGCTATTTAAGAAATTCTACATTCAAGTCAGAGCTTGGAAACCCCTCCAATGAGAAACACACAGCAAGTGCAATTCGGGCTGCAATGGGTCAAGAGACCTGTACCTGTCATTTGCATAAAGTTGGATTTTTTTTTAACTTTATGCACATGAGGTCTAGCATGCAGTCTGCATTGGATGCAGCAATGCTGTGATGAATGTTTTGATCATCTGTTGTTGATGTCAAATAAGAGATTAAATAACTGTTCTTAGAAACACTTTTGTGGCTTGATTTAAAGACAGAGAAAGTTTACTCTCAATCCGGGATCTGAAATCCGGTAGTAGACTGCTTATAACTGGATGCGATGGCCATTGAAGTGTCGCCTTGGTGCTTTCGGCAATCCCCAGAGAAGAAGCTCTTTGGCTACTGGTTTCCACTACGTCAGTCATTTGTTGTCACATGACCTGGTTACACCTCATGCCTGCCCTCAATGCACTCCGTGATACGGTTCCTTCCATCAAAACCATACAATGACGGAATAGGTCATTCCGGCCTGATGAAATTACCCCAGGAGTGCTCAGATCTCCTGACCACTGACCTTGACCCAAAGTACAGCCTAGATGCAGACCCATCTAGAATCTGCTTAATTTGATGGTTATAATTAGCTGTGTTTGCATTGTTGGTGCCAACTATCTGGGAAATAATATGGATTTGCTGTGCAAGTAAGTGAAGACCACCTCTATGAAATCTGTGCACCATGTTATCTGCATGCTGTTTTGCGGTATTTAGACTGTGTCCTTATATACTACATCTGTTGTCTAATACTGCCAATGAAGCTAAGTAAAAAAATGCATGGCTCAACTATCAGTCATAGTCTCCATACTGTTCCACAGCTCCATCCTGTTGACAGATTCTAATTCCAAATTTGATCTTAAAATAAACCGAGGTCTACAAACCAGCAAATGATTTTAATGCATTCATTTCCGTGGATTTTGATTTTACATTAAAACTCTAAACTGTTTTAGGTACTTTTGACAACTTAAATACCCTCTTGACACAGAGATAATAACCTTGCTTTGAGTACACTGGTGGTGAGAATAAAAATATTTATTTAAATCCATTAATTTTCATTCATTTAAATTACAGCTAAAAAAAGTGCACCTGCCGTCTTGTGCTATGGAGAAATTCTAATGCATTACACATAACCTGTAAAAGATTGCAGATACCTCAGATTGTAATTCTGCAAATAAGACAGTTTGTGTTTAAAAGAACACAAGGGGACTTCCGGTCTGGACGCCATGGTGATAGCAACTTAACGCTGAACCTCCCAGATCCAATCCAAGGAAAACATCGTCAAAATCAGACTAAACGGATTTTTGGAAGAATAAAAATCAAAAGACAAAAACACCATGCCTAACCAAAAACAGAAGAAACTGGCATTCCCCAGGTCAGGACGCGCGGCGGCCGCAGAATCTGATCCTGAGGACTTCCATTCAGGAGACGAAGAGCTGGGCCTAGCTAACAAAAAGGTTAGCCTGAAATCGCTATATGATGAATTACGACGATTTCGGGCCGAATTTCACGAATTCAGAGAGGAACTAATAAGGACGAACAGCAGAATGGACCAGGCCGAAAACCGAATCTTGGAAGCTGAAGAAAGAGTAAAAGTGCTTGAAGATTCTATGCTGGATTTACACAGAAAACAGTCAAGGCTGGAGGCTAAGCTAACCGACCAAGAAGGAAGACAGAGACGAGATAACATCAGAATTCACGGTCTGAAAGAAGGAGCTGAAGATGGTTTCAACACAGTGGCGGAATGCGTGGAATCCTTATTGAGAGAGAAGTTGGATATTCCACAAACCACCGATTTGAAAATAGAAAAGGCCCATCGTACATTAGCCGCAAAGCCAGCGGCAGAAGCGCACCCGCGTTCAGTGTTGGTAAGATTCTCCGATTTCAAAATAAAACAAGAGGTTGTAAGACGGGCTTGGCAGAAAAAAGGATTTATGCATCAAGAAAGAAAAGTCTTCGTGGAGCACGATTACACCCCTGAGGTTCTTAAAAAGCGACAGGAATATAACGACGCCAAAAAGGTTCTACGGGAAAAGAATCTACGCTTTCAGACGCCATTTCCGGCGAAGTTAAGGGTCTTTTACGGTGAAGAGTCATGTCTCTACAATTCAGCGGAAGAAGCAACAATTGACATGGCGAGAAGAGGACTCCCGGTAACGGTGTTTAAACCCGCAGCGAATCTGAGCGAGAAAATCAGAGCTCAAACGTGGTCCACTCAAAGACCTTCTAAATCCACGGGCCAGCAGCGGGAAACCCAGCCCCAGAGCTACAAAGATAAACTTTCCAGTTCCAGGAAGGAATAGTGACCTTTTTGTTTTTTTCTCTCTTTTCAGTCATTCTGCACTTCCATCCCCCCTCCTACAAGGTAACAAACATTAAAGGAGATGCAGAATCAGCATGTGGTAAAACCTTTCATGGAGCAGTTATAGCATTAGAAACAAATGTCTTCTTAATTTAAAGGAAAAAAAAAATCTTGTTAAAATAGAAATGTAACAATGACCCACATGTTCTCCCCACACTAACAAATACTGTATTAGAGTGAAGGTTTGCTGTGATGGGGGTGGGAGGGTGCACACAATCTCATAGGGTATAGGCATAAAAAAAAAAAAAAAATCATTACAAATTCGGATTGGGATCTGAAATTCACGTTAAAAACAAGGGACAACTTACAGGGGTAAGAGAGGGCCCTCAACACGTAACAGAGTTTGAGGAATTTCCCTCAGAGCCTACACTCCATCAGGGCTCTTACAGGGTCTTTAAAGAGACCCCAGCTCAGGAAGTTTTTTTGACAGTTTTTTGTTTTAAAGTCTCATACACTATGTTCTTAATGTTTTTTATGTTCTTAATGTTCTTTCAGTTTCTGAGTAGCAAAAAAGAGGGCCACCACACTGTTACACTAAATAAGAAAATACAATGGAGAAACAGGGTGTAACCAAAATAGCCTCATATAATGTAAAAGGGATCCTGAATCCAGTTAAAAGATCCAAGATTCTACGCAAAATGAAAAAAGACAAAGCAGAAATAATATTTTTTACAAGAAACCCACCTAACAGACGTGGAACACACTAAACTCAATAGACAAGGGTTTAAAATGATCTCTTCATCTTCATATAAATCAGGGAGGAGGAGGGGAGTAGCGACATTGATATCAACCAAAATTACATTTGAAAAAAAATCAGAACACAAAGATAAAGAAGGGAGGTACAGTTTGGTAATTGGGCGGCTAGAGGGAGAAGATATCACCCTGCTGAATGTATATGCACCACCAGGGGCTAAATGGAAATTTTATAAAAATGTATTCGACCTAATGATAACTAAAGCCCAAGGTTTAGTGATATGTGGTGGAGACTTCAATCTAAGACTGAATCCATACCGGGATGCAACAGGTAATTCTTCACATCAAAATAACACTCAAAATAGGAAAACTCGGATGCTACTAAAAGAAATGGGAATCTGTGACGTATGGAGGGAATTCAACCCCAATGTAAAAGATTATACTTTTTATTCAACGCCACATTCATCTTACTCAAGGATTGATTACTTTTTATGTTTAATAGAGACATTGGAAGAGTAAAAACATGTAAAATAGGACTGATGGATCTCTCTGACCACAGTCCGATCTATATGGACTTAAACATCCAAAAATACACAAATAATACATTTTCCTGGAGGTTGAATTCAAATGTCCTGAAAGGACCACTGAAAGATGAATTGGAATCAGATATTTTCAAATATTTGGAAGAAAACGATAATGGAGAAGTATCCCCTTTAATACTGTGGGATGCGTGCAAAGCTGTAATAAGGGGAAAAATTACTGCAAAACTGGCAACCCAAAAGAAACTGAGACAAGAAAAACTAATCACACTAGAGTCAGAACTCAAGAACCTAGAAAAAGAACACAAAGACAACACTCATTCTAATGGCTCGCTCAAGATTAAAGAAATTAAAAATCAAATAAATGAGATCTACACAATAGAAATCCAGAAGAAACTTACATTTCTGAAACAAAAACACTATGAAGCAGGCAGTAAATCGGCAAAATTACTAGCCTATAAATTGAGGAAACAACAAACAGAAAGAGCAATCTACAAAATCAGAGACCCAGTATCAAAGGAAATAAAATTCAGAATTCAGGATATTCTTAAAAGCTTCGAGAATTACTACAAGAACTTATACTCCCACAAAAAACATAAAAACGCATCCGAGACATTCCTAAACACATTACACCTTCCCCAACTTACGGAATCACAAAATATAACACTACTGTCAGAAATACAACCTAAAGAATTGGAAAAAGCAATTATGAAACTTAAAGCTAACAAATCCCCAGGAGCAGATGGCTATACAGCAGAATGGTAAAAAACCTTTAAACAGCAACTATCTCCTCTCCTCTTGAAAACATTTAACTATGTCCTCCACACAGGGGAAATCCCCCCCTCCTGGAGAGAAGGGGTCATTGCAGTTATACCTAAACCTGAAAAGGATAAGTTAGAATGCTCCAACTACAGACCAATCAGTGTATTAAATCAGGACTATAAGCTTTTTACCATTATCTTTGCCAAAAGGTTAGAAAACATACTGACAGACTTAATTCACTTAGACCAAACAGGTTTTATAAGACAAAGACAGACACAAGACAACATTCGATGCACTTTACACATAATTCATCATATAAAAAAATATAACTTAAATGCAGTCATATTGGGATTAGATGCTGAAAAAGCATTTGATTCGGTTGACTGGTCTTTCCTATATAGAGTCTTATCCAGTTTCAATTTTCATAACAACTTCATTAGAACTATACAGGCATTATATAAAAAACCAACAGCTAAAATAAGGATTAACGGTAATTTATCATCATCTTTTGAGCTGAAAAGAGGATGTCGTCAAGGCTGCCCCCTGTCTCCACTGCTCTTTGCAATCTTCATAGAACCTCTGAGCCAATGGATAAGACAAAATCAAAAAATTCAAGGTATTACACTTGGTCAGAAGGAACATAAAATAGCACTCTTTGCTGATGACATTTTAATATACCTAGGGCAACCGGACACTTCTTTACCAGAACTAATCTCAGTTTTTTCAGACTATGGAGATTTATCGGGGTACAAATTAAACATGCATAAAACCCAAGTTTTAACATTCAACTATGACCCAAATCATTATTCACTAAGGGAACTCAAAACTAACTGGGAGCTGGAATCTATGAAATATCTGGGGATCAATATCCCGAAACTACTCAACAAAATTATAACACTAAACTATGATCCACTGGTGACAAAAATAAAATCTGACCTAGCAAGATGGAATATGATACCATTCTTAGGTACTGCACAAAGAATTGAAGCAGTCAAAATGAATATACTCCCACGTCTTCTATACCTTTTCCAAACAATACCGGTAGAACCCCCCCAAAAAACATGGCAGGAGCTAGACAGAAGGATCTCAAGATTCATATGGCAAGGCAAGAGACCTAGAATCAGATATAGAACCCTACAGCTAAACAAACACAAAGGTGGGCTCGCGGTGCCAAATATCAGGGACTATTTTATAGCTGCACAAATTAAAACTTTAGTAGAGATATGTAACCCAGTCTACACTGCACAATGGAAGGAGATGGAATGCCAAATAACAAGTGACATCCCCCTACAGGCGATAATAGGGAACAATGCCTTACCTAAACTCTTGAATAACACTAACCCGTGGATAGAGATCCCGCTAAAAATTTGATTTAAGATAGTCAGAGAGAATCAAGCTAAAGAGCCCTATCGACTTCTGCAATGGATTGCCTATGATCAAGACTTTACCCCCAATAAAACAGACACTAGATTTAAAGAGTGGAAAGAGAAAGGGCTGATAAAATATTACGATTTCTTTAAGGGGCAAACTTTAAGAAGTTTTGAAGATTTGAAAAAACAAGGTCTAATAAATCAAGACCTTTACAGGTTCTTTCAGCTTAGACACCACATAAACAATATACTTAAAAAGGAGGATTTGGAAAGGACCCAGTCAGGTGTTCTGAAGGTCTTCTTAATGGCATATAAAGGGATCCCAGGGATCAGATACATTTCTAAAATATACCAAGGTCTTCAAGACTTAAAAGGAGACAACACATCATATATAAAAGACAGATGGGAAAAAGAGGGGAATTTCACTTTACAATTGGAAATATGGGAAAAGCTAAATAGACAGCAATGGAAAAGTACCTCATCCCTGCAGTGGAGAGAATTTGGATGGAAAAATTTGGTAAGATTTTTCAGAACACCTGCACAAAACAAATTTACCCATAAGGAGTTGAACTGTTGGCGCTTGTGTGGTGAAAAGACTGCAAATCATTTTCATGTGTTTTGGTCATGCCCAGTTATCCACCAATATTGGACCAATGTACAGACAATATTGGGGAAAATATTCAAAATAACAGTTCCCTTTTCTTTTATAACTTTGTATTTGGGTTTACTACCGGACTCACTGGAAAGACGAGGAGATAAATACTTAATCAATGTTTTAATATTGGCAAGTAAAAAAGCCCTAACTAAAAAATGGATGCTGAAGGACTGTCCTACACCTGAAGATTGGATTAACGTGATTCAAGACATTTACTCGATGGAAAAGTTGACATTCGCACTGAGACAGGACATGGATGGGTTCATGAACTTTTGGCAACCCTGGATTGCATATGTGTCTTCCATTAGAGTTAGTTGTTGTGCTGCACGGTGGCGCAGTGGTTAGCACTGCGGCAGCACAGTTTACCCTTGGCCGGGGGATTGTGGGGATCGTGGGATCGTGGGTTCGATCCCAGCCCCCGACCAACAGTGATCTGTGTGGAGTTTGCATGTTCTCCCCGTGTTGCGTGGGTTTACTCCGGGATTTCTCCGGTTTCCTCCCACATGCCAAAAAAAAAACATGCATGTTAGGTTAATTGGCTGTTCTAAATTGTCCCTAGATATCTGTTTCCTATAGGCCCTTAGAATAGAGGGTTAGTATTAATGAAAGCGCTTTGAGTGGTCTTTGTGACTGGAAAAGCGCTATATAAGTGCAGGTTAGTTAGTAGTTAGTTAGTTAGATCTAATCTTTGACAAATACCATTTCAATGATGGTCCCGCTCTTTGTTCCAACGCTACTCAGATGCTCTTTTACTTTTAATTACTTAATTTTCTGTTTGTTTGTTTTTTGCTGTTCTGTTTGTTTATTCGGGTTCTTTTTTTGTTGGTTTTTTTAATTTAATTCTCTTTAATTTCACTTTTTCTTTCACTTTAAAAAAAAGGGGGTGTTGTAATAACTATTCTACCAATGTTGTCAAATAGCAAAATATAAGGGAACGTACGATGAAAATGTTAACAATGCAATGCTGTAATGACCTGTATACCCTTTACAAAAACTTAAAAAAAAAAAAAAAAAGAACACAAGGAATTTTTTTCACCTTAAAGTAATGTTTGCAAAATTATTTTTGATGGAACCTTTGTCTGGGCAAACGTCACTACCACCAAAGCACAGCACTCTATAACTTTGATATTAAGAATGGGCGCATGGTGTCACCTGACAGAAAAACCGCAAGGAATTGTGGGAAAAGTGTTCTGCCTGTCTGTGCTTAGTAGTGAGCAACGAATGCAGTTAAGCTGAAGTTTTTGAGAGGGTTGCTTCAGTCTGTTATTTATTTATTTGGATAAAAATGACACTGAATATGGTATTCAAACATAGGAAATGTAAATATACATATAAAACGTCATACAAAACCAGGATGACACATGAAAGTGAAAACATTTATTTCCAATGTGGTCCTTTCAATCACATTATTATTCATCCAAATACCACGCAACGTTAGAATGGGGAAGTTTTGCTGCATTATAAATGCAACAACTGCTCTCACGATTGGCCTGGAAAAAGATTAATGGCAATACACTTTTTTTTAACTTCCCCACTTGGAAGAAAAGTTCAGAGAATCAGGTCTCTGAGGCAACAAAGAGACATTGGATAGAATGGATTGCAGTGGTCAGAAGGAAAGACATCAGCTTTAACAATATTCCTGCACACATGGTCGCATATTCACGGCATTTTCACAAAGGTAAGTTGTGATATAAGAAATATTTAGAGGTCCCCTCTCGTCCGTGGGCATCTCCACTACACATGGTGCCCAAGGCCGATGGGTCGTGGCGACCGTGCAGCGATTTCTGGCTCCTGAATAACGCCACGGAACACTACCGGTATCCCTTCCCGCACATCCAGCATTTTTACGTGCATCTGGCCAGGACGCGTGTTTTTTCAAAAGTGGACCTGGTCCGCGGTTACCACCAGGTCCTGGTGCACGTGGAGGACATTCCCAACAGCGGTAATAACTCCTTTTGGCCTTTTTGAGTTTTTACGCATGCCATTCGGATTAAAGGGTGTGGCGCAAACCTTCTAGAGGATGATGGAAGCGGTGCTCCGCGACTTGCCCTTTGTTTTTGTCTACTTAAGACGACATTTTGGTGGCTAGCGCATCGGAGGAGGAGCACCTCGCACATCTCAAACAAGTTTTCCAGCGGTTGGAAGCACACGGCTTATCGTTAACCCGGCAAAGTGCCAGTTTGGGATACCGGTGACTAATTTTTTGGGCAACCGCATTTCACTGGAGGGCACGATTCCGCTGCCAGATAAAGTGTGCACCCTGTTAGATTTTCCATGTCTGCAGACCGTGAGGGTGCTGCAGGAATTTTTGGGGATGGTCAATTTTTACAACAGTTCCCTCCCCCGGGCAGCCCAGCTGCTGCAACCGCTGTACGGCATGCTAAAAAAAAAAGAAGCCCGTGGAAAACATCGACTGAACCCCTGAGCGAATCCTTTCACAAACGCCAAAACAGTGCTTGCTAACACGGCTTTGCTAGCCCACCCCACCCCATCAGTGCGGATAGCACTCACCACAGACGCATCTGACGTTGCCATAGGGGCAGTGGTGGAGCAGTACATTTCCGGTTTGTGGCAGCCACTTGTGTTTTTCAGCTGTACTTTGCGCGACAACCAACGCAAATACAGTGCGTTTGACCAAGAGTTGTTGGCTCTCCACCTGGCGATGTGCCATTTCCAGTTTTCGCTGGAGGGGTGCGAGTTCACCGCGTTCCTTGATCAAACCACTAATGTACGCAATGTCCAAAGTCTCGGAACCATGGTCGGCTTGGCAGTAATGACATTTGGCTGCGATCTCGGAATTCACTACCGACATTTAATACGTAGCTGGTCAGCTTAATGTCGTGGCTGACTGCCTGTCTCATGCATTAGTCTCCCTGTCTACATGGGAATAGATTTCCCCGCCATGGCCGCAGAGCAAGCCGGGGACGCAGACATTTGCAGGCTCCAGTCCGCGCCTACTGGGTTGAAACTGGAGAGTGGGGTGGTGCAAGAAGGGCCCCCCCCTTGCTCTGTGACGTCTCCACCGGTCGCCCACGCCCGGTGGTTCCAAGCTGTTGGCGCTGCCACATTTTTGAGTCCATCCACTCCCTTTCACATCCTGGCGTGCGTGCCTCGGTTAAACTGGGGGGGGGGGGGTGAAATTTGTCTGGCCTCACTTATGCAGAGATGTGAAAGAATGGGCTGCAGCGTGCGTCGCGTGTCAGCGGGCCAAAGTGCACAAACACACCAAAGCCCCCCTTGAGCCGTTTCAAATTCCGTCCAGGAGGTTCGATCACGTACACATGGATTTGGTGGGCCCCCTTCCGTCATCACAAGGTTTCACGCACCTTTTGACAATCGTGGACTGCACCACGCGTTGGCCTGAAGTGGTTCCACTGGCTTCCACCACATACGCTGAGGTCGTTCACACTTTTTTGTCAGCTTGGGTTGCACGGTTCGAATCCCCATCGGGCATCACTTCCGACAGGGGTCCGCAATTCATTTTGGAACTCTGGTCCACAATGGCCCAGAGGCTGGGGGTCAAAATCCATCGCACCACCGCGTACAACCCCCAGGCTAACGGGTTATGCGAACGTTTTCATAGGTCGTTTAAAGCAGCACTCAAGAGCCTCACTCACAGATGCAGATTGGGTCGACCACCTGCCCTGGGTCCTATTAGGGTTGCGCTCCGCGCCTAAGGAGAATCTAGCAGCCTCCCCGGCAGAACTTGTTTTTTCTCAGCCGTTGCAGAGCCCCGTGGACTTTTTACCGGAAAACCGTGCACCTGGGACCTATCCGCCCGCGCAATTTTTTTTACAATACAGAAGCTGCTAACGTGCCGGGCCCGGTGCACCATTGTTTTCCCCGCACCCTTGTCCCAAAGAGCTTACAGAGCACCAAGTTTGTTTTTGTGAGGCACGATGCACACAGAACCCCGCTGCGTCCACCATATGATGGCCCGTTCAGAGTGCTGGAAACTTGGGCAAAGCATTTTGCGTTAGACTTGGGAGGCGTCAGGAAACCGTCTGCTTTGACAGGTTGAAGCCCACTTACGTGTTGGTAGACAAACAGGTGGTGTTGGCTCAAGCTCCCCGGTGCGGACACCCACCTATGGCGGTTCCACAAGTTGGTGTTCCTCCGGCAGAGAATTATGCTTGCAAAACTAATCCTGTTCCCTCCCCATCCTCTCCCCCTCCACAGACCAACGTTCTCTCCCACACACCTCGCCAGGAGGGCGCTTCGACCGGACCAGCGGTCCCCTGCTACAGCCGCTATGGGCACTGGCTCAAGCCCAAAGGACTGAGGGGTTATGCCCCTTTCTGGGTGTTCGGGGGGGGGGGGGCTGTGTGGTGGCACTTAGTAAGGGGTTTCTCCACCCAGAACCAGAGTTCGGGGGGGGGGGGGGGGGTGGCATGGATAAAAGGACTGAATGAGAAAGAGGGAGAGCATATTGTGGCACCGGGGGGTCTTAGAGGTAACAGAAGGGAGTAGTCGACCCCTGGGGTGACAGGAGTCACACCAGAGTTTGCCAGAGTGTGAAAGATGGTGATCAGCAAGGCTTCGTGTCCTGCATGTTAATGTGCCAGATATGCTTTGTGTTTTGTGTGTAATGTCTTTTATCCCCGAGTCTCAAAGGCGGAAATAAAGGGGTATAAAGGTGAGCGCCCAGAGACCCCAGGAAAAATTCTGTCTTCTGTGTTGGAGGTGAAATAAAGTTTGTGTGTCGTCCAGCTCGCTGTCCCGCCTGCTTTCATCTTCCACACCGGTAATTTTTTTCGGTGCACGAGCGCAAGCGTCGGGCTTATCCCTTAAGGCCCCGTCTCTCCTTGATGATTTAGGCAGCAAACATATAAAAATTTGTCTAAAATGCTGGAATATGCCGAAATTTTCACTTTTGACCATATGCATCGCATATCCATAACAACTTGGATATATACAGTACATAACATATTGGTAACTTATATAGAATATTTCCATCACTTATAAATAACTTAAACCAACTAATGCTTAGCGTGTTGCCGACATTCACAACTTATGCGCAACAATAGTCTAACTTCTGCATAGCGCAGTCATGCCATACTGCCATAGCCTCCCGATCCATGAATTCTAGGTGTGCGATGGATCATGTCTGTTCAACTGAAATGATTCTCCCCTCCAAAGACCACGGCAGGGGGTGTGACTGACCTGTCAGAGCTGTCAAACCTGTCAGGTCAGTCATGTCTAAAACAGCTGATGTGACATGTCAGGAACGTCAGATGACAGTTGTCACGATCTGGCTCAAAGGCACGCAAACTGATGGCGATAAAAAAAGTTTATTTTCAATAAAGTGAAAAAAAACCCCAACAAAATAATGGATGGAGTGTGCTTTTGTCGGGAGGGGCAGCCAACAGCAAAAGTGTGATTTATCATGGAAAAAAGCTCAGCTCTGCATTTCGGGCAATTAGCTGATTGGACCCTCCTCCTCCAGTGTTCTGACATTTTGGCACATCTATCAGAACAACACTGGACAGCTGATGGTACAGACTGCAGTCAAAGGTTAAAAAAAAAACATGGGGGAGGGTTAAACAGTGATTTGGATCTTTATCCTGTAGCTTGAAAGTGCTCAGACACATCCCAGACAGATCCTGTTATACGAACAAGTACGTGTGTTTTGCTCTCTCTTTACGTGTGTGTGCTGCAGGCAGAGCTCTGTATGGGTTTTTCCTGTGAACTAATGCTGCAAATACGCCATTATACGCTAGCTGTAAGTTAGAAACCCGTTCAATACGTTACACGTAGGTTCAAAGAGTGGTACTCATATGTTAGAAATGATTTTTGGGTACGCTAGACATTAATCTCAACGTATTTTGACTTTTGAGTAACTATGAGTCGCTGACAAGTGACGTGTGTAAACGAATGCATAACTTCCCTACAACCTTTGTGCTGTGAATGTGGGACGTATCAACCATATGCTGGATACGTACAGAGTAGCCCTGCAAACTACGCCGTATACCAGCGTTCTTCAGGGTGCTCTTAACTTAGACAAAACTGATTTGATGTACCCAGTGTATTCTCCAAATTTTTCATACGTTTTGCAAATACTGCCTAAATCGTCTAGGTGTGACAGGGCCTTTACTGGATAATGTCCTGTTGATAATAATGTGTATATACTTATCAAGCAACATATGACAAACCTGAAATCCAACATTTCACCAGTGGGACTTAGAAATCAGGAGCAGTGATGTTTTTTTTTAATGGGAGCTTTTCGGTGTTGCTGATTTTCTTTGATTTTTCCTGAAGTTGTGATTACTTGTTGCCTTCATTACGCATGGATTTAGTATCAGCTGGGGACTGAAGTCCATAGACTATTTTGTATTGTTAAATTAAGCAGATTCTTCTCTTTCAGGTGACTATAAAAACATCACTGTCCTGGTTTAGTATGTTTTCATAGCAGCTAATTATACCAGTAACTTTTTTCGGTGCACCAGCACGAGCGTCGGGTTTAGCACATTGCTGGATTAGCATTTAATGTCCTGTTGATAATAATGTGTACAGTATTATCAAGCATCATATGACTAATTTGAACATAAATCCAACATTTCATCGCTGGGACTTAAAATGTCTGTAGTTGCGGACACATGATAGTGCAGAAAATGACCGCTTACCTTTGTGTATTAAACAACAGTTTTCTGGTCATTCATCCGGAATATTTGAGGTGGCTGGATCCATTCATTGGTTAATTGAAAATGAGCCTGTAATGATTTATAGTTTTTAAATTGCTCATGGGTTTATGCGCTTACCCCACAAACCAGGTAGGCAAACACATCTGACAGCATGACTCAAGGCAGTTGGCTGAGATCCATGGTCCATTTCTTGTGCTCATACAGATTTATCCCATTTACAGTGGGGCAAAAAAGTATTTAGTCAGCCACCAATTGTGCAAGTTCTCCCACTTAAAAGATGAGAGAGGTCTCCAATTTTCATCATAGGTATACCTCAACTATGAGAGACAAAATGAGAAAAAAAAAATCCAGAAAATCACATTGAAGGATTTTTAATGAATTAATTGGTAAATTCCTCGGTAAAATAAGTATTTGGTCAATAACAAAAGTTCATCTCAACACTTTGTTATATACCCTTTGTTGGCAATGACAAAGGTCAAACGTTTTCTGTAAGTCTTCACAAGGTTTTCACACACTGTTGCTGGTATTTTGGCCCATTCCTCCATGCAGATCTCCTCTAGAGCAGTGATGTTTTGGGGCTGTCGCTGGGAAACACGGACTTTCAACTCCCTCCAAAGATTTTCTATGGGGTTGAGATCTGAAGACTGGCTACGCCACTCCAGGACCTTGAAATGCTTCTTACGAAGCCACTCCTTCATTGCCCGGGTGGTGTGTTTGGGATCATTGTCATGCTGAAAGACCCAGCCACGTTTCATCTTCAATGCCCTTGCTGGTGGAAGGAGGTTTTCACTCAAAATCTCACGATACATGGCCCCATTCATTCTTTCCTTTACACGGATCAGTCGTCCTTGTCCCTTTGCAGAAAAACAGCCCCAAAGCATGATGTTTCCACCCCCATGCTTCACAGTAGGTATGGTGTTCTTTGGATTCAACTCAGCATTCTTTCTCCTCCAAACACAACAAGTTGAGTTTTTACCAAAAAGTTCTATTTTGGTTTCATCTGACCATATGACATTCTCCCAGTCCTCTTCTGGATCATCTAAATGCTCTCTAGCAAACTTCAGACGGGCCTGGACATGTACTGGCTTAAGCAGGGGGACACGTCTGGCACTGCAGGATTTGTGTCCCTGGCAGCGTAGTGTGTTACTGGTGGTAGCCTTTGTTACTTTGGTCCCAACTTTCTACAGGTCATTCACTAGGTCCCCCCGTGTGGTTCTGGGATTTTTGCTCACCGTTCTTGTGATCATTTTGACCCCACGGGGTGAGATCTTGCGTGGAGCCCCAGATCGAGGGAGCTTATTAGTGGTCTTGTATGTCTTCCATTTTCTAATAATTGCTCCCACAGTTGATTTCTTCACACCAAGCTGCTTACCTATTGCAGATTCAGTCTCCCCAGCCTGGTGCAGGTCTACAATTTTGTTTCTAGTGTCCTTTGACAGTTCTTTGGTCTTGGCCATAGTGGAGTTTGGAGTCTGACTGTTTGAGGTTGTGGACAGGTGTCTTTTATACTGATAACGAGTTCAAACAGGTGCCATTAATACAGGTAACGAGTGGGGGACAGAGGAGCCTCTTAAAGAAGAAGTTATAGGTCTGTGAGAGCCAGAAATCTTGCTTGTTTGTAGGTGACCAAATACTTATTTTACCAAGGAATTTACCAATTAATTCATTAAAAATCCTTCAATGTGATTTTCTGGATTTTTTTTTCTCACTTTGTCTCTCATAGTTGAGGTATACCTATGATGAAAATTGGAGACCTCTCTCATCTTTTAAGTGGGAGAACTTGCACAATTGGTGGCTGACTAAATATTTTTTTGCCCCACTGTATTTCTTATATTTTTTATTTTGAAGTAGCGTTCCTTTGTAATGTAAGACTAATGCTGACCTAGTCTTGCTGTTATAGGACTAGAAAGTCATATTTTTCTGCTTACCATCTATGACAGGGGTGTCAAACTCATTTTAGTTCAGGGGCCACATACAGCCTGATTTAATCTCAGATGGGCCTGACCAATAAAATAATAGCATAATAACCTAAATAATGACTACAAATCTGGGGTTTTTTTAAGTACAAAAAGTACAAGCACATTAGGAAATGCTTACATTTACTGTAATGAACCATTCTTTTATAAAAACATTTATGAACCTGACATTTTTAAAGAAAAGTAAGTGCAAGTTGAACAGTATTATGCCTCACTTAATCATTTACTACATATGTGGATTACAACTTACACATCGCAGTGGATCTACAAAGGCATAAAACATGAACCCTGGATTTACACTGACTTCGGATGCAGTACGCTGCAGTGCAGATGGCCCCTTGCGTCTGTCCCTACCAAATCTGTTTATGTTTTGCAGTGGCATGGATGAGAACAAAATTTGAAATACAAGATCACGCAAGAATAGTGATCCCTCGCTACTTCGCGCTTCACCTTTCGCGCCCTCAGTGCATCGCGGATTTTTCAAAAATATTCATCAAAAATTCAAAATTGAGAAATAATGGGCGGGCGCTAGCAGAAGGCAGGGAGACTACATTAGACCATCAGGTATCCACACGAAGAGCCGCACAACTCTCTGTTCGCTATTCTCGTGTTGGCTCGGCTCCGAAATCTTGCAAGCTGATTGGCCGAGACGTTTCACCCCGCAAGCTGATTGGCCGAGACGTTTCACCCACCTCCTCTCCCTGCCGAGCACCCATGAAGGGAAGAAAGACCGCATTCATTGCTTTTTATCGCTCGTGTTACTTAGTCTCGCCGCGTGGAACTTTTTGCTGTTCTCTTGTGCCATTTTGTGCGAAATAGTCTTCCCGTCGAGCCACTACGCCGCCTCCTGCAGCTTCAGCTCTATCGGAAGCTGCCCTCGATGATCCTGAGCCTCCAGCACCTCACGATGAGGCGTCACCTGAGGAGCAGTAAAGCTCTCATTAACCTGTGCAGTAAATCATTTTCATCTTGAGTTACGTATCTTGTTATAAGAATAAAAGAGTTCTAAAAACATATTTATGTACACTTTGTTTACATCTACGTATGTATGTACACGTACACACACACACACGTATCATATGAGAGAGAGAGAGTGAGAGAATGAACGTACGTATTATTTATGGATGACGTCATTGGAGTGACGCTACTTCGCGGTTTTTCACTTTTCGCAGTCGGTTCTGGAACCCATTAACCGCGATAAGTGAGGGATCACTGTAATACAAAATAACGTGAACTCGCAAAAAAGACCCGAGAGTGACCAAGATGACCTGATGGCAATCATGTGATAACAACAAGGAAGTGTGATGTAGCGGTGGCTCCCCACCTAGATTTCTGGGCTCTAAATAAAACGTAAGTAGCCCATTTATTTTAATTCTATGAAGCGTTTGTATGCTAGGTCAACTTTTTACCTTCTCTGACACAGTGGTGGAGGAGTAGACCTCAGAAAATACCGGACAATCCTTAAATCATTTTTGATAGACAAACAGTTATTAAATACTGCAAGATACCGTGGGATTTCCTTGTGGATTTGATCCGGCATCTGTCAAAAATAGACTTATTGCGTTTCATTAGCGAACCGAATTTGACGAGCCGGATTCGTTCCGTAGTGGTCCGGACCAGGTGAGGATTACAAAATTGACGAGAATGGGAACTAAATGCTGCGGAGGCCAGATGGCAGCTGTAACATACTGCATCCGGAGTCACTGTAAATCCTGGGTTAGTCACAGGTATTTGGAACTCAAAAATCAGTATTTCACTTTATAATTAAAAACTTGTCAAGAATAAGAAATTCATTTAAATTTACATATACTTCCATATCTCACATCAATCTTAATCAATCCTAACCACCTGAAACGACTCACCACTTCATACAAATTAAAGTAGGAGCTATTAAAGATGAAAGTTATCCCCCTGACTTGTAAATGTATAAAATTTATTCATAAAAATTGTGTGCAATAGGGCATGCACATTGCTGCCATCTGCTGTTTATTTCTGTCGTGTTGTCTGCTACTCTTAATAAAACAGTGCAACCCCTAGTGCACAAATTGGGAATACCAATTACTTTACTGAAAAATGGTAGCCTATGTCCTCTGGGTTTTTCATACTATGCAAATTCATCTGTTGGGCTGGTTTTGGCTTGTGGGCCATATGTTTGACACTCCTGCTCTATGATGTGGTTATTTCTAAACAAAACATAGGTTTTTGAATTTGCTGCTTCCTTATTCATCAGCTTGTGAAAAAAAATGGACGTGGCTCACACTACAACAAGTATATCTGATGGTGGTAAGACACAATTGCACTTCAACACTGTAGCGGGACCCACAAAGCAATTCATCCATAGTGCTGTTTTAAGCTATTATCATGTAAAATCTTGTTTACATTACTGCTTATATTCCACATCAAATTCTTTATATGGTTATTCCTGAATTGCTGCTTTCAGTTTGAGGTTACTATGCATTTTAAACTTTCCACAAAGTGACACTGGATGCAGTTTACTATTTTTTATTCACAGCCTGACGTAGCTTCTCTGTCTTCATGGGGGACTGTTGGGATTTTTACCCTCCCACCTGTTTGCCTTGCTGGCTACCATGCTAGCATTCACAAAGCATGACGCGGGGCAGCCCCCCCAACATGACAGACGGACAGATAAACATGACAGACAGCCTGACGGGCAGACAGTGCGTGGATGACAGATGAAGTACTGTGAGGGACAGACAGGCGGGCAGAGGTTAGTGCTTCTTTGTTAGGCGGTTGAGAGGAGAAATGCAAGTTATTCAAAAGGAAAGAAACGGAGGATAGATTTCTTCTTCTTTTTCTTTCAGCTGCTCCCTTTAGGGGATGCCACATCAGATCATCTGCCTCCATCTCACCCTATTCCTTGCATAGTCTTCTGGAGGACAGATTTAACAGTTGTAAAAACTGCAGCAGAGAATGGATGCTGGACTAATTTTAACAACTGGAGGAATAGAAACAAGCACTTTTTTTAGACTAAATCTTTAAAGTTGTTGAAGACCTTTTGTCTACAATGTTTCTTTTTTAAAATTTCCATTTTTATCTTATGTTTTTTGTTTATATGTTTGAAGTAAATAAAAAAGTCAGCAGCATGACCATTATCATATAACACCCAGCGAGTTTAATGCATTATATCAAAAGCCTGGTAATATCAGAATCAGACAACTTTATCTACCCCAAAAGGGCAATTCTGTTCACAGCCTCAGTTGAAGAGAAACAGGAAGAGAAAAAAAAAAGCAGTAAAAATACAAAACAACAGCAACACACGTACATTCAGACATCAAACAAGTCAGTGACAAATAGCATTTGTTAATTAATTGACTGACATCAACGTTAATAAACTTGCACTGTCCTTAAAAACAGCAGTTTACAAAAATAGCAGCTTGGAGTAATAAATAGATATCAATAAATAAATAAATGGACACCATGTTAGTCACTGCTCTTCGTGACATTTAAAAGCTTCATGGCAGAGGGGATGAATGAGTTAGAACATCTGAACAGGCTGATCAAAAAAGCCAGCTCTGTTCTGGGGCGCCGCCTCGACCCAGTGGAGGAGATGGGAGAGAGAAGGATAGTGGCTAAGCTGTCATCTGTGCTGGAGTCCGAGTCTCACCCCATGCGGGACTCGCTGAACGCACTGAGGCGCTCATTTAGTTGGCTGTGTCATCCTAGGTGCTTGAGGGAGAGGTTTCGCAGGTCCTTCCTACCTGCTGCTGTCAGACTTTACAATCTAACCTGTGCACCTCATAGAGGCCGTACTAAACATTACAACTTGGCATAATAGGGATTGTCCCCTCCAATACACAACTAATACAATTACAATTATTATCGAGGGTGGCAATAACACTGTCATTCAAATGTGAAATATACTGTCTGGGTCTATATTTAGATTTTGCTGGGTAATTTAACTAACTGTAATGCTCCTGCACTGTCTATGTACAGTAACTGTATACTGTACTTATGTATATTTATTTACTGCTTTGGCTAATCAATTCTTATCTTATTATTTTATTTACTATTGCTCTGAGTGCTGCTATCCCTTTGCTGCTACAATCCTGGAATTTCCCCATTGTGGAACTAATAAAGGCTTATCTTATCTTATCTTGTCTTGTCTGTTGGCTCTCCTTGGTGGGGCTAAATAACGACATCCAGAGGGCATGATGGAGAATTCCTGTTTCAAAATATGGTCATGACTGTTTATAATCCTCTTTTTCTTCTGGACCCACTTATGGTACGCTCTTAAGGCCTGATCAGAGTTCCTGCAAGGGGAAAATGGGTGCGTCCTGTAGACTGCGTTTGCGTACACATCAGTATTCAGAGTGTTTTTTGAGGCACCACAGCTGCCGCTCTGCAGCCGTGTTTCACGCATGCAGCCAAAAGAGCCAAAATTGGGTCAAGCAAAAAAAGGTGGTCTTGGTCCAGCTCAAACTGAACCTTGGTCCAGTTCATTTAAGTGTGAAAGCAATTTTCAGAAAAGTTCGGACTTTCAGATCAAACACAGGGAGCTAAGGCTGCCAATAAGAGGGAAAATGAGCCATGGGAGAAGTAGGGGAGTGGAAGAGACTCAATTTTTAATTGAAATATGGCCGTTAGTGGGATAAGGAGTTAACTGAAAAAAATCAATAGGTCAGGACGAGCAATGCCACCTGAAAATCATCATGGCTGATGAGAAGGACAAACATCCCTTTTAATGAAGAACTGGATAAAGTTCTAGCCTCACTAAACTAGTTCACTCACTCAAATTGTGGGGTGGTTGTGGCTCAAGAGATAGAGCAGGTCATCCAATAACCGAAGGGTTGGTGGTTCGAATACCCCCCACCGCTGTGTCCTTGGGCAAGACACTTTATCCACCTTGCCTCCAGTGTCCATGACACTGGTGTATAAATGTTTGGTGGTGGTTGGAGAGGCCGTTGACAGCCACAATTCAGTCAGTCTGCTCTGTGGCTACAGAAGTAGCTTACCACCATTAGTGTCTGTCTGTGGAGTGAATGAATAATAAATTCACTGTAAAGCACGTTGGGTGTCTTGAAAAGCAACCAGATAAATCCAATCCATTATTATTATTATTATTAGTATGCTGGAGTCTTCCCCAGTTTACACTTAAAGTGCGATTCCCGATGTGTCCAGAGCTGAAGAAAACCCCTTGGAGGGGCATGTTTGCCAACTATCGGTCTGTTCTAACAACACAAATGTCATCATGACAACAAGACATACAGTAGGTGTGTCATGTAAAGTTGTTTAGTTTGCTTGGATAAGGACCAGTGTGAAACCAAACAACCAGACCAAAACTACACAATGTAACAAAAACATGAACATTGGTCTGGACTTTCAGGTGTGAAAATGAACTTAGTCGGGGGGAACAGATTTGGGGTGGTGGGGCTGGAATACATGTTTATATTTAATGTTCATATGCTCATCACACACATGGCTAAACTGAACAAATCTATAGGCGAGTTAGGTTTAATCTCAAATTAAGAGTGTCAGAGCATGGTTTTCAGTCTTCTCAGCAACACACAGTTGGCATGAAGGAAGTCAGTTGAGACTACCAAAAATAAGATAACCGAGAGAGAGAATGAAGGAAAGACAAGGAAAATGCAAGAGTTAGAGGACACTGCAAATGAGAGAGAGGGAGCGAGGGAAGCAGATGGAGGAGAAAAATAATTAAAGAGGAGGATAAAGAGAAATGGAGAGTGGAAAATGCTAAGAGGAAAAGATGGTGAGAGACACGACAAATCATTATGGCAGACAGCCTCATCCTTCACTCTCCGCTGCACGCACGCACCCACAGGCACCCACAGGCACACACACACACACACACACACACGCACGCACGCACGCACAAGCTATCCCCTCTAATCTAACTCCTGTGGCAGTGTGAATAGATATGGCTGTTTAGTGCCAGCAGCACAGCTCCTGGTACCTGATGGCAGCAATCTGCTGAGTCAGCAGCTCTGCAGTGTGTGTGTATGTGTGTCGACGTGTGCGCGCCTGCCTGTGAGAGTGTGTTAGTGCGAAACACAGAGGGAGATGGAGAGCGTGAAAGTGTTTGAGTGCCATTTACTTCAGTGTGTGTGTGTGTGTGTGTGTGTGTGTGTGTGTGTGTGTGTGTGTGTGTGTGTTCTTGCTCAGAAATGAAGAGCACAGCAATCTGCACGAACACAGCCACAGGAGCAGCCGCACCGAAGTTCACTGTCATTACCATGCCAGCAAGAAGTTCCCAGCATTACCATGACAACGAGCGTTCACTGTCATCGCTCTGACAGCTGCAGGTCAGGACTTCTTGAACCAAATTTCAGCAGCAAAGATGTGGATCACTGCTATTTCTCATAAACAGCTAAACATATAAATTACAAAACAACCATAAACACATCATGATTATTATTATTTATTAAGGTTGTATAGTCTTTGCAGAAGTCAACTGATGTAATAAACCCACAGCATTTATGAAGGAAAGTAGTAAATTAATGCCAAAGTTACAAATTTATTAGAAAAAAACCCCCACTCATATTTACTTTAAGTGCGATGCAAACTTCAAGTGGAAAACTCAAATTTGCAGGAAAAACGTTGCAAAACCTCAAAAGTTCATAAGAAAAATAGTAAATTTCCATAATCCTAGAGCTGCAACTAATAATTATTTTTGCTACAGATAAATCTGCCATTTTTTTTTTCAAATTAGTTGACTAATCATTTGGTCTATGACCGGCACAGGCGCCAAGTTGCTCCATAATCCCTAGTGGTCAAGACTTTTTTCAAGAAAATATTCAGTTCAGATGTCAGAGATTTCCAAAGCTATAACTTGAAAGTGGTAAAAGATAATGGCTTACTGTCAATTAGAAAGATGTAGAATATGATCCAAAGTTTGAAATAGGAGTAAATTTATGCATCTAATTTGCATAATGCCATGGCAGCCATATCGAATTACATAACTTTCAGTCATAAGTGGTCTTTGGACATATTTACACAAAGGATGGTTCTGCTTTTTGTCACTGTTTCTTGTTTTGGGCATTTTGTTATCTTATCTTCAAAGTATGTGAACCATATGAACCGTAATATATGAACCAGAAAATCAGTACAATGCAGTACAATGTAAACAGATATTCATTACTTACTGCTGGCGAAGGCAGTTCGCTTCACCCTTTTTGCGGTACCTTGGTCGTTATTTTCTCTTCTGTCGGTCATTTTATTTTTCCCCGTCACATCCAGAAACTGTTATGATTATTCCACCTCAATTTCGCTTTTATTCCGCCGCTATTTATCGTATGTGACGACATGGGACCGGCGCGATTGTTGTCCCGAGTCACATGGCGTTGGTGTCGACAGCAGGTGAACATCAGCCAGCTTTGCGCACCCTCTGTTATAACAAAATGTAAACATTTACCTTTATAAGCTAAATAATCTCTTTTTAGAATCATAGTTGGCAAATTCGGGAGCAAATGTTTCCTCAGTCTTGCAATCGAGTGCAATCTAGATTTGTTTACAAACTCTTCTTCTCTGGTGAGGTTTCAGGATGGTTCTATGTCCGCCATAAGTCCTCCAAGGCAAAAGCAGTAAGTTATACGTGTCTGCCACCTTGTGAGGTGGAATCCTTTGTACAACTTAAATCAACTGGGGAGTTTTTGGCTGTGTCATATAACATCATATGACAGGTTCAGTGCTGCGGTGTGCCGCTAGGGGCGCGATCTGTCCATGAAATCTTGCCGGTTTAAGAATTAAAAAAAGTCAAAAATATCCATTGCAATAACCCTCCACAAATGCTTTGTTTTGTCTAATAAACAGAAAAGCCTCCCAAATTATTTAAATTTTCATGTTTGAGAAGCTGAAGCATTAGAATTTTTACTGGAATAAGGTGCATAAATAATTAGTCAATTATCAAATTTGTTTTTTAATTATTTTCTCTCAACCAACTACTAATCATTGTAGTATGGATTAAAACATTTATAAATTTGTGATAAGTTCCAAATTTTACAACAAATTAATTTTGAAAATTTATGAGACAATAAGACAAATTTGCAAAAAAGTTCATCTATTTCCATCGAAAAAAGTAGTAATTTTTTCAAGTTTATCAACCATTGTGTTCTGTACAGCAAAGCATTCATATTACATTTTGTTCTCTTAAATTTGCAAAATTTTACTGTAAAATTTGCACATTTTTACTTTTACTTTCAATTTCATACTTTACTTTTTTACTTTTACTTATTTTTTACTTTGTAATTCTTCATTCACAAATTTGCAATTTACTTTTTTCACCAAATTTTTTGGTGTTGTGAAGTTGTTTCTTGTAAATTTGAAACTTTTTTCTCATAAATTTGTATTTTATTGTAAATTTTCATATTTTTATTTTTTTAAAAAATGCATTTTTCCCCTCTGTTTTTGTGTCATGCTAATGGTTAATATGTGATTCTCGTCTAATAAATTGGTGACTTTTTCATAAATGTACTACTTTTCCTCATAAATACAAGGCTTTTATTGGTTTAGATGCCTTTTGCAAGAACTACAACTCTAGAAAAAAAAATTAAGAGACAAAGAGACCCCAGCAAAGTTATCACTATCTGGTTTTACTATTTAAATGTATGCATTTGAGTAAAATGAACAATTTTGTTTTATTCTCTAACCTACTAAAAACAACTCACTCAAATTCCGAGTCAAAATGTCGTCATTCAGAGCATTTATTTACAAAAAATTAACTGTCCAAAACAGCAAAAGAGATGTTGCTTTTTGGTGTGCTTTTTGATCATATAATGCAAGAAAAAAAAACAAGTTCATGTTCATCGTTAAAGACTACAATACTTTAACTTAGAAAGAAGTCAGAAATCTTGTTTTGTGAAATAACTGATTTTAATTTACAGCTTTCATGCATCTTACCATACTTAAGCCTTCTCAGTACCTCCTTAAGTAGACTGACATGTCCTTGTGTTGGAATTCAACAGATACTCAAACTGACTGGCTTCTATACATGTAGAGATGCTGATTTAGGAAAGATTTCACAGTGGTCTCTTAAGTTTTCCCCTCAGAACTGTATATAACAGAACATTTCAAATGACAAAGTCCTGTAGCTATAAAGATGACTGAGTTCCAGGCAACTACTGAACTCTACTGACATTTGGCTGGTGCTCTGGTGCTAATGTCAACCTCTGAATTGCACTTCTGAGTAATTGAGATTGTGTGTTGACGCAAATCAAATATTCACTGTTATTACAGGTGATTATTTTGACAGATATTCAATAACAGCAACAACCCAATGGGTTAAACAACAAATCTAATCAAAGATGAGAAAAAAGTGGGAAAGCTATAGGAAGTATTTTTAGAAAGCTAGACATGCACTCCATTTAACCTGGTTGTGTGAATAAGCTTGTAAATCTCTGACCAACACTGAAGCATCCACCCTCCACAGTCATCTTCATCCCTTCTGCTCTCGACCGCGGAGCAGCTGCAGAGAATGCATCGTGTTCAGTCATCTGTGTGGAGTGGATGGAAAATCGAGCTCCATTTATGTGGATGGTCCGTGTCACAATATCTGGCTCAACTATTATTCCGGTGTTCTTTGCTGCGCAGGTGTCAAGTGTGGCCTACTGTGCAAAAAATGATGACGGGCCATTTCCAAAACTGTCCACCCACCGTGCTCTGACAACAAGGGTTTGAGTGTAACTGTTATACACTTGAGCTTTTCCAAATTCTACTTTATTTTCCTTGGGCGGACAATGTGTGTGTGTCAGTGGCACTGGCGGCAGAGCTCGAGTGGGTAAAAGGTAACAGGTTTTTATATCGATGTGGTTGGATGACTCTGGCGAGATGAGTGCAGTGCACGCTCACATTTTGTCAATCTCTTACCTCCAGCCATGTCCTCTTCCAGCAGTTGTATCTGCAGATGGAAAATCTTCTCCTGGAGGTCGCACAGGGTGTGTTTCATTTTTTCCCGCCGGGTTACCATGTAGCACAGGTTACGCACCTAAAAATGAACAACATTAGAAATGACGGGACATGATTTAAAGCAGATGTATTATGTCCTTGTTCCACATGTTGGCACAGTTCCCAGAGGTCTGGATGAAATGTCTGCCATATGCTTTGGTCAAAATACCTTAGGGTTTAATTATTCCATTTTGAATTGTATTTCATTAGAGAACCAATATCTTTCACGTTTTACCCTGTCAACTTCATTTCATTTGTCAATGTACATCTACTCCTACATTTCAGACATGGAAAACATTCCAAAAGCGTTGGAACAATAAAGTGTTTATTTGAAATCTGATATTATTAATATCAAGGTTAAAAACAGAAAAAAAAACCTGATATACTGTATGGTCTTGGTTAATAACAAAACAGTATAGCTAGAATATGGTCATATGGTATGCATTTTAATGTATTTATTTTTAGGACTAGTACATCTGGCACACAGCTGTCAAATGGAATTGTCCTTGTCTTGATGCGAGTTGATGCTCTAAATGCTCAAAATGACAAAAAAAAAAGTTTCTCCAGATATCAAAAACACATAGTAACTGTTTTCTGGAAAACCACAAGAGAGTTGTATCCTGTTTTTGACAATTACATCAAAAATGTCATCCATTACTGTATGTCCCAGCAAAAAAATGAATGCTGGACATACAACAGCCTTCAACTGATGCTCCAGACAGATATCCACAGAATCCGCTGCACTGTTATTAAAGAGATGCTTAAAATAATGAAACGGTAAGAGTCAAAGGGGACTGACTATTTCCTGCCAATAAACCGACTCCTAGACGCCTCTTCCACTTCGACTTAAACTCCAGCTGAGCCCTTTAGTTCCTCGATGCTGCAAAATTACTATCATATGGTCCTATAAGCAGTCTATTGGTTGCATTTAATGTCTGGGAAGAGCTGAAAGATGAATGTATGAGTTTACATTAGGCACATATGGATGTTCAAAGAGAAGCTGTGGAAGAAAATGCATGTGTTACTGTTTTGTATTGGCAACATATGAGAGAGAGAGAGAAGAAAGAAAGAAAGGAAGAAAGAAAGAAAGAAAGAGGAACGATGGAAAGAAATTGACTGATTGAGAAAGATGTTAGAGGAAAGGGCAGAGATGGTCAAGTTTGGGTAAATGAGACTTAGAGATAAAGAAACAATGAGAGCTAACATGCTGTACTCGTTAAATGTTAAGATTTTATTTGCCTAACAACAACAAAAAACAACTTTAAAGGTGAAAAGGTCAGAAAGTTGGTGAAAAATGAACACCAGTGAGGGAATTTAATCCAAGTGATTCAATTTACTGAGAAAAAAAGAGACTTTGAGGTCTCAGATTTTCATGAAAGTTACATATGATTAAACTTTCTGCACTGTCTTTAGTGTTTTAGTGTAGCTAATGTCCAAACTCTGACTGAGTTAGACTCTGATGCCAAAGGATCTATTGTCCTAATTTCTGCTTCAATCTGCTGCTTTTTTTCCTGCCTGTCCCAGCAAGAGGCGAAGTACACCCTGGACAGATCGCCAGTTCATCACAGGGCCAACACAGCCATCCCCTGACTCTCACATTCATACCTAAAGACAATTTATTCCCAGTTGATGCCAATTAATCAAATGTGCATTTTATTAGACTGTGGGAGGAAACCACAGTACCTGGGAAAAACCTGAGAAGATGACAGCGCTAAGGGCCCCTTTACACAGCATGGGGATCGTTGAGAGATTGGGCCAATTTTTGATGTTTGGGCTCGTTTGGGAGATCGTTGTGTGTTTTGAGGAGACCGTGGCAACTCTCAACGATCTCTCAATGATCTCCACCCCTGTGTAAAGGTGGTATGACCACTGTGCCACCGAGCTGCCCAACATACAGTTTAAACTAGGATATAGTTTAAAATTGCAAATCATCGGGGGAAAAAAGCAAATAAAAAGCTACATCATATAGCTTAGATATACCTTCTTTAAAAATAAAATAAAACACAACTGGACAGAAGATCAGGGTAAAGTGCCAGGACTGACTTACAAACCCCAATTCCAATGAAGTTGGGATGTTGTGTAAAAAGTAAATAAAAGCAGAATACAATTGATATGCAAATCCTTTTCAAACTATATTTAGTTGAATAAACTACAAAGACAAGATATTTATTGTTCAAACTGATAAACGTAAAATGTTACTTGTTTTTTCCAAATATTCACTCACTTTGAATTTGATGCCTGCAACACGTTCCAAAAAAGCTGGGACAGGGGCATGTTTACCACTGTGTTACATCACCATTTCTTTCAGCAACACTCAATAAGCGTTTAGGAACTGAGGACACTAATTGTTGAAGCTTGGTAGGTGGAATTCTTTCCCCTTCTTGTTTGATGTATGACTTCAGTTGCTCAACAGTCCGTGGTCTCCGTTGGCATATTTTTGTGCTTCATAATGTGCAACACATTTTCAGTGGGAGACAGGTCTGGACTGCAGAGAGGTCAGTCTAGTACCAGCACTCTTACTATTAAGCCACGCTGTTGTAACACGTGCAGAATGTGGCTTAGCATCATCTTTCTGACATAAGCAGGGACGTCCTTGTAAAGACATTGCTTGGATGGCAGCATATGTTGCTCCAAAACCTGTATGTACCACTCAGAATTAACGGTGCCTTCACAGAAGTGAAAGTTACCCATGCCATGGGCACTAACACACCCCCATATACCATCACAGATGCTGGCTTTTCAACTTTGCACTGATAATCTGGATGTTTCTTTTCCTCTTTTAGCCCAGAGGACACAATGTCCATGACATAACCAATTCAAAATAAGGGAATATTTGCAAAAAAAAAGTGTATCAGTTTGAACATTAAATATCTTGTCTTTGCACTGTATTCAATTCAATATAGGTTGAAAAAGGTTTGCAAATCATTGTATTTTGCTTTTATTTAGTTTTACACATCGGTTTTTGTTTTTTACACAATCTCAGCTTCATTGGAATTGGGGTTTGTATTTAAAATTTGCACATTAGAATAATATAAAAAGGATATGAACTCTTTTTGCTGTAAGAATGAGTTTATATATTATGTCACTGTCAGAAGTAATGCTACTCCAACTGTCAAAGAAAGGAAAAAAAAATCACAAATTTACAACAAAAACTATTGATCTGAGTTAAAATAAGCCATGAAATTATACATTTGTAAATTTAAAAGCAAATGCAAATTTGTGAAGAAAAAAATTCACCAATCTTCGTGTAGTAATTGAAAGTTAATTTTAATGGAAAAATATACAAAGTTATGTTTTTTAATGAAGAAAAAAGTAGGGAAAAAGTCTATGTAGAAAAAAGTCAACATTATGAGGAAAAAAATTCAAAAGACTGCTGCAACTTTTACTTTAATTTGTAATCTCAAATGTTTTCCAACCTTATGCAGATTTTCAAGGCTAAAAACATTCTCAAAATGACACTTTTCAATGAAATACCTTAAATACAGGTAACACGGTGCTCGTTTTCTGTCTTATTTCTTGAAGCATTTCACTTACTTCAAAATAACTTTTGTTTTAAAAAAAATCCTGGAAAGTCAAATTTTCTTGTTCTGTTGGCAGATAATGTTGCCTAATTCTATTTTACTATTTTAGTTTGTTTTTGAAAGTGGGGTTTTTGCAGCGCATAGCCGAGGTTGATGACCTCGGGTCCTAAACCATAAAACTACGGCGCCACCCTTCTGTAAACAGAATATTATGCACAGCATTTACTGTTTATAGTTGTTTAATGCTGTCAAAGATGCTACTCCATGTTGGTTTGACAGCAATAAATACCATTACAGATGTGGATATTTATGTAGAGAAGGACTAATTCATCATGTTGGTTTTGTTTTGGGTACGTTACATGCTATTCCACTAAGCATAAAACTGTAGATACGCAGCACACAATCATGACAACACAGTAAAAGCTCTGAGAGGAACGAAGGAAGGAAGGAAACTAATTGGCCCTGAGCCAGACTACTCAAGTCCCAAACTAACAAGGCAGAACTTGGATTGTGCAACTGGATTTCACTCACAACGGTGAATCAGTAATCATGAGTCTGCTACATCTGTGTGTGAGCAGGGCTGAAGATGTAGTATGGTGCTAATGGGAGGAAGACCGTGTGTTTTGGGTTTTTTAGTGAGAAAATATTAAGGCTGGGCATGTGGATATTACAGAGGTAGAAACATTGCTGTAGAAACAAAACATGAAACACAGTCCTTTACCTAGGAGGGGGTGGTTGATACATTGTAATATTGAGATACTATGTTTTGGCAATACTCTATTGATTCAGACACCAGTATTGTGATATTTTAATAAGTTTTGCAAATACAAGTGCAAGTACCTATTTAGGCACCAGAGTAAGAAATTTTTTTAAATTTTTTTAAAAATTTTTTTATTACCAGAGTAATAATTTTTCTGTCCACTAGATGGGGCTAAATGTTCACTATCTGGTCAGGTCACCACAGCAAAGAGTGACTCCTGAGATAGATAAGATAAGAAAAGCCTTTATTAGTCCCACAATGGGGAAATTCCAGGATTGCAACAGCACAGGGACAGCAACACTCAGAGCAACAATCAGAAGGCAAGAAAAAACAACATCTAGCAAACATATGTCCATATTACTATAAATGTATATATATAGACACACAGTGCAGAGCATTATGGCTGGTGGATGTGCAGCAGAAAGTCTAAGCTCTCTCTCCGCGGATGCAGCGGGCCAGCTGGAAGTCTTTGGGCATGATGGTGACCCCCTTAGCGAAGAAGAGACCACCAGGTGGGTCTCGCTGGTCTCCTGCAGAGCCATGACGGCGAAACCGTCTAGCCAGATCTAGCCAGGAGTTTAACAAGACAAAGATCGGGATGGGTAATTGCAATATCTGGTATTCCAATACCATGACAATATCGCACTGCAGACCAAGCATCGTGATAGTACTGTATCAAGAGGCCAGATGTTTTCATAGGTTTTAATCTCATAAAATACATCCATGAATACCAATACAACAAAACACTGACTTCAGTAAGAAAGATGTTCACAAGTCTTTTTTTTTTTTTTGCAAATCTAAGTCTTAAGTCACTTGCTGTAATGAGGGATCTGCCATTTATAGCATCTACTCTGGTCTGACTGAACACTGCATTGTGATCTTTAAGAAACTCAGAATACATACCATATTGTCCTTTATACAAGTTAGTTCCAACCAAACAATTTGATTGGACAATAGGAATTCCAGGAGTTACTATATTCCATGAAAATTGCACTCCACTTTCACTGGATATGTATCACACCATTTCAGAGGTGTTCATGTAACTGTTAATTACAAACAGTAATTTACTATCAACTCTCTAACAATTGCACTACTGTTTTGGATACCTTAATTTCCATAGTGAGGCACTGTTGACAAGAAATTATACATCCGTGACCCGAAGTCCCACCCTTTTGAAAAAAAAAAAAAAAAAAAACAACTTTCCGTCTACCCCGGCCCTGCTGTCTTTTAAGCTCATTAAGCTGTTTCACGTCTGTTTAAAAAATAGGCAGTGCTAGAGTTTGAATTATTGTTTCGATTAACAAACCTCAATACCTTTGTGGTGTTGGACTCTTTGTTTCATCTGAAAATGTGAAGAAAAGTGACCAAAGTGTGCTGAATCGCTAGCATGCTAACTACTAGCTACCAGCTATGGTGGTTCTGATGACTGGCGTAGGTACCGTATTTGCTTGGGCTGCTGGATATGTTTTGATCCAGGGTCTTCTGCAGTACCAACTCAACAGGTCTGTTTTATAAACACATTACTTTTGCACTTGACAATATTTAATTTGTTTACGTGTGTGAAATGACAATAGACATCTTCATGCTGATTGAGATGTTTAGCAATGGTTACAGGCTGCATTTAGTTAATTCCTTCCACAGCATGTGGGACACTATGTGGTGTATGGGGCGGCACCTATCTCCATTTCACTGACCCTAGGCTACACAGCTACTAGAAGTAGTGAAAGCTACAGTGGGGGCGGGGGGAGGGTCAGTCCTCTGGTAGCTCTGTGCGTTAACTTTCCTTTCCCCATTCTATTTTTCTGAGCACCAAGCTAGAAAGCAGAAAGTACCATGTTTTATATGGTCTTTGGTGCATTTAGAAGGAACATTTTTTTTCCTCAGCTGTGCAAAATAAGTGGTTAAACAACCAAAGCATAATATTTTGTCCAGTACTGCTGTCATTTAATAAATTGTGCTTGCCGGGACTGTTGTATAAAAGCAATATTACACTCAACGTCGTTACGGTATCATGAATATAGTAACTACGGGTGTGATACTCTAATACGTGGAGGGCATTAGCGGTACCACACACGCAGTTACTATATTCATGATACGGTACATCGTCTCATGTAATATTGCTTAATTATTTAATAGTGTTAACAGCAGTGATCAGCTGTAAATTACTGAAATGCAATAAAAACACACAGTGAAAATTTACAGGTCTGTATTTTTCCCAAAATCAATAGTTATTTTCTTCCAAAACAATCATGTTTTGGATGTTTTGCAATCAGGGCTGCACGGTGGCGCAGTGGTTTAGCACTGTGACAGCACAGTTTTACCCTCGGCCGGGGGACCGCGGGGATCGTGGGTTCGATCCCAGCCCCTGACCAACAGTGAGCTGTGTGGAGTTTGCATGTTCTCCCCGTGTTGCGCGGGTTTACTCCGGGATTTCTCCGGTTTCCTCCCGCATATCAAAAACATGTAGGTTTAGGGCGCTCGCGCACGCAGCGACCAGCAGCCGGTGGCTTGTCACCAAACTGCAAACCAAATCTACCTACGGGTACAAATAAGTAACAAAAAAAAAAAAAAAAATGTTTTGTGGATATAATCATCTGGTTGTTTTAGCAATGAAGATCAGCTAAGCTTTGTTACTAAAGGACATTCGAGTGTTTTGAATGTTTTTGATGGAAAAAATTACAAATTAAAGATTGTTCAAGTTTCAAACTGTAAGTCTGAGTCAAGTCTGAAGTCTTTTCAGTACAAGTCCAAATCTGAAGTCACTGGTATATGAGACTTAAGTGTGACTTGAGTACAAGTCTCAGACTCAAGTCAGCATCTCTGAAAATCCATCCATCCAGCCTCTACCGCTTATCCAGATATCCAGGTCGCGGAGGCAGCAGTCGAAACAGACTGTTGCCCAGTTCACATAGTACCATGATCCCTACTGCCAGTGGTGAGCCCATTCGAGAGTGGACCCATGTGGCTGTTTTGGGTACACCGGATGCTATTTTTGTCATAGGAATCTACTGAACCGCTCTTAGTCTGGCCCTTCACCCAGGACCGAGTCATCTTGGGAGACCCTACCACGCACAAGTTGCCCCTGACAACACAGCTCCTGGGATCATTAGGGGACCCAAACCCATCCTCCACAATAAGGTGGCTATCCATAGAGGGGCCTCTAGCGAAATGCACCGACTCTGCCGTTACTTAGTTAAACTAAAAGAAACAAGGAAATTGCACTTCTTGGGTTTTGTGATGTCACAAAGTTCAGTTCCCCTCCAATCACAGTCCAATTGACTGTTAAAGCTCGAGACATTTGTATGTTTTGCAATGTGGAGTTTTACTGGGAAATTTATATTTATTTTATTTCTCTGATAAGAGACTTTTTTTCTTGCAAGTTTGTGATGTTTTTCCTCAAATATGTGTGGCTTTTTTGTTTGGAAATTTTGCACATTTGCAATTTTTTCTCTGAATATGGGTGATTTTTTTTTCTTCAGAATTTTGCTTTTTCATTATAAGTCAGACTTCAATGGAAAATGTATGTTTATGCAAGGACTCTCATCCATCTTCTTCTGCTTAATCCTTTCGGGTTGCCGGGGGCTGGAGCCTATCCCAGCATCTTTGGGCGAGAGCAGGGTACACCCTGGACAGATCACCAGTCCATTGCTGGGCAGGGCCAACACAGAGAGACAGACAACCATTCACTCTCACATTCATAGCTAAGGACAATTTAGATCCCCCGTTGATGCCAATTAACCTAACCTGTATGTCTTTGGGCCTGTGGGAGGAAACTGGAGACTCGGAGAGAAAAACCCACACAGACACGACGAGAACATGCAGTAACGCCACACAGAAGGGGTCACCGATGTGCTCCGGGGTGTGATCGATCCCATGACCATTCTTGCTGTGCTGACACAGTGCTAACCACGCGTGCCATCTGAGCCTGCCCTACTTGCAATGAGTCGATTATCTGAATATCTAAATATCAATATCTAGAATAGTAAGATATTGTTAATAATATCTAAATAACATAATTGAGCCAATTATCAAATTTCTGTCATTTGTCTAATCATTGTAGCCCTAATGAAGAGTGATCTTTGACTGAGGGAATTGTTTTATCTGTTTTACTAGGTACTGTAGGGAACTTTTGGAAATGCGTGTGTGCGCATGTGTGTGTTTGTGTGTGTGCGTTATTCATCAGCCTGGCCTATCTGACCCACTCCATCCCTCTGTTAGTGTACTGCAGATAAAAATAGCTGGTCAACTGGGACACAATGTGCAGAGCCTGGCTTTGATTAGGACAGTGTGTGTATGTGTAAAACACCTCTGCCTTAAAGCCTGGCAGGGATGTGGAGAGCAGGATGGAGGTAGAGAAGGGCAAGAGCAGTGAGAAGGTGGAGGAAACTGAACTAAAACAACAATTTAGAAGAACCCTACAAGTTTATTTACTACCTTTTTTTAGACTCTCGTTAATGTTATTCATAGCAACACTTCGAACAGCGATGCAGACTACTGAAAACAAAAGAAGAGAAATGCCATTGAAAAAAGAGATTTAGCTATGTTTGCAAAAAGTGATTCTTCCAGTAACAATTTACAGTAAATGCGGCATTTTTGAAAAATCTCCCCCAAACTTTAAGTTTCAATCACTGTTGAATTAAATGCTGCCCTAAATATCCTTCAAAATTTTTTCTCACCACCTTGACCAATTCAAGACATAGAAATCACAAGTAAAAAAATAAATAAATTATTAATAATTTAATGATTATTTAGAAATATAGCTGCAAGCGGCGATCATTGGGTTCCAAGCAGGTGGAGACTTCAAAGTCTTGTTTATTTAAACCTGTAAATACAGTGGTGTGAAAAAGTGTTTGCCCCTACCTGATTTCTCATTTTTTTGTATGCCTGTCACACTTAAATGTTTCAGATCATCAAACAAATTTAAATATTAGACAAACATAACACAAGTAAACACAAAATGGAGTTCTTAAATGAAGGTACAGTATTTATTATTATGGGGGAAAAAATCCAAACCTACATGGCCCTGTGTGAAAAAGTGATTACCCTCTAAACCCAATAACTGATTGGGCCACCCTCAGCAGCAACAACTGCAATGAAGCGTTTGTGATAACTGGCAATGAGTCTTTTACAGCGCTGTGAAGGAATTTTGGCCCACTCATCTTTGCAAAATTGTTGTAATTCAGCCACATTGGAGGGTTTTTGAGCATGAACCACCTTTTTAAGGTCATGCCACAGCATCTTAATTGGATTCAGGTCAGGACTTTGACTAGAACACTCCAAAGTCTTCATTTTGTTTTTCTTAAGCCATTCAGAGGTGGCCCCTCATGGATCGTCACCTTATCGTGGTGGGGGGTTTGCGTGCCCTAGTGTTCCCAGGAGCTATGTTGTCCGGGGCAATTTGCCTCTGGCAGGGTCACCCAAGACAAACTGGTCCTGGGTGAAGGGCCAGTACGAGCGATCCAACAGACTCTCATGATGAATGCTAGAACAAGGATCAGTGTACCCCGCCCGGTATGGGGTTATCGGGGCCCCACCCTGGAGCCAAGCCTGGAGGAGGGGCTCAATAGCTAGCGTCTGGTGGCCGGGTTTCCGCCCATGGGACCCGGCCGGGCTCAGCCCGAAGGAGTTACATGAGTCCACCCTCCAGTGGGCTCACCACCTGCAGGTGCCATGTGGATTAGGTGATGGTCAAAGGCAGAGACCTTGGCGGTCTGATCCCAAGCTTCCTAAACTGGCTTTTGTGACATGCAATGTCAACCCTCTGGTGGGGAAGGAGCCTGAGCTGGTGCATGAGGTTGAGAGATACTGGCTAGATATAGTCGGTCTCACCTCAACACACAGCTCCATTTCTGGAACCAGTCTCCTGGAGAGGGGCTGGAGCTTGGCCTACTCTGGAGTTGCCTTGGGCAAGGGGCGACAACCAGGGGTGGGTATTCTTGTATCCCCCCACCTTGCTGCCTCTATATTGGAGTTTTCCCCTGTGGACGAAAGGGTTGTTTCCCTGCGCCTTTGGGTTGGGAAATGGGTCCTGACCATCATTTGTACCTATGCAACAAATGATGGTTCAGAGTACCCACCCTTTTTGGAGTCTCTGACTGGGGTGCTGGAGAGTGCTCCTCTTGGAGACTCCATTGTCCTACTGGGGGACTCCAATGCGCCCGTGGACAATGACAGTGAAACCTGGAGGGGAGTGACCATCATTTGTGCCTATGCACCAAATGATGTTTCAGAGTACCCAACCTTTTTGGAGTCTCTGACTGGGGTGCTGGAGGGTGCTCCTCTTGGAGACTCCATTGTCCTACTGGGGGACTTCAATGCGCCCGTGGGCAACGACAGTGAAACCTGGAGGGGCGTGATTGGGAGGAACGGCCTGCCCAATCTGAACCCGAGTGGTGTTCAGTTATTCGACTTCTGTGCTAACCACAGTTTGTCCATAACAAACACCATGTTCAAGCATAAGGGTGTCCATATGTGCACCTGGCACCAGGACACCCTAGGTCGTAGGTCGATGATCGATTTTGTTATGGTGTCACCAGACCTGCGACCGTATGTCTTGGACACTCGGGTAAAGAGAGGTGCAGAGCTGTTAACTGATCACCACCTGGTGGTGAGTTGGATCCGATGGCAGGGGAAGATGCCATTCAGACCTGGTAGACCCAAACGTATAGTGAGGGTGTGCTGGGAACGTCTGGCTGAGGCCCCTGTCTGGGAGGTCTTCAACTCCCACCTCCGGAAGAACTTCAACCACATTCCGAGGGAGTCTGGAGACATGGAGTCTGAATGGGCCATGTTCTCCACCTCCATTGTTGAAGCGGCTGCCCAGAGCTGTGGCTGCAAGGTCGTCGGGGCATCTCGTGGTGGCAACCCGTGCACCAAGTGGTGGATACCAGTGGTGAGGGGGGCCATTAAGCTGAAGAAGGAGTCCTATCAAGCTTGGTTGGCTTGTGGGACTCCCGAAGCAGCTGAGGTGTACCGGCAGGCCAAGCGGAGTGCAGCTCGGGTGGTTGCTGAAGCAAAAACTCAGGTATGGGAGGAGTTTGGTGAGGCCATGGAACAAAACTTTTGGTCGGCCTCAAAGAGATTCTGGCAAACTGTCCAGCGGCTCAGGAGGGGGAAGCAGCTCCCTGTCCACACTGTGTATGGTGAGGATGGAGCACTGCTGACTTCGACTGGGGATATCGTCGGGCGGCAGAAGGAATACTTCCAAGGATCTCCTCAATCCCACTGACACGCCTTCTACAGAGGAAGCCGGGCTTGTGGACGAAGGGGATGACTCGCCTATCACAGGGGGCTGAGGTCGCCAAGGTGGTTAAAAATTTTTTTGGTGGGCGGGCCCCGGGGGTGGATGAGATTCGCCCTAAGTACCTCAAGGCCCTGGATGTTGTAGGGCTGTCATAGTTGACACGCCTCTGCAACATTGCGTGGAGGTTACGGGCAGTGCCTTTGGCATGGTAAACTGGGGTGGTGGTTCCTCTCTTCAAAAAAGGGGACCGGCGGGTGTGCTCCATCTTTAGAGGAATCACACTCCTCAGCCTCCCTGGGAAGGTTATGCCAAGGCACTGGGGAGGAGAGTCTGGCCGTTGGTCGAACCTCAGATTCAGGAGGAGCAATGTGGTTTTCGTCCTGGCCGTGGCACATCGGACCAGCTCTTTACCCTCTCGAGAATCTCAAACTCGTGGGAGTTTGCCCAACCAGTTTACATGTGTTTTGTGGACTTGGAGAAGGCATTCGACGCGATCCTAGTGGTTTATAGTGGGGAGTGCTTCGAGGGAGTATGGGTATCGGGCGTGTTGTTACGAGCTATTCGGTCTCTCGTAGACCGTTGTGAGAGTTTGGTTTCGTATTGCCAAACACTCGGTCGGACTCATTCCCAGTGAGAGTTGGACTCCGCAAGGGCTGCCCTTTGTCACCAAGATCCTGTCTATAATTTTAAGGGCATGATTTTCTAGTGCAGCCAGGAATGGAGGTGTCATGCCTGGGTGACCACAGGATCTCATCTCTGTTGTTTGCAGATGATGTAGTCCTGTTGGCTTCATCCCAGCAATGACCATACAGGTCTTACTGTGTCGGTTTGCCGCTGAGTGTGAAGGTGGATGGGATGAGAATCAGTATCGCCAAGTCGGGTCCATGGTCATTAGCCGAAAAAAGGTGGATTGTCCTCTCAGAGTTGGGGACAACGCTCCTGCCCAAGTGGAGGAGTTTAAGTATCTTGGGGTCTTATTCACGAGTGAGGGGAGAATGGAGCGAGAGATTGACAGAAGGATTGGAGCAGCATCTGCAATGATGCGGATGTTGTACCGGTCCATTGTGGTGAAGAGGGAGCTAAGCTCTAAGGCAAAGCTGTCGATTTACCAGTCAATCTACGTTCCTACCCTCACCTATGGTCATGAGCTTTGGGTAATGACCGAAAGAACGAGATCGGAGATACAAGCGGATGAAATGAGCTTTCTTCGTAGGATTGCTGGACTCACCCTCAGAGATTGGGTGAGGAGCTCAGTCACCTGGGAGAGGCTCAGAGTAGAACCGCTGTTCCTCCACATTGAAAGGAGCCAGTTGAGGTGGTATTGGCATCTGATCAGGATGCCTCCTGGACGCCTCCCACTTGAGGTGTTTCGGGCACGTCCCTCTGGGAGGAGACCCTGGGGCAGACCCAGGACTTGCTGTAGAGACTATGTCTTGCAGCTGGTCTGGGAACACCTTGATATCCTCTCTGAAGTGCTGGAGCAGGTGTTGGTGAGAGGTAAGTCTGGGCTTCTCTGCTTAAACTGCTGCCTCCGTGACCCAGACCTCCGGAAAAGCGGTAGAAGATGGATGGATGGATGGCATTCAGAGGTGGACTAGCTGATGTGTTCTGGATCATTATCCTGCTGCAGAACCCAAGTGCGCTTCAGCTTGAGGTCATGAGCAGATGGCCAGACATTCTCCTTCAAGATTTTTTGGTAGACAGCAGAATTCATGGTTCCATTTACCCAAGTCTTCCAGGTCCTGAAGCAGCAAAATAGCCCCAGACCATCACACTACCACCACCATATTTTACTGATGGTATGATGTTCCTTTTCTGAAATGCTGCCTTACTTTTATGTCGGATGTAATGGGACACCCACCTTTCAAAAAGTTCAACTTTTGTCTCGTCAGTCCACAGAGTATTTTCCCAAAAGTCTTGGGGATCATCAAGATGTTTTCTGGCAAAACTGAGACAAGCCTTTATGTTGTTTTTGCCATGACCATGGGATTCTGTACCAATTTGTTATTAATATGAAGTTCCATGTCTCTGTCATCTTTTTTGTTCTGTTTATTAGTCAGTTTGTTAATATTATTTCAAATTTTTTTGCCATCTCCTTTTGCATATTCAACAATGGTTACAAAAAAGTTTGCCTTCACCTTCCTCAGAGTTTGTGTTACCTTATTTCTAGCAGACGTAAATTTTTGTCTCTGTTGTTAAACCTGTTTTTAGAGCTATTTTAAAAAGCTGATCTCTGGTCTTCATTAGTTGTAGACATTCGGAGTTGAGCAATGGTAAACTGATTCTTTTTCGGTTATTTCCTTTTTTTGAAAATGCCGCGATAACCTCTTTGACTTTTGTTATAAAAATTCATTGCTGTGATTTATGTCATTTGAGGAGTTGATTTCCTTCCCTTCAATTTCATTTATTGCCATTGTTACATTTTGTCATTGTTTTTTTAGGATTATACAATCTACTGTGTTACCTGATGATTTCTTAAATGGATTTGAAAGCCATTTCCATGGAAGTTTTCTTGTTGCTAGTATTATATTGTGGTCAGACAGTCCTGTTAAAAGGTTGTAAGTCTGGGAGATTCTTTCAGGTCTATTTGTTAAAAGTATATCAATTTTGTTTTTTGACTGGCTTGTGACTCTGGTTGACTTATCTATTAACTGAGTTAAGTTATAGTGATCTGTAATGATTTTTAGATTTTTTTTGTCTTATTTGTCATCGTAGTTTATATTAAAATCACCCAATAACATTAATTCATTTTTAGGATTTCACTGATTAAGAAGAGCTTTGAATTAGTCATAGAAATCTGCTTTCGAGGAGGATTTGCGGTATAAATAAACAACAGAGAAGGTCATATTGGCTGACAACTTAATGTTGACTCCTACACATTCTGGACTCATATCTTTTGACCATTCAATCTGACTACATTTTAAGGTGTCTTTAACCTATAGTAGAACTCCTCCACCTTTTCCTTGTTCCCCGTCTTTCCTATACACATTACAGCCAGGCATGGTAACAACAGTTTGAGGTGACGAGGATGATAACCAGGTTTCAGACAGATCCATAAAATCAATATTGGAGTTTATCAGCAAATGTTCTAGTTGTTCACGTTTGGAGATCATACTCCATACATTTAAGTGCCCCTCAAGCAGAACTTTTTTTTTTTAACTGTGAGGGTCCCAAATTTGTTTAGCCTGGTTCAGGGTTTGAAAAACTTTTTGCGATCTATGTTTTTTTAACACAGGATTTCTCTGGCAAGTTTTACACTCACCACCAGCTGGTTGTTGTATTGCCACTATGGTGGAATCTGTGCGTTGGGCTGCTGCTGCAGCAGGGACTGGTCCGTTGAATGGCTGTCTGATGATGTGGGTTCTCTGGTGCACCATGGTGAGGAGGGTGCATTGCTGTGCTACAGGGGCGAGGGTCAACTGCTAGCCCATCCTGGCTTTGTTCTGCTGTTGGTTTGTGATGGCGCCATCAGGCTGCGCCGCCACGGTGGTGGTGGGCTGCAGGGCCACAGCGGTGCAGGTTGGTGTGGGTCGCCTTAGCGCAGCCAGTACCGGTAGTGGGCGTGGCATTAATTCCGCTGGCAAAGGTGCTCATGCCCATGTTGCTCCCGTAAACAAATGTGGTCTCAGTGTGTCTGTTGTTGATGGCGGCATTAGTCCTGTTAGCATTGGTGGTGCCGTGGTGGGGAGGGCACACTGCTGTGCTACAGGGACAAGGGTTGATCGCCAGTCCATCCCGGCTCTGTTCTGCTGTTGGTCCATGACGGTGAAGTTGGTGGGCTGCCTCAACGCAGCCAGTGCCAGTAGTGTGTGCGGCATTAATTCCGCTGGCAATTGTGCTCATGTGCATGGTGGTCCTGTAAGCCACTGTGGTCTCATTGTCTCCGCTAATGACAGAGGCATTAACAGTGCTAGTCCTGTAAGCATTAAAGATGTCTGTCCCACACACAGATCTGTGACCACCAGTCCTCAGTTTATTTCCACGTCGCCTGCTAGGAGCAAGATAACGCTGTGGTGGAATAATCTCACAAAGCTGTTGACTGCGCAGGATTGCCCGTGGTAAGTTGGCGGTCTGGCCCGTACTTTGTTCAGGTAACTCGTGTACAAGAGGTACTAGCCTCCATTACCTGTGGGGCGGAGCTGTTCTTTCCGTCTTGTTGTTGTAAACCAATGTCATACTGTACTTAGAATTAAGTACAGGAGTAATGCAGCAGTTAACAGGTGGGATTGTAAGAGACGTAGAGGTTTTGCTGTAGTTTTAGCTGTTTTTTTGCGCTTACATGCAGGACCTGCCAGGCTACGTGCTTGCTCTGTGTTGGCCATATTGAAAAAAAGATGAATTACTAGAAATACTAGAATTGTACACTACCGTTCAAAAGTTTGGGGTCACTTAGAAATTTCCTTATTTTTGAAAGAAAAGCACTGTTTTTTTCAATGAAGATAACTTAACTAATCAGAAATACACTCTAATATCTAATATACATTCCTAATGTGGTAAATGACTATTCTAGCTGCAAATGTCTGGTTTTTGGTGCAATATCAACAAAGGTGTATAGAGGCCCATTTCCAGCAACTATCACTCCAGTGTTCTAATGGTACAATGTGTTTGCTCATTGCATCAGAAGGCTAATGGATGATTAGAAAACCCTTGTGCAATCATGTTAGCACAGCTGAAAACAGTTTAGCTGGTTAGAGAAGCTATAAAACTGACCTTCCTTTGAGCAGGTTGAGTATCTGGAAAAAATTATTATTTCAAATACAAATCATTATTTCTAACCTTGTCAATGTCTTGACTATATTTTCTATTCATTTTACAACTCATGGTGGTAATTAAGTTTGACTTTTCATGGAAAACACAAAATAATTGTCTGGGTGACCCCAAACTTTTGAACGGTAGTGTATTTCATTAAATTATATGTGGGTATATTTGCTTGTACATGGTTGTAAAACATTACATAAAATTTTGATGTTAAAACTTTGTTGACTGCTATACTGCAGCCCAGTCAATCACACAAAGCAATGACTGTTTGTCACTACCGATGCTGAAATACCCAATGGAGGAGACAAGATAGTCCCTGACCATGACTGACTGACAGAGCAGTGACTTGAAACTCGCACATATTTGAGAAGGAATCATAACCAAAATTAGCGGACGAAACCACTAGTAACATATTTGATCCTCTGAAACAGCTGTTGATTAAAATTCACTACAGGTACCCTTTAATATTAATGAGCAGGCTAAAAACTGACTAAACTGACTAAAACTGAACTTTAAGAGTGGACCTTCATCAAAAACTCACATGAAATGTAAAAAGATTTCTAGGCCATCAGGAGAAATAGAGTGTATAATCAAGAGAAAGCATATAGTTATTCCATATGTGGCTGGGCTCTCTGAAAAGTTTTGCAGGATTTTCTCCAAATACACAACATACCTGTGTACTTCAAACCCAGGAACACACTGCGGCATTGGTTGGTTCATCCCAAAGACCGGATACCAAAACACAAAAAGAGCAACCTGGTATATGCTGTCAAATGTAGTGAGGAGTGTGACGATCTTTATATCAGGGAAACAAAACAGCAGCTCTGTAAATGCATGTTGCAACACAGAAGAGAAAATTTGTCTGGACAAAATTCAGCTGTCTATACTCACCTGCAACAAAAACAACACACCTTTCGAGACCAAGATGTGCATATCTTAGACAGAGAAGAGGGGTGGTTTGAAAGAGGCATTAAGGAAGCCATCTATGTCAAAGTGGAACGGCCCTCCCTTAACAGAGGAGGGGGACTGAGATATTATTTGTCCTCAGCTCACAATGCTGTGTTAAAAACTATTCCTCGGCACTTTATGGACAAATGAATCTGCTCCAACTCCAAGTTTAAGGGAGGAGCACCATGGGTTTTTTTCTCTCCTTTTTTCCCTCCCCTTTCTTCTATTTGTTCACACACCATGGACTACATTTCCCACAAGACATGTGACTTCATGTCCTTTTGTCATGTGACTTCCTGGTAGGTTATCTATTGGCCAGAGATACTTGCTGCTGCAGTCTTACAACTGATGATGGTGTTTGGATGAACATCAAAATGTCTTGAATTTTAATTAGTTTTTAGTCCAATGTTTTTTTGTTTTTGTTTTTTTAAACTTCCTGTTGAAAGTTTGTCTGACACCTAGATGTTTGAAAATGAACTTGCACAGATCACCTGTCCTGTACCGGCTTGTGGCTCGCATGGCCAGCAAAAGGCTAAAGGTAGCCGACTAGCCCATGAGCTAACACTGTCACCAGGACACTCGCTGTAAGCGCGGTTTATACTGTTATTTTCTTCATATCTTAGTCACCCCAATAGCCATCTCTGTTATCACCTGGTTTGGCAGTGTGCCTCGCGTCACTGCGGCCCATCTCTCAGTGGTTTCATCATGATTCTGTGGGGGCTCCCACATAACACATCAGTAGCCTTGACTGACCAGTAGCCCTGGTCCCGGACCACTGCAGCGACCAGTGTGCCTGTATGTGCGATCCGCTGTGGAATCATGACGAAACCACTCGGAGATGGGCCGGAGTGAACCAGGTGGTAACAGGGATGGCTTTTAGGGTGACTAAGACCTGAAGAAAATAACATTATACGCCGAGCTTGGTTCAAGCTTCCTGGTATTAGCTTGGGGGTAATAGCTCAGGGGCTAATAGGCTACCTTTAGCATCCCACCATCATCATGACGCACATACAGTACGTGACAGACAGCTAGGCGGGCCAATAATAGAGCAGTGGGTTGGTTTCAAGAACAGCGTTGGGTTGGCTTTTTCTAAACGTGATGTATATGATTTCCACAGAAAAGTCAAAAACGTTTCTGGTCTTTCTGGGAGAGATAAACAAGATAAAGGCTGTGTGGATTTTTTTTTAAGAGAACTGACCGTTTTTAAAATTTTTTGGCTAATTACGTGACCAGTTGACACATTTGCGACAGTTTAAACCTACAAACACACCATTTTTCAGTCAATGATCCCTTTAAAGGTGCTGTATGGAACTTTTGGAAAGTTGGTTTTTAGAGACACCTTGTGGTCATTAATTAAAACTGCAGCGCCCATTAACTCCATCCATACTCATCACAGCTTTAACTGGTTTGTGAAGGAGTTTGACCTGCAGTCCTTCTCATAAATAAACAGATTTAGTTTCATAATAATTGATACAGGGCCACTAAGTTCAAAGCTGATTATCAGATTTTAGCTTGAAGCCTTTTGCTGTACTTTACTTTAGCCAGAATTGCCAACTTTTCAGAAAAGCTTGGAGTGAGATTCAGAAGGAATTGTGCACTGGGGAGAATGGAAGGCAGGGGTGGAGTGAGCGTGCAGGCACACAATACACAGTTTTTTTTTTCCACAATAAATACACTTCTTTACTTAAGGATAAGTTTTAGAACATGTTCAGTCTGCTTTATGCTGCCTTGAGAACTCTTATTGTAGAAAAATCTAAAGACAGTCATAATATTGACTGATTTCCTCATTTTGGAGTGAGAAATAGGGTTTGTGGAGTGAGAGAGAGGGCAAAAGAGTGAAAATTTCCCCATTATGGGACTAATAAGGCTTATCTTATCTTATCTTAAAAGAGTGAGTGTTGGCAACATTGCTTTAGCCCGACAGCTCATCCTCTTCTACGGCATCTGGTTCACTTGTGCCTATTTCACTTTTAGACCAAAACCTGTAAAAGTGTTCAGCTCAATTGGTCCATCAGCGCCAAAGTGGTAAAACTGCTCTTTTTATTCCATAAATGAGCACAGATGTCAAACAGTCACAACATTTTCAAGAACAAATCTGTATTTACTAACATTTCCAGTGAAAATAAGGTAAAATAAAGCTTTGTGTCACAGTGGTTTAAAACAATAATGAAGGGATTGTTTTACAAGTTTATTTATTGGAGACAGCTGTTTGTTTCTGGATGAAGTCACAAGGCTAAAGCGACTTTACAGCATGACATTTTTATTACCTCATTCTTTTGCCTGTTTCAAACCAAATATTGCAGGAAATCAACATAAAACAACTCCCCCAGTATAAGAAGTCAATTTGCATATTTGTGTTGCATCTTGTTTTATAGACCAGTGAGGTGGAGACGTTAGCTTTAGTTTCACTTTGACATTTATTATGTGTAAGTTAATATTCTCTTCACTACTTGAGGGTACTTTTTATAAAGAACTTTGCCTACAAAAATTAAACTTGACACTTTTTCCTCATCAGGTCTGTTATCACATCACAACTTCACAGAGCTGATGCAGACCTGCCCCCTAACTAGTCTGGAATACCCTCAAACTCTCAAGGTGCCTTCACACCAAACACGAACGGGCGACTTTTTTGCGCGGTGCAATTACATTATAGCTCAATGTAAACATGTGAATAGACATGAATTCACTGAGTGAGATGTAGACAGGTGCAGTTGCCTTTATAACTTCTGCAGCTGTGGAAATCCCCAAAATAACATCATGCTTTTAGGTTTACATTATCCGACGGGGGGGCTCACCTGAAAAAATTGCCCCTGCCTCCAAAACTTCACAAGATGATGGTTGCTTACATTGCTAGCCTGCTAGCCTTGTTAGCACGTCCATGGCAAGAATCTGTAGGTAAAAAACTCCGACATCCCAATTCAGCTAAGAGCTCTCAGTCCTTCTGTCTGCAAGCGAGTGTCAGTCTCATTTTCAAACTAGTTTACTCTGCAGTGTTGATACTTTTACTCCGATGATGGCAGAATCTCAAAGCTAGCGCTGTCTCTTGGACGTGAACGCACAATCTCGCGTCTTTCCATTGACTTTGTATGCATTCGCACTGCCTGTTCGCGTTTTGGTGTGAAGCACCTTCAGATGTTGGAACTCATGCTCCTACAGTGCTGCTAGCTTAGCTAGTTAGTTAGCTAACCTCTTCTCTGTAAATTCTAGTCACCCCAGCTCAGCTCATTCATTAATCTACCGAAAATGATATAATATCTCCTGTTATTCTGGCCTATTTTGTTATTTTTTTTGGCCAGCATGACCTGCATACTAGCACTGTTAGCATGTTAGCTCTGCAATCCAAGTCAGCGCAACCAGGGAATTTATGGCTTTTTGCTGGAAATTGTAGTCACCATATCAGACCAGCTCATTCATTATTTCACACTTGAATATATACTGTATATATCTTCCACCATTCTACATTATTTTGTTAAATTCTGGCCACGACAGATTGCTGGGCTGCTATTGTTCTGGGGTGAGCGACAGCGTTTTTTGACCGAGTTGAGATGCAGCTGGACAAGACGAGGATCAGTTTTTGTCTATTTTCTATATATTCCCACTAGATATTTGTCTTCCTACCCAACCAACCACTGATCATATTTCATTTCTAGATGTTACTGAAGCTTATTTTACTGTAGTTTATTATACTCCACCCTGGAGCCTCCTTGGTCAGCAGTAGTTAACTGGTGTCATCAAACCTAATCATTCAGGCTGTTTCTGTGCTCTGTGTTTCTGTGGCCCCCAGGGACCACTCGTATTCTATCGACCACTCAAACAACACACCACTGTCTCTGAGAATAGCTTATTTGAACTTTTACATCATCACATTCAATCAGTTTTAGGTTAGCCTGACAAAGAAGGAGTGGGGTGAGCTGGGGCTCATTAGCGTTTAAAACATAAAATGAGCCATTTTGAGGAAGGCTCAATTTAAAAAAATTTGTAAATATGAATTTTTTTCACAAATTCATGAATTTTTTTTCTTTGTGAATGTTGTACTTTTAATTAATTCATATTTTTTCTTGTAAATTTGCAATTTTTTTCCTCACAAAATTGAGGCTTTTTCTTATAAATTACAAATTTTTTTTTTACTTTTGCCTTTTTTTTCCTCGTGAATCTGTGGGGTTTTTCTCTTTTTTAAATTAATATCTTTCTAAAAAAAATGGACTTTTCATAAAAATGTATAATTTTTCCCTTGTAAACTATTAAAATTTTTCTAGCATGGATGCCAAGTTTTCTTATAATTTGCTACTTGTCATGTAAAGCTCATATCTCACAGAGCAGTGCACGCTGATGAACGTAGTGATTTTTAAATCGCCAACTATTCTGATGAATGTCGGGTTGAAACATCAAACTAGTATCTCACAAGAGAGCAAATGCTGAAGAACGTTTCTCGAACAAGGCACTTTCTGGGTTTTGTCGAGGGTTCGTAAAAGCTACGCAAAACAGTTCAAAAAACAAACAAAACAGTTGAATTCGCGGCACAAGCATGCCAGGAGAATCCCCGCCCCGTTATCACAGCCTGATGTTACAGTATATTTATTTACTGCTTTGGCAACCAATTCTCATCTTATTTACTGTTGCTGAGTGCTGCTATCCCTGTGCTGCTGCATCCTGGAATTTCCCCAGTGTGGGAGTAATAAAAGCTTGTCTTCTCTTATCTTAAGTTGGCAACTTTTTGTCAAAACTTGAGCCCTTTCCTTGAAAATTTGAGACATTTTTCATGCAAGTTTGGAATTTGATTCTCATAAATGTGGGTGCTGATTCTCATGAATCTAAGATTTTATTCAACATTTACTCTTAGACCTTTTTCACTTAAATCTACAAGTCTTTTTTTGGGGGGGGGGAAAAGTCATAGGGATCCATCAGTTAGCTACAAAAAAGTCAAATGACCCCAGATTTAAATATTCAAAATATTGCAGTTGTGAATACATGCATGTACTGCTAGTTGAAATGAAAGAGCTTTAAACGAGAACAACGTTTCTTCATTTCACTTGGGTTATACAACTCAGTTGGGCCAACGGGGAGAAACAAAAAGCCAGAAAAACACAGCAGAAATGAAGAAGATGACAATCTTACTTTCTTGACTTGTCCAACTAAGTTCCAGCTCAGATCTATATCGATCTTACCCTCACAGCTCCAGAATATTGATTTAAACCTGCTCCGCTTACTAATGAGCACCATCGACTGCTCGTTCGCCCTCACACACACAGACACCACAGCTGGCTAAAGATCAGGATTATTGATCTTTAATTGGCCCAATATAACCCTGACCCCCAGTATGGACAGACTGGGTTAATTACTAACAAGACAACCCCAGCTGGAATAATTATACTGAGGCATGTTTTAAATGCAGATGGTCATTATAACAGGAGATCTGCCGGGTTTACAGTGGAAAAGAGCTGATCGAGTTTTCACGCATGACTCTTTGGTGTTCACTACGGGTGGGTAGTAACTAGCTACTCAAGTACGTGGACTCAAGCAACTTTTTCACCCAACATTCTTCGCCAAATAGTTTTATTGTGGGATTCTGTTTAGTCTGCCTTGAGTACATTTAGGAAGAAAAAGAAAACTTACACTCAAATCCATCTGGTCATACGCTGAGTTAGGTCTGACTTCACTGATTAAAAAACAGGTCAGAAATGTGCTTGTTTAGTAATTTCAATGAATTTGCTAAACTATTACCTCACAAATTTGAACTTTTGTTTCCCACAGAAATTTGTAAATTTTCCAAGTAAACTGGCAGTTTTTTTTTTCTGTGACATTTGCATTTTTCTCATAAATTTGCATCTTTTTTTCTGATAAACTATTGACTTTGTACATTTGAGACTAAATTACTGTAATTTTTTATACATTTGTGGGGGTTTTCTTGTAAATTTAAAACTTTTGTTTAAATTCAGAACATTTTACTTGTAATTTTCATACTATTTCTGAAGGATTTGCTATTTTCTAAATTTGAATTGTTTGATTTTTTTTTTTTTTAAATCCTTTTCCCTTAAATGTGTGACATTTTTGATCGTGTTTTGACAAAGCAACGAGGGGCCCATGGTCATGGCCAAATGAGCTCCATGCGGCTCCAGAGCTGCAGCTTGGAGAACCTTCTTCTAGACCAGGGGTGGGCAACTATTTCCCATGGAGAGCCAATACTTTGCAGCGTTCCCCCCCAGCCAATCACTGAAGCAGGTGTTTTCACTGACCAGCAATCAGTGAAACCACCTGTTGAAGGGACTGGCTGGCTGTTACACTATACTGTATATTAAATAAAACATGATAACTGTGAACAGGGTGTTAGATGTCACAATAACTTTAGACACTGGTGTACTCCTTTTGTAAACAGCATTGTTATTAACTGACATGTACTGCAATTGCAGCAGCCCAGCTCTAAATGAAGTGCTATTTACTTTTGACTTTAAACTCCTTAAATCAAGGCTAAGGACCATTTTGGCACTTAATCGTGCCACCATTATCACTACACTGTATTTAAATTATCTTTGTGTTTAAGATAGGCAGTATAAACAGACTCGCCTTGACTGGGCTGTGCAACATAAACCGACTGTAAAAAACAAAGCAAAAAACAAAAACCCACAGCTGCCTGAAATAATAGCTGCCATAAAAGCGGATTTTGGCAGCAGGAACAGAAACGTCCCTGTTGTGTAAAAGACCTTCAGATAAATCAGCTACCGGGAGGATGAAGAAGCTGCGCGTGGATGCTACCGCTGCTCTGTATTACTCTTCAGAGGATCCTAAAACAGTTTGCGACTTGGTTTCAGCCACTGAAACTGTCAGAGCAATAACAATCTTCACTGTGGGGAACGCTGTCCAGCACGCATTACCTCAGATCCTTAACTACTGGTCACGACCTAAAAATAGATCATGAACATGTAATGCAGGTGGGTGGCCACGAGATAAGATGAGGGATATAACGGTGATATTAAATTTCTATCTTGAGCTCTTTGACATCTTTCTGTGTCTTTGCCCTGGATCCTAAAGGAAACAGTTATTACACTCCGGTTCATTTCAACCCTGCAGCTGGAAACTAACAGCTTCTTGTTTAACACAAAAGAAGATAAACATTTTTTTCAGCTTAAAAATACAGTCCTGCTACCTACAGTTTACAACTGCATTATTCATCTGTTTCTGTGACGCCGTCTGCAGTGTCTCAGTTTCCATGAAGACAGTGTTTGTACATCCTGGGTGACATTTTCTCATGTTTGGTTGGCACCTGAATTGAAAAGGTTTAGAGACAGGATTTGGAAAGATTCTCCTTAACCTCCCAAAATAAAGAGGAAAAAGGGGTTCCAGTGCAGTTTGGAACCAAAAGTTTCACTTTAGTCATATCAGTGGGGTAATTTATGTGCATTTAAAGAGAACAAGGTGGAATCTCTGCAGTTTAAAAAAGAAAGATCAAGAGAAAAAAAAACACAGTTCCCTGAATGGCCACTTGAAGCTGGTTCCAAGAGTGAGTCAATGCCCAATTAGTTTTAAGACAGTAAATATCTTGTTCTCCAACCGTAATTTAAAGGGGTCATTTACTGAAAAACGGTGTGTTTGTAAGTTTTAACTGTCTGAAATAAGGACCTTACTTATGTAGTGCCTTTTCTAGTCTCAAAGACCACTCAAAAGTGCTTCACTAGTGCTAACCCTCTATTCTAAGGGCCTGTAGGAGACAGATACCGTACCTAGGGACAATTTAGAATGACCAATTAACCTAGCATGCATATCTATGGATTGTGGAAGGAAACTGGAGCTCCTGGAGTAAACCCACGCAGCACAGGGAGGACATGCAAACTCCACACAGAAAGGTTCCTACCCCTGCCAGCCTGGGGATTCAAACCTGGAAACTTCTAGTTGTTAGGCAACTGTGCTAACCACTGTACCTAATGTACCTATTGGTCAAATAATTATCCAATAAATATCAAAACTAGGGATGTTAACGATTAATTGACTTTCAATTAACTGTCGATAAGAATTTAGTCGACTAAATTAAATTAGTTGTCAATTGATAACTCAGCAGTCCTTTTCAATGGGAGCTTATTCTATGAAATGTAGTGGCGTTGCTGTCCAGGTGGGGGCACACACGGCCACCCACTGCTGATTTCAACCAAAAAAGTAGAAAAAATGCCAAGCCCCTAGAGCGCATGCACTGTGCAGAGCGAAAAAAAAACAACAAAAAACTCGCCTTTCCGGGTTACGTAGGAGTGCCTCAGTGCCACAAAAAGTTCTAATAGAACACAAGCTTGAAGGTCCACCTGCTTCAAATTAACATAGCGGAGAAACTGACCGGAGCAAAGAAAAAGATCACACAAATGCAAAAATCCATCCCTGCCTTCAACTCGGTGCAAGACGGGGAAGCAGACTGGACTGGAGTTACCACTGAAGTAACAGACAACAGACAGAGGCCAGCTCATAATGAGTTTGCCTGCATTGCCGGGGTACTATGTTTAACATGCAACAAGATGAAGGAGCTCACAATTTATTTTCCTGTTAAAACAGTCAACTAGTGCATCTCAGTAAATTAGAATGTGAAAGTTTTTTTTTCTAATAGAACTAAAAAAGACACATTTATGGTATTGATAGTAGTTTTTAAAATAAATTAAAAATCATGACATTTGTAATTTACTGAGATGTACTAGCACATAGTACGCACTATACAGTACAAAATTTACTAAACTACAAAAAATTACATTGTCTGTAGTAAAAAAAGGGCAAATGGTACAATAAATCATTGAGGAAATGGATGTTCATGTTTTATTCTGTAAATCCAAAACAGTAATTAACGTTTTGTATGTTAAAGATAGAAAAACCGTATTGTACCGAGGGAAATTCAAATTTTCAGGAAAATTGCTGCTTACAAATTAATCGTTAATCGATTAAGATGAATCAATTAACAATTAATATGTTAATTGATAACTTGCATCCCTAATCAAAACAGTCAATTCTGCTAAAAAAAAAAACCCACAGCCTTTATCTCAGTTTCCTTTTCCGGAAACACCAGAAATGTTCTGGGTAAATCGTACACATCATGATTTGACAAAGCCAACCCACTGCCATCCTTGAGACCTGCCCACTGTTCTATTATTGGCCTGCCTAGCTGTTTGTCATGTAGACAGAAGGGGTGCTAAAGGTAGCCTACTAGCCCCTGAGCTTTTAGCCCCCCAGCTAGCACTGGTACCAGGAGTCTCACACCAAGCACGGCTTATATTGTTATTTTCCTCAGATCTTAGTCACCCTAATAGGCATCCCTGTTAAAACCTGGTTCACCAGTCCATAGTCAACAATATAGTATCTTGCGTCATTCTGGCCCATCTCCCAGTAATTTTGCCGTGATTCCACAGCAAATTGCCAGCACTGGCGTGCCGGTCGTGGCAACCGACCTGGCCCGGTGTAGGTGGTACCTACGCCGAGCTGCTGGCTCTCACAACCAGCGTGATGGGGTGTCCCCCAGCTGGCCGTGGGAGTGGAGCGGAGTCCCGCAGAGCGAGACACTGCCCTTTGAGATCCTGTGGCTCGGCAAGCTTTGCCTCGGCCAGCAATCTCAGGTCAAGGGCCATGGATTCTATTCAGGGGGTTGAATAATTTTGAGACTGTAGTAGTTATTGAAGGTAGGATTTTAAATTAAATTAAATCACCCTTTATTGCCATTCAATTCATACAGCCAATCATGTACAGTAGAATGAAATTGTGTTTCTCTTATCTACAGTGTTAATCACACACACCCATACATAGAATCAGAGGGGTCGCTGCCATGCAAGGCGCCGCCACAGATTTCCCTCCTCCATTCCATTATTGCTGAGCACCAAGCTGGATGGCAGGAAGTTCCGCTTTTTATATGGTCTTTGGCATGACCCCGCCAGGATCTGAACCCCTGCCTCCCAGGTGTGGGGCGGATGCTCTACCAACTGAGCCACCACTCCGGTGGTTAGTGTTCAGTTTGGATAGAACTTGTCTTGGGATGCCTTGCGTCTTTTAAGTCACAAAAAACATTACAGACATGTTAAGAACTAAAACAACAACTCAATTTCTGGCGGAATGTCACTTTACGTATTGCGATACCATATACGGCGGAGAAAATAAGTATTGAACATGTCAACATTTTTCTCATTAAACATATTTCTGATGGAGCCATTGAACCGAGATTTTCACCAGATATCAGTAACAACCCAAGTAATCCATACATACAAAGAAATCAAGGCAACTGTGTTCACAAAACAAGTTATATTTAATAAAGTTGAATGACAAAGCCAACAAGTATTGAACACATGAAGAAAAAGAGTTGCAAAAAGGCATGGAAAGCCAAGAAACCAGCTGAAATCCATCAGAATTTAGGAAGCCATCCCATCCCCCATCAATGCAAATTAATTTCAACATGTTAACCCTTTGAGTGTGAGAATTTGTGTGCCCCTAATGGCAGAGCGTGGCACTGCGCCTGCCTTCTCACTCTGACTTTGTCAAAAGCAAGTGAGAAATTTCTGTTTTTTTTTTTTAAATGTACTGATTTCTTGTTCATATACTTTGAAGATAAGATGATGAGGTACCTCTGTACAAAAAACTGTGTCAAAAGACAGAATCATTTTTTGTGTAAATACGTCCAAAGTCCAATTTTGACTGAGTTATGGAATTTAAAGAGGTGCTGCAACATTATGCAAATTAGATGCATAAATTTATTCCTATCTGAAACTTTGGATAATATTTTACATCTTTCTAATTGACAGTAAGTCATTATCTCTTACCACTTTCAAGTTATAGCCTTGGAATCTGAACTATTTTATTGACAAAAAAATATTTACCACTCTTGACCACTAGGGGGTATGTCGCAGTTCTGCACCATACACACTCAAAGGGTTAAGTCCTGACTGATAGCCTTTAAAAAGGTCTGTGAATGTCAGACTGTCACACCACAAAGAACTCATGATGGGTAGACGTAAAGAGACCTCTCAAGACCTTCACAACCCTATTGTTGCAAAACAATGATGGCATTGGTTACAGATGCATTTCTAAACTGCTGAATGTTCCAGTGAGCACTGCTGAATCATCATTCGGAAGTGGAAAGAATGTCATTTTACCATAAACCAGCCACGACCAGGAGCTCCTCGCAAGATTTCTGACAGAAGAATCAAAAGAATTATCAGAAGAGTTATCCAACAGCCAAAGCCCACTCATGGAGCGCTCCACAAAGACCTGAAGTTAGCAGGTACTGCTGTTTCAAAGAAAACAATAAGTAATGCACTCAACCGACATGGGCTCTATGCCTGCTCACCTCGCAAGACTCCATTGATGAAGAAAAAGCATGTTGAAGCTCGTTTAAAGTTTGCTGCACAGCATTTGGGCAGGCCAGTAAAATACTGGAAGAATACAAGTCTGGTCAGATGAGATGAAAATTGAACTTTTTGGATGCCACAACATACAGCATGTTTGGAGGAGAAATGGCACTGCATATCCCATCGTGGTGTGGGAGTATTTTTCAGCACATGCTACAGGCAGACTTCTTATAATTGAAGGAAAGATGAATGGACAAATGTACAGAGACATCCTTGATAAGAACCTGTTGCCATCTGCCAAGATGCTGAAGACAAAATGAGGGTGGACATTTCAGCAAGACAATGATCCCAAACACACAGCCAAGGAAACTCTCAACTGGCTCCAGGGAAGGAAAATAAAGCTGCTAGAATGGCCCAGTCAGTCACCTGATCTGTATCCAATTGAAAATCTATGGAATGAACTGAAGATCTGAGTTCATAGAAGACACCCACAGAACTTTGAAGATTTGACAGTTTGTGTGGAAGAATGGGCTAAAATCACTCCTGAGCAATGCCTGCATCTAGTTTCTCCATACAGGAGGCATTTGGAAGCTGTTATTATCAACAAAAGCTTTTCTACTAACTATTAAATAAATTTCACCAAGTGTGTTCAATACTTATTCTGTGTCATTCCACTTTATTAAAAATAACTTGTTTTATGAACACAGTTGCCTTGATTTCCTTGTATGTATGGATTACTTCAGTTGTTACTGATATCTGGTGAAAATCTCAGGTCAATGTCTCCATCAGAAATATGTTTAATGAGAAAAATGTTGACGTGTTCAATACTTATTTTCTCCGCTGTATATAATAATTAAGAAAAGATCACTACGTGTTTTTAAGGACTGGTGTATCGTCATGAGTGTCAAGTATTGTGATACTTCACCAAATCAGTTTTTGGCCCCATACTTAGCATCATCTAATGGACTGAAAAGTCAATTGTTTTTTATTACTCTGGTACCTAAATAGGCAAGTTGGTCTTTGTAACATTTATAAATAATTTTTAATAAAGTATCACGATACTGTGTCTCTGAATCAATATAGAATCCCCACCACAAAGTATTGTGATAGTACGATGCATCAATTTTTCCCCCACCCCTACATCGGCCTATCAGTAATACAATTATTTTTTTGTGTGTGTATTTCAAAGCAGTATGTTTGAAGCAATGCATTAAGATGCTGTAAGTCACAGTTCACCTTAAATTTAAAAGAAAACACAGTCAGCAGCTGTATTTCATTGGTTTTTTTTAAAATGAATTAGTGATTTAACAGGTTACAAAGGCTTCGCAAAAACAGTTACTTTCAACAGAAATGGTCTTTGTCATGTTAAAGGTTATAATAAAGGTTGTATGAGACATTTGTATGATTGAATTTGTGCATTCAAATATGGTATGACGAAGGGCTGAATTTCTTTAACAGTTCAACTATTTATTATAAAGCATATTTCTGCTTCTCTGGCAGGAAGGCAGGACAAATGACAACAAAAACAAACTACTGTATCAGTAATCAGCCAGATTGTTATTCAGTCTCTCCAGGATTTCACAATGTTGCGATCACGCCAATTCATGTGAGATCAAGCAGTCATCATGTCTTTTGTGCGACCTTGCAACTTTGTCCAATCACCACAACTTTCCCACAATTTTGGCCAATCCTTGTCAACGTCCATCAGTTTCGCCAATCAAATTTGTCCCTGAGTGGTGCTCAAATGCTCAGTCTAACCATATCAGATGTGTCGCCGCACCGCGCTCACTTCCGTGTTTACAGTATTAATGGAACACATCACCAAAAAACAGAGTGTGATTAAAAAAAAAAAAAAAACACCCACGAGTTTTTGCACATCGCCCCTTCCTCCGTCTCCCCCGGCTCGCTGGTGAACGTCTCCCCACATCTCTGTCCTGACCGCGTGTACGAAGTGCTGGGTTTATATTGAAAAACGTCCGCTTGCCTGATAACCACCCCATCGCGGGACTGTGTATAAGGAGACACACCGTAAAACCACAAGCAAACGAGGAAATCTAACACTACGGCCAGTGTTTGGACATTTTATACAGCTTTAGAGGTAAAATCATTACTACATCATGACAATAAGCTTTAAAGTTGTGATCTCCGGTTTGGACATGGGCCAACGCGTGCCCCCAAGTAGAGCCCCTCCTCCCAGTTCGACTGTGTATCAAGATGCAGCAGATAGACAGATTGACAGGAGTCAGGCAAGGAAAGGGAAAATATTCAGCAAATTTTCCCCCAGAAAAACAGACTTTGATAGACAATATAGAGCAACACGATAAATTATTTCTTTCTTCTCTGTGCTCGGTATCGAGTGGTTGGGGACCGCTGCAGTTAGGGAGTTTTCAAATGAAGGTGCTGCCAATAATTTCCAAATCTATAGTCGTTAACATGTATTCAATGCAATTTAGCTGTTGTAATGGATTTGTTAAAGTCTGTATTTGCTGTTGCACAAGAGTTTTTCTATATAGCAGAGGTTTCTGCTTAATTTACAAATCTGTCATGATTAAGCTGACAGCTCACATGCACAATGCTAGCACAGGACGGAACCACACAAGGGGGGGAACGTTCCAACAGTTTATTAAATATAGAAAACAGTGCACAGTTAGATAAACAGCCACTCGCCAGAAGATCAATCCACCTGTGGAGAGAAAGCGAGAGCTGTCAGCGGAGAAGTGGAGTAGGGAATATGGAAGAGGCAAATTACCACATACTCGGGACTCCGGGAGAGGACCGGCAGGACTCCAGCGAGGAATAGACAAACTAGTAGGGTAAGGGGGAATAAGCTAGTAGTGCCCGACCGAGTGAAGATCTGTTGCTGAGGATATGGTGAGGTAGCAGGAGAGTGCGCGCAGTCCTGAGACACACCCGCACGATGGCAGCAACCTGTAAGGAGAGAAAAAGGCGAAGGTTAGACAGCGTGCCTAATCTTTGCAAAATAAGACCTGCTTGCCTGAATTCAGGGCAGTATATCCAGACGAGCCAGCGTTGACTGCGTGGAGGAAGCCTCCTTAAATACGCTGGCTGATGAGCGGGCGCAGGTGTGTCCTCTGCCTCAGGTGCAGTGATGAATTGACGAAGGTGCGGCAGGAGGGGAGGGGTGCACTTTCGCTGCCCATGGCAGGGCCCCCCCTTCTAGGAGCACCTCCTGGCAGTCCAGAGGGCTTCTCCGGGTGAGTTCGGTGGAAGGCCTGGAGCATCTCCTTGTCCAGAACCCACAATGAAGGGGTCCAAGATCATTCCTCCGGGCCATAGTCCTCCCAGTCCACCAGGTACCGCAACCCCCAACCCCTATGGCGAATGTCCAGAATCCGGCAGACCGTGTAGGCGGGGTGGCTGTCAATGATTCGGGGATGAGGAGGCGGCTTGGGGGGGGGGGGCAGAGAAGACTGACCGAGAGGGGTTTAATGTGGGGAACGTGGAAAGTGGGGTTCACCTGTAGTGTAGATGGAAGTTTCAGCTGAACCGACACGTCATTGATGATCCGGGAGATGGGAAACGGACCCAGAAAGCGGGAGGACAGCTTCTTGGATTTCTCCTTCAGCGGAATCTGACTCACCGCCAGCCAGGCTTGCTGTCCCACAGCGTACTTGGGGCCGGGAACAACTTCCTGTCAGCGGCGGCCTAGGTGCGTTCCATGGTGTGTGCCAGGGCATCCCGGGTAGACCTCCAGACGCGTCAGCAGCGACGGGCATGGGCCTCTACGGACGGAACTGCCACCTCCCTCTCGGTCATGGGAAGAAGAGGCAGGGTGTAGCTCAGGGATGCCTTGAAGGGGGTGAGTCCGGTGGTCATGGAAACGGCCGAGTTGAGGGAATACTCCACCCAGGTCAGGTGTGTGCTCCATGAAGCTGGGTTTTTGGCTGCTACGCACCGCAGGGTGGCCTCCAGGGACTGATTGGCACACTCCGCCTGCCCGTTGCTCTGAGGATGGTTACCAGAAGAGAGACTCACTGTCGTGCCCAGTGTCCGACAAAAGGCCCTCCAGACCTGGGATGTAAACTGTGGACCCCGGTCAGACACAATGTCAATGGGGATGCCGTGGACCTTGATCACGTGGTCTGTCAATAGGACCGCCGTCTCCAACGCAGAGGGGAGCTTCGGAAGGGCCACCAAATGCACCGCCTTGGAGAAGCGATCCACAATAGTAAGAATAACAGTCCTCCCACGGGAGGCGGGGAGTCTGGTCACAAAGTCCATGGCGACATGAGACCAGGGACGACCCGGGGTGGGAAGGGGGTGGAGGAGTCCCGAGGGGGGAGAGGAGTCAGATTTCCCCCTGACGCAGGTCTGGCAAGCCCTGACATAATCCCGTGCATCCCGCCGCACCGTGGGCCACCAGAATGCCCGCCGGACGAAGTCCACAGTGCGGACGATGCCAGGATAGCAGGCAAAACGGCTGGTATGGGCCCACTGGAGAACGTCACTGTGGAGGGTGGCCAGGATGTAGAGGTGATTCGGGGTGCACCCTACTGGTACGGGCTCCTGGGACTGGGCCTGACGGACCCTCCGCTCGATGTACCAAGTAAGGGCACCCTTGAAGGGCACCCCCCCCCCCCAAACCATCATCCCGCATGAAGGCGGGATGATGGTTTGGGGGGGGGGGGGGGTGTCTACCTCCCTGGAATCAAACTGGTGCGATAGCGCATCCGGTTTGACATTCCGGGGCGCCAGGCCGGTAAGTGATAGTGAAATTAAACCGCTGGAAGAATAAAGAATAGCGAGCCTGCCTGGCGTTTAATCGGCAGGCCGACCACAAGTGTTCAAGATTCTTGTGGTCGGTCCACACGATGATAGGGTGAATGGCACCCTCCAACCAATGTCTCCACTCCTCCAGCGCCAACTTAATGGCCAGCAGGTCTCTGTCCCCCACGTCATAATTTCTCTTGGCCGGCGTAAGCTGACAAGAGAAAAATACGCATGGGTGGAGCTTCTGATCTGAGGACGTGTGCTGTGACAGCACAGCGCCAACCCCCGTGTCATATGCATCCACCTCGAGGATGAACTGGAGCTGCGTGTCAACTTGTGCCAAGATGGGTGTGTCCGTGAACAGGCATTTTAATTTGTTAAATGCCTGTTCTGCTGCCTCGGTCCAGCAAAAGGGGACCTTAATGGAGGTCAGCTGAGACAAAGGCAGTGCCACCCCCGATAGTTCCTTATGAACCGGCGATAAAAGTTCGCGACCCCGAAGAAGCATTGGAGCTTCCTACGGGAGTGGGGAGTTGGCCAATTCAGCACTACTTTCACCTTGGCCGGGTCAGCAATCACTCTCCCTTTGGCTACTATGAAGCCCAAGAAGGTGGTGGATGGTGTTGAAATTCACACTTCTCAGCTTGGACGTAGAGCCGGTTCTCCAGGAGCTGTTGTAGAACAGCCCTTTCATGGGCTTCATGTTCTTCTGGCGAGCAGGAGAAAATTAAAATGTCATCCAAATACACAAACATGAATTGATATAGCATATTGAGGAGGATGTCGTTAATTAACCGCTGGAAGACGGCGGGGGCGTTAGTGAGCCCAAAGGGCATCACCAGATACTCAAACTACCCCTGATGTGTCTTAAATGCCATCTTCCACTCATTGCCCTCGCGAATGCGGACCAAATGATATGCGTTCCTGAGATCCAATTTGGTGAACACCCGTGAGCGCTGAAGGAGTTCGAACGCTGAATTGATTAAGGGTAGAGGGTACTTGTCCTTAATGGTAATTGTGTTAAGCTCCCGGTAGCCGATGCACGGGCACAGCGAGCCATCCTTCTTTCCAACGAAGAAGAACCCGGCTCCAAGAGGAACTGAAGATGGCTGAATAAGGCCGGCCTTCAGGAACTCCTTTATATACGTACCTCTCCATCGCCTCCCTCTCCGGCCCAGAAATGCTGTACAGCCAGCTGACCCCCCATGGTTACTGACGGGCCATGTCTTTTGGCCGCTGGCGGCATTCGTCCTGGCCATGGTTCAGTGAACCACAGTGAGGGCACGAGCCGGCCCTTCACCTTCGCTCATCATCGGTGAGGTGCTGAGAGAGCTCCATCGGCTCGGGTGAAGAGACGGCGCTGCCAGTATCAGCAGTCATGGTGGGCCGGCGTGTGGCGCACAGGCAAGAGGAGGGCTCGTGCTGCCTCGCGCGCTCACAGTGCCAGTTGTCCAAACCGACAGCTTGAGCTATCAGATCGTCAAGAGTCTTTGGGACAGGATGAACCGCCAGTTCGTCCCGCAGCTGTTCATTCAACCCGTGGAGGAATGCACTGCGCAAGGCAATTTTGTTCTACCCCAAGTCTGCAGCAACAACTTAGAACTCCACTGAGTACTCGGCCGCTGACCGGGTACCCTGGAAGAGCGTCATAAGGCAGCTCATTACATTGCCCTTGCTCTCGGACCAATTGAACGCGCAAGTGAAGGTGTCAACAAATTGGCTGAACGTATAACGCCGCCCCTCGGGGTTGTCTAGCGTGGAGCGTGCCCAGTCGAGGGCTCGGTCCTTCAGTAACAGTGTGAAAAACTGAATCTTAGCCATATCGCCCGGGTACTCCTCCCCGACCTGCTCCAAATAGATATGTACCTGGATTAAAAAACTCTTACATCTCCCCACCTCCCCCACGTACGGGGTAGGTGTGAGAATGGAAGTGGTATGCTGCACCGTAGTGCGGGGAGGAGGCTGAGAAGGCGGAGCTGGGGTAGACTACTAGACCAAAGCTGAATAAGGTCTGACACCTGTTGCGTCAGCACAGCAAGCTGATGCTTGGTCGCTGACAAGCGCTCCAGAGCTGACAGCTCCTGTGACGAGGCACCGGCTCAGCTCTTGTCCGGGCTGTCATGATTAAGCTGACAGCTCACATGCACAATGCTAGCACAGGACGGAACCACACAACAGGGGAACATTCAACAGTTTATTAAATATAGAAAACAGCGCACAGTTAGATAAACAGCCACTCGCCAGAAGATCAATCCACCTGTGGAGAGAAAGCGAGAGCTGTCAGCGGAGAAGTGGAGTACAGAATATGGAAGAGCCAAATTACCACATACTCGGGACTCCGGGAGAGGACCGGCAGGACTCCAGCGAGGAATAGATGAACCATTAAGGTAAGGGGGAATGAGCTAGTAGTGCCTGACCGGGTGAAGATCCGTTGCTGAGGATATGGTGAGGTGGCAGGAGAGCGTGTGCAGTCCCGAGACACACTTGCACGATGGCAGAAACCTGCAAGGAAAGAAAAAAGGCAAAGGTTAGACAGTGTGCCTAATCTTTGCAAAATACGACCTGCTTGCCTGAATTCAGGGTAGTATACCCAGACGAACCAGCGTTGACTGCGTGGAGGAAGCCTCCTTAAATAGGCTGGCTGATGAGCGGGCGCAGGTATGTCCTCTGCCTCAGGTGCAGTGATGAATTGACGAAGGTGCGGCAGGAGGGGAGGAGCGTGCTCTCGCTGCCCATGACACAAGTCACTGTTTAGTAGGACATTTTTGACAATCCTGTGCTTTTCTTGCGGTGTTATGTAGAATATCATTGCAGTAAACTATGGAAAAAAACATCTGCTTTAAAATTTGTAATTCTTCTCACAGCTTTTAGTGCAAAAAAATCCTCTCAAAACATTGCAAGTTTTATCTCAACTTTTCAGAAAAGCTCCCGCGAATTCAGGCTTTTTGGGCTGCAACAATCATAAAAACATCCCACGAAATCCTGGAGGGACTGGTTATTTTAACAATCTGTATCGACCCAAAATTTCACAGTCAGTGCATTCCTACTTTTTAATGCATTTTTAATAATCAGTGTTTCCAACATATGCAAAATACTTAGGATTATAGGTATATTTACAGCTCCCTAAACACACTTTCCTATACAGAACATTTATTTTTTTTTTCCTGTGTTGCAATAAATTAACAACTAGTGGAAAATTGTCTAACTCTTTAAAAAAAATGCTGCTCTCATTTCTCTCAATAGACAGACAGACAGGCTGTACTGATTCCAAATTGGGAAATTTTAGTGCAACAGCAGCATGACATACAGTAAACAGACCAAACAGACAGAAATATGCAATGCATAATAAAAGAGTAAAGAATATAGAAAAGGAAATTACCTAGAAAAGCTAAACACACAATTAAACACACTATACATATGAAATAAATAAAATAAAGTCTAAAATTGTTTAAAAAGAACTTTATATATATTGTAAACTAAAAAATAAAGGATGACTCATATAAAAAATATATATAGGTAAGTACTGAGTAAGAGTAGGTAAACTGTACTGTGCAAAATAGAACCATAAGGTGCAGGTTGAAATGTAAGGTGCAGGGTAGACAGTAAAGGGCAGCTCGGTGGTGCAGTGGTTAGCACTGTGGCAGCATAGTAAGAAGGTCACGGGATCAATTCCACCCCTGACCATCATGGGTTTGATCCCACTCCCTGACCACTGATGACCCTTCTGTGTGGAGTTTGCATGTTCTCCCCGTGTCTGCGTGGGTTTACCCTGGGTACTCTGGTTTCCTCCCACAGGCCAAAAACATGCAAGTTAGGTTAATTGGAGACTCTAAAGTGGCCCTAGGTGTAAATGTGTGTGTGACTGGTGAAGGGATTGGAGCCATACCCTGGCTGCCTCATCCATCCAGATGGATGCCCTGAATTTCCCTCTGGGGATTAATAAAGTATACAAAATACAAAAAAGTGCAGTGTGACAGCAATTTTCTTCCAACATTAGAGTAAGTTATTGTACAGTGAAATGGCATGTGGCAGGAAAGATTTCCTGTGTCTGTCCGTTCGACAGCGGGGCTGTAGCAGTCTACTGGAGAAAGTGCTCCGCTATCTGTCCAGTGTGTGGTGGAGGGGGTGATCAGGGTTATCCATGATGGATAACAGTTTGTTCAGTGTCCTCCTCTCTACCACAGCCTCAAAAGTCTCCGGCCTGAGACCAATCACAGAGCCAGCCTTCTGGATAATCTTATCAAGTCTGTTGGGTGTCGCTGGCTCTCATACTGCTACCCCAACAGCCAGCGGCAAAGAAGATGGTGCTGGCAACAACAGCCTGGTAGAAGATCTCCAATAGGGCTGAGCGATATGACCAAAATTTCATATCGCGATATAAGTAATCTTATTTGATGATAACGATATAGTATATCACAATATACATTTCCAGTAAATTCTATACTTTATATACAATAACCAATCTCTTTTTCTACATTTTAAATTACATACTGAAAAAAATCTATTGTACAATTCATCTGTCATTAATTTTATGCACTTTTTTCCTCTTAATTTTGCAGTGTTATAAAATTGTTTTTTAATGTGCATTTGAGATGACTTCAACTTTATTCATTATCGCTACTTGACTAATTATAAATTATTAAAAAATCAAGTAACATTAAGAGCCAGTTTGTTCCTCTGACACATTTTAATTTATTTATTATTTATTTAGTGTGTATGTGGCCGCTGTCACGCACTTTTGCAGCTTTAGTAATATTTTTTAAGACAAACTTAAGAAACTCGGCAGTGATTTAAACCAGAACGATGGTCTGATACACTATGTTTCCTATTAGCAACAAGTTAGCACCGTCATTTAGCATTTGCCGTTTTACAGTTAGAGAGAGATGGTGTTAACGCTACTTACCTCCAATTAAAAAGAGGTTAGAGGACTATCCTCTCTGACGCAGCATGGTGGGGGAAAAGTCCCACCTCCCTAGCACAGAAGTAGTGGCTCCACAAAAGTAATGGCAAAACATTAACTTGCTGTTAGCTGCTGTGGCGCTAACCACCGGAATCCACCTGGCGCACTGCGGGGGAGAGGCTGGGCGGTGACAAGTAGAAACGGGGTATGTGTTCCGATATAAACGATAAAGCTTCATATGAAATGATACACGTTTTTTATCGTGTTGTGGTGACAAGATAACAGGTGGCACTCCACCCAGGGCTTGAGGTTGGGGGGAGAGGGAGCTAAGAAATAGTAATAGTGAAGAGAGGAACGGAGACAACAATGGGCACCGTAGCGCTAGGGGTTCTTAGACCCCTTCAAAGAGATGCCTTTGCCCCCGCTGTGACAGGGTTCACACCTGAAGTTGCCGGGGTGTGAAAGTATGGTAATAAGTCATGCTCTGTACACTGTATGTTGATGTGTGTACATGCCTTGTGTCCTCTTTGTTAATGCTTCACACCCTGGGTCCCAAAGGCAGGAATAAAGAGTATAAAAGTGGTCGCCTTGAGACCCAGGGTAGTCTGTTTGTATCTGTATCTGTTTGTATTTTTACCTCTTTTTTCAACCCAGCCGGTCGAGGCGGATGGCTGTCCTCTATGAGATATGGTTCCGCTCGAGGTTTCTGCCCATTAAAGGTAAGTTTTTCCTCACCTGTGTCACCACAGTGCTTGCTCTTAGGGGTCTCTGCTGGGTTTTATAAATTTGAGAGTGTGGCCTAAACCACTTTTTCATAAAGTGCCTTGAGGTGACCTGTGTTGTGATTTGGCGCTATATAAATAAAACTGAATTGAATTGTTGGAGGAGAATAAAGTTCTGTGTCGTCAGTTCGTTGCCTCATCTGATTTCCTCCTCCAGATTGGTTACTTTAAGACGTGAAATGGAGAACGAGCTGAGCACCTCTGTAGAAACACTCTTGCAGGAGCCACACACCACTGCTTGTGCCGTTATGGTCACACTCCCGGACTTTTGGCTCCACAATCCGGCCGCTTGGTTTTTGCATGTGGAAGCCCAGCTCGCTCTCTGCGGAATCTCTATGGACAACACCAGATACCATCATGTGGTAGCTGCGCTGGACGCACGCACCATGGAACAAGTCATGAGCCTGCTCCAAGACCCACCAACCCAGGGTAAATACGATGCTCTCAGGCAGATGCTGCTACAACGTTATACCCTTTCGGATGGGGAGAGGGCAGAAAAACCCCTCACACGCTTGGAGTTAGGTGACAGATCAGCTGTGGACCTTATGGGGAGCATGCTCACGCTAATGGGTAAGGACGACGGATCATTCCTGTTCACCCACATCTTCCTCAGGAACCTACCAGCTATTGCGCGGGGGATTCTCGTTAACTCACCGCTGCTGGTGACCAGGAGCTACCGCGCGCTGGCACAAGAGGCAGACCACATCATCCTGGCAACCAAGGCTCTCAGCGTGCACGCAGTGACACCAGGATCTATGAAGGAATCCAGCGAGGTCAAGAAGCTGATGGTAGTGGCAGGGACAGCCACCAGGAGATGCAGAAATGGGATGCTCTGTTTCTATCACTGCCGTTTTGGCGCAGAAGCGCAACGTTATCTGCAGCTGTGCTACTTCAAGAAGCCGGGAAATGGTACAGCCAGCGGTCAGTAGCAGCTGCGACTGCTGGCGACAGGGAGAAGCTGCTCTTCATCATCAAGGACACATGTTCAGGGAGACGTTTTCTGGTGGACTCTGGCTCCCAGAAGAGCCTCATTTTGCCGGTCAGCACGGACTGGCTGGCAGAAGGCAGCAGCCCAGCCCTTACGGCCGCAAACGGATCCCACATCCGGACGTTCGGGGAAAGGTCGGTGACTGTTTGCTTGCATGGTCGCAATTACCAATGGGACTTGTGGAAGCTGCATGTTCGGGTCCCATCTTGGGGGCTGATTTTCTGTGTGGTTACAGACTGTCAGTCGATGTTGCCAACAGACGTTTAGTGGATGCGGTTTCTTTTTCCTCCTTGCCCTGCATAGCTTGGGGAGTTGGGCAACCAACACACGCTAATGTTCTAGCTCCAGAGGGTAAGTACCAGAGTTTGCTATCCGAGTTCCCAGCACTCACGGTTCCCTCCTTTTCTTCGGTGGTAACCAAACACGGGGTCGAACATTTTATCACAACAAAAGGTCTGCCTGTGTTTGCATGCTCTCGCCACCTGGACGCGGTTAAACTAGCCAGCACGCGCGAGGAGTTTGCTAACCTAGAGGCATCGTTAGGCGCTCCAACAGTCCTTGGGCATCTCCGCTGCACATGGTGCCTAAGGCCGATGGGAAGACATTCCCAAAATGGTGGTAATAACTCCTTTTGGTCTCTTCAAGTTTTTACGCATGCCGTTAGGGTTAAAGGGCACAATGCAAACTTTTCAAAGAATGATGGACACAGTGCTCCGTGACTTGTCATTTGTTTTTGTCTACTTGGACGACATTTTGGTGGTTAGCGTGCCAGAGGAGGAGCACCTCGCCTATCTCAAACAGCTCTTCCAAGAGTTGGAAGTGCATGGGCTGATCGTTAACATAGCAAAGTGCCAGTTCGGGCTGCCGGTCATTGATTTTTTGGGTCACTGCATCTCCCTGGAGGGCGCGATTCAACTGCCGGATAAAGTATGAGCGGTGTCAGATTTTCCGTGTCCACAGACTGTGAGGGCACTACAGGAATTTTTGGGAATGGTCAACTTTCCAACCGTTTCCTCCCCCGGGCAGCCCAGCTGCTGCAACCACTGTACCACGCGCTCCAAAAAAAAGAAGCCCGCGGAAAGCATTGACTGGACCCACGAGTGGATCCAGGCTTTCACAAACACCAAAACAGTGCTCGCTAGCGCGGTTTTGCTGGCCCACCCAACCCCGTCAGCACGGATAGCGCTCACCACGGACGCATCTGACGTTGCGATGGGGCAGTGGTGGAGCAGTACGGCTCCGGTTCGTGGCAGCCACTCGCATTTTTCAGCCGTACCTTGCGCAACAAGTGCAAATACAGCACGTTTGACGAGGAGTTGTTGGCTATGCACCATTTCCAGTTTTGGCTCAAGGGCTGCGAGTTCACCGCGTTTGTGGATCACAAACCACTAACGTATGCTATTTGCATATTGCTATTTGCAACTTTTACCTCATAAAAGTAAAACTGTATTAATATATTTGAGATATTTTTAAAGAACATTTGCTGTATCATTCTTTTTTTATTCGTTTGCAGCTTTTCTTGTAAATGTGACTGGTTCTTAAAAAAATTCCAACCTTTTCTTGTGATTGCTCTACATTTGTATCCATAAATTTACCTCCTTTTTATAACTATAAATAAAAGCCACAAGGACCCAGCACTCATGGACAAAAGTTTGCAGACCCCTGGACTACTTTTAAAATCTGAAACTAAAGGTTGGAATAACATGGATCTTGATTTAATGTTTTTAAAGACCATATATTGCACAAAACTGTATTTTATTGGCTTTTAATCTTATAAGATATGGCCATGGGTCACATGTACTGTATGTCTTTAAAATATTCAAAGTCTCCACTAAGAAATACACACTGCTTTTACATAGTTAAGCCCTGAAAGAGAAAATTTTACTTCCTGGTTTTTATGACCTCACAAGCCAAAAAGTCCCACCATCAGTTCCCCAAGTTAGCAAAACAAACAATCCAATTAGTAGAACATTAATATTAATGATCAGTCCGCCAAGGTCTCCGCCTTAGGCCTCTGCCCTAATATTAATGAGAAGGCTCAAAACTGACTGTTTCAAACAGAACTCTACAGACAGCTTTTTTGAGGTGCTTTAAAACATCACAGACATGTTTTTTTGGTCTTTAAAACTACATATATATATATATATATATGCCCCTGAGGATGCCAAAATTTAAAATTAATCACTGGAAAAAGGACAATATGGGACATTTAAAGCACAATGGAGCAGCTGGGAGGCATGCATAGCAAATAGGCAACAAAAAAAGAAAAGAAGAAGAAGAAACAACAACAGAAGACAGATTCAGAGCACCCGTAGAAATGAAGAGAAAAAAAAATGTTGTTCAAAGATATTTAGTCATAAAAAGGAAAACCAGTTAACCTTAAAAGGGACACAAGGGGGGGAGGCAGGGGAAGACATGATTGAAAGCACAGAACAAATAAAAGACAAAGACATGACGGGAGTGAAGGAAGAATGAAGATGGAAAAAAGAAAGGGTGAAGAGGAGGGAGGAGTGACAAAGGAAGAAGAGAGGGATGGGGAAAAAAAAAAGAAGAAAGTGGGTCAGACATGCAGACAGACAGTAGAGAGGCTGCCGTGGCTGGATTCAGCAGACTGAAGCTTTGTGAGACGTCCCATGATGCGCAACACACACACACACACACACACACACACACACACACACACAGTGAAGTCTATCACAACACTGGCACACAAACTACATGATTTATTAGCTCCTTCTAGTCAGTCACCGGGTGCTGAAGCCACGCCCACCCGGAGATCCATAGCAACATCGCTCTCCAATCAGTGTCCAGACATTCAGCTTTTGGCCATGTGTGCGTTTCCCTCATATCTAAAACACACTTACAGGTATTAAAAGTGTTTTGCTGCTCCCAGGTGTGAAAACTTCCTATCATTTTTCGTTCTTTTTTTGTGTGAATTTATATATTAGCGCCCACACTTGAACACTGACAGGTATGCACACACAGAGACAAGCCTGCTGTATGATTATGGGGACGGTGTCTGGAGCTGTGCCAAAACAATAAACTCCAAATAAACCTTGTGACACAAACACTGCGCTCCTCTCCTTCCTTTCATTCCACTGCAATCACGCACTCCCTTTTTTCTCCTCGTGTGCCCTAATCCTCTCCATTTCTGCCTCCTCTTCCTTAAATCTACATCCATTTCTCTCCCCCTCCATTTCTCCCCTCCTCCTGACAGCTTCTACACCCTCCCAGAGAATTCTTTCACCTTTTTCTTGTGTCTTTTATCTCCCCTCCTGCCTCATCATCCCTCTCTGTGCCGAGTCCTCGTGCACTGTCCGTGCAGAGATAAAGAAGGGAAGAGGGGGAACCGAGGGGAGAAAATAAATAGAGCAACAAACAGGCATTCACACCCAGGTTTAATTAAAACGAGATGAACGTGTGTGCACGCCACACCATGTCTAATAGCAAATATTTAAAGATCAAATCCCGGTTATGAAAACCTTATTACTCTAAAGCGCTCGTCTCCATTGGATTGAGGTTTTATTGGACAAACTGTTTCATGTCGGCAAACAAAACAGGATTTAGGGGGAGGATTAAATTGTCTCCAAAATCTCACTTGACAATGTATCCAGACAGCGTGGATTGGCTGTCGTGCATGCTGCATACATAAGCTCTGACAGGATTTAAAAAAGTAAAAGAAAAAAAAAAAAAATGACTGGCTTGAGGATTTTGGTGTTTTTTGTGTGTTTTTTTTTTTTTTTAGAAATTTTTGTTATTCTAGCCTCAGTTAAGGAATTCCCTGTGGTCTAATATATCATATTTTAGTGATGGTAAGCAGCATATTTATCAGAATTACATGCGTCACAGAAATCATTTTTAACCAGAGTTCCCAGAAAACAAATTTGACCTTAGCTATGATTCAACACTGGGTACGAGCAACTCATTAAATTTTTACACAAGGTTACTTTTCATTTCACTCTCACATCATCAGTAAAAGCAACTTTACGTGACAACTATTTGCAATCAAATCAAATGTTACTTTTATCATATGCCTGTGTCATAGTCTCCCTGATTTGAAGCCTCAGTTGTAGGAGGGTGGATGTCAGATCCCCCCCCCCACCCTCCCACTGAAAAGAATCCACCAGATGATGAGGTGGAATGCTAGTGTTCACTGGAAAGGTGTATCTAGGGACTGTATTTGTGCATCACAGAGACACAAACACCCAATAATGAATGCCAAATATCAATATCCGCATTTTGCCCATTTAAATGGAGTACACACTCCAATTAACCACACAGTGCTTGAACTAAACTACAAGGTCCAGTATAGATGAGCAATTACTATTTGCAATGGTCAAAGATTCCCATCACTGAAAGCCTAATAATATAATAGTCATGCAAATGTAAAGCTTTAATACAAAAAAAAAATCCCTTTAGTACAGTGTACCAAGCACTAGGGCTGGCTGACTAACCAAAATAAAACTGAAACTGATGTTCAGGGTATAAAACTGACATAATCTTGCTCATGTCAGCAGTCATGTAACTCTGCACCCCGGACGCTGTGCAGTTAGCGCTGTTTGGAAGCAGCAGAATACGGCGGAAAAACTTAAAACGGCTTGTATTGAAAACAAATGCCGTGTCCATCCACATATTATGTGATCACCGACTCTTTATTTCATCTCAAGATGCCAAGAAAAAGTGAGCGAAGTGCACTGAAAGTAGCAGGGAATGCCACAAAGCTAAATTGCTCTTAGCTGCTAATAATAATAATAATGGACTGCATTTATATAGCGCCTTTCAAGATACCAAAAGCGCTTTACAATGAGTCCATTATTCATTCACTCCACAGACAGACAAAGGTGGTGGTAAGCTACCTCTGTAGCCACAGCTGCCCTGGGGCAGGCTGACAGAAACGTGGCTGCCAATCTGCACCAACGGCCTCTCCGACCACTACCAAACATTTATACACATTCATACCCAGTGTCATGGACACTGGAGGCAAGGTGGGTAAAGTGTCTTGCCTAGGGACACAACGGCAGGATGGCTGGGCAGAGCGGGATTCGAACCGCCAACCCTCTGGTTATTGGACGACCCGTTCTACATCCTGAGCCAATGCAGCCCCAAACATTTCTCTCTTCCATTACATTTTTGCTGAGCGCCATGCTGGATGGCAGGAAGTTCCATTTTTATATGGTCTTTGGCACGACCCGGCTGGGACTTGAACCCCGACCTCCCGGCTGTGGCGCAGATACTCTCCCTCTAGGCCACCACTCTGGTAAGGCCATCTGTGTCAGTTCAACTGTTCAAGATTGGGAAACAGATGACAAAATGGACAAGTTGAAGCTGGATTTAAGAACCTGATCAGACTCATAATCCTTATATGGTGAAAACCTAATCATAGTTGTGTAAAGGACTCCCCCAACACCGCTAACAAGCTAACTAGCTGCTGTGGTCACATGACACACAAACCCTCAAGAGGTATGTATATAAACACTGACTTCTGCACTGAACAATATTTAATTTGGTTGCGTGAGGGAAATTATTATATTATACTCATTTATTACCGAATCACCACAGTGATATAGTCATTGACACCACACTCTTGTGTAATATTGTTTAATTACAAGCTTCATCAGTGAACTATAAGGGAGTAAAAAGGAGGGAAGAAAAACCCATTCAAAAAACTGACATGAAAGGTTCAAATAACCATGATGCTGATTTAAGGTCAGATTGCCCAGCCCTATTAAGTACTATGCCTAAAACACAACCATGGCTGATATAAATGGGCAGTCAAGGAACTGCAGGTTTGGGCACCATCCTATTGATAATGCTGAATTTAGTTTAGTTAGATAAAAAACATATCTGTTGCTGTTAAGTGACAAATTCATTTGTGTCTTCAATAGCCAAGACAAGGAAAACTATGCATTTCCTTTAAGTGCTACCATAGATTATTTAGGATTATCTTTATATTACTTCAGATAAGTCATTCCCTGAGGTAAATCTAAGTTTTTCCTAAAATACTGTTATCACTGAACCATTTTTGCATTGAAAACTTCAGTTAAGAATAGGTGCGTGACATCACCCGAGAGAAAAAAATGCAAGGAATTGTGGGGAAAATGTTCTACCTGTCTGTGTTTAGTAGTGAGGAACGAATGCGGTTCAGCTGAAGTTTTTGAGAGGGTTGCTTCAGTCTGTTATTTATTTATTTGGATAAAAATGACACTGAATATGGTATACAAACATGGAAAACGTAAATATGCATGTAAAACGTCAGACAAAATCCAGGATGACACATGAAAGTGAAAACACTCATTTCCAATGTGGTCCTTTCAATCACATTATTATTCATCCAAATACCACGCAACGTTAGAATGAGGAAGTTTTGCTGCAACATCAAATGCAACAAGTGCTCTCACGATTGGCGTGGAAAAAGACTGATGATGGCGTATGTTTTTTTTAATATCAATTTAATATTTAATGACAAGTGGCCATTCTTGTAGTAACTAACATTACACAAAATGGCCAAGTAGCGTATTAAATTATATCTAATGGGACCAAGTGACATCACATCAACTAACGGGACACGTTTACAAATATTTGAGACTTATTGTAATATATTCCTTGAAATTTAATTTAATAATTTTGGCGTTTTGTGTCCCATTTGGACACATTCATTGTTTAATCCAAATGCTAACTGGACATTTCAAAAATCATCATTACATGTAGGTCATGACGTAAAAAAAACCTCACACTGAGCAGTCAGAAATGACTGAAGCTGCACCACCAGTTGTTGCCGAGCAGAGCTCACAGGTACATAAAGCACTGCTGCATAAAACTATCACAAACCAAAAAAGCCTGGACACAAACCGCTACACGCAGCAGTGCTGCATATTGCCTTCAGTACACATAGATTTAATATCAGCTGGGGACTGAAGTCTATAGAATGTTTGGTATCGTTAAATTAAGCAGATTCTCCTCTTTCAGGTGACTATAAAAATGTCACTGTCCTGATTTAGTATTTTTTATAGCACCTAATTATACTGGTAATTTTTTTTCTTGGTGCACCAGCATGTGCGTCGGGTTTATCACACAAAACTGTGTAGAAACAATGACTGCTTAACTTTGTGTAAATGACAGTTTTCTGGTCGTTCACCCAGGTTTGAGGTGGCTGGACCCATCCACTGGTTAACTGAACATAAGCCTCTAATGATTTATAATTTTTAAATTGCTCATGGGTTTATGTGCTCACTCCACAAACCAGGTAGGCAAACACATCTGACAGCGTGACTCGAGGCAGCTGGTTGAGATCCGTGGTCCATTTCTTGTGCTCATATCGATCAATTCCATTTATTTCTTAGATTTTTGGGAAGTAGCGTTCCTTTGCTTCCTTATTCAACTTCTTCGAATAAAGAATTTTAATTTTCTGTTTGTTCCATTCCATTGCATGTATGTATGTATGTCTGTTCCTGTTAGCAGTTGCCTAGACTACAGGTAAACAAAGAAGCCAGACCATGACAATGGCGACAACAGCCCAGAATGCAGCGCGGCATGACGTCAATGCCCATTCTCTGTTAACTAGAAAGCACTCGGAGAGTGCAAACTGCTGCCGTGGCATATCATTTTTCCTCATATTTTTCATACACAGGCATATGTGGTGGGGCTCGGTGGAATCCGCGCTGTGGGTCTGCCGGCATCTTCAGCAGCTGGTTTTCAGGAGCAATGGACTCCGTGGGTTTCTGGGTGGTGCCTTTGACCCTCGGATGGTCATGGTTGTGTTTTTTTGTCTTTATTTGGGCGCTCTGGAGGAGGCTGCTGCTGAAGTTTTTCGTCTTTGCCATTGTGACTTTCATGGATTCATTTCCTGGTGTTGTCTACTCCGCGCATGGCTAACCGATTGACCCTTGATGTATTTCCAACCTGACCTGAAAATTTTATCAAAATCTGAAGACGACTTTTTGAGTTAATTTGATAACACAGAATGAACTGAAAACAGGCGAGATTGTAACTTCCTTGTTGGAGATAATTCAAAGCGGGACCCTATGTGTAGACTTTAAGACCAGAGGAGAGAATATGTTGGACTTAGTGTACACAAACACAGATGCACATAAGGCGATAGATACCCCGCCCCCATCTCGGCCGTTCTGATCACATGTCCGTGATGCTTCTGCCTGCCTACAAACCTTTATTGAAGCGCAGCAGGCCAGCAGTGAAACAAATTAGAATTTGGCCAGAGAGTGCAACCTCTGCACTGAAAGACTGTTTTCTGCACACAGACTGGGAGGTCTTCAAAATAGCAGCCTCCCAGGAAGACAAGACAGATGTGGAGGAATATGCTGATATGGTCACCAGCTACATCGCGAAGTGCACAGAGGATGTCACTACAGTGAAGACCATCACTATGCGGGGTAACCATAAGCTCTGGATGACTGCAGAGGTGCACTCGCTGCTTACAGCCAGAGATGCAGCCTTCAGAGCGAAGGACAGGATAGCCCTCCGCTCAGCCAGGTCTGCGCTCTCAAAGGGAATTAAGGCGGCAAAGCGCGCCTATGCGGAGAAAATCCAGGGACATCTCTGTGACACTAGGAACACCAAGCAGATGTGGCAGGGAGTTCGGACACTGACGGGCTTTAAGTCTAGGCAGGGGGTCGATGATGACGACGCTTCGCTTCCAGACAGGCTTAACAACTTCTTTGCACGTTTTGAAGCATCAAACTCGACAATCAGAGGGAGGGCTGGCCCACCTCCACCATCGGTCGGACCAGCTTTTACCATCAACACAGCGGACACACGGAGGACCCTAACCAGAGTCAACCCACGCAAAGCTGCAGGTCCGGACAACATTTCAGGACGTGTGCTCCGAGACTGCGCGAGCGAGTTGGCGGATGTCCTGACTGACATTTATAACATCTCCCTGAGTCAGGCCATCGTTCCCAGATGCTTCAAGACCTCTATCATTGTACCGGTGGCAAAGAAACCAGTTGTGTCCTGTTTGAATGACTATCGTCCTGTTGCACTGACACCAATTGTGATGAAGTGTTTTGAACGGCTTGTCAAACCACACATTACAGCCTGCCTCCCTGCATCACATGACCCGCTCCAGTTTGCATATCGTTCAAACCGCTCCACGGAGGATGCTATAGTCACCACCCTACACTCTGTCATCACCCGCCTGGACCAGAAAGACACCTATGCCAGACTCCTGTACATTGATTTCAGTTCAGCATTCAACACCATTATTCCCCAGAGACTGATAGAGAAATTACTCCTTCTCGGTCTGAACACCGCCACATGTCTCTGGATCCTGGATTTCCTGACTGAGAGACCTCAGTCTGTCCGGGTTGGAAACAACATCTCCAACTCTGTCACGCTGAGCACCGGATCCCTTCAAGGCTGTGTACTCAGTCCACTGTTGTTTACACTTCTAACACATGACTGTGTATCCAGACACGAGGGGAACCAGATTATTAAGTTTGCAGACGACACCATGGTGGTGGGACTTATTCGGAGGGATGAGGAATCAATGTACAGGGAAGAAGTGAGAGACCTGGAGAGCTGGTGCAGGGAGAACAATCTGGTGCTCAACGTGGACAAAACGAAGGAGATGATTATCGACTTCCGGCGGTCTCAGCCTGAGCATGACCCCCTCAGCATTGGCGGCCGTTTAGTGGAGAGAATGGAGAACATCAAGTTCCTCGGAGTGCAGATCTCGCAGGACCTGACCTGGAGCAAGAATTCCTTGGGGATCAGGAAGCGGGCTCAACAGAGACTGCACTTCTTGAGGAAACTCAAACAGGCCTCTCTCCCCATCAGCATCCTCAGGACCTTCTACAGAGGTGTGGTGGAGAGTGTTCTGACGTACTGCATTGCTACATGGTACTCCAGCTGCAGTATGTCAGACAAAAAAGCCCTGCAGAGGATAGTCAAGGGGGCTGAGAGGGTAATTGGAGTCTCCCTCCCCTCTGTCCAAGAACTTTTTCAGAGCTGTTGTAGGAGCTGGGCACTGAACATTGTCAAGGACCGTTCTCACCCTCTGCATAAACACTTTGAACTTCTTCCATCTGGTAAACGATTCCGGAGCTTCAGAGGCAGAACCACCAGACTGATCAACAGCTTCCTTCCACAAGCTGTCAGGATGCTGAACAGTTGACCCGGAATCTCTCATACACACTACTGCACCTACGGACATTTTGTATATTATTTGTATATTATAGTTAGTTTTTTTTGTTCCCCCCCCCCAAGTATGTCTCAGGGATGTGTGAATGGATGGGGGGGGTGGGGGGTGGGGTGGGGTGAAGCTATGTGTGAGTGTGTCTTAAATCATGCTGCTTCTATTTATATGGATGCCGAGAGAAACGCAATTTCATCTTGCCTGCACTACAGTTGTATGTACAGCAATATGACAATAAAGTTTGATTTGATTTGATTGTTAACCACACATTAGGGCAAAAGCTACTATCTGATTACACAGTGTGAGACTTGTGCTGTCCCACCCCCAAAAATTCATTTTTACCTATATAATTTTCCATACATTTTCTCAGGTAAAGAGGCTACTTTCTATTCCCCCCTTCTCAGGAGGGGAAGTCAGACAGGAAGTTATTCAGACTCAAATCACACTCAACAGCAGGAGAAGAGCTTCACACAGCAAGGAGTAAAGCCTAATTGGCTATGTTTTATTACCCGGCCAGCCAGGGGTAAGCGGAGGTCTGAAGAATGTGTTTGCAGATGCTACGGGGCGCTCAACAGGGAGGCCTTATTCCATAATGGTTTGAGAGGCTGGCTGCGATACAATTATAGCACGAAGGAGTGTCATCAAAATTGGGTTCAGAGCTTTAGGGTGAAACTCTTGTTTGGGAAGTGATGGATTTCTGGCAGCAACAGTTTGAGCCCAGCTGACTGTAATCTTAGTGACCTCCCAATTAGCTTCTCTTCATTGTGCCGAGGATTTACAGATTGAGAACGAGCTTCCCTGCTGAAGAAGAACAGCAGCAGGTTTGGACTGTTCTGACCACTGAAGCTTAATTAGTTGATCACATTAGAACAGCTATACATTTACTGTAATGAGTGTGATGTATTTCGTTTTGGCACCTCGACAGTCTGGATAATGCAGTCAAACTGCTATTCGGAGATAACTCACATATTCAGAAAAAACATTTTCTCTTAAAACAGGCCACTCTGTGCTTGAGTTGTTTACATCTTTCTGTACTTGGTTTTATTTCCATAACAGCTGACTCATTGAGGCCACACTGTATTTGCCTAGAGGGTGAAAAGGGCTTATCAGATGTTTCATCTACAGTAAAAAAAACAACACATACATGAGGACGTACACTGGAAAATACAGTATGCAAATGTGCAAAGAAAAAACAAAAAAAAAAACGAGGCCACCAGACCCACATGTTGAATTCAGTGGTTAGACATAAACTAAAAATATGGCCTCTTGCACCCTGTATGAACTTGCTTTAAAGATTTTCATGATCAGCATTGTACAAACTTGTTTTACGGGCTTTTATGATTGTGATATCCTACCGTGTAGCAATGATCACACTTGAGTTATTTCTTTGGCTAACTCTGCCGTTTATTCTGCAACACACATATAAGACTGAACATGGATTCTGCGCGGGGTTTTCACACTCTTATTCTAATGTGTCCCCTTAGTAGCAGTGCTGAACAATAAAGGTAGTTCCCCCTAGAGGCATGTGCCAGTAATGTTTTAAGTTAGACTTGCAGTCTACCACATCCCTCCCCTCTAGATTAAACTATTCTTAAACACATGTGCCATACACATAATGTCTTTCTCTTTTTTTTTTTTCTTTTTTTTTTATATGTATAACACACATAACAGTCTAACTGGGGAATTGGTTTGACTACCGCATCCCAGTGAGGTTCCAGGACGCATTCTTGTCCTGTGGCTGGGGAACTCACTACTGACTAAGTATAGTCCTTCAAGTAGTCTGGAGCTTTCCTAGCTCGCTGAGATCTTCTCACGGCTGGTGAGCCAACTGCAGGTGAAGACTCAGACTGCTCCACTGTTTCGGCTGCTGCAGTGCTGCCCGTAGAATCTGCAGAGACGGGTACCTCAGGTATCACCTGAAGTGGTGGTTCGTTGATGCTCTCCTCAGAATGGTTGTCAGACAACACCTCTGGTGCCATCGGCAGGGGAATGGAGCTCCTACCACGAACTTGGTCGATGTGTCGCCTCACCACTTGTCCATGACCTAATGTCACCTTGAATGACACAGGGCCTGTCTTTTCTGTTATTTCTCCTGGTACCCAGGCTGGTCCTGAGCCAAAGTTGCGGGTGTAGACCACGTCTCCTTCTCTCAGTATTCTCTCTCTAGCATGCATGTCATGATAACCTTTTTGTTTCTCTTGTTTATCATGCACTTTGTTTCTGAAGTCTGGATGTATTAAGTCAAATGTTGACCTCAACTTCCTTCCACACAACAGCTCAGCTGGTGACTTGCCAGTTGTAGATTGGGGTGTTATTCGATAGCTGAACAGAGCTCTCGACATTCGGGTTTCAATAGAGTCTCCTGTCATCTTTTTCATGAGTGACTTGAACGTCTGCACGGCCCTCTCGGCTAAGCCGTTAGAAGAAGGATGGTATGGCGCAGTCGTGATGTGACGTATGCCATTCTTTTCAGAAAACTCTTGGAACTGTTCACTCATAAAACATGTACCGTTATCTGATACTATGATTTCAGGTAGCCCATGTTGGCTGAAACTCTTTCTAAGACATTCAATGGTAACAGTAGAAGTAGAGCTACTCACAGAATATGCATCGATCCACTTTGAGTATGCGTCAACTATGATCAGGAACATTCTTCCCATCCATGGACCTGCGTAGTCAATGTGAATTCTTCTCCATGGTTTATCTGGAACTTCCCAGGGATGTAGTGGGGCTGCTGGAGGACTGTTCCTGTTCTCCTGGCATGCCGCACATGACTTCACAAGCGCCTCCACCTCTGCATCCATGTTGGGCCACCACATGTAACTCCTCGCCAACGCTTTCATGCGAGTGATGCCAGGGTGTGCTTGGTGTAGTTGTTGCAGTAAGGCATTCCTACCAGGTGGTGGAACAACCACGCGTCCTCCCCACAGGATACAACCTTCCTGGGTGCTGAGCTCATCCTGTCGTCGGGCATAGGGAATGAACTCAGGACTGTTCATCTTCGGCCATCCTCGCAAGATGTATTCTCGCACTCTTGCTAGAACAGGGTCTTTGTCTGTCCACTTCTTTATTTGTTGTGCGTTCACCAGGGGCACGCCGATATCTTCAAACAATAGCACTCTCTCCTCCTCCTCAGGTGTGCTGTCTCTTCCTCCATCCAAGGGTAGCCTACTCATCGCGTCAGCATTTGTATGGTCCCGTCCGGCTTTGTAAACGATGGTGTACTCATACGCTGCTAATGTAACGGCCCATCTCTGAATTCTCTGAGATGTCATCTGGGGTATGGCTCTCATTTCACTGAACAGTGAAATTAGTGGCTTGTGGTCAGTCACTATAGCGAACTGTCTCCCATACAGGTATTTGTGGAACTTTTTTACACCAAATACTACTGCAAGGCCCTCCTTGTCTAGCTGGGAGTAGTTTTTCTCAGCTGCACTAAGAGTTCTTGAGACGAACCCTATGGGTCTCTCTGAGCCATCCTCCATACGATGAGAGAGTACAGCACCCACACCGTAGGGTGATGCGTCACACGCCAGGATGAGTGGTTTGTTTGAATCATAGTGCACTAACACACTACAGGACTGAAGTAGCGCTTTGGACTCTTCAAACGCCTTCTGCTGCTTGACCCCCCATGACCATTTTTCTTCCTTCTTAAGTAAGGTATGTAGTGGTGCCAGCAGCGTGGAGAGCTTTGGGAGGAACCTATGGTAATAGTTCAACAAGCCCAGGTAGGCTTTTAACTCAGTAACATTTTGTGGCTCAGGCGCCTCCGCAATGGCTTCCACTTTGTCTGTTAGAGGGTGTAGACCACTGGCGTTGATCTTGTGGCCTAGGAACACCACCTCTTTTCCCATGAACTCACACTTGCTTCTTTTCAACCTCAGACCGCTTTTCTCCAACCGTTGAAGCACTTCCTTCAGCGTTTTCAGATGTTCTTGTTCATTTGGTCCTGTACAAAGGATGTCATCCAAATAAACGGCAACATTCGGAATTCCACCTAGGATGCCCTCCATAGTTCTCTGGAATATAGCAGGACTGGAAGCTACTCCAAATGGTAAGCGTGTGTAGGTATATAAGCCTTTGTGTGTATTGATGGTTACATACTTTCTTGATTCTTCTTCCAGGACTACTTGTTGGTAGGCGTGACTCATGTCTAATTTCGTGAAGTGTCGGCCGCCATTCAGCTGTGCGAAGAGGTCCTCCACTTTAGGAATTGGATACTGATCCACCCGTGATGCTCGATTGACAGTGAGTTTGTAATCTCCACATATTCTAATGGAGCCATCCGGCTTTCTCACTGGGACTATGGGCGCCGCCCATTCTGCAACCTGCACTGGCTCAATGATCTTGTCATCCAGCAGCCTCTGTAGCTCGCTTTCAACCAGTGGCTTGACTGCATAGGGTACCGGTCGGGGTTTGCAGAATCGTGGTTGGGCCTCCTTGTCCACATTAATCTTTGCAGTGACACCTTTTAGCTGTCCTACGCCTTCTTTGAACACCTCAGCGTGTCTTTCGAGGATCTCCTCCAGCTGCAATTTGGGCTGAGATTCCACTTTATTCACCAACTGATCCATCATGGCCAGTTCTTGTAGCCAACTTCGCCCTAGTAGATTTGGTCCTTCGCTCCCAACTACTACTACAGGTAAGTTCTTTTCTTTGTTTTCGTGCTGCACCTTCACTTGTGCCATGCCTAGCACGTCTAGCTTCTCTCCTGTGTATGTTTTTAATTTTAATGAACAGGGATTTAATTCTGCTGTGTCTGTTTTCTTCCACAGTTGTGTATATTGCTGTTTACTTAATATGGTTACTCCACAGCCTGTATCAACTTCAAATGTTACTTTCATTCCATTAACATTCATGGTACGCGTGATGGGCGCTACCTTGGTCAGCTCCTCTGACGTGTTGTAAATTGTGTGAAAACCCATGTCTTCTGTATCACTTTCTCCCTCCCCTCTCAGTTGATTCGCTCGCTGTTCCTTTCCTGGGCCCTTGTTTTCATACTTTTGCCCTTTTACTGTTGCTTTCAGCACCTGTGCGCTGTCCACCTTTATTCTACATGCTTTTTTAATGTGCCCTCGCTTGCCACAATTATGACACAGCTCAGTGGCAAATTTGCACTCGGCGGCATTGTGCTGGCCTTTGCAGCGATAACAACTGGGGAATTTGCGATGATTTTTATCAGTTGACACTTTGTGGACACCTACTTGGGTCTTAGGCACACGAGCATGCGTTGCTGTGTCCTCTGTTAGCTTCCCTTGCATTTCTCTCACATCTTTAGATGCTGTTTCCATCGCTTGGCATAATTCCAAAGCCTTCGCAAAAGTGAGTTTTGTTTCAGATAAAAGTCGCCGTTGCATTCGGTCATCATTCACTCCACACACAAGTCTGTCTCTTAACATTTCTTCCAATGAGTCTTTGTAATCACAGTGCCGTGTTAATTTCTTCAATTCTGCCACATACTCTGCTATGGACTCAGTGTTCCTCCTTATGCGTGAATTAAATTTGAATCGTTGCACGATTTCACTCGGTTTGGGGCTGAAGTGCTTCTGAAGCTCAGCAGTAAGCTGGTCGTACGTTTTATCTTTCGGTAATGCAGGGCTTATTAAATTTCTCAACAAGCTGTAAGTAGTTGCACCAACTCCACTCAACAGTACAGCCTTCCTTTTGTCTGGCTCCTCAATATCATTAGCTTGGAAGAAAAAGTCCAACATTTCACTATATTCTTCCCATGACTGAGTCGAGTTATCAAAAGGGGTTACCGTTCCGATTACAGCCGCCATTGCTCGTCGTGGTGGGGAAACCTCGTTTTTCCTCCTCTGAACTTGCACTCGAACTACTGGAGTCACTTGAGTTCGCCACACTTGCAATGTTCTCTGTTTCTCGCCGCTGATTTTTTTTTCTTTTAATCCTCGTCGCCAATTGTGTGATATCCTACCGTGTAGCAATGATCACACTTGAGTTATTTCTTTGGCTAACTCTGCCGTTTATTCTGCAACACACATATAAGACTGAACATGGATTCTGCGCGGGGTTTTCACACTCTTATTCTAATGTGTCCCCTTAGTAGCAGTGCTGAACAATAAAGGTAGTTCCCCCTAGAGGCATGTGCCAGTAATGTTTTAAGTTAGACTTGCAGTCTACCACAATGATCAACCCTAGTAGCACATATTCCAGCAGCAGAATCATGAGTCACTAAAACTGCCCGGTGAAGAGGCTGTTTACATTTTAGATCATAAAACTGTTCACAAAAGCATGAAAATGTACCTGCAGCAACAACGGTAGCATCAGTGAAGCATGTGGGCGATGGAATTCAGGCCTTCAGTATTTCAGGGCATACTTAATGTTGATGGCAAACTATACATTTATGTCAATTATTTCTCAAAATTTATTTATAGCACCTTAATTTTGGTGCGTTGATCATGAGTTTTGAACTTACTAGACATTTTTTTAAATATCCACTTATCTTATTAGAGCACACATTATGTTTAAATCTTATACACCTTAATTATTTATTATACTTACATTATTTCTCATAGAGTTTGTGTATGTGTGTTTTGTTTGTTTCTTTTTTTTAAATTTTTAATCATGGCTTGTTAGCTGGGACCTGAGTAACTCATTTCTCTCCTCTCATGTATCACAAAAGGACATAGGAAGAAGTTGGTTTTATCTACCTTTTAACCAGTTTTTGATGATGGCGATCTTCTGTATATTAATGCCCCAACTAAATATCTCACTAAGCTGTACTCTGTGTCATCGTGCTTTAAGATTTGTTACTAACCTCAGACCTCTAACTTACTGCTGTGTTCTGTATTCCAGTGTTGGCTGGCCATCTCTTTCCATATGACGTTTGGGACATTTTGGTACAATTTCATTTATAAAGCCATGCTTAGTAATTTTCCTTTATACATTTGTAAACATATTAGGTGGGAGTCACCGTCTGGTTACAATCTTTGACCAGATAATTCATATTTGTTGGCTGTCCTAAGTGTCAGGACAGAGACGGGGAAAAAAAACTTTTCTGTATTCTGCCCCAGTCACCTGCAATAAGCTACAAAATAACCTTAATTTAAACAGTTCAGTAAAGATGTCTGAATTTAAATCTGTAGTAACTGCACTAATAAATGAATCCTTCAACTTTTCTTTGTGCCATTCATAATGACCTGATAAACAGATACCTGGCATTTGTTTTATTGCTTTACTTGAGTTATCTTTTTCTATTTTTAACCTCTGTGTGGTTTTGTAACTGGTTGCCATCTTGGCCAGGGCACCACTGTGAAAGAGGTCCTTACCTCAACTGCTTTATCCCTGGTAAAATAAAGGTTAAGAATGGTCATTTTATACACGATTTACTAAAGATGATTGCATGTTTGATGACAGGTGCAAATAGGAGGAAGCAGCCATATTTAAATGAGGATTTAGCTTGTCTCACTGCATCCCCGTGGACAGTTTGGAGTCTGACCCCCACAAACACATGAAGAAATTTGATCCAGAGGAATTAAATGTGCTAGATGGAGAGCCTACACCAAGGGTCTCCTGCCGTAACGATTCAGGGGTCAGCCTCTCTTTCCTCCCGTCCTGACCCCTCCACCCTGTCTCTGTACCAACACAACTTTGCTCCCAGTGTCTTTTCTGAGGGCGTTCGTTTTGAGCCACTTGGCCCCTAATCACGCCCACTGTCTCGAGCCTTGACCAAGCACAGTTCGCTTTGCTTTGGTTGTGCTGCTGTGCACCTGAAGGTATCCAACTCTCCCATCTCCTCCAGCGGGTGCAAAGTGGACGTTAATGTCGCTGGTGAACTGCACTCAAGAGCGCAGTGGAGAAGAATGTGCTAACAGTGAAAAATGCAATGAGACAAATTAGATTCAACTTTCTGTAGCTACAGTGACTTTGTATATTTTCTTACTTTTCATGATTTTGCTTGGTTTGCATCAGAGAATATTGGATGAATGAATATAATATTGAGCACAAGTGGTAAACACGCCTTCTTAACGCATTCTTTCATTTCTCTTATGAATCTTCCTCGCCTGAACAACAGCAGGCATCTGTGTGCAGCAGTTTGCATCAGCTTTTTTAAAGAAACAGTTACAAGCACAGAAGAGGCAATTTGTTTTAGTAAATCGCATTGTGTGTGCTGAATGAATGTATTTGCATTTGGCCCCGACTGGTATTTTGCCCATTCTTGCAGGAACGTTACGGTGGCCCTGGGAGCTCAAATGTACTACAACTTAAAGGGGTCACTGACTGCACTTTTTCCACATTTCAACAACTCACACGTCTTAATGACGTGCTTGTGACATATTTTGGTGAATTTTTTCTTTAATTATTTAATTACTGCAGCAAAATAGTTTCTTTTTTCCCAGCCTTTCTGAGAATGGCTGGTTTCAGTGCACGTCTCTTTAAGTCTCTAGGACTGCATTCAACTCCGTCCTCCCTCGTACATCACAACAGTTAACAGTAGCTAGCTAGTGCGGAACTAGCTTGATGAACTAACATAAATATGTTTCAAAGAATGAAAAATATTGTATCACTGGTAGGCAGGGGTGTGTGGTTTCAGTGGCCAATAGGACATGATGGGTCCTTTGAGTACAATAAGCACAGAAACATTTGTAAATGAGCCAAGACTAGTGGCTAAACTGCTAGCTTCAGCCAGCCGCCTTGGTGGTGCTAGCAGTGCTAACAATGTAGCATCACGGCAAAATATATAACAAAATAAGTCAGAATGATGCAAGCTGTATTATAGACTGTGGATTAGTGAGCCAGGTGGAAACAGGGATTTCTATTAGGGTGACTGAAATCTAAAGAAAATAATGATATAAACACGAGCTTCCTAGTACGACTGTTAGCTTGCAAGCTAACGCCTTTGGCTCCCCGTCCATCTACATGACAGACAGCTAGGCTGGCCAATAATCAGTTGCCAATTTAGCAACTTTGTTGCTATATTTAGTGAGTATTCAGACCCCTCTAGTAACTCTTTCAAAAATGCGACTAGTGACAAATCTAGCAACTTTTTCTGGTGTTACTGGAGACTTTTGGAGGCTCTGATATGAAAGCATGTATCACTAACTCTTCTCAGCAAGCAGCGGGTGGTGCTGTAGGCCTCTGCCCCATCCCAAAGCAGTCAAAGGTGGCCCGTTCCATGGGCAGTGGCAGTAGCCCCTCCCAGCTGCACCCAGAGCAGGAGATGTCCACCCTTCCACATTCAGACTGCAAATGAATCATGCATGTGTGAAAACTAAAAAAACAAAAAAAGTAAAGAAAAAAAATCACAAGTAACTCCACCTAGTGTATTTTGGGGGTAATTTTTGCCAATCCCAAGCCCAGAGAAAGGAGGCGGACTCGAACGGTGACGTTAAAAAACAACAAGAATTGATAGAAGAAAGTTCATTTGTAGTTCTAAACATATTTAGGGTATTTTTACTCACTTGTTGTCTCTCTCACAATGGGGTTCCTCTCTCCTACAGGGTCCATTACAATTACATGCTCATTGTCAATTATGCAAATCAGGTGATGATGTCATTTACAGGGTTTCCTCTGGTAACATTTCTGGGTGGCGGCCCACCAAGCTTGAATTTTTTCCGCCACTTTATAAGGAAATATAAATTTAAGAAAAAAATACTAAGGAATGATGGTCCGCAAGCATTCACACAAACAACGCGCGTGACCGTCATCCGCATGGAGTTCAGAAGCACCCCGCCCCGGGTGACTTCTCCAGTCGCCAGGCAGTGTCTCACTAGTGTCACTGTCAGAAAGAAACATGAGCTTATTAAAGTACTTTAAACACAGAAAAAAAGCAGAAGTAGTATGTAAGCAGTGGAGGCATTTATAATGGTTTTAATCCGCTGCTAATGGGAGCAATAATGGAAGAATCCCTTCGCTAACATGTATGGTTAGGAGCTCGAATAGGTTCATTTTGTCTTCCTTTTAATTATTAGTTTTGTGTTTTTCTTATTTCATACAAGAATAAAAAGGAGATGTTTTTACCTTTACCTTAGGTAATATTAACTAATTTATGTTCATTATTATGTACCTGGCAAGTTAAGATGACTGAAATTCACGAAGTCAGTGACTTTAATCTATCAGCAGCCTTCAGACACACTAAACGTGCCAACATTTGGATTTCAAAATAAGCGAGGTTTTTCCTGATGTCTGGGTGGTGAGGAGATTTCTAAAAAAAAAAAAAAAAAAAAAACTATGAATAAAAAGAAATATTATAACAGAAATAATTGCATCTTTGGTCATTTAAGTTAATTTATTTCATTAAATACAACTTTTTTTTTCTTTGAAATCAGAGTTAAATTGTTGTTCTGTTCACATCACGACCATCGGCAAACATCTCCGCTCATCTCCGCTCCATTCCTCATTGTCAGACAAGCTAGCGGTTTCTCATTGTTCACCAGACTGGGTCAAGCGATCTATGCTTTCGTCCATGTTCTTTAGGTTTACTTTGTGAACGATTTTTCAAAACAAGTGAGTAAAATAGTAGCTAATGCTAGCTTTACGCACAAGTCAGACTGTGTTCTTCACCCAAGTGGCTCCAGCCGGCAAAAAGGATTTACGCATGGGAATGTATCGGTTTTATCAAGCAATGTGAAAAAGGACACCCCCCCCCCCCCGGTACCACTGAATTCAGAAATTAATTGGCTAAACGACACATCCATCATCATGATACTCAGCTACAACTGGCTCGTTGTATTCATGGTAGTTGGTGGGCAGGTCCTTCTGGCTAGGTTTTCAGTCATTGGTTATTGAAGGCTGTAAAAACCCAAATTGAGGCTCTTATGGGTAGAATGAGATGTCAATCAAATCTAAACCAACAGAAAACTCCTTTGCCTTCCTGTTTACAGTTGTATCTGTACGGGAAGACCGGAAATACAGTTTTTTTTTTTTCATTGTGCACTGAGACGTGCGTAATATGCCCACCCCGTTATCCCTGAGTCAGAATCAGAATCAGAATCAGGTTTATTGCCATTGTTCATGTAGTACACAAACTAGGAATTTGTCTCGGTACAATGCTGCACATTAAACATGATAAGATAAAAGAAATAAACTATACATGTAATAAAGTGTAGGATAAGATTAAGTGATACTGGTCAACAGTTAAAATATATTAGCCAGCAGCAGATACTGTGGAGAACTATATAGTGCAGTCGGTAATGCAGGAAGAAAACAGTGATGATTGACATGAGTCTGGTTGAGCTGCTGTACATAGTGCACGAGAGTCACTTAGTGTTCAGCAGTCTGATGGCAGAGGGGAAGAAGCTGTTCATGTGACGGGAGGTTTTAGTCTGGATGGACCGAAGTCTTCTACCAGAGGGGAGGGGGGCAAACAGTACATGACCAGGGTGTGAGGGATCGGCTATGATCCGGCCAGCACGCCTCCGGGTCCTGGAGATGTACAGATCCAGGAGAGATGGGAGCTTGCAGCCGATCACCTTCTCAGCAGTGCGCACGACGCGCTGCAGCCTTAGTCTGAGTCTGAGTCTGAGTCTCAGAGGATAACACAAGTAAACACAAAATGCAGTTTTAAATGAAGGTGTTTATTATTAAGGATAAAAAAATTCCAAACCTAGATGGCTCTGTGTGAAAAAGTGATTGGTGCCCCCCCACTTAAAAACATGAATTAACTGTGGTTTATCACATCTTTGGAAAGCTGAGTTCAATTTCTCTAGCCACACCCAGGCCTGATTACTGCCACAACTGTTCTCTATCAAGAAATCACTTAAATAGGACCTGCCTGACAAAGTGAAGTAGACAAAAAGATCCTCAAAAGCTAGACATCATGCTGTAAGAAATTCAGGAACAAATGAGAAACAAAGTAATTGAGATCTATCAGTCTGGAAAAGGTTGAGAGTGAGAGCCATTATCCACAAATGGCGAAAACATGGAACAATGGTGAACCTTCCCAGGAGTGGCCAGCCGACCAAAATTACCCCAAGAGCGCAGCGACGACTCATCCAAGAGGTCACAAAAGACCCCACAACAACATCCAAAGAACTGCAGGCCTCACTTGCCTCAATTAAGGTCAGTGTTCATGATGCCACCATAAGAAAGAGATTGGGCAAAAATGGTCTGCATGGCAGAGTTCCAAGACAAAAACCACTACTGAGCAAATAAAAAAAACAAAGGCTTGTCTCAGTTTTGCCAGAAAACATCTTGTTGATTCCCAAGACTTTTGGGAAAATACTCTGTGGACTGATGAGACAAAAGTTGAACTTTTTGGAAGGTGTGTGTCTCATTACATCCGGTGTAAAAGGAACACAGCATTTCAGAAAAGGAACAAGTTATGAATATTGTGAGTCCGGTTTATGGCCTTTATAGAGACTTGGCTTGGGGAGGATGAACTGGATAGTTTGATACAAATTGATGGATTTACCCACATATGCTTGGCCAGAAATGAAAACTCTGATAAAACCAGGGGTGGGGTGCGGTTTGTATTTATGTTAAAGATAGCTGGTGTCGGAACTTTGCTGTGAGAGACACGGTATGTAATATTGACCTTGAGCTATTATGCGTTACCCTCCACCCACACTACCTTCCTAGAGAATTCACCAACATTTTTGTGTGTGTGGTGTATGTCCCACCAAGTGGGAATGTGGCCAGAGCAGCTAGTCAAATCTCAGACTGTGTCCACCATCATCTCCAAAACAAACCTGATGCTCCCATGCTCATCCTCGGAGATTTTAATCATTGCAGCTTGAGTAAATCCCTGCCAGGTTTTTATCAATATGTTAAGTGTAGCACTAGGAACAATAATATCCTTGATAAGTGCTATGGGAACATCAAAGATGCCTACACGGCTAGAGCCAGACCCCCCCTTGGCAATCTGGATCATAATGTTATTCAGCTCCTCCCTACTTATAGATCAGTTTTTAAGTCTAGTAAACCTGAAGTCTGCTCTGTTAAGGTGTGGTCAGCGGATAAAATAGAGGAATTGAAAGGATGCTTTTTATGTACGGACTGGGATATTTTCTTCCAGAATGAAGATATCAACATTGTGACAGAAACAATTACTGATTACATCTCTTTCTGTGTTGATTCTATTATTCCTATGAAAACCATTAAGAAATATCCAAATAACAAACCTTACATCACTTGGGAAATAAAGTAATGTATTAATAGAAAGAAAAATGCCTTTAAATCAGGAGACATAGCAGGTGTTAGGGCTGCACAAAAGGACCTTAGCCAGAGGATGAGAGCAGCTCAGCGGCAATTTAAGGAATGGACTGAATAAGATCTTGCTGGGCTGAACACCAAGAGACTGTGGGATTCTATCCGCAGTATGACTAACATGGACACAAAAAGGAAACCGGTGTTTGCCAATGATGAGACTACAAAAGCAAATGAACTACTGTAAATGATTTTTACCTGCATTTTGAAAAAGATAATAAGGAAGAATGCAGGAAGATTTTAGAGGGGGTTAAGTGTAATGGACATGAGGACAGGATTTTTATCAACCTGCAATCAGTTATTGGGGTTTTTAAATCAGTGCATACTAATAAGGCGAAGGGGCCAGATAATATATCTGTTTTTATGCTAAAAACATTTGCAGAGGAACTCTCTCCAGTTTGGCATCAAGTCTTCCAGCTCTCTATTGATACTTATACAGTACTTGAGCTCCGGAAAACATCTATTATTGTTCCAGTTCCTAAGAAAGTATGCCCCCAGGTGAACAACAATTTTAGGCCAGTGGCTCTTACCTCCAATGTTATGAAAGCACTGGAGAAATTGTTAATTCAAGAGCTTCGCATCGAGGTGGAGCCACACCTGGATCAGTATCAATTTGCGTACAAAAAGAAACGGAGTACAAGTGATGCCATCCTAACTATAATGCATTTAGATTTAAAACATCTTGAGAGTCCCTCTACATATGCCAGATTGGTTTTTATTGATTTTTGCTTGGCTTTTAATTGTATTCAGTCACAGATCCTTCTTAAAAAAAAGGATTCAGTTGCATGTGAATCCTTTTTTAGTCAGGTGGTACCATTCTTTCCTGTCAAATAGGTCACAGCAGGTGAAGTTTAATTCTGTGTTCTCTGATATTTCATTGAGTAGCACTGGGGCCCCTCAGGGCTGTGTCAGCTCACCGTTTTTATTTACACTGTATACTAATGACTGTGCCAGCTCTCAGCAGGACCAATATGTGGTGAAGTTTTCAGATGACACTGTAATACTGAGTCGGTTAAAAACTAATGTCAATTCAAACAGCCACAGATTTGGGGTGGATGGATTTGTGAACTGGTGTGATGACCATCAGCTGCAGATTAATACAGAAAAGATGGTGGAGATGGCAGTGGACCCCAGGTCAGATGATGACCACAGTCCTGTGGCCATACATGGTCATGATATCAAACAGATTAAGTCATAAATATCTTGGTGTTCACATTGATAATGATCTGAGCTGGCACATGCAAGTGGCAAGTGTTTATGCCCGAATCCACCAGCGTCTGCATTTTCTTCACCGACTCAGACTGTTTGGCATCTGTAGAAATATTACGTTGATTTTCTACAGGGCAACCATGGAGTCTGTGTTACGGTATGGTATTACCAGCTGGTTTGGTAATTTAACGGTTAAATCAAAAGCTCAGATATTAAATCTGATAAAGACAGCAGGTAAGATTATGGGTATGGCAGCACTTTCAACTCCCCAAGATCTGTTTGAACAAGCTACCCTCAAACAGGCAAATTGCCTTTTATCTGATGGTTCTCATGTATTGTATCCCGAATATGTGTTAATGAATTTGGGAAGAAGGTATAGGGTCCCTCTCTGTAAATATAATCGGTACAAGCATTCATTCATTCCCTTGTCGGTGAAGCTCATTAATGAGAGCCTAAGTTAGGTGAACAGAAGTTAGAGAGACTGTGAGGTTGAGCAGACAATTGCATTGTATTTGCACCTTGATGAATTATATTGATTTTTATTTTTGGTGGTTATTTATGTATCGGTTGTATGCACTGTGTGTGTTTTTGTTGTGCAGCAGATCCCTCTGTCCAAGACAAATCTCTCCTGAAGGAGATCAATAAAGGTACTTTGACTTTGACATCATACCAACAGTAAAATATGGTGGTGGTAGTGTGATGGTCTGGGGCTGTTTTGCCGCTTCAGGACCTGGAAGACTTGCTGTGGTAAATGAAACCATGAATTCTGCTGTCTACCAAAAAATCCTGAAGGAGAATGTCCAGCCATCTGTTTGTGATCTCAAGCTGAAGCGCATTTGGGTTCTGCAGCATGATCCAAAACACACCAGCAAGTCCACCTCTGAATAGCTTAAGAAAAACAAAATGAAGACTTTGGAGTGGCCTAGTCAAAGTCCTGACGTGAATCCGATTGAGATGCTGTGGCATGACCTTAAAAAGGAGGTTCATGCTCGAAAACCCTCCAATGTGGCTGAATTATTGAACGCACTGAGGAGCTCATTTAGCAGTAGGCTACATCACCCTAGGTGTGTGACCGAGAGGTTTCGCAGGTCCTTCCTACCTACAGCTGTCAAGACTTTATAACCTAAGCAGAGCTGCATGTAGAGATAGCAAAAAAACGTGACGACCTAATAGTATTGAATGCAAAAGACACAACAGACTTACACAAAATGGTCCCCTCCAGTATACAACTAGGACAATATCAATCGCTACGGAGGGTGACAATATGTATGGGTACATATTCATACTATGTGGGTAACTAAATAGAAGATTATGCTGTTTATTCCATCTAGCTACAATGCTCCGCACTGTGTACTGTATATATATTTATTAGGGATGGGCATTCGGTGAAATTTTCTTCGTCGATCGTCGGGAGAATTAATGATTAATAATCGGTTAATCATTAACATTTTTATATTAAAAAACAATCACATTTAGGCCTATGATGCCTATACTCTTTATGTATTGAGAATAATAATAAAAAAACATACAGAGTGTTTTTCTTCGAGGATGAATTTATTAACAAGACAAGTTTGCAGTAAAACGTGAACGCATGCGCATTGCGCAAACGAGGGAGGCTTCAAGTTGCGAGCCAGACAATAACGGAAGACACATACAGGACACATAACGGAACATATATTTCTTTTACTTTTTTCTTTTCCTTTGTTTAAAAACAAGGATATCAAAATAAGAAAGCTACACAACAATTTGCCTTTACGTAGGCTATCCCATTATATCACAGCGTCAGAATTATAGGCCTGCTTTTTGTTAAAAAAAAAAATGCGCTGCAGCTCCTCCGTGCTAGCATCGAGTCCAGGCTAGCCTGGGTTAGAGATGATGAACCGCCGCCACCGTCTTTTACCAGGCTTGGATGAGTGGTGTTCAAATGATACATCATTTGTGTTGTCGATGAGGTATATTTGTATGCTGCATTGCAGTGATTGCAGTACACCTGGTCATTTTTTAAATTAAAGTGGTCCCACGCAACACTTCGCCGCGACCTCTTCATGATTTGGCGATTGACCTACGGAAGCTCGCATGTATCAACTGAGGCACGCCAGGGTACGGCGATGGTGAAATGTTGCCCCCTGGTGCCCAAATTTTGCCAGTGGCACAGTTAAATGCATTGCATTGTTTGAGGACGGCCGTGCACTAGGCCTAATAACCTACATTCGGATTGTTTAAAAAAAAATCGGTTTGTCGACGAAAATGAACTTCCTCGGTGAAATTCTTAATGATCAATTATCGATTAATCGATTAATTATGCCCATCCCTAATATTTATGTGTACATATTTATATTCAATGCTCTTATTTTCTATCTTCTAAATTATTGCTCTGAGTGTTGCTATCCCTGTGCTGTTGCAATCCTGGAATTTCCCCATTGTGGGACTAATAAAGGCTTATCTTATCTTATCTTACAACAATTCTGCAAAGATGAGTGGGCCAAAATTCCTCCACAGCGCTGTAAAAGACTCATTGCCAGGTATCACAAACGCTTGATTGCAGTTGTTGCTCCTAAGGGTGGCCCAACCAGTTATTAGGTTTAGGGGCAATCATTTTTTCCACACAGGTTCATGTAGGTTTGGATTTTTTTTCCCTTAATAATAAACACCTTCATTTAAAAACTGCATTTTGTGTTTACTTGTGTTATCTTTGTCTAATATTTAAATTTGATGATCTGAAATATTTTAAGTGTGACAAACATACAAAAAAATGAGAAATCAGCAAGGGGCAAACACTTTCATATCACTGTAAATTTAAGAAAAAAATATGAAGGAATGATGGTCTGCAAGCATGTACACAAACAACGCATGTGACCGTCATCCACAAAGAGTTTCAGAAGCACCCCGCCCGCGTGATCGTTTCAGTCGGCGGGCAGAGTGTCTCGCTAGTGTCACTGTCCGAGAGAAACATGAGCACAACATTAAGTACTTTAAAAGCGGAAAAAAGCAGACGAGATATGTAAGCAGTGAAGGCATTTATCATAGTTTTATCCCGCTGGTAACGGGAGCAATAATGAAGAGTCGCTTAGCTAACAGATGTGGTTAGCAGCTCAAGTTGATTCATTTTGCCTTCTTTTTAGTTTTTTTTGTTTTTATTATTTCAGACAAGAATAAAAAGATGTTTTTTACCTTTACCTTAGTTAATATTAATTAACTAATTTATGTTCATTATTATGTACCTGGCAAGTTAAGATGACCGAAATTCACGAAGTCAATGACTTTAATCCATCAACAGTCTTCAGACAAACTAAACATGCCAACATTTGAATTTCAAATAAGGGAGGTTTTTCCTGATGTTTGGGTGGTGAGGAGATTTCTAAAAAAAACTATAAATATATAGAAATATTATAACAGAAATAACTACATCTTTGATCATTTAAGTTAATTTATTTCATTAAATACAATTTTATTTTTTTTTCTTTGAAATCAGAGTTAAATTATTGTTCTGTTCTGGCTCTGCAAAATTATGGTCAAAAATGTAAGTTGTTATAAGGAAAAAGTAAAAAAAAAATACTACAGTTTGTTTCAAATTTATTAAAAAAAAACAGTAATTTTATTTTAAAAAATAGACAAAAATAGCTATAAAATAATCCACCAATTTATAATAAAGTTTCAAATGTACAAGAAAAATCAGTTTTATAAGAGGAAATTACAAATTTGAGGAAAATGGTTTCAAATTGAGATAAATTTACAGAGAAAAGTACAAAGCTATAAGAAAATTGCTATAAATTTTAGAGAAAAACCTCAAACCTTCAAGACTGAAGTCATTATTCAAATTTTTAAGTGGGTGCTCTTTGTACCCTTAACTCAACTAGAAAGTTTTGGCTGTCTAATTTTAACCTCTTGCACTCCAGCGGGCGGACACGTCTCTGCGTCCTAGAGCGCACGAGGGAGCCCTCACTGTGCGTCCTAGTGCGCACTGGAAAAAAAAGCTGCATTTCCGTTCTTCCACTACAGACACAGCCGCGAACAGAAAGCCAAAGGAGTGCTTTGATTGGTTTAGATGTGATTGACCTCTCATTCGACTAATAAGAGCCTTGAATTGGGTTTCTGAAACCTTGAAGAACCAATGACTGAAAACCTAGCAAGAAGGACCTGCCTACCAACGGCTGCAAATGCAGCAAGCCAATTGAAGCACAGAAGTTCGAAAGCGTGCGTCCCTTGCAAAATCTGTTTTGTGTAAGGCTGGGTGAAGAGAGACTGACTGCTGCAGCAGATGAAAAAAGGACCCGCAGGAAGAACCGCCACAGACCCAGCAGCACGGAGACCACCCACAAGTGCGACCTGTGTGACAGGGACTGCCATTCGCGCATCGGCCTATTCAGCCACAGGCGGTGCTGTCCCAGCAGAGTAGACGTTTAGGATTCTCTTCCATGGTCATCATAGACCGACGGAGGCCGACGACGAAGGCTGGGTGACACACGCGCGTTCGCCAGTCTTTTTTTCTTACTACTGTTCTTATTTGTTTTGAAAAATCGTTTGCCAAAACCGCAATAATGGAATTATGGTTTGACCGGGTCGCGTGACCAGAACCACGAGTCCGTAACAAGCGGACCAGCGTCATGTTCATCTGACAATGAGGAAGAGAAGTTTGCCAGCGACACTGCTGTTGTGGACAGGTAAGTGTTATAAGCTAAATTATTCTTTATCCCTGAAAATTGTAATCAAAAATGACTTTTGACCGATCGGTAAATTACAACTGTGCGTAGTAGACCGCGGAGCACCAAGTCCGAAGTCCATGCGCCGCGGTACACGGTTCGTGTGCCGTGTCCGGACCGTGAACCGCCCCCCCCGCTACTCTTCTGTAGCGGATTGCAGATATATTGCAGATATTTCAGTACAACTGTGCGTAGTAGACCGCGGGGACTGTGCGCCGCGGTCGCCACATTGCCACATGACTGTTCCGTCATGTGGCGATGGGCGATGTCCGTCCTCTGTAGCGGGGGGGGGGGGGGGTGTTATCTTCTACATTACACATATTTTAGAATAATTTTAGTGCACTGTAGGTTATTTTTTCTTGTAAAAAAAAGCCACACATTTTTTACGTGGCATGCTTCTTTGTGTGTGGGGGCTTGTTTGTTCATTCATTCATGAATGAATGAATAAACAACCCCACCCCCCCCACACACACACAGCCCTGAGTGTCACCTTTCATTAGAGCCCAAGATGAAGCTTCTATATTGAATCATTCAAAAGTTACAGACGTTTTTCCAAACTGTGCCATTTGGCACAGTTCAAAAACGCCTGGGAACAACCTAAGAAAAAAGCTGTGTAATATATTCATTTTTTGTGGTATTGTTACAAAATTTTGACCTCAGCTGGATAACACTTGGTTGTACATTTCTGTTGCATTTTCCAGCCCGGATCTGACAGCTGTGTGTTATTTGCAAGCATTTGTATCCAAAAAAACACCCAGGCCAAATTTATTTTCTTCAAGTTCAGTATGTTTAGATGACTGTTACTCAGTGGCTGGAGCATTTAGAGAGATTATGACTGTTTTGCCAAAAAAATCAAAGTGTTTTCTTTTAAATGAGGCCAACCCCATGAAGATGCTGCTAAGGGTTGAAGAACAGCTTTTGATTTACTTTGGGTACATTATTTTTTGGCGTTTTTAGGGAAATTGACCAGAGTGCAAGGGGTTAATTATTAATTTCAAAGCACTGCTTTTACATGAGTAGCATTTCTGGCTACTACACCCACCTCCATCCATCCATCTTCTTCCGCTTAACCCTTTTCGGGTCGCGGGGGGCTGGAGCCTATCCCAGCATCTTTGGGCGAGAGGCAGGGTACACCCTGGACAGATCGCCAGTCCATCGCAGGGCCAACACAGAGAGACAGACAACCATTCACTCTCACATTCTTACCTAAGGACAATTTAGTATCCCCAGCTGATGCCAATTAACCTAACTTGCATGTTTTTGGCATGTGGGAGGAAACCAGAGAAATCCCGGAGTAAACTCACGCAGACACGAGGAGAACATGCAAACTCCACACAGATCACTGTTGGTTGGGGGTTGGGATCGAACCCAAGATCCCCCGGCCAAGGGTGAGTTGCTGTGCTGCCACAGCGCTGTCCACTATACCCACCTCTGAGCATATAATTTAAGTATGCATGACTAAATTTGTTAATCTGTTTTTTTTTTCCCTTCCCTACTCTCTCAGTGGAAAGAAAATAAACACTTGAATAAAAATACAAAAAAAATACACATATTTTTGTCATCTATGTAAACCATGACACAAAAATCCTGCAGGACAAAATATGACACTTGATATTTTCTAACCTGTTTGTATACCACCATAGACAGAGAGAGAACCTGAATTAGACAGGGCTCAGAGAGGGAAAAGATGAGACAGAAGAGAGGAGCCAAGGAGAGGAAAGTGTTCAGGCAGAGGGTCCAGGAGAGGTGAGAGCAGAGGAGGGAGAGAAGAATGACACCAGTAAAAAGTCCAAACACAGGACATCTGGGTGAGACCTCAACTAGCCCAATATTCCAATATTCAAATCTCGGTTGTGCAATGCTTGAAATGGTAAGTTCCATATGCAAAGCAACTGTGCAAAATTGAAAAAAGAAATAAACAGTATAAAATTAACATATTCCGGTTACAATAGTGTCATGTGTTCTCTGCACCCCCCCGGGAAAAATATGTTGCCACCATGCCAAGGTCTTTAAGCGAGAGGAAACACTGCAAATCAGTTTACTCTTTTTTTGCACAAACCTGTAGTAAATCAGCCACTTGGCCTAAAAAAACAATAACACTTGCATAAAGCAATACTACTACTGGGTATTTTTGATACCAGAAGTACTGGACTACTCCTGGGTGCAGTCAACAGTTTTCTTTAGCTGACTGTAAGTCAATAAAATCAAACTCAACACGACTGGACGCCTCCTGAGCTGTTCTTTACTGAACAGCTCAGGAGGCGTCCAAACCTCAAACTTCCCCCTTATTTGTCTGCTTTTTCACACTTCACTTTGTATTATTAATTACTACTGTACAAGTCTGAAAAGAAAACTCCTTGGAGAGAAGACCTTATAGTGGAAGATCAATAGTGTGGGAGACAGTGTTTACAATGAAATAATAACATTCAGCTGTTACCAGAAAAATACCCAGAAGGCCAAAATCACCTGTGGTTGTGATGTGCTTTAGTTATGAAGGGGGGCTGAAAAGTTCATAGGCTGACTGAGAAGGAGTTATGTTCATAGGTGCTGAGCCAGTAGTATTTGTGCTTCATTGGCTGAGGAACAAGAGGGCAGAGCAGAGCTGAGAGTGAGAGAACTGTCAACAGTATGGGTACAGTATAATCCTGCACCTTATAATCTTTCTTTGTACAGTCGGTACTAGCCATAGATCCATAAGGATCATCATCTATTTAACCTAGTAGTTGCCTATGTAGTATATAAAGTTATCTAAGCATTTGTACTTCTCTGGGTAACTTCTTTTCTATTATGCTGTGTGTATTTCTGTTGGTTTGGGTTGTCTGCTGTGTCATGCTGCTGCTACACTGGAATGTCCCAGTTTGGGATCAATAAAGTACGTCTATCTATCTATAAACCACATTTGGTCAAATTTGACCACTGCATCATGGTCAGCCTACGAGCTTTTCAACCCCCCCCCCCCCCCCCCCCCCCGGTGCAAGGAAAACCCAACATTAAAACCCACTGAATAGTAGAGAAAAAGAAAGAAAAACGTTAAACCTGAGTGAAATGAAAAAAGGTCTCAAAGTTACAAGAGCAAAAAGATGGCACATCTAAAGAAAAAAAAGTCAGAAAAAAAAATGAAAAAAAGTTGCAAATTTAAGAGAGAAATCTCACAAAATCACGGCAAAAATCTCAACTTTCAAAAAGGTTGCAAATTTAAGAGAAAAAGTTTGAGAGTTGCAAATTTGCAAGAAAAAGATTATAGATTTACAAGAAAAACATTGCACTGTTATAAAAAATGCAAAGTTATGTGGAAAAAAATGCCTCTACAAATTCCTAAATCAAAATCATAAATATATATTTTACTGAGATTTAACACTGCACTTGACAACACTGCAATAGTCAATTTTAGGTTTTTGGAATGACTGCTGGCTGACTTATAATTAAAACTAGAAAAACACTCGGAGAGCACAGACCTCTGCCAAGCGCCACAGTTCCCCCCATACAGTGTTTGTGTGTACGTTTTCAGATTCCTTGACCATGAAAACATATGACTAGCAATTGGATTGACAATGATAGGATTAGTGGTTCAGTAGTTATTCACGAAAATGGCATTTTGCGTAATGGCGGTTTTCTTGTGGACGGTGATCCGGATCACCACCAAAATGTAATCATCTGTAGGATACCCCATTTCTGACAATCTGTGAAAATTTCATGAAAATCCGTCCATAACTTTTTGAGTTATCTTGCTAACAGACAGACAGACAGACAGACAAACCAATGCCGACGAAAACATAACCTCCTTGGCGGAGGTAATGATGTCTGATAATTTGCTTCAAGCAACAGCTGAGAATGAAAACTAGAAGCTACATTAGCTTCTACATGTGTAATTATCCCGAATCTCTGAGCAAACCAGCAACAGATGAGTTGCATTAATTAGATTTAAAACTTTACAAATACAGAATCCCTTCTGTGTATCACCACATCATTGTGGTTTGCACGCCCTAAAGATCCCAGGAGCCCTGGAAGGGTCTCCCAAGACAAAATGGGCCAGACCAAGAGCAGTCAGGTGGGACCCGAAGAAAAAAGCTACAACAAGGACCCAGTGTAACCAAAGGAGCCACATGGGTCTGCCCTAGAGTGGCCTCACCACCTGCAGGAGGGATTATGGGGATCATGGTGCTATGTCAACCAGGCAGCAGTCTGGGCTACTCTGCTTGGACCACTACCCCCGTGACCCATACCCCAAGATAAGCGGTAGAAGATGGATGGATGGACAAATACAGAGTAAAAGTTTTTAAAAAATGATAGAACCTTAGCTCACATAGCCCACGCATCTCCATATCAGAGTTCTCATTGAACATAGCAAGACATGCTCTCATCGGATGTGAATATAAACCTGGCATGAAGCCAAAGAAATCAATATATTTTTTAATAGAAACAGTTCATATTCAAGTCGTTTTAGTTGTTGGTTAACCTTACAAGTTGACCCCTCATTACATTTATCTCAAAATTAAGCTCCTCCTGGTTTTTGAAGAGTTCAAGCTTCTGTATAAATTTGAAGTCAATCTGATCAGAAATGTAGACGCTATACTGGCGACAACGAAAAATGTCAAACGGACGAACGGGTGGACAGGTCAAAAACATTATACTCTTAATAGCTGCCTACAGAGATGGGAACTAAAGACTTAACAGTACATTTACATTTAGTCAAAAACTTCAAAAAACTGCACTTTACTGAGTTGCCAGGATCCACGTTCATTTTTACTCCGGCTTGAATACATATGTACAGAAAATAATTCTTTTACTTGAGTACATCTGGTAGAACTCTTTGAATTACTTTTTATTTCACTGATTAAAAACTGCTAAGAAATGTGCTTTTTTTTCCTTTGGTAAGTTGTTTTTGAACAAACTGCCATTTTAGTGGATGTATAATTTAATTTAAAATATAACAAGTCCCAAATGTATGAGAAAAAAATGTACATTTATGACAAAAAGTTGTAAATCTACAAGAAAAAATGTCTGAAATTTATGAGAAAAAGCATACAAACGTCTAAGTAAAAAGTTGCAAATTTCTGTTAACAAAAATCAGAAATGCATTTATGAGAAATGGTCACAAATTTGTGAGTAAACCCTCAAAATGCAGTAATAAAGTAAATTATTTTAGTAGATATCTTCTTACTCTACCAATCTCTTTATGGGCTACTCTTACACCTGACTAATCATAAGGTAACGCCACTTTTACTTGACAATAATTTCCGTCTCCTCTATCCACCTGGGGCAACTCCTGGGGCCTGGTGTTTGGTTTCCATTGCCTCATTTGAAGCACACGGTTTCTGAACTTTCTTAATTATGTAACAGTTGGACACTCTAAACTTTTTCTCCACCTCTTGGGGAAACAAACATCTGCTGAATGAGTCTCTCCACTTTCTGCACTTTTTTTTTTTTTTTATAAATATGTCTATTGAGCCTTTGAGGGTCACAAGCAGTACAAAATAGCAAACAACAAGAAATAACAGAGAGAGCCCTATTTTTCAACCCCCGAACTCCCACCCCATCACCCCGTCTACACACAAGGGGGAAAAAAATACATGAATAATAATAAATAGAACAATACAAATTTGTCAGAAGCAGAAGATTTGCATCTTTGGAACACAATCGGAACTAATGGTGCTCTATTTGGCAATGCACTTTGACATCTCAGTCCATGCAAGACCATAGAAGCCACTCCGGAGGGCCTGGGCGCCATCTCCTCCTATATAGCTCAAAAACAGGTCCCATATATCAAAAAAACGAAAAGGTTTGTCTTTGAGCCAGAAGCTGATAGCTTCTAATGGGATGAGTTCCATCAAACCCTGAATCCAGTGTGTAACTGTAGGAGCAGAGTCTGAGGTCCATAAAAGAAGAACGCATCTTCTTGGACTGAAGATGAAGCATGTGCAACAGTTTGAGTGCGGAGGAGCAGAGATTCAGTGTGACAGGATTTACTCCTAGAATGCAGCTGAGGGGAGTGAGGGCTAGTTTTTTCTTGAATATAATATCAAGATCTTTACAATTTTTTTTACCCAGAAGTCATTAATAAGAGGACATTCAAATAAACAGTGAAAATATGAACCTTCAGAAATCTTACACTTATTACAAAATTTTGAGAATAGAGGGTTACATGCATTGAGTTTCACTGGAGTGATATGGAGCCTGTGTATGATCTTGAATTGTAACTCTCTAGCTTTGTTAGTAAATAGGTAGTTTGCACTGCCTGACCGCACCTCATCCTATATATCAAGTGAGAATCATTCTCCAAAATCCACTTCCCAAAGAGATCTGGCATGAGTTGTACAATCACTGGATGGGACTGAGAGGGTCTTGTAGTACCTGGTGATTAGTCTTCTAGCGTCTGGTTTCTGAATCACCTCCTCCATAGGTGAAAGAGAGAACCCATTAGGGTGCAGCTTAATGGATGAAGAAATAAAACTACGGATTTGCAGATACCTAAAAAAGTTACTTCTGTGGGAGGTTATACTTCTCTCTGAGCTGCTCGAAACACAGCAGAGTGCCCTCTGTCATCAAGTCACCTACAGTTTTTACGCCCCTATCAAACCACAAGGAGAAGGCTTGGTCGGCCAGACCAGGAGGAAAATCAGGGTTTAAATAAATAGGTGTGAGGAGGGGGAAGGAACCATTCTGATTTCCAAGCTTCTTCACCATCCTCCAAACTTTTAAAGTATTCTGTAGAATAAAATTCCCCTTTAATTTGAGACAAACCCATTTCTTAGATGCATATAATATGTGGCTAGGAGGAATAGGGGCCACCGGAGCCACCTCTATATTAAGCCAGGAGGATGTCGGGTCATTTTTAAACCAGTGCCAAATGTAAATAGAGGGAAACAATTTAATAGCGCCTAAAATTTGGCACTGCCGGGCCTCCTTCATCCAGTGAGCGCTGTAATATACTGAGTTTTAACCTGGGTCGCTTGTTCCTCCACAGAAAAGATGTTAAGGAACTGTTAAGAGTAGCAAGTAGCAAGGCCGTCCAACGGGCCAAGTCCTCCTTGATTCTACGAATTGCAGGGACAAAGTTGGCTTTGTATAGGCCAGAAAGAGAGGGAGTAATGTTATGCCCAGATAGACAAAACCTGTTGGGGACCAGGGGGAGGGGGTAGAGCACAGTGGAGACCAAGATACCTGAGGGGAAAGGGGCATGGCTTCAGATTTAGAGTAGTTAATCTTGTAACCTGAGAAATAGCCAAAAGAATTAATTATTTCAACAACTCCTGTAATAGAAGATTCTGGGTTACTTAGATAGAGGAGGACATCATCACAATAAAGGGATATTTTATGATTTATGGAACCCACATCTATGCCTGTTACCAAGGGATCACATCTAATGGCCTCCGCTAAGGGCTCCATAGCAAGGGCAAACAGAAGCGGTGAGGCTGGGCAGCCCTGTCTGGAGCTGCGTCTCACCGTGAATGTGGAGGACCTCAAGCCGTTTGTATTAACGGAGGCATGGGGAGCAGCATATAGCAGAGATATCCGCCTAATGAAGTTGTCACCAAGATTGAATATTGAGAGGACACCTAGGAGATAAGGCCACTCAATCCAATCAAAAGCCTTTTCTGCATCAAGGGAGTCAACAAGAGATTTGACCTTTGACCTTGATCCATTCTGAGTAAGATTTAAGAGTCTCCTTACATTATGAAGGGAATTATGACCTAATATAAATCCAGTTTGGTCTGTTGAAATTAAATCTGGCATGACACCATCAAGTCTCTTCGCTAATATTTTAGCCAATAATTTTCGGTCAACGTCCAGCAAGGCAATCGGCCTGTAGGATGTGCATTCATCTGCAGGTTTGCCTTTCTTTAGAATTAGAGAAATATTTGCATCCATCATAGTGTCAGGGAGAGTCCCAGAGTCAAGCCTTCTTCATGCTCCATTTCCCTCTAGTCCGCTGTGGTCCGCGTACGCTTTGGATGAGCACGGCACGCACACAGCGCTGCTCATGTCCACTTTTTTCATCTACCCAGGCCAAGCGGTTGACGCATGCGCACAACCATCATTTGCAGTTTCACTCCCGCCCAATAGGTAGCACCAAGGCGCTGACGCGCCAGGATTTTCGCCAACGAAGAAACGGCAGACTTCTTCACAAAGTTTGTCTTCAAATATAGAGTCCATTTCTGCTGTTTGACTTCCCGATTTTCACTCCTTTTCCACGAAGATGCTGCTGCCGCTGTGAAAGAAAGTATGTATGTATGATTCATGTATGTTTTTATTCTTGTTTTCCGCCTCCTCATTGTCTTCTTCGTCTACTGATGTATGCTGTGTCAATATCGCCACCTCGTGAATGGGACGCTCAGTCTTGCGCACGCGCTTTTCAACGTGTTCAGGTCATGAGCAGGCGGCGCGGTCATAAAATCTGGGCTGCACGCGGTGGGTCCGCGGTCGAGCACTGCGGACACTAGCGGAGTGGAGACGATGACGTAAATTTCATCACATGAGGTTTCCGGTTACACGTACGCGGACAGCAGAGGTGTAGCATGAAGCAGGCTTCAAAGGAGTAAGACAGCATATTGAGACGGGGTCAATTAGCAAATCCTTAAAAGCCTTATAAAATTACGGGGTCAGACCATCAGGCCCCTGGGCCTTATTGTTTTGTAAGCTATTAATCGCCTCTGTAACTTCTTCACGGGTAATAGCCCTATTCAACAGCTCTTTTTGTGTATTGGATGCTTGAGGTAGTTTGACTGATGATAAAAAATTATGCATCAGAGTCTCCGGGTTGTGGTCTGACTCTGAAGTGGACAGGCCTTCATAGAAGGAAAGGAAAGAGTAGTTAATATCTTTGTTGTTATAAACTCTTTTACCAGAACTACCCTTTATGCCTGGAATAGCCTGGGAGCCGGTATTACTTTTTATTAGATTTGCCAAATACTTGCTTGGCTTATTGCCAAATTCATATAACTTATGCTTACCAAACAGTATAGATCTCTGAGCTTCTTCAGATAAAAGTGCATCTATAGAGCTGCTGTGGTGGCATCAATTTGAGATCTCAGGCTGTCTGAAGGCTTAAGGTTGAATTCACGCTGTAGTTCACTTAGTTTACCTTCAAGAAGCTGTTGCTCTGCCCTCTGATTTTTCTTAAGGTTTGCCAAGAATGATACAGTAAAGCCTCGAATAACAGCTTTGCCTGTTTCCCAAAGTAAATTAGGTGACACATCAGATATTATTTTCAACAATAAAATGATTAAACTGTCCTGTTAGGTATGTTTTAAAATTGGGATTTTTAAGAAGGTAATTTGGAAAGCGCCATTGCCCCCTAGTGCTTTGAGTCTTGCTGGACATGACCAAAAATATGGGTGAGTGATCACTGATAATAATATTACCAGTAGAGCAAGACAGTACTTTTTGAAGGGCATATTTAGGAGTAAAAAAATAATCAATTCTAGAGGATGTTCTATGCACTTTTGAGTAAAATGTATACTGCTGCTCAGTGGGGTGAAGGGTCCTCCAGGTATCAAAAAGTGAATATCAACGCAGCAGCCGAGTAAAGAATGAGCTTGTCCAACATTAGACTCTACTGTTTTCAAGGACCTATCTAGATGTGGATATAGACAACAGTTGAAGTTGCCCGCTATCACAGAAGATTCAACAGCCCACTCAGAAAACAGAGAAAATACCTTAGTATAAAAATCAGTTGAGCAAATTGGGGGGGGGGGGGGGGGATACACATTTAAACAGGACACAAGGTCCCCAAAGAGTGTCCCTCTAATCATGACATACCTTCCTGCAGTATCGGCCTTAGTCTACACCCCTGCCAGAGGAAGGGATTTATGAACCAAAATGGCTACCCCTCTGCTGTTGGTAGTGAAGGAGGAATAGTCGATCTGGCCCATCCATTCCCTTCTTAACTTTAGGTGTTCATCGTTGTTTAGATGGGTCTCTTGGAGGAATGCTATCTGTACCCTCTCTTTTTTTAAATAGTTAAGAATGTTTTTTTACATTTAATAGGGGTCTGGATCCCATGTACATTCCAAGAACACAATTTCATTTCTGCACTGTGAGCCATTATTCCAAATGATACAAATAATAGTTTTGTTTAGAAGTTTGTACATTATGATAGTTTGTGTATAAGACCTCCTGACAAATACAACAAAAGAACAAAAACAAAAAAACAAAAAAACAAAAAAGGGGGAGTGTGGAGGAAAAGAGGTGAAAAACAAACAAAAGACCACCCTCGTACTTTGAACGCTTCCCTGAACTGAGTGTCTACACCCTACATAGTACAGCCTAACTCTGCACTGAACCAGTGCTCCATATGCAAATGTGTAGTTTAAACGTCAGAGGAACTTTTAAAACAAAACTCTCCTTTGTTTAAAGAAACAACAACAATAACCAGTAACATGAGCACTGATAATACCTTGACTCACCAAATTCAAACCCGCACAGTGAAGCCGCTTATAGTGGAGTAAAAAGTCCATAAAGTGACAAGAAGTACTTACTAGACTGCTTAGTTTATGTATGGCTGGAAACTGCCCCAAAGGGCTAGTGAGAAGTTAACCAGTGGTGTCATCCGCATGGACCGCTCGGAGGGCTGGGGCTATGGTCTCCAAGTAGAATTTCCCGCTTCCACCGCTGTACCAAAGCTGCATTTGCCGCCGTTGAATGACACTCGGAGTCGGGCAGGGAACACCAAGCCGTATCTGACATCTGCAGCATGGAGCTTTTTCTTGATGTTAATGAAAGATGCCCTCCGCTTGGTGACATCTGCAGTAAAATCCAGGAAAATGTAGACTTTGTGACCGCGGAAAGTAAGCGGGCCTTCCTCTCTGGCGAGCAGCAGGATGTGCCGTTTCACTCTGAAATGGTGCACCTTTACAATCATGGGTCTTGGGGGAGCATTTTGACCCCGGCCAGGCTGGAAAGCAAGGCGGTGCGCCCTGTCCAACATCTCAGGCCCATCAGGAACCTCCATACCTAGCGTCTCAGCAAAGAAGTCAGTCATAAATGTCGTGACTTGTGGCCCCTCTATGTTTTCCGGTAGCCCAAGCACAAGAAGATTTTGGCGTCTGTTCCTCAATTTGAGGTCCTCCGTTTTAGTCATTAGCAGTTTGTTGCAATTCTCCAGCGTTTCACACCTGGCTTCAAGCGCCGTAATCCTGTCGTCACACTCCTGCAGAGAAGTTTCAACCTCTGTCTGATGTGTCCCACATGAGTCCACAGAAGTCTGCAGTGTACCTAATGAGTCCCGTGTTTCAGCTCGGAAACTTTCAATTAACTTTACCAGGCCCAAAAGTGGCGGCTCTTCTGCGTCCTCATCAACGCCATGTGCAGGAGACGGGCAGTTAGTGGGTTTCTTAAGTGGTCCCAATATGAAGAGGAGAAATATAATGAGGTAAACTGGTGTTTAAAATAACATTTATGAAAAGATATATCGTAGCTGGTAAGGACACATCTACTCCATATCCATGCTCGACAGCGCCCCCCACTTTCTGCACTTTTAAAAGCTGCTGTGATATTTTCCCTGACATTTCTTGCCTGGCTTCCTTGACCCAGTGACTGGTCTTTTCCAGGCTGCACTAAAGGCCACACGGCTCAGCCTTTCATCCCGGCCAAGCGGTGCTAGCCCAGCTCTGACCTCAGCACTCTGCTGATAGCTGGGAACGATGGCGCTCCTATCACTGTACTTGAAATATTTGCTCTTGTATCAACTTAATCTCCCTCTTTTCCATTTCTCTCTATTTCATCCTCCTTCATCACTTTATTTCCCCCCTCCTCCTTCTCCTTCTTTCTTTCTCTGGATATCCTCACCATCCCGCTGCCCCTCTGATATAAGCTCTGCTGGATGAAATAAATATGAGGAGGGAGAGGTATAAATATTTATGGCTGCTTCGACTGTATAATTCTGCACGACAGTGTGATGTTGCACTTTGTGCACGCAGACATGCAAGGTGCGTATGTGTGTGTGGTGTATGTTTTCAGACCCTTGGCCAGTGCAGGTGCCAAGGCTGCTGCGGGCATAAATAATTCACTGGAAGTTAAACCTTGAATTCACATCACTTTGATAAGACAATAGCAGCAACAGAGCAACACAGTGGAAGACTGACTGTAGGTATTTGTTCTCACACATGGGAGTAATGCCACATGCTTATTTCTGACAGATGTACACTGCAATAATGACATAGAAGTCACTTGCTAACTAATACAAAGACATGCCAACAGAGTGAAGTTGAAGTAGCCATTATTTACATTACTCATACAGTCTCTCACAAAGGCGAGTACACCCCTCACATTTTTGTAAATATTTTATTATACCTTTTCATTGGACAAGACTGAACATATCACACTTTGATACAATGTAAAGTAGTCAGTGTACAGCTTGTACAACAGTGTAAATTTGCTGTCCCCTCAAAAGAATTCCACACACAGCTATTAATGTCTAAACTGCTGGCAACAAAAGTGAGTACACCCCTAGTGAAAATATTTAAATTGTGCCCAATTAGCCATTTTCCATCCCCGGTGTCATGTGACTCGTTAGTGTTACAAGGTCTCAGGTGTGAATGGGGAGCAGATGTGTTAAATATGATATTATCGCTCTCACACTCTCTCATACTGGTCACTGGAAGTTATGACACCTCATGGCAAAGAACTCTCTGAGGATCTGAAAAAAAGAATTGTTGCTCTACATAAAGATGGCCTTGGCTATAAGAAGATTGCCAACACCTTGAAATTGAGCTGCAGCACGGTGACCAAGACCATACAGCGGTTTAACAGGACAGGTTCCACTCAAACCAGGCCTCGCCATGGTTGACCAAAGAAGTTAAGTGCACGTGCTCAGCGTCATATCCAGAGGTTGTCTTTTGAAAATAGACGTATGAGTGCTGCCAGCACTCATACGTCTGACTACTCACTCACCTATTGCTGCAGAGGTTGAAGGGGTGGGGGTGGGGGGTGGGGTCAACCTGTCAGTGCTCAGACCATACGCCACACACTGCATCAAACTGGTCTGCATGACTGACTGTCATCCCAGAAGGAAGCCCCTTTTAAAGACGATGCACAAGAAAGCCCGCAAACAGTTTGCTGAAGACAAGCAGACTAAGGACATGGATTACTGGAACCATGTCCTGTGGTCTGATAAGACCAACATAAACTTAATTGATTCAGATGGTGTCAAGCATGTGTGGCGGCAACCAGGTGAGGAGTACAAAGACAAGTGTGTCTTGCCTACAGTCATGCATGGTGGTGGGAGTGTCATGGTTTGGGACTGCATGAGTGGTGCTGGCACTGGGGAGCTACAGTTCATTGAGGGAATCATGAATGCCAACATGTACTGTGACATACTGAAGCAGAGCATGATCCCCTCCCTTCGGAAACTGGGCCGCAGGGCAGTATTCCAACATGATAATGACCCCAAGCACACCTCCAAGATGACCACTGCCTTGCTAAAGAAACTGAGGGTAAAGGTGATGAACTGGCCAAGCATGTCTCCAGACCTAAACCCTATTGAGCATCTGTGGGGCATCCTCAAACGGAAGGTGGAGGAGCGCAAGGTCTCTAACACCATGATGTCGTCATGGAGGAGTGGAAGAGGATTTCAGTGGCAAATTGTGAAGCTCTAGTGAACTCCATGCCCAAGAGATTTAAAGCAGTCCTGGAAAATAATGGCGGCCACACAAAATATTGACACTTTGGGCACAATTTGGACATTTTCACTTAGGGGTGTACTCACTTTTGTTGCCAGCGGTTTCAACATTAATGGCTGTGTGTTGAGTTATTTTGAGGGGACAGCAAATTTACACTGTTATACAAGCTGTACACTGACTACTTTACATTGCATCAACGTGTCATATCTTCAGTGTTGTCCCATGAAAAGATATAATAAAATACAAAAATGTGAGGGGTGTACTCACTTTTGTGAAATACTGTATGAGTACTGTATGTGTAACACTCAGCACACCCTAAAGCTCCTGTGGATTCACTAGCAGTGTTACACTTAGATTGCTGCACATCAATAAGTAATGAGAGAGATATGAGGGGCCCCCCAGTTGACCTGAGCCTTTAATATTTTACAGTGTGGACTCTCAGACGGCACCAGCCAGGCACAGCTGCTGCTCAGCCGTAAAATCTCTCTATGCTTGTTGATGGGAAGCACCGCCCCCTCCTGAGGTCCAATTTAGCTGCATCCTCCGAGAGGCTGTCAGTGTAGTCAACTTAAATAGTTGTAATGCTGTAGATTGGACTCAAATGTGCGGCTTAAGATGCCTTGCCAGGTTTGTTTCAAGTGTGTGCTACAACACCAAATCAGAAAAAAGTTGGGATGGAAAGGAAACTGATCCATTGCAGAAATGCAGTAATTCATGTGTTAATATGAAGTTTTGTTTGTTTTATTTTTAGCTCATGGGGAAGATGAATTGAGCTACTGCCATGATGCTATATCTGTTTGCCCATCCGTCTACACTTCAACCACTGTTCCTTCTAGGCAATTGCCCAAATGCTTACCAAACTCACATGTAACAATAATGAACTCAACTGAGATGCAGACTCATGCCTTTCGCAGCTCTGTAGATTTAAAACCTTGACCTTTGACCTTGTGATCCCAAAACCCATAGTCAGAGGTCAGGGTTTCAGGGTGAACCTGTGTACCAAATTTGGTGACCCTAGCTTTCTTTGTTGTTGAAATATAGTTTATATGGCATTCTGACCTTCTATATACCAATTTTGGTGGCCATAGGCTCATTCCCTGTCGAGTTAGAGCATGGACGAAGCTGCAGACACCACAGCCTGCTCTACCCATGCCAACGAGCTGTGTGGGTAATGATCCTTAGGTAGGTCAGCAGGCCGACTCTATATAGTAACTTAGCACAACTTGTTAAACTTAAAAATTAAGCTTTGTTTTTATCTTTTGTTTTTTTACCTTATGTTTATCTTGGTTTTATTAAGTACAATATACATAGGGAATGTATAGCAAGCTATTCTATTATAATTCTTAGAGTTACGTGTATAGGGAATGTATGATAAAATCATGAGAACCTGTGTGTAAGGGTAACTTGCCCCAATGTTAATATTTTTTCCATGTTTTTTATATTGATGTTCTTAATTTAATTTGTTTCATTCTAGTTTCTCTTCTGTTTTTATGTAGGGAACATCTATTATGGACAGCAGATGGAAATTTGCCGTTGGCTACAAACTGGCATGTTTACATTGTTTGTTTATTAATGCACATTAACTTTCACTGTCCTTTAAATAAATAAATTCAAATTCAAGTGCATACTGTATGTTCAGCAGTTTACATTACTTCTTGGCTTTTTTTTCAAATCACTAAAAGTTTGTAAATTTTGATAAAGAAAAAAAATTGTAAATGGGCAGAATAATTCTGAGTGCAGCTGTGATTATTTCTGTTTTATCAAAGTAAGCTATGAAAACACTGTCAGTGACTGAGTAGTTCATTCCAGCCTGATTAAATTACTCCGAGTGCGCTCAGATCTCCTGACTGCTGATTTTGACCTTGAGTGCAGCATAGATGCAGACACACTTGAGCATCATGGTACACGACTTTGCTGAACACTGGGGAAATTGCCTAGGAGCGGTAACCATTTTCGTGAAATCATAAATTCCCAGATCTCCTGATCTTGCTAGGGGATGCACCGGATCGTTTTCTCATGCATCGCGATGTAGATGTGAACGATTCTGAATTAATGCACAAATGTCAAGATTTTAATTCTTAAATATTGATTGATAATGTAATTATTATTGAACAAAAAAAGCGGAACTTTAAATGCAGAAGTTGTTTTCGACCTGGACGGTCTTTGGCATGGCACACAGTGCAGACGCACATGGGGCCCGGCACACCCTCCTCATTTTATTTGGGTCTGGGTGTTCAGGTTAGTTTGCTGGGGCGTTGCTATCTGGAACATATGGATCATAGAGTAATAATTTAATTAATTTTGACAAAACAAAAAAAGTGAAATCGTACACACAGAAGTTGGTGCTCATCCAACACACAACAGAGCCACACGTGGACAGCCCAGCACAAACTCCTGAATCAATTCTGGCTTGAATGGTGAGATGCCTAAAGATTCCCACCCCTAGACCTTGAGCACAACCTGGATGCAGACAAACCTGATGACCATTGTGCATGATTTTGTTGAGAGTTATGGCAATTGCCAAGGAGAGTATTGATTCTTGTGAAATCAAATTAGTGCCCAGAACTCCTGACCTTTGACCTTATCCTTGGGCATAACCTGGATGCAGACCCTCCTGAGGGTCATTATGAGTGACTTTGGTGACCATTGGGGCAAATGCCTTGGAGAAGTAGTGATTCCCATGAAATGTGGATGGACGGACAGTCAGACACCGCACCATTGTATTAGCTCCTTTCGGCTTCGCTTGAATGATTCAAGAACTGTCTTTTTGATGAAAAGTAATAAATACTAACTAACTAAATAATAAAATAAAACCTTCATGTTAAGCTTCATCACAAATACCCTTATGAACAGCTGCAAACACCACAGAAAAGATTTTTGGACCATTTCGTACGGCCTTCTTAAGACGGCTGTAGGGGAATCCAGCGTTCGTAGACCGCAAGTTCGTGGCCTGGTCAATGGTCTTGCCCAAGATTTCTATGAACGCCACGAAAACCCCTTATTGTAGGGCGGCTGTACGAATGCCATAGGAACAACGTAAGAACTACAACTTTCTCGAAGAATTCTTTGATTTCATATGTGTGTAAGAGAAGTAGGGGGTGGCTGTATGTGCCTGTGTGTGTGTGTGTGTGTGTGTGTGTGTGTGTGTGTGTGTGTGTGTGTGTGTGTGTGTATGTTTATGGGAGGGTTGGAAGGGTGGGGATGTATCGCATAAATATATGTAACTAAATGTGTCTACGGTGTTTATCTATGTAAAGCACTTTGCGCAGCATCTAATGTTTGAAAAGTGCTATACAAATAAGGTTTGACTGACAAGATGCTGGCCATAAGTATGCCTCAAGAACATCTTAAGTTGTTCCTTACAGCAGTAGCAGGAAACGACGTATGAATCCCCGTTTGTACGTAGATTCGTACAGTGTGCGTAAGGCGGTAGTGAAGCACTCATAAGGCAGAAGTACATCTTTTGTGCGACATCTGTGCTGACAAAATGTGCCGAAAGCCATACAGTAAGCTCTTCCTATCAGCTATTTGAAAGTGCCGTGAGCTGCACAAAAATTGTCGTAAGATGGCAGTAAGTATGCCGTAGGAAGATCCCAAGGCACCCTTATGAAGAACGCAAGAACTCTCGGGCCATCATATGACAGAAAAGAACCTCATTTCTCAAGAATGCCTCAAGTTGCTCTTGCAAACTGAAAGGCAGCAGTGAGAAACTATGCCCCCCTCCACAAATGTCTGCGAATTCCAGAATTCATAGGAACTGGGAGATTTTCACGAACCCATCGTTCATAAGAATCTTTGTAACCGTAGCTTTACAACAAAACATATTTGAGAAATAAATGAAGGTAAGACAGCTGACTATTAATTGGTTATTTAACATCACTAATAGGTAAGTTATTTCCACTGAAACAAAATTATGCAACCTCTTATAAATTTGCAGCTATTCTTGGAATTTGACTTTTCTCTCTAACTTTTTCTCATAAACTTACAACTTTTTATAGTGTAAATGTGCAACTGTTTTGTTGCAATTTTTATTTTTTTTTCTCTAAAATGTATTGAAAATCAATATTTTTCTAATAATTTGCAATAAAAAAAACAAGTTTTTCTCTTAATATAACAGCTGTTCCACTATGAGACATTTCTTATACATTTGCAACTTCTTTCTGGTAATTTTTTCTTTTCTCAGTTATCTTCTGACTATAAACAGGCAATAAGCTAAAACCTTTTGTTCTTTCTGGAAAATTTGATTCTTTTTTTTGCTCTAGCTCCTGGTTCTGGCTAAACAAACAAACAAACAAAACCCCAGCAGATTACAGACCTCTGGTCCACACTTTATACTCATACTAAGGACATTTGAAACATCTCTATCTTACCAATGCCTCCAAGTCATTTTACTGAAGCTCAACTTTAGCATCAGTCAGTGGAAGTTTGTATTTTTCAGAAATGATTCATGTCTTCATTCATACTGAGAAATAACACTTGGTTCATACGATTTAAATGCAGTTTCCTCTACTCATGTCAGATTTTGCAAAGAAAAATGTGAGTAATGTCAGATTTCTTCATACGCACAAAGTTGTGCATGTGGGTGTCTGCTGGTATGCCCGCAGAACACGTGGCTGGCATAATGAAGTGTTTCTGATCTCTCCTAGTGTCCTGGAAGGCAACTCAGTGACCTTGTGGCAGAGAATTATCAAAGGCTGGAGCCAAAGGAGCAGCTCTCTGTAAGCTTTGAAGCCTCGGGGCTGTGTTACACGGCGAAGCCTAGCATGCAGCATTTTAAACAGCAGTGGATCGCAACAGGCGGTTCCTCGCTGAGAGAACGGAGCTCGAGGCTACCTGAAGGTGTAGCGCCTGTTCTTGCCTTCAGCTCAAACAGATGCAGCCAGACTCTGAAGCAGATCGAAGAAGAGAGAAATGCAAGTATCTCTGATTTTACAATGAGTCTTAGAATTTATTTGAAGTTTATTCCCATCTTTTTGAGCCCTTTAAAGGTACAAATTGACTTCCACTGTGAGTGTGTCTGAGAACTTTTCCACCCATAACCTGACCCAAAGAACCAGACTTAAAACTCATGGGTGAAATTAGGGTTTGCCTGCAGAGGCACTTTTTAAGTGAAGTGGTAATTTCCTATGATAATTAATTCTTTTACATTACCCTTTAATTTATAATGGCTTTTTCTGGGGGGGGGGGCTTCCTTAGTTGATTTTTATTCCCTTTTTGCTCCAAGAGCTAATTATCTTAACTGTTTAAATTATCACCTGAGGGTCTTCTGCTGCTTATTTTGCCAGGGGATCATTTTATAATAAATTAATGTCATTGTTACTTTTGACCTTAAATGAAGTGACCATTTTCACATTCGCTGGGTTGATATAGTACACATCTCACCTTTGAAGCCACACTGAAAATGAAAAAGCTCCATTTATGTTCACATGAAGTGGAATGGTGTGAAATACAGTCGATACTGTGGATGATATTGTCTATATTTGATGAAGAAAAACCTGAAAGGGTCAAGTAGTGTTTTTTTATTATGCCTCGGTGAAACTGAGAGGCATACGGTAGTCAGTTAGTGCGTCTTTTTGTGGCTCTGTGTGTGTGTGTGTGTGTGTGTGTGTGTGTGTGTGTGTGTGTGTGTGTGTGTGTGTGTGTGTGTGTGTGTGTGTGTCCGCCTCTCTGTTTCAGCTCGCCCCGTCAAAATTAAGTGGAACTAAAGGCTTGTATCACTGTATCATCTTATTTTCTTGACTTGTAATTTGCCAGAATTTCAAAATAACGCTTTGTTTTTAAAATAAACACAAAAATAGCTCACCTTTACCATCAGTGGAAGGGTACTGTGCATGCGCCCAGAAACTCCTGCCAGAGGAAAGTACTCAGCAATCCGCCAATACTGGGTGAACAAATGTCTTTTGTCTTTTTGTCCGTCTGTTTTCTTCCTCTACCACTAAACAGCAAAAGCTATAGGCATGTGAACTGCAGATTATTTTCCCTGCGCATGCATGTACTTCAAAACTACTGGATGGATTTGCATGAAATTTTTACCAGAAGTGGTCCTCGGGCTAAAGAGGAACCCCTAACATTTTGGTAATGATCCCAGTATGAATACCTCCACCAAGGGTCTTAACTTCTCATGAAATTTTTACCACAGGTGGTCCTTGGGCTAGAGAGGAACCCAAAACATTTTGGTGATGATCCGAGAACGCATACTTCCACCAAGACTCTGGCACGAGGCATCAGCACCTTGGTGCTTTCATTAAACTCTGCAATTGGTCACAAAATTGCAGAGTTTAAAATTGCAGAGTTTAAAATTGACTAAATTAATTAAAATTGACTAAATTAATTAAAATTAATTGCAGAGTTTAAAATTGACTGGCACCTAGCGGCTGCCCCGGCCTTGGATGCGCTCTGCAGAGCGTGCCCAAATGCCAAGTCACGTTTCGTTACCTTGTATTCATACATGTGTAATGACAATAAAGTTGAATCTCAATCTCATCTCATCTCAAAAAGGATGCTCATATTTCACAATCAGTGCAGGTCAGAGTGATCCACAGTGTTAAAGTATTTGAAAATGTTAATTACATTGAAATTGTTATCTAAAAAAAACCTTATTGTCTTTTTTTGGATGGGGGTGCCGAGGTGAGTAAAGCCATTTCTTATTTATTATCAGGTTCCGCTGCCGCGGAGGCAGCAAGGACATCCTAAACAAAGAGATGACTTCAGCAGGTTTAATAACAAAAGATGCAGCACAGGGCTGGATAATTACTGACAAAACATACTCTACCGTTCAAAAGTTTGGGGTCACCCAGACAATTATTTTGTGTTTTCCATGAAAAGTCACACTTATTTACCACCATGAGTTGTAAAATGAATAGAAAATATAGTCAAAACATTGACAAGGTTAGAAATAATGATTTGTATTTGAAATAATAATTTTTTCCAGATACTCAACCTGCTCAAAGGAAGGTCAGTTTTATAGCTTCTCTAACCAGCTAAACTGTTTTCAGCTGTGCTAACATGATTGCACAAGGGTTTTCTAATCATCCATTAGCCTTCTGACGCAATGAGCAAACACATTGTACCATTAGAACACTGGAGTGATAGTTGCTGGAAATGGGCCTCTATACACCTATGTAGATATTGCACCAAAAACCAGACATTTACAGCTAGAATAGTCATTTACCACATTACAATGTATATTAGATATTAGAGTGTATTTCCGATTAGTTTAAAGTTATCTTCATTGAAAAAAACAGTGCTTTTCTTTCAAAAATAAGGAAATTTCTAAGTGACCCCAAACTTTTGAACGGTAGTGTAAATCATAAAATAAATCGGACGAATGCGGGTGAGGAACACAACAGGTGTTTTACGACATGACAGTGAATTAAAAACTGAGTGGAACATATAAACACAGAACACTGATGACAAACGGGATTAATTAAGAGGAGAGGAAACGGCAGAAGTGACAGAGACACAATCAGGAGCAGCCGTGAGAAATTAACAAACAACCAATAACGATGGGCAGAATAAACAAAGACCCCTATCGCATGGAGTAAACACAAGATGACATAATAAAGGTGATCATGATACACAGAATGAACAGAAAACTAAAGGTGAGGGCAAAATAACCATACTGACAACTGGAGAGAAACATAACTTAAAGAGTGGGACATGTTTGCAAACATGTCCCCCCATGATATTTATTCTTATCATTACAGCTAAGTCTGTAATTAATCCCGTTTGTCATCAGTGTTCTGTGTTTATATGTTCCACTCAGTTTTTAATTCACTGTCATGTCGTAAAACACCTGTTGTGTTCCTCACAACAGCTAAACCTTGGTTTCCAAGGTTGTCATAGCCAGGAGCGACACTGGGGTTAAGCTCCCAGTGCTCATAAAATGCTCCTTATGGCGTGCGTCTCGAAAAGCCTCTGACAACTAAGTCCAACTCCTAGCCTGCCCGTGTGGTTTAGTCTCTAAGCCCGGCGGAACTGCTTTTACTAATAGGAGAAGGGGCGAGGGCGGCTCTCTGGTGTCTTAAAACCAGATGCTTCGGGTAGATGGTGGCTCGTCAACCTGGGAAGGTAGCCCATCTAGGGGAAGGTAAACCCTGATTTCAAACCTCTGCTGCCTTGCGGCATACCCGGTCACGGGAAAGGCTTCGGGAGTCAACCCTGAGGAAAAATCCGGAGTCGGAGCCCCTAAGGCAGTTCTATGTTGTGCTCAACATCGTTCTGGCAGCTCCTGCAACGGCGCTGGTGCCAAACTGTAGCAGCCCTGCTGTTCCTTTGGATTCATCAGTGACGTGGAGAGGGGGGACATGCTGCATGGGCAACATCTTGTCCTCCATATCTTCCTGCCCAGGCTTGAATCCTACCAACGCCCAATGCTGGAAGGTAGAACACCGGATCACTGGAGAGGACACTCCAGCTTTGCCTTTGGCGTAGACAAAGCACGGGGAATGACAGTTACCGGTTATAAGCCACTGCTCAATTGGCGTAGAGCGTGGCGCCAGGGGTTGTTCCCGACGGTGGGAGGGATCATCAGATCTCACTGGACAGCTACCGCCCGCCTCAAGCTGGGCAGCCCCCAGCCAATAAGGTGTTGTCCCGCCACAGCTTGCTTTCCTCATTGGGTGCATGGGGATAAGGAGAAATCCAAACAGCAGGCTGAGAACCTTCGCACCAGGCAAGACAATAAAACAAAAGAGACCAACTCTAAAACTGGGAACTTGGAACGTCCGCACTATGATGACAGGACTCGCTGCTAACCTCAAGGACATCAATGACACCAGGAAGACTGCCATCATCAATAATGAGCTGAAGAGACTGGGAGTGGATATCGCCACTCTCCAGGAAACACGGTTAGCTGATGCAGGTACACTGAGAGAGAAGGACTACACGTTCTACTGGCAGGGAAAGGGCAGTGACGAACACAGGGAACACGGAGTGGGCTTCGCAGTGAAGAACACTTTGCTGAAGATGGTGGAACCGGGCAGCACTGGCTCTGCACGACTCCTCACCCTCCGCCTGAACACCACTGAAGGCCCAGTCACCCTCGTCAGTGTGTATGCCCCAACACAGACAGCCACACCAGAGGCAAAAGACGAGTTCTACGAGAATCTCGCAACAACTGTCAGGATCATCCCCAACTCTGAACAACTCATTCTCCTTGGAGACTTCAATGCCAGAGTGGGTGCTGACCACGACTCCTGGCCCTCCTGTCTTGGACCTTTTGGCGTGGGCAGAATGAACGACAACGGACAGCGGCTGCTCGAGTTCTGCACATATCACGATCTGTGCATCACAAACTCGTTCTTCAAGACCAAGCCCCAACACAAGGTTTCCTGGCAACATCCGCACTCAAAGCACTGGCACCAGCTAGACTTGATCCTGACCAGGCGCACCTCACTGAAGAACGTGCTAATCACCCGTTCGTTCCAGAGTGCAGATTGCGACACAGACCATTCATTGGTGTGTTGCAAGGTCAAGCTGCAGCTGAAGAAATTCCATCGTGCTAGACAACCTGGAAAGGCATGGATTGACATCAGCAAGATGGCCCAACCAGAACTTGTTGAGCAGTTTGCCTCCACCTTTGAGAAGGAACTTGGTGTACCACAAGGAGGAGAATCTGCAAAGCAGAAGTGGGAAGAGCTGCGAAACACCATCTACCGCACAGCCTTGGCTACCTTTGGGAGGAAGACCTCGAAGTCACAGGACTGGTTTGATGCCAAGTTGACCGAGATGACCCCCGTCATTGAAGCCAAGCGCTCAGCACTTGCTGAGTACAAGAAGTACCCAAACGAGAAGAATCTCCAGATTCTCAGGGCTGCGAGAAGCAAAGTTCAGCAGACTGCTCGGCGCTGTGCCAACGAGTACTGGACTCAGCTCAGCCAAGACATTCAAACCGCTGCCATAACAGGGAACATCCGTGGTATGTACGATGGCATCAAGAAAGCACTTGGTCCGGCTCAGAGCAAGATGGCCCCCCTCAAATCTTCCACTGGGGAGATGATCACAGAGAAGAACAAGCAGATGGAGAGATGGGTGGAACACTACTCCGACCTCTACTCTAGACAGAACACCGTGACACCGTCAGCCCTTGATGCCATCGACTGCCTGCCATCCATGGACGAACTTGACGCCGAGCCAACCATCGACGAACTCAGTAAGGCCATTGATAGCTTGGCCGCTGGCAAGGCACCCGGCAACGACGGCATACCCCCTGACCTGATCAAGCACTGCAAGACCGCCCTACTGCTGCCATTGCATGACGTCCTCTGCCAGTGCTGGAAGGAAGGTGCCGTACCACAGGACATGAGGGACGCCAAGATCATCACCCTCTACAAAAACAAAGGGGAGAGAAGCGACTGCAACAACTACAGGGGCATTTCCCTCCTCAGCGTTTTTGGCAAAGTATACGCACGAGTTGTTCTCGTTCGTCTACAGAAGCTTGCAGAACGTGTCTACCCCGAGTCTCAGTGTGGCTTCCGCGCTGAGCGATCGACGGTAGACATGATATTCTCCATCCACCAACTCCAGGAGAAATGCAGAGAACAGAACATGCCTCTGTACGTCGCCTTCATCGACCTCACCAAAGCGTTCGATCTGGTCAGCAGAGAGGGCCTTTTCAAGATCCTGCCAAAGATAGGATGCCCACCAAAGTTGCAAAGCCTCATCGAATCGTTTCACACCAACATGCAGGGGATAGTGCAGCACGATGGCAACGTCTCAGAGCCATTCAACATACGCAGCGGAGTGAAACAGGGCTGTGTACTTGCGCCAACCCTCTTTGGGATTTTCTTTGCTATGCTCCTGAGGCATGCCTTCAGCACAGCAACAGAGGGAATCTACCTGCACACAAGATCTGACGGCAGGCTTTTCAACCTCGCCCGCCTGAAAGCCAGAACCAAAGTACGCGAGGCTCTAATCAGAGACATGCTGTTCGCAGACGACGCTGCAGTCGCAACCCACACACAGCAGGAGCTTCAGACCCTGATGGACCGCTTCTCCCAGGCATGCAAGGACTTCGGGTTTACCATCAGCCTGAAGAAGACTAACGTCTTGGCGCAAGGCACGTAAGCACCACCAACCATCACCATTGATGACTACAAGCTGGAGGTCGTGAATCAGTTCACGTACCTGGGGTCCACGATCAGCAACAACCTCTCCCTTGATACAGAGATCAGCAAGAGGATTGGAAAATCAGCCTTCACACTCGCTCGCCTCACCACACGAGTGTGGGAGAATCCCAAACTCTCTGTCAAGACGAAAATGGCAGTGTACAACGCCTGCGTCATCAGCACACTGCTCTATGGGAGTGAGACGTGGACAACATACGCCCGGCAGGAAAAGAGACTGAACTCCTTCCACTTGCGCTGCATTCGCCACATCCTGGACATATCCTGGCAGGACAAAGTGCCCAACACAGAAGTTCTGTCCCGCGCCGGCCTTCCCTCCATGTTCACTCTACTCAGGCAGCGCAGGCTCCGCTGGCTAGGCCACGTTCACCGTATGGAGGATGGCAGAATCCCCAAAGACGTCCTCTATGGAGAACTGGCAACTGGCAGGAGAGACGTTGGCCGCCCACAGCTGCGCTTCAGAGACGTCTGCAAGAGAGACATGAAGGCCCTGGATATCAACACAGAGCGCTGGGAGGACCTTGCAACGGACCGCTCCAAATGGAGAGGCACCCTGACCAGACAGCTCAAGGCGGGTGAAGAGAGACTGACTGCTGCAGCAGATGAAAAAAGGACCCGCAGGAAGAATCGCCACAGACCCAGCAGCACGGAGACCACCCACAAGTGTGACCTGTGTGACAGGGACTGTCATTCGCGCATCGGCCTGTTCAGCCACAGGCGGTGCTGTTCCAGCAGAGTAGACGTTTAGGATTCTCTTCCATGGTCATCATATACCGACGGAGGCCGACGACAGCTAAGTCCAGGTTTTTAGTCCTAATAATAAATAATAAAACACTTGCACTGAAGCTCTAAAATATGAGATGGGTGTTAAAAGTAGCCACACACTACAAGATAATCTTGTGGATTTTGTAACCGATTCTCCCCTTTCACAACAGTGAAAGTCTCGATTATCCTGACGTTTCTAACAGTTATCTTGTCAGATTTTCCTGTGGTGTGTGTGTGTGTGTGTGGGGTGCTCAGAAAAAAACTGATCTCAAACTGTAAACATCCAACTTGCTGACTTTTTAGGAGCCAATAACCCTTTTGTGTAGAGGGATCTGAGGACAGACTCTGTGGGCTGTCAAAAGAACCAAATGATAATCCATAAAATGAGCTGACGGAAGACAGAAGTGTTTACTCTCAAATCATAATTGACCGCAAACGATTTTGAAAAAAATTCTTGAACCCAAATTTGCCAGTTCCATTTGTTTCCCGTGACTTTGAGCTTGTGTTTTCAGTCACTTGAAAAAATGAGCAGTCATGGGATGTGGCATTTTTATGATGTGAACTGCCAAAATCGACAAAGGTTGACCCAAAAACATACATGAGAGAGACTCAAAGTTCATGCAGTTCATATCATATGGGCTTGGTTTTACAGACTGAGTCGCTTGTTTTTCCTCCAAAATCTGGCAACACTTTGGGGTTGGTTGGTTGTGAATAAAATCTGCTAGTGTGTGGTGTAATGTCTTGCTCACACTGCTGCACTCCATAGTGACCCGTGCTGGCAAAATGAGTCGGAATGCGCACCGGGTAATTACGAGCTACAGGCACGTGAAGTCATAAATCGTGATTCTTTCTTTGTTTGCTGGCGGCAAGTCCCGGGAAAACCCCCATCAGTGCCTGGTATTATTGTAAAGCTTGGAACTCCTACTTTCTAAAAATACACGCTTTTGTGGAAGACGTAACTCAGGACCGATGGAACGAGAGTTTTCAAGCAGCCAAAATATAAACAAAACCGGCTTGTTGCTGGTCCATTTTTGTGCAGTTCCTGCAAATTAAATATAATTTTGAAGGCCCAGAGTAGGGGTGGGCAATATGGCCTAAAAATGATATCACAACTTTCAATACAGAATATGAAAATAATGTTACCTCAGTTTTGAAAATTTCCTCATTGCAATTCATTTTGCCAGCACGGGTCACATATAATAGGAGCAAAAATGTTAAAGCTAAGACTTTTTTGTCATCATGTGTGGAGTGTCTTTCGTCAGGGTTTGTAAAAGGTTGCCAAACAGTTCGCCAACAGTTTTTAAGGTCGCCAACAGTTTTTTGCGTTGCCAAAAAATTTTGAACATGTACGAAATTTTGGGGGATTTTTCTGCAAACAGCTGCAAAATAGTTGTAAGTGGTTGCCAAAGGTTGTAATGTATGGTGCTAAAGTTGTTTTTGGTTTGCCTAGTAATGAATTCTAGCAACTATTTAAAACCCTTTACGATAAAATTGTTGGCAGGGCCGTTTCCTGGTTTTGGGGGCCCCTATGCAAGATTGCGCTTTGGGGCCCCTTAGTGCATCAGTCTGGTAACGATAAGAAAGCGGGCTTCCCAATTTCCCAGCAGCCCCCCCCCCCCCCCCACAAGTATCTCACTTCAGGGCTCACTGACCTGGGGCCCATAGCATTTGCATACACTGCCCTATGGAGGAAACAGCTATCACCGTTTCACAACCTTTTATGAACCCTGACGAAACTCAAAAAGCACAGCGTTCGCCAGCATTTGCCATTTCTCACTGTTCCATTAGGTACTAGCTTGATTTTCGCCAACATTCATGAGAAAAGTTGGTGAATCCAAAAATCTCCACCTTTGTCAGCATTCACTGCACTGTAAGATACTACCCTTAATATTTTAAGTATGGGATAGACAATAGATGTCTTTCATACATGACTAAAGATAATAAGTTGTGCATAGTAAATTTCCATCATAACTGGGCCTATTTACTGTTTAGAAATCTATTTAAATGTGTCTACATCATTTACATTTTCAAAATGTACCCATGATCTTTGAAAAGGTAAAATACTACATGTGTGTGCACTGTGGAGGCCTTATGTTCTTCCTACTTGCCCCTCACTGGACCAAAACATTTGTTGCGGTGCTCGACATGCTGCGCACAGATGCATGCCTTCAGATCAAATTTTAGAGGAGCACTGACAAACTTCACTCTTTTTGCAGAAGAGTTTGAAAAGAGTCAAACTCTGCACACAAATCATTCTGCACAGAGAAGCTCAAAAACCCAAGAAGTAACACTGATAAAAACAAAGCTCAAAGGAAATAAATGGGGTGCTTAGGTCTCTTTGTACAGTACGTCATTAACAGTAAAAACTAGACAGAGCAACAGGTCTCCAGATCTTGACATACAGTATGTAGACAGGGGAACTTCCATCTCATGTTTTTTTAATAAGCAGGTAAAGATTTGGCAATAATACCTGCAATCATATCTTCAAAAAGCACAAAAGAGTCCTGATTCTTCAGTTTGAATTTGTTTGGTTTACGATGATAAATTAACCTACCTCCAACCGTGCTGGGTAAATCCCCCTGTAGGGTCACAGCTCATCTAATTTGAATTATCTCAGACAGCAAGCGGCGAGTTGTGCTTAAACATTCCTCAGAACTTTACATCCTAACCCCATCAATCAAATTCTTTTTCAGGGCACGGGAATCCTCTCTGGAGAATCCATCAGCAAGCAGGAACATGGGCCAAAATCCTGCTGCAGAAAGGCTGTAAACCTCAGAAAGGACCAGACCGCTTCCCTCAGGAGTCTAGGTTACTCTACCCGTCACTTTGGAGGAGAGCCAACATTCACTTCCAGCCCCAAACTAAATGCACAAATGAGACTTGGTTGGCTGGGAAAACACTTACAATGTCTGTTGAATGTCGAGCTACAGCAGTAACCGTTGCCGGTAGACAGAGGAGGCCCTTGACTTGGACCTCTCTGAGTAACCTGAAGCATCTTGGAAGCAGACAGCGGCCGGCCTAAGACGAGGGGATTGTGTGCACAGAGCCAGTATTAGGTTTGGAGCGGAGCTGTGCGAGGGGAGCCAGGTTGATGCTGATCCAACAGGGTGGGTCTGTCTGCTGCATGACTCGGCCCGTCTGGCCCGCAGCAAGACAACCCCCCACAGCTATGTGCACAAAAGTGTGTGACTGTGTCAGCGTGTGTTTACCGATGTAATGCATGCGTGCACACTTCTGTCGGTATGCATGTATGACGGATGCTGGCGTGGAATAGAATTTGCATGATAGTGTGTGCAAATGTATAAGGTAATGAAGCGTGTAATTTGACATTATTGCATATGTCTACGCTATGAGGAGGGATCTTATAACCAAGTAGGCAGAGTGTCGGTCTGTTTTCATTCCGCTGGTCCTCTCTGTGACCCTAGCTAATATTGTGTAACACTGAAAATGATTTACTGTCAGACATGCAGCTGGGTGGGCGTATGATACTCTGGATAAGGAGGTGAAGGATGGCTTCTTGGGTGTCACAGAGTACGAGTTGATTACATTAATCAGCTTGATTTAAATTTGTAAACATTTAAGACCTGATATTTTTCCTGAGATTACAAATTGCACATAGTGTAATTTTACCCATGTGAGTAGGGCGGTTGCTTCTGTCTGTCAGTCTGCACTCTGTCTCAAGAACCAATGAACCTAGGCTCACCCAACTCTGTGCACAGGTTGGCTTTGAGACTAGACCCTGTGGTCATGTTTTTTTTTTTTAATTCAAAATGTTAAAGGTCAAGATCAAAGAGTCATAAAAAGTACAAAGTCAGTTTTAGGGCATTTTCACACCTGAAAGTCCACACCAAGGTCTAGACCAAGGTTTGCATTCATGTTACACCATCTACATTTGGCCCAGCTAGGTTTGGTTTCACACTGTTCCTTTTCCAAGCAAATTAAACAACTAAATGATGCGGCTCCGTCTTGTTGTCATGACATTAGTGTTATTAGCACAGACTGGTAGTTAGCAAACATGCTACTCACCCTCCAAGGTGTTTTCTGCAGCTCTGGAAACATTGGTTACCAAACTTTTAAGTTAAAACTTGGTAAGACTCCATCATGTTAGTTGGTGAACTAGTTTCATGAGGCTAGAATATTATATCCAAGTCTTCAAAAAGGACGTTTGTCCTTCTCATCAGCCATGATGATTTTAAGGTGACACTGCCCACCCATTTTTTCCCAGTAACTGCTGCATCCTCTCTGAAAATATCTGGTAAGTTTCTGCATTTTTAAGATTTTATGAAGTGAACATTTAATCCGCTAACGACTATACTTTCTCTGGGTGCTGCCACGGCTTATTTTCCCTTCTCATCGGCTGCCTTAACTTCCTGTGTTTGGTTTGAAATTCCAAACCTTTCTAAAAATTGCTTTCACACTCGAACTGGCCCAAGGGTCAGTTTGATCTGGACTAGGGATGTGAATGATTAATTGACTTTTGATTAATTGTCGATAAGAATTTAGTTAACTAAAGTAAATTAGTTGTTAATTAATTGACAACTCAGCAGTCCTTTTCAATGGGAGCGTATTCTATGAAATGTAGTGGCATCGCTGTCCAGGCGGGGGCGCACACGGTCATCCACTGCTGCATTTCAATTGAAAAAGCAGAAGAGGACGCTAAGCTCCCAGAGCACATGCGCTGTGCAGAGCGAAAAAAGTCGTCCTTCCAGGTTAAGTCGGACAGCCACAAGAAGTTCCAATGGCACGCTAGCTTGAAGAGCCACCCGCCTGCTTCAGATTAGCAGGGCAGAGAAGCTGACTGGAGCAAGGAAAAACACCACACGAGCACAAAAACCCATCTCCGCTGCCTTCAGCTTGCCGCAAGATGGGAAAGCAGACCAGACTCAAGTTACCACTGAGGTAACAGACAACAGAGGGAGTCCAGATCATTCTGGGTTTGCCTGGATTGTTTAACATACAACAGATGAAGCAGCTCACAATTAATTTTCCTGTTAAAACAGTCTACTTGTCATAAACTTCCCCGTGCGCTTTTCCACAGCGCACAGAGGTAGAGAAGAAGGAATGAGGATTTACGCGCAGGGTTACACCAAACACACATTTATTGACATAACAGTTCAAAAGTAACGACATACAGAGATGAAACAGATGTGCACATAATGACTGACACTAGTAGCATACAGCAGACAGACCACTGTGCACCGTGGCCACAAAAACTAACAAGACAAGATGCTCGTGTAAACTTGGGAGATCTCAAGGACGCTCGACTGGCACGGGAGAAGAGCCGGGCAGCAGTGCCCATGCTTAGCAGTTGTGCTGCAAGGGGGGAAATGCTACAGACAAGCGTAGCAGCACAACTGCAAACAGAAACGCAGAAAAGCTCTCACTCACCGTGCAGGAGCAGTCTGAGTCGTCCAAGGCAGACAACAAGCACAAACACAAAAGATTCTTCGGGACGTGACGATTAGACGGCGGAGAATAAGCGTCTAACCCGTACAATGGTCCAGCGGCGTTTGTCTAGTGAACAGCCGCTTAAATACAAACACCGCTGGCCACACAAATTGGGCACACCTGGGCGAGTCGCGGAAAAGAAAATTACCGGGGCTGGGAACAGTTGACTGAACCAGAGGGAAAGCGAGGGGGTGTGGCTGGACCGACAGACTGTCAGCAGCGTGGGAGAAAGTAGGTCACCGAGACTGACTAACAGCTGCTGGTCAGGCAGTGGCTATGGTAATGGAATAAGTACAAAAATACACAAAATGTACATAAACAGTGAAACCAAAACCCACAGAGAGATTGAGGCCGAGCCGGGGAAAGCCAAGCCGGCTCTGCTCGTGACACTACTAGTGCATCTCAGTAAATTAGAATGTGAAAGTTATTTTTGTAATATAACTAAAAAAGATAAATTTTATGATATTGGTAATAGCTTTTAAAATAAATAAAAAATCATGACATTTATAATTTACTGAGGTGTATCAGCACATAGTACACACTATACAGTACAAAATTTATTAAACTACAAAAAATGTTATCGTCTGTCGTAAAAAAATGCTAATGGTACAATAAATCATTGAGGAATAGGGTGTTCATGTTTTATTCAGTATATCAAAAACAGTAATTATGTATAGAAGCTCAAACCAAATCAATAAATGCACGCCTTAAATTGATACATTTCAAATGGTTAATGCGGATGTATGTTACACCGGAGGAGTTAAATAGATATAACAAAAATATACCAGATACATGCACAAAATGCATGGAAAGTAAAGGAACCCTATTTCATTGTTTATGGGAATGTAGATTAATAAGAATGTTTTGGGAAGAGGTGAGGGTAACAATTGAAAAAATAATCTCAAAACAAATCATATTGAATCCTAAACTGTTTTTGTTGGGTCTGTACCCAGAAAAGCATAATTTTAATAAAAGTGAAAGAACATTCATAGACCTCAGTTTGCTTAATGCCAAAAAATGTATTGCACTATTATGGAAAAAGACTCATAGACCAGATGTGACTCAGTGGTTAAGACAGATGTTAACAAACCTTCCATTAGAAAGAATAACATATATACTGAAATCAAAGGAAATTGTGTTTGAGAATATATGGAGACCTTTTATTGATTATATAAAAAATTTAAACATAACTCTTGAAGAAGAAGGTGAATGATGTGTGTGGACCTTGTAAATTCCAAACTGGTGAACATAATATGTATACTTATGTATTGGATTGTCTAGACTAAACAGAGGAGCATTGTTGAAGACTTGATTTTGTTGGTGGTTGTTGGTGTTTTTAGTGCATTTTTTTCTTTTTTTGTAGTACTTTAGTGTTAGTGTTTGATTGTTTGTATCATGTTTGTTAAAAAAAAAAAAAAGGTTCAATAAAGATATTGTGGGAAAAAAAAAACAGTAATTAACTTTTTATATGTTAAAGATAGAAAGACCCTATTGTACGGAAGGAAATTCAGATTCTCAGGAAAACAGCCACTTATCAATTAATCGTTAATCCATCGATAAGGTGAATTAACTAATGATTAATGAATTAATCAATAACTTGCATCCATAATCTGGACTAAAACCATCTCTTTCTGCCAGACCAAATTTCAGCTCTTTGGTCCAGACTGTGGTTCAGGGGAGGCTTCACATCTAAAATTTTGGTCCAAATCAAACTGAAAAGTCCAAAAGTGGAGTTAGGTGTGAACGGCCTCTAAGTCTATAGCCACTATTATAAGAGCAATGTTAACCTGGTACACAGGCTGACCCTGGTACCCTCACATGTGCACATAGTTTTGGGGGTTTCTCAGTCTCTCCGACTAAAATCTTCAGTCAGCATATACGTATTTGTCGTGGCGTGTGGATTTTGGCCTGAATTAACTGAGGATGTGCATCAACCAAGGTTCTTAAGATTCAAGTAAATCCTCAGATTCTGGCTGCCTCAGATAATAAAGATACAAGCGAGCTTCGTTTGCCAGTACATTTTTATTTATTTATATATATTGTGCCTTCAGCTGCTTCTGATGCAGAATGCATCCATGTTTAACCTTTCACTGCCCATATTTTTACCCACTGCGCTGTAAGCCAGCAAATCACAGGTTACAAGCTAAAATATACATATATTTTCCTCTTATTCTTTATTTTGCTTCCGGATCTATTCGGACAGAATGAAGAACCGAGGGGGGTTTGTGGAAAGAAAACAAACTGTGAAACTGTAACCTGTAGCCAAGAAAAACTAGCTGACTGGCTATCTGGCTGTTCTCGCTCGTGTCCCGGCACAACATGTACCAACACGGTTTCCCTGCAGCTGAAGGGTTTGGAGGCAGCCACTGCTGCCCTCCACACTCACTAAGCTACAAACTTATTTACTCTTGAGATCTTCTGCTTTTTCAACTCTGTCTTCCATAAAGTTCGCTTATTCTTCCTCCATGAAACACAATTCCGCACCATAGCCTCCTTTTGTACTCCCTGCTCAGGAGTGCTCAGCAGTAAAAACGGGATATGACACAAAACATATGTTCCCTATAATCAAAACTTTCCCCTCTGTGAGTAAGTGCACTGTTTCATAAGTGTACAGTCCTGTACTGCTCTGAGCTCCTGCTGGGTGTGGGACCGCTGACCTGCTGGGCCGAAGGAGCTGCCAAGTCTGCACAGTGAGAGGGAAGAGGGCAGGATACAGAAGAGCACTGTGGCATCCGACGCTCCAACAGTCCTGGCTGTGGTACTGACGTTAGGGGAAAGACTCGCTGCGATTGTTTACCCTGGGGGGGTATAGATCTGAAAATATGTAAGAGTAAGTGCGAGAGGAAGATGCATTCTCTCACAGGTTTTCTCTCCCGTCAGCTGCAGCGCTCCCCCCGAAACATGTCCCACACCAATGCGCCCCCACCCCGTCCATCCAAACGATTATTTTCATGCAGCCCGCTATCACCTCGACTCAACCCCTGAGAACCTCTCTGGCTTAAAGCCCAGCCATCTTCTCCACAAATTAACCTCATCCCAAACACTCATAAGTCCAGTCCGCTCTCATTTTGCTCGTTATGACTGCTAAAATGTGAATTTATCAGTGTTTTCCTCCCCAGATGTCAGTGACTTATTTTAATGTTTATAAATGAAACTAGAAACAGGGGCACAGACCCATACTTCTCCTCTGTATTCTCTAGCAATAGCTGTGAGTAGTTCCTCATCAAGAATGCAGATGTTCTTGTGGCCTTGACTTTGACATTTCTGGCCAAAGAATTAAGTCAGGGTAAGAGGACCTTAACTTCAACCCATGCACCAACTTTGGTGATCCTGGCCCCTGTGGTTCTTTAAGTGGCTGGTGCAGACACACGGCCAGAGAGACAGATAAACCAGCCAGTGTAATTACAAGACTAATTTGTCATTACATACAACCCCAGTTCTAGTGAAATTTGGACATTGTATAAAACATAAATAAAAACAAAACACAATTATTTAAAAATGCTTCTTAACCTATGTTCAATTGAACACACTACAAAGACAAGATATTGAAAGATTGTTGAGTGGTCAAGGAGAGTTTGAGCACTCAATGATCTCATTGATCTCGCAATGATCTCTCAGCGATCTTTCAATGAATGCCAAATTTTTTAACCCTGAAGGCAGCGATGGCTGAGAAATCAGTGGCAGATCGCTGAGTGTTTGGTGAAAGACCAGTAGAGTTCATTGAATGAGAGAGAGATCATTGGGAGATCAATGAGATCATTGAGAGATTACTGAAAGATATTTGCAAGACCATTTCCCTTTGGAGATCGTTGAGAGGTTGTTTTGGAATGAGTGAGAGTGCTGAGAGATCAGTGAAAGATCGCTTGGCGAGCTGGCCATTTCATCACCTCTCAGCGATCTCTCAATGATCTCCACTCCCGTGTAAAGGGGGTATTACTTCACAAAATAAATACACACACATCTTTATTTAGTTTAAATCTTAAATAAACTTGCAGATTACACGTCCTGGGTTTCATGGCATTACAAACCAACAGGCCCCTCCTTCAGTTCTCTGAGTTAGCAAAACAAAAAACACTGTGACAGCCTTCTTAGTCATGGCTGGCCCACTCAATAATAATAATAATAATAATAAACTTTACTCAATCAGATTAATGACTCATTGATAATAATGAGCAGGCCAAAAACTGACAGTTTTTTTTTTTGGATGAGCTGTGAAAGACCAAAAAATGCTTTTCAGTCTTTTAAACTACAAATATACATCCTTGAGAATGTCAAAACTTAAAATAAATCTCTGAAAAAATACACAATATGAGACCTTTAAGTCAGATTAATTTTGAAACCACAAAAATCCATACCTGTACAGGGTAAATCTGCCCCAGTGGGACCTACGCTCAGCTGCACACGCAGTGGTTTGAGCTTAACTTTACCGGCTGGTGCAGCCTTGTGACTCAACCATCACTGTCATCTTGTGATAACTACACATGCTCACACTTTTACTGCACCTTCAGCATAATCTCTCTTTAAAAATGGTGGAGCATTTAACAGCCAACTTACATTACCCGATCACTGCACCGCCACACATTACTGGGACACGTTGTGTACTGATTGGATGACTGATGTGGGTGAAAAGGTAGGAGGGGAGGTTTTGGGCAGCACTCAGGAGAGCAGTGCAGAAATGGAGAAAGCTCACAGTGCATTAGGGACAGCACGGTGCAATTCGTTCCATTGGCAGCACTTCAAAGACGGAAGAGGAGGGGGGATAATCCACCCAAACATTAGCCCCCAGAATCTTCCACCAACACACACACACACGCGCGGCCACACACACACACACACATACACAAAAGGCAGCAGGCTGGAGGGTTCAGTGGTAGGGTCTGATTGGGTTGGGGTCTAGGGATGACAGGATGGAAGGATGGAGGGCATTTTTCAATTTGCCAGCAAATCGGAGATGATTGGAATACTCTCTTGAGCACGTGCGCGCGCGCACACACACACACACACACACACACACACACACACACAGAGCGAGAGAGAGAGAGAGAGAAAATATTGGACATGATCTCATAGCACTTAATAGAGCCACAAAAACAAGAATATGACTTAAAATTATGGGTCAGCAGTAATGACACATCTGAATCTTTTAGCTGCTTAAGTGTGTTAAAAAGAGGAGGAAAATACGAGTTTCAGAAAGCGTCACGGCTGTGGTGGCATCGCTCACCTGGCCATTACATGACCAGTTGGGAGATCAAACCTCCTCATGGGGTGACCTGGCAGCGGTAAACACAATCAATCCTTCTTCCTCCCTCTAGCAATCTAAGAGATGAATTCTTGAGATTCAACAACCTTAGTTCTGCTGGAAACTTCCATGCCCCCTACTACAATCACATCATTATGTTATTCATCTAAAATTGTGAATGAATCCTGCATCGACACACCACCACTATTCCAGTCTTTCACACCTAACCTGACTGATCTGTACTTTTGGACTTATCAGGTATGAGACCTCCCCTGGACCACTGGTCTTGATCCAGATAAAACCGAACCAAGATCTGGTTTGCCTTTAGTGTGAAAGCAATTTTCACAACGGTTTCAACTTTTGGACCGAACAAAGAAAGTTACGGCACCCAAAAATGAGCACACGGGGAGAGAAAGAGACCAAATATTTAACGGAAGTGTGGATGAGGTGATAGTCAACCCGAAAAAAATAATCGTAAAAATTACCAGATATTTTTGCAGACATTGCAAGAGAGAAGATATGAAAAACTCAGAGCAATACCGCCAACAAATCATCATGGTTGTTAAGAAGGACAAACAGTGGCTGTGGCAATAGCTCAGGAGGTAGAGCAGATTGTCCAATAACCAGAGGGTTGGTGGTTCGAATCCCGCTCTCCCAAGCCATCCTGATGTGTCCCTGGGCAAGACACTTCACCCACCTTGCCTCCAGTGTCCATGACACTGGGTATGAATGTACAGTGGTGTGAAAAAGTGTTTGCCCCTTCCTGATTTCTCTCTTCCTTTTTTTTTTTTTTGTATGTTTGTCACTCTTAAATGTTTCAGATCATCAAATAAATTTGAATATTAGACAAAGATAACACAAGTAAACACAAAATGCAGTTTTTAAATGAAGGTGTTTATGATTAAGGGAAAAAAAAATCCAAACCTACATGGCCTTGTGTGAAAAAATGATTGTCCCCTAAACCTAATAACTGGTTGGGCCACCCTTAGCAGCAAAAACTGCAATCAAGCGTTTGCGATAACTGCCAATTTTTGCCCAGTCTCTTTCTTATGGTGGAGTCATGAACACTGACCTTAATTGAGGCAAGTGAGGCCTGCAGTTCTTTGGATGTTGTTGTGGGGTCTTTTGTGATCCCTTGGATGAGTCGTCACAGCGCTTTTGGGGTAATTTTGGTCGGCCGGCCACTCCTGGGAAAGTTCACCACTGTTCCATGTTTTTGCCATTTGTGAATAATGGCTCTCACTGTGGTTCGCTGGAGTCCCAAAGCTTTGGAAATGGCTTTAAAACCTTTTCCAGACAGAAAGATCTGTTACTTTGCTTCTCATTTGTTCCTGAATTTCTCTGGATCACAGCACAATGTCTAGCTTTTGAGGATCTTTTGGTCTATTTCACTTTGTCAGGCAGGTCCTATTTAAGTGATTTCTTGATTGAGAACAGGTGTGGCAGTAATCAGGCCTGGGTGTGGCTAGAGAAATTGAACTCAGCTTTCCAAAGATGTGATAAACCACAGTTAATTAATAAGGAGGGGGAAAATATTTTTTTCACACAGGGCCATGCAGGTTTGGATTTTTCTTTTTTTTTTACCCCTAATAATAAACACCTTCATTTAAAAACTGTATTTTGTGTTTACTTGTGTTATCTTTGTCTAATATTTAAATTAGTTTGATGATCTGAAACATTTAAGTGTGACAAACACAAAAAAATGAGAAATCAAGAAGGGGGCAAACACTTTTTCACACCACTATATTTAAATGTTCAGTACTAGTCGAAGAGACCGTTGGCGTGGATAGGCAGCCACGTTTCTGTCAGTCTGCCCCAGGGCAGCTGTGTCTACAGCAGTAGCTTACCACTACCAGCGTCTGTCTGCGGAGTGAATGATTAATGGACTCACTGTAAAGTGCTCTGGGTATCCCGAAAGGCATGATATAAATGCAATCCATTACTATTATTATCCTTTTTAATGAAGACCTGGATACATTTCTAGCACTTAAGACAACTAGCTCACCTCCTAATATGGAGGAATTTTCCTCAGCTTTAACTTTAAGCGTGGTAACCGATGTGCCCAGAGCTGCAGACCGGCTTGAAGTCAGTCCGATAAGAAATGTAGGACCTAGAGTGGTGACAGCATGTTGTCACATGAACAGACAAACGGTCGTACAGACAGGTCAAAATATTATACTCCATGTAACTTTGTTCCCAGTGAGAGCTGGATTCCTCCAAGGCTGCCCTTTGTCACCGATCCTGTTCAGAATATTTATGGAAAAGATTTCTAGGTGCAGCCAAGGAACAGAGAGTGTTACAGGGTCTCTTCATTGCTGTTTGCAGATGATGCCACTGAAAAATGACCTACAGGTTTTGTTGGGACGGTTTGCTACAAAGTGTGAAGCGGCTGGGATGAGAATCAGCACCTCGAGTCCATGGTCCTCAGCTGGAAAAGGGTGGATTGTCCTCTCTGGGTTGGGGACAAGGTCCTGCCCCAAGTAGAGGAGTTCAAGTATCTTGAGGTCCTGTTCACAAGTGATGGGAAAATGGAGCGGGAGATTGACGGATGAATCAGAGCAGCATCTGCAGTGATGCAGACTTTGTACCAATCTGTCGTGGTGAAGAAGGAGCTGAGCTATAAAGCAAAGCTATTGATTTACCGCTCAGTCTACATTCCTACCCCTTCCTCTAGTGTTCAATAATTTGGTCAGTCTGTTTTAACTGAGGTGTTTACATGAAGCATTGTTATTCTGAGGGGGCTGCTATAGCAATCAAAAGTGGAATACTTGGATCCATTTAAGACCAGTTAATAATTAAATAAAACAAACCAAACTGCTAGTTTTATTGATCCACCCCAATGGCAAGCATAACAAGTTATAATAGAATATAGGTGTTGTAGAATACTAATACTAGTAGAAAATACATTGGCTTAAAGATAATTGTTGCTCTGCTGCTTTCCAAGGTTTTCAGGATAACAAATAATCCACTTAAGCCATTATTCATCCACTGACTGTTTTACCTTTGTTATTGATGTGAAAAGCACAGCTAAGTTTAGAAACTTGAAGTGGTATTGTTCACCTCGACAACTCCCACATCAATAATGGACGGTCAGGAGGGAGCGGCGTTACGGAGTCCATGGATGCACGGACTGTTCAGGAGGTTAGCGAGGCCTACAGCAATCAATAAACCCTGACCACCGGAGACCACTGTGGTATGGCTACAGTTACAAGTCTATAGAAAGCAAACAACTCCATAGCGTTGGCTTCTCATAAAAGAGTAGAATACACATTGATCAGAAGCTGCACAGCTGCAGACTAAAAGCCAAATGTGTACCAACAACAGATGAGGAAAAGTGAATATGCTGCTATTTATGATAATGGCAAATCATCTTTTTTCACAGTTAAAACCACCACTAAGTAGTGACAAGCTCCTCCACCTAAAGTAATTTTTCACTCCATTATTTCAAGTTATGAGGTGAGGCATTGTTATCTAAAAGCCCTGTGGGGGAGGCTGGACAAAGCGAGCTGATTCGTCAGTTTAATCAGAACTGAACTTAAATCCAGCACTCCTACTAAATGAGGCTAAATAAGAAAAACCAAGAAGCAATTAAAAAATGCCCTCCAATTAATTCCTGTGTTTGTATTTTATTCTTTCACTCTGGTACAAAATAGAGGGTCATTTGGTTGATGTGCAGCTGTCCAATTAACAAAAAGGTTGTCACAGCGCGAGTCAAATTGAATCAACCAAGCTGAACAAAGCTAAATGCACCGTATCAAATCTCACACTGAGAAATGAAGGAAAATGTATTTAAGGGAAATCAGATTATTTGCTTTAGCTTATGGTTTGATGAAAGAAAACATGCTTAAACAGGTTATTTTGGGGGTAAGATTGTTCGAAAACATTCAAATACCAAGCAAATGATACAAAACTTTTATCCAGCTGTTAAAAGTATACAATTAGCACTGATCTGACAAGAGCTGTGATAATGAAGGCAGACGAAGAATACTTTAATATTTAGATCCACATTAAAACTACACTGCAGTTCTGTCTATACTATGCAAGTTATATGAAAGACTCATAATTAATCACCAACCTGTGTCACAGACTGTAAATAAAGATGGACAACATGAGACCGCTCTAAAAATGAAGCCCACACACCTTGATCACCCTCTGGTGGCTGGCTGCAGTAAGACACCTGCCTCCTCCCAATATCGTGTGCACCACTGTGCCAAACTAAAAACAGTCTTCTATTTATTTATTTTGCAAATAATGGTGGGTGGGACAACAACTGTGTGGTCCTGCACAGACTCTGGCTGCAAATGATATCACCCTAAGTCCAGGAAATAGAGCTTCACTTTGCTACTATGGAAATTGTGATGGAACATCATTCATCTTTATGCAGTCTATGGTCTCCACAGTGTGAATTGGGATGATCCATCAACAAACAAACAAAAAAAAAGACTGTCAATGACGGAGTACTTCATTCGGACCTGACGAAATTGCCCCCAAGAGTGCTCAGATCTCCTGACCATTGACCTTGACCTTAACCACAGTCTAGATACAGATCCATGTAGGATGTGCTGAAGATCTAGGTCAGGGGTCGGCAACCCGCGGCTCCGGAGCCGCATGCGGCTCTTTCATCCCTCTGCTGCGGCTCCCTGTGGCTTTGGAAAATAAATAATGAGTATTTAATTAAAATGTATTTTATTTTAGTTCATTAGTTTTTAAAATGTAATTCTAAATTTGAAGATTATGGTGATCTTGTAAAATCTAAAAAAAAAACGTGTTAAAGTTTAATCACCGTCAGCGAAAAATCAACACGAAGTCGGAAGTCGTCTCCCGCAATAACCCGGATGTGTTGTGTTCAAGCTACTGCTGTATTGCAGTAGCTTGACAGCCCTGCGATTGGATAGTTGCAAACGATTGGACCAAGCAAATGGCTCGTTGTATGCTTTTTCAAAGATTCATGGCGGCGTGTTCTCAGGGATATGATTTTCTGTTAATTCGCCGAATTCCGCTTTATTTTATCTTCCAGGAAGATAAAGTAGTGAAGCTGCGCCCTTTCAGGCAGGACCGGAAGTGACGTATGGCCACCGGTAATCGATATGGCCAGGTGGAGAGTCATTAACTCTACAATGGCTGTATGAGCTGGGCTGGCGCGAGGGATTAAACGGTAATAAAAGTTAACCATCCCCTTTTATGATTCCAAACAGTTTGAAATTGACAGTGCACAGTGGACATTGACTCATAACTTTTGAATATTTCTAAGACTTAGCTACATCAGTGATTGTGCAAAATGAACTGCTCAAGACTCAATGGAGATTTAAACGGGTGATCTGAAATGAATGCTGAAATTATGAAAAGTAATGGTATGTTGGAATTTTTTTTTTTCCACAATATCTTTATTGAACCTTTTTTTTTTTTTTTTTTTTTTTTTTTTTAACAAACATGATACAAACAATCAAACACTAACACTAAAGTACTACAAAAAAAAAATGCACTAAAAACACCAACAACCACCAACAAAATCAAGTCTTCAACAATGCTCCTCTGTTTAGTCTAGACAATCCAATACATAAGTATATATATTATGTTCACCAGTTTGGAATTTACAAGGTCCACACACATCATTCACCTTCTTCTTCAAGAGTTATGTTTAAATTTTTTACATAATCAATAAAAGGTCTCCATATATTCTCAAACACAATTTCCTTTGATTTCAGTATATATGTTATTCTTTCTAATGGAAGGTTTGTTAACATCTGTCTTAACCACTGAGTCACATCTGGTCTATGAGTCTTTTTCCATAATAGTGCAATACATTTTTTGGCATTAAGCAAACTGAGGTCTATGAATGTTCTTTCACTTTTATTAAAATTATGCTTTTCTGGGTACAGACCCAACAAAAACAGTTTAGGATTCAATATGATTTGTTTTGAGATTATTTTTTCAATTGTTACCCTCACCTCTTCCCAAAACATTCTTATTAATCTACATTCCCATAAACAATGAAATAGAGTTCCTTTACTTTCCATGCATTTTGTGCATGTATCTGGTATATTTTTGTTGTATCTATTTAACTCCTCCGGTGTAACATACATCCGCATTAACCATTTGAAATGTATCAATTTAAGGCGTGCATTTATTGATTTGGTTTGAGCTTCTGTACAAGCCAATTCCCATTGTTCCTCTGAAATTTCAGTTTGCAGATCTTCTTTCCAGTAGTTTAATCTTTTCAGTGAATTTTCACTTGAAGATAGTGTCAATGAGTTATAAAACTCTGAAATAATACCCTTTCTTTTACTATCTTTCATCATCATTTTTTCCAAGGATGAATAAATAGGTCGAGTGAGAGCTTTATTTTGATTTGATCGAATAAAGTTTCTAAGTTGAAGATATTTAAAAAAATGTGTTCTATTGAGATTAAATTTGATCCTCAGCTCTTCAAAAGACATTATGTTGTCTGCACATGGCAAATATAAATCCTGAATCTTTTGTATCCCTTTTAAATTCCATACTTTAAATACAGCGTCCGCTCTCCCTGGTTTAAAATATTGATTACCCCTGTGGTAGACTGCAAGTCTAAAATAGAACATTACTGGCACATGCCTCTAGGGGGAACTACCTGTATTGTTCAGCACTACTATGAAGGGGACACATTAGAACAAGAGTGTGAAAACCCCGCGCAGAAGCCATGTTCAGTCTATTATGTGTGTTGCAGAATAAACGGCAGAGTTAGCCAAAGAAATAACTCAAGTGTGATCATTGCTACACGGTAGGATATCACACAATTGGCGACGAGGATTAAAAGAAAAAAATCAGCGGCGAGAAACAGAGAACATTGCAAGTGTGGCGAACTCAAGTGACTCCAGTAGTTCGAGTGCAAGTTCAGAGGAGGAAAAACGAGGTTTCCCCACCACGACGAGCAATGGCGGCTGTAATCGGAACGGTAACCCCTTTTGATAACTCGACTCAGTCATGGGAAGAATATAGTGAAATGTTGGACTTTTTCTTCCAAGCTAATGATATTGAGGAGTCAGACAAAAGGAAGGCTGTACTGTTGAGTGGAGTTGGTGCAACTACTTACAGTTTGTTGAGAAATTTAATAAGCCCTGCATTACCGAAAGATAAAACGTACGACCAGCTTACTGCTGAGCTTCAGAAGCACTTCAGCCCCAAACCGAGTGAAATCGTGCAACGATTCAAATTTAATTCACGCATAAGGAGGAACACTGAGTCCATAGCAGAGTATGTGGCAGAATTGAAGAAATTAACACTGCACTGTGATTACAAAGACTCATTGGAAGAAATGTTAAGAGACAGACTTGTGTGTGGAGTGAATGATGACCGAATGCAACGGCGACTTTTATCTGAAACAAAACTCACTTTTGCAAAGGCTTTGGAATTATGCCAAGCGATGGAAACAGCATCTAAAGATGTGAGAGAAATGCAAGGGAAGCTAACAGAGGACACAGCAACGCATGTTCGTGTGCCTAAGACCCAAGTAGGTGTCCACAAAGTGTTGACTGACAAAACTCAGCACAAATTCCCCAGTTGTTATCGCTGCAAAGGCCAGCACAATGCCGCCGAGTGCAAATTTGCCACTGAGCTGTGTCATAATTGTGGCAAGCGAGGGCACATTAAGAAAGCATGTAGAATAAAGGTGGACAGCGCACAGGTGCTGAAAGCGACAGTTAATGGGCAAAAGTATGAAAACAAGGGCCCAGGAAAGGAACAGCGAGCGAATCAACTGAGAGGGGAGGGAGAAAGTGATACAGAAGACATGGGTTTTCACACAATTTACAACACGTCAGAGGAGCTGACCAAGGTAGCGCCCATCACGCGTACCATGAATGTTAATGGAATGAAAGTAACATTTGAAGTTGATACAGGCTGTGGAGTAACCATATTAAGTAAACAGCAATATACACAACTGTGGAAGAAAACAGACACAGCAGAATTAAATCCCTGTTCATTAAAATTAAAAACATACACAGGAGAGAAGCTAGACGTGCTAGGCATGGCACAAGTGAAGGTGCAGCACGAAAACAAAGAAAAGGACTTACCTGTAGTAGTAGTTGGGAGCGAAGGACCAAATCTACTAGGGCGAAGTTGGCTACAAGAACTGGCCATGATTGATCAGTTGGTGAATAAAGTGGAATCTCAGCCCAAATTGCAGCTGGAGGAGATCCTCGAAAGACACGCTGAGGTGTTCAAAGAAGGCGTGGGACAGCTAAAAGGTGTCACTGCAAAGATTAATGTGGACAAGGAGGCCCAACCACGATTCTGCAAACCCCGACCGGTACCCTATGCAGTCAAGCCACTGGTTGAAAGCGAGCTACAGAGGCTGCTGGATGACAAGATCATTGAGCCAGTGCAGGTTGCAGAATGGGCGGCGCCCATAGTCCCAGTGAGAAAGCCGGATGGCTCCATTAGAATATGTGGAGATTACAAACTCACTGTCAATCGAGCATCACGGGTGGATCAGTATCCAATTCCTAAAGTGGAGGACCTCTTCGCACAGCTGAACGGCGGCCGACACTTCACGAAATTAGACATGAGTCACGCCTACCAACAAGTAGTCTTGGAAGAAGATATCGGCGTGCCCCTGGTGAACGCACAACAAATAAAGAAGTGGACAGACAAAGACCCTGTTCTAGCAAGAGTGCGAGAATACATCTTGCGAGGATGGCCGAAGATGAACAGTCCTGAGTTCATTCCCTATGCCCGACGACAGGATGAGCTCAGCACCCAGGAAGGTTGTATCCTGTGGGGAGGACGCGTGGTTGTTCCACCACCTGGTAGGAATGCCTTACTGCAACAACTACACCAAGCACACCCTGGCATCACTCGCATGAAAGCGTTGGCGAGGAGTTACATGTGGTGGCCCAACATGGATGCAGAGGTGGAGGCGCTTGTGAAGTCATGTGCGGCATGCCAGGAGAACAGGAACAGTCCTCCAGCAGCCCCACTACATCCCTGGGAAGTTCCAGATAAACCATGGAGAAGAATTCACATTGACTACGCAGGTCCATGGATGGGAAGAATGTTCCTGATCATAGTTGACGCATACTCAAAGTGGATCGATGCATATTCTGTGAGTAGCTCTACTTCTACTGTTACCATTGAATGTCTTAGAAAGAGTTTCAGCCAACATGGGCTACCTGAAATCATAGTATCAGATAACGGTACATGTTTGACGAGTGAACAGTTCCAAGAGTTTTCTGAAAAGAATGGCATACGTCACATCACGACTGCGCCATACCATCCTTCTTCTAACGGCTTAGCCGAGAGGGCCGTGCAGACGTTCAAGTCACTCATGAAAAAGATGACAGGAGACTCTATTGAAACCCGAATGTCGAGAGCTCTGTTCAGCTATCGAATAACACCCCAATCTACAACTGGCAAGTCACCAGCTGAGCTGTTGTGTGGAAGGAAGTTGAGGTCAACATTTGACTTAATACATCCAGACTTCAGAAACAAAGTGCATGATAAACAAGAGAAACAAAAAGGTTATCATGACATGCATGCTAGAGAGAGAATACTGAGAGAAGGAGACGTGGTCTACACCCGCAACTTTGGCTCAGGACCAGCCTGGGTACCAGGAGAAATAACAGAAAAGACAGGCCCTGTGTCATTCAAGGTGACATTAGGTCATGGACAAGTGGTGAGGCGACACATCGACCAAGTTCGTGGTAGGAGCTCCATTCCCCTGCCGATGGCACCAGAGGTGTTGTCTGACACCCATCCTGAGGAGAGCATCAACGAACCACCACTTCAGGTGAAACCTGAGGTAACCGTCTCTGCAGATTCTACGGGCAGCACTGCAGCAGCCGAAACAGTGGAGCAGTCTGAGTCTTCACCTGCAGTTGGCTCACCCGCCGTGAGAAGATCTCAGCGAGCTCGGAGAGCTCCAGACTACTTGAAGGACTATACTTAGTCAGTAGTGAGTTCCCCAGCCACAGGACAAGAATGCGTCCTGGAACCTCACTGGGATGCGGTAGTCAAACCAAATCCCCAGTTAGACTGTTATGTGTGTTATACATGTGAAAAAAAAAAAAAAAAAAAAAAGAGAAAGAAATTATGTGTATGACACATGTGTTTAAGAAATTAAAAAGTAACTGTGATAGTTCAGGGTTAAATTGGAGTTCCAGGATGTCTAGTAATTGGCTAGTGTAATTAAGAGTAGTTTAATCTAGAGGGGAGGGATGTGGTAGACTGCAAGTCTAAAATAGAACATTACTGGCACATGCCTCTAGGGGGAACTACCTGTATTGTTCAGCACTACTATGAAGGGGACACATTAGAACAAGAGTGTGAAAACCCCGCGCAGAAGCCATGTTCAGTCTATTATGTGTGTTGCAGAATAAACGGCAGAGTTAGCCAAAGAAATAACTCAAGTGTGATCATTGCTACACGGTAGGATATCACAACCCCATATTGGACTAAATTGTGACAATAACTGTGGTTCTTTTAAATAGTTTTTAGCTTCACACCATATTTTGATCATATGCTTTACAAATGGATTTTTAACTTGTTTTTGTAATTTTTTTGCCGAATCTGAGTATATGAATATGGGAAGAGGTAAAGGTAAATTGTATGATTCCATTTCAGTCCAGTGAGGGAGATCATTTGATGAAAAATAATATGTCATAGACCTCAGTTGTGCCGACCAATAATACAACATAAAATTTGGACATTTCAGACCTCCACGATCAAATGGTAAATATAATAAAGACAAACGTAATCTAGCCCTCCTGTTGTTCCATATAAATTCCACTAACTTTTTTTTTATTCTTGAGAATAGATCTAAAGGTGGTGATAAGGGAATGTATTGAAATAAATAAAGTATTTTAGGTAAAATATTACTTTTAAGTATACTGATTCTCCCGATCATCGACATTGGTAGTGACATCCATCTCTGAGTTAACTCATTGATATCTGACATTAAGGCTTCATAGTTGACACTGGCGACTGATTCTAGCTTAGGCATAATTTGGATTCCTAAATATTTAAACTGATTTACAACATTGAATTGATTTACCTCAGGGGCTGGGTAATTTCTCTGGGTCTCATTTAGCATTAATATTGAAGATTTAGTTTTATTTATTTTATATCCTGATATTTCCCCAAAATTCTTTATTAAATTCAACAAGGTTGGAATTGATTTTTTTAGATTCGACATAAACAAAATTATATCATCGGCGTACAGGGAGATTTTATGTTCTGTTGGTCCAACTTTAATTCCATATATTTGTGAATGTAAACGTATCGCTATCGCTAAAGGTTCAATTGCCATAGTAAACAGTAAAGGTGAAAGTGGACAGCCTTGTCGACATCCTCTATTGATTTTTATTGGTTTTGAAATATTGTTATTTGTTAGGATTTCTGCTGTAGCATTATTGTATATTATTTGAACCCATTTTATGAAATTATTTCCAAGTCCAAACCTTTGTAGGACTTCAAAAAGAAAGGGCCATTCAACTCTATCAAAGGCCTTTTCGGCGTCCAATGATAGGAGAGCTGTATCCGGTGCTTCTTTATTAAAATAAATAATATTAAATAGTCTTCTTACATTATGGAAGCCTTGTCTACCCTTTATAAAGCCATTCTGATCTCGATTAATAATATTTGGTAAAATTTCTTGTATTCGTCTTGCTAAAATTTTACAGATTATCTTAAGGTCGGCGTTTAATAGGCTTATTGGTCTCATATTTTCACATTTATTAGAGGGCTTACCTGGTTTTGGCAGCAGTATAATTAAGGCATTATTTATGTATGATGGTAAATTATTATTTTGAAATGCTTCTAAAACCATTTCCAAAAAAGGTTTTATTAATTTATTCTTAAATTTTTTATAAAGGTCAACTGGAAGACCATCTGGTCCTGCACTTTTTCCTGATTTCATATTATCAATGGCTAGCCCAACTTCTTCTTGACTAATTTTAGACTCCAATATCTCCCTGTTTTCATTTGGAATACACGGTATAGATAGTTTGTTCAAAAACCCATTTAGTTTTGTTAAATCAGGTTCATTTTTGGTATCATATAATTTTTCATAGTAATCTCTAAAGGCTCTATTAATTTCTAAAGGATCTATAACTACCTGTCCCTTACTTATAATACTGGTTATTGGTGTTTTAATTTCCAATTGTTTAATCTGCCATGCTAATAATTTTCCTGATTTTTCACCTTGTTCATAAAAAGATTGTTTCAATCTTAGAAGACTCGAGGCAGCTCTATTCGCTGATTTTTTGTCGTATTCAGCTCTCAAAATCAGTAATTCATTCTCCAACCTTGGATCTCTTCCTGCATACACTTTTTCCTGAAGACTTTTTATTTTATGTTCCAATTTAGCTCTCTCCTCTCGAGTCTTCTTAGATTTTGATCCTGTATAACTAATAATATGTCCCCTAATAAAAGCTTTGAAAGCCTCCCACTTTACACATGCTGATGTTTGTGTAGTATTGATGTCAAAGAACTCGTCTATCTGTTTTTCTATATACTTGACAAATTCCTCATCCTGAAGCCATTTATGCTGAAATTGCCATCTGCCTGATTCCTTTGTCAATTTTTTATCTACATATATTAGACAACAGGGTGCATGATCAGAGATCACGATGTTATCATAAAAGCAGTTTTGAATCTTGGACCTTAATTCTGTGGAAATCAAAAAATAATCAATACGTGAGAATGTCTTGTAGGTACTGGAATAACAAGAATAGGCTTTAACTTGTGGTTTCATTTCTCTCCATATGTCTAACAATCTCAATTCTTTCATAAAATGATTAATAGTCATCCTACATCCAATGTGCGTACAATCCAGTCCTGTTGATCTATCCACACCTGGATTCAATGTACAATTAAAATCCCCTGCTATTATATGTTGCCCTGTAAGTGATGATAAGATGAGAAATAAATTAGCAAAGAACTTCTGATCATCTATATTGGGACCATATAAGTTCACAAGATTTATATTTTCTAATAGCAAAGAACCTTGAATGATTACATATCTTCCAAATTTGTCTCCAATTACATTTTTCACTTGAAAAGGAACTGATTTATGTATGAGAGTCATAACTCCCCTGGCTCGGGATGAAAATGAAGAGGTGAATACACTTCCCTGCCATCTACTCCTAATTCTTTTAACATCCTCCTCTATCAGATGAGTTTCTTGTAAAAACACAATTCTTGAACCCATGTCCTTTATTTTATTCATAACTTGTTTAAGTTTTTTTAAATTTTGTAGACCTCTGCAATTCCATGAAGTTAAATTAAGATTAACACTTTGGTCCATGATCAATAGAGAGTTTGGGATTACCTTGCAGTGTAAACATGCTCATACAGAGAAGCAAAAACATGAGTGGTTGAACATTCATCCTACAAACTACACACAAACCAATTTCCCCTTCCCACACTTGTGGCAAACCCCCCAAAATCAAAAGAAAAATTCTGTCTCCCGATATAGCCATCGACCGTTCCACACCCACGGGGACCAGCCTAAGCCACTCCTTCTTCATCCTCCCAATCACCCTAACTCTACTGCTTTTAATGACGTAACATTAACTCTCCTCTGTAGTTTTCCAACTTAACTCCAAAATTTTTAACAACTTTGTACATCATAGTTTTTTTTGTTGTTGTTTGTTTTGTTTTTGTTTTGTTTTTTTAATATATAATACAATCTATATTTTGTAAACTTACTATTTACTTCAAGTCAGTCAGATGCCTGTGCAAATGCTTAATTATTCTACCTTATATTTTGTTCATGCTTAGCTCCCACCAGTCTCTTCTTCTTCTTTGATCTTCTTGATGAACTCCTGCGCCTCCTCTGGGGTCTTGAAGATGTGGGTTCTGCCCTCATACGTGGTCAGCAGTCTCGCAGGATAGATTACACCATGACGAATCCCAAGGTTGCGCAGCTCCTTACGTACGGGATCAAACTGCTTCCTCAATTGCTGGATTCCTGTGGCCAAATCTGGGTAGAACCGCACCTGCTGGTCCTGGTGTTTAATCTCTCCTTTAGCACGTGCAGCGTTGAAGATCTTCATCCTGTCTCTGTTGCTAAGAAACTTCATAATTAAGGTCCTCGGCGGTCCCTTATCTCTCCGTGGGCCAATACGATGTGCTTTTTCCAGAACCACTGCTGATTGCAACTCCTCGCTGCCCAGCACCTCCGGAATCCACTTTTCCAGAAAGGAACATACGTCCCGACCTTCTGATTCCTCTGGAAGACCCACCAACCTCAAATTATTCTGTCTCGACCGAGATTCCAAATCCAAAATATTATCTTCCAGAGATTTTTTTTTTTTTTCCAAAGTGCGCACCTTTAATTGAAGACGGGTGACGTCATCTTCAGCACTAGCGAGACGGAGCTCCATCTGCGCCGTTCGTTCTACACAGTCACCCAATTCCTTTCTTATTCCTTCCAACGCTGTCATAATCCCATCAAATCTAGAGGAAAAGTCCGCTCTCATTGAACTCATGGCAGCCATCAGCGCATCTGCGCCTCCCCGCGCAGACATCGCACCGTTGCCAGCCTCCTCCGCCATATATGGAGTTTTGTTTGCTGCGTCACAGACCTGAAAGTCCGTTAATTTGGACTGTTTCGGCGGCTCGCTTTTTCCTTTTCCTGGTTTTCCAGCCTTAGGCTTCGCCGACATATCCTCGCCCAAATGCTGAGATACGTTCTGTCCCAAATGAGAGAGTTATTTGCCGATTTTTTTTCTCCAGGAGCAGAGCAGAGCGAGACACGTCCGTCCTACGTGGCAGCCATAACCGGAAGCCGGTATGTTGGAATTTTATTTCTATTATGGAACAGATAAAATTAACTGATTTTGATTTGATCAAGTGTTAAAGCATGTGATGGATAATGCTTGTTGGAATATTTTAGGAATGCTATCTTCTTGGAACATAAGTCAATATTATACAGTAATAAGTGGCATTCAGCTGTTTGTTTTATGTCATTTAAGCACAGTTCTGGTACTTAAAAATCATAAAAACCCAGGAGCTTCGGGGGGCTTTGCCCCCCATCCCACCCCAGACCCCGCTGGGGGACTATGTCCCCCAGACCCCCTGCTGAATTTTCAGATAATTTCCCCAACTCCAAATCACATCGCTGGTTCGTGTTGGAATTCTGAGCTTTCGGTATTGTTTTCAGCGGAATTATGAGATTTTTATCGAAGGATCAGGAGTCATCAGTGCTAGAAATAGCACTCTCCTTTCAACCCAATGTCAACCTTCAACCCAATGTCTTTTTTTTTTCGGAGTTCAAAATGTTTTTGTTGCATGCAGAAATGTAATTTTGTTTTCTCTGCAGGAGTTCCCTGATTTCATAAATGCAACACATTATAGTTTGTTTATACATAGCATAAAGGGAAAAAAAGTTATATGCAGTGTTATTTCATTTTAAGTGTCAAAAGGGCCTGGACAGATCGCCAGTCCATCGCAGGGCCAACACAGAGAAACAGACAACCATTCACTCTCACAGTCAGACCTAAGGACAATTTAGAATCCCCAGTTGATGCCAATTAACCTAACATGTATGTTTTTGGCATGTGGGAGGAAACTGGAGAAATCCCGGAGTAAACCCACGCAGACACGAGGAGAACATGCAAACTCCACACAGATCACTGTTGGTCGGGGGCTGGGATCGAACCCAGGATCCCCCGGCCAAGGGTGAGTTGCTGTGCTGCCGCAGTGCTAACAACTTCGCCACCGCGCCACCCACAACCAATCCACTAGTTGTCAAATTGAGAGCCTGGAGAACAAGTGAAGGATACAGATTTATATTATATTAATACATTTGAACAAGGAGCATTATGAGGAAACAGGATGAAAAGTAGCTTCTTCTAAATAAAACTTTCATCTCTAATTTATGAAAATATCAGGAACTAAAGCTGTGTGATCACTGTTGAAAGTAGGAGATGGGTGATATTTTTCAGATTTAAACAATTTATGAATGTGCTGATAATTAAAACTATGCAAAAATTATGGTCAGATATTCAGAAATTTATTTTTCAGCACAAAACAATTTATAATATACAGTATATCTAACATTTATTTCATGAATGAAGCTATATAAGTGAAGCTATAAGCAGTTTTTTCCCACTGCTGTAGTAGGAATTCATTAATGCCACATAATATTCAGAGCTATGTACAGTATATAAAAAACTTTATAAGCAGCATAATCTTTATTTTAAAGGTCAAATTGTCGTTGCGGCTCTCAGCCACGTCTGTTTTAGTCGGAGACGGGCAAAACGGCTCTTCGGCTGGCAAAGGTTGCAGACCCCTGATCTAGGTCAATAGCCTAGGAGGAGGGACATTTTTTTGTGAAATCCTAAATGCCCAGATCTCCTGGCCTTTGCCAGTGACCTTGACCTCAACCTGAATGCAAACCTTTATGAGGATCATTGTGAGTGAGTTTGGTGAGAATTAAGGTAACTGTCTACGAGGAGTAATGATTTTTCTAAAATTCTGTACAGGTGCATCTTAAAACATTAGAATATGATAAAAAAGTAAACATATTTGAGTAATTCATTTCACAAAGTTAACCACTTGCGCTCCGTTGTTCCGCGGGCGGGCAAGTCTCTGCATCCTAGGGCGCACGAGGGCGCAGGAGTGCGCCCTCGTGCGCTCTTGGACGCATAGTCCAGATGGTGGTGATGTAGGTGGTGATGGCGTCCAAGCGCCACTGAAAAAAAAAGCGGCAGACACAGCTGCGAAAAGATTAGTTCATCTGATTGACCTCTCATTCGACTAATAAGAGCCTTGAATTGGGTTTCTGAAACCTTGAAGAACCAATGAACGAAAACCTAGGAAGTAAGACCCGCCTACTGTGAATGCAGGAGCCAATTGAAGCACAGAAGTTCGGGCTGGGTGAAGAGAGATTTACTGTTGCAGCTGATGAAAAAAAGGACGCTGGATGAACCTGCTACAGACCCAGCAGCATGGAGAACACCCACAAGTGGGACCTGCACTCATTCCAGCAGAATAGACGTTTAGGATTCTCTTCCGTCATCATAGCCCGACGGAGGCTGACGACAAAAGTCGTAAATCATTCGCCAAAACAGCAATAATGGAATTATGTTTTGACCGGGATCCACGAGCGGACCAGCGTCGCGTTCGTCTGAAAATGGGGAAGAGAAGTTCGCCAGGACTCTGCTGCTGTGAAGAGGTAAGGTGTTATAAGCTAAATTATTATTTCTCCCTGAAAATTGTAATCAAAAAATGACTTTTGACCAATCGGTACGTAAATTATAACTGTACGGCGCACAAAGAACGAAGTGCGTGCGCCGCGATAAACGGTTCATTTGCCGTGTTCGGTCCGGACCGTTAACGCCACCCCCCCCCCCCCCCCCCGCTGCAGAAGAGGAGCGGGGGGGGGGGGACGTTCACAGTCCGAACGCCCCCCGGTCCGCGGGGGGAAGCATATGAGTCTATTCCGTCCCGTCATGTAGCAATGGCCGTCCTCTGTAGCCCCCCCCCCCACACACACAGTAGCGAGGGGGGGGGGAAGCCGCTGTGACAGCGTTGCTGTGGAAACATGCAACGAGTGTAATCCGTCATGTAGCGAGGGCCGAACTCCGTCCTTTGTAGCGGGGGGGGGGGCAACCCCCCCCCCCACACACACAGACACAGCCCTGAATGTGACCTTTCATTAGAGCCCAAAATGAAGATTCTACATTGAATTATTCAAAAGTTACAGACGTTTTTCCAAACTGTGCCATTTGGCACAATTTGGCACAGTTCCAAAACGCCTGGGAACAGCCTGAGAACAAAGCTGTGTAAAACATTCATTTTTTGTGGTATTGTTACCAAATTTGGATCTCAGCTTGATAACACTTGGTTCTACATTTCTGTTGCATTTTCCAGCCGGATCGGACAGCTGTGTGTCATTTGCAAGCATTTGTAGCAAAAAAAACACCGTGGCCAAATTTATTTTCAAGTTCTGTATGTTTAGATGACTGTAACTCAGTGGCCGGAGCATGTAGAGAGATTATGTTTTTTTTGCCAAAAAATTCAAAGTGTTTTCTTTTAAATGAGACCAACCCCATGAAGATGCTGCAAAGGGTTGAAGAACAGCTTTCGATTTACTTTGGGCACGTTATTTTTTGGCATTTTTAGGAAAATTGCCCGGAGTGCAAGGGGTTAAACTCATACATAAAGTCATTACACACAGAGTGATATATTTCAAGCATTTGTTTCTTTTAATTTTGATGAATATGGCTTACAGCTAATCTTCTCCTTCCAACTGCTACCTTTAGGGGTCACCACAGCAGATCATCTGTCTCCATCTCACCCTATCCCTTGCATCTTCCTCTGTAGCACCAACCCTCTCCATGTCCTCCTTCACTACAGCCATGAATCTTCTCTGTGGTCTTCCTCTTTTCCTGATGCCGGGCAGCTCCATCTTCAACATCCTTTGTCCAGTATAACCACTATCCCTCCTCTGCACATGTCCAAACCATCTCGGCCTTGCCTCTCTTACTTTGTCTCCAAATCGCACAATCTGAGCTGTCCCTCTGATATACTCATTTCTAATCATGTCCTTCCTAGTCACTCCAAATGAAAATCTTAGCATCTTCAACTCTGCCACCTCCATCTCCATCTCCTGTCTTTTTGTCAGCACCCTCGTCTCCAAACCATACATCATAGCAGGTCTCACTACCGTCTTGTAAATCTTCCCTTTCACTCTTGCTGCTATCCTTCTGTCACAAATCACCCCTGACACTCATCTCCACCCACTCCACCCTGCCTGCACCCTCTTCTTCACCTCTCTTGTGCATTTTACATTGCTTTGCATGCTTGACCCCGGGTATTTAAAGTCATGTACTTCCACTACCTCTACTCCTTCCATCTTCACTGTTACACCTCCCTCCCTTTCATTTACATCCATGTACAGTATTCTGTCTTGCTTCTACTGACTTTAATTCCTCTTCTCTCCAAAGCATACCTCCACCTCTCCAAGTTCTCTTCCACCTGCTCCCTACTCTCACTACAGATCACAATGTTGTCTGCAAACATCATGGTCCATGGAGACTCCTGCCTGACCTCATCTGTCAACCTGTCAATCACCATGGCAAACAAGAAGGGACTCAGAGCCGATCCCTGATGTAACCCCACCCCCACCTGGAATCCATCTGTCACTCCTATAGCACACCCCACCACAGTCTCACTGTCCTCATACATGTCCTGCACCACCCTCACATTCTTCACTGCCACTCCTGACTTTCTCATACAGTACCACACTTCCTCTCTTGGCACCCTATCATATGCTTTCTCTAGATCCACAAAGACACAGTGCAACTCCTTCTGACCTTCTCTATACTTCTCCATCAACACTCTTAGAGCAAACATTGCACCTGTAGTACTCTTTCTTGGCATGAAACCATACTGCTGCTCACTGATTGTCACCTCTCCTCTTAACATGGCTTCAACAACTCTTTCCCATATCTTCACAGTGTGGTTGATCAACTTTATTCCTCTGTAGTTAATACAGCTCTGAGCATCAACTTTGTTCTTGAAAATTAGTATCAAAACACTTCCTCTCCACTCCTCAGGCATCTTCTCACTCTCCAAGATTGTGTTAAACAATTTGGTTAAAAAGTCCACTGCCATCTCTCCTAAACATCTCCATACTTCCACAGGTATGTCACCTGGACCAACTGCCTTTCCATTCTTCATTGTCTTCAAAGCTGCTCTCACTTCTGCCTTGCTAATCCTCGGGACTTCCTTGTTCACCATCTTTTCTTCATCCATCCTCCTCTCTCTCTCTCTCATTTTCTTTATTCATCAGCTCTTTGAAGTACTCCTTCCACCTTCTCAACACACTCTCGTCATTTGTTAGTACATTATCAATTCTGTCATTAATCAGCCTAACTTGCTGCACATCTTTTACAGCTCAATCTCTCTGTCTAGCCAATCGATTCAAGTCCTTTTCTCCTTCCTTAGTGTTTAGCTTCTCATACAACTCACTATATGCCTTTTGCTTTGCCACCTCTCTCTCTTTGCCATGCACCTAGATTCCAAATACTCCTGTCTACTTTCTTCATCTTCCTGACTATCCCACCTTTTCTTTGCTAACCTCTTCCTCTGAATACTTTCCTGTACCTCCTCATTCCACCACCAAGTCTCCTTGTCTTCCTTCCTCTGTCCACTGGATACAACACATACCTTTCTTACAGCTAATGAAAACCCAAAATTCAGTATCTCAGAAAAGTAGAACATTACAAAAGACCAATAAGGGGAAAGAAAGGATTTTTAATAGAACTGTTGGCTGACTGAAAAGTATGTCCAAGTACGCACTCAATACTTGGTCGGGGCTCCTTTTGCATGAATTACTCCATCAATATCTAAATATCTCTTTTATTTTATGTGTGTGTAAGAGAAGTAGGGGGTGGTTGTATGTGCCGGTGTGTGTGTGTGTGTGTGTGTGTGTGTTTTGTGGGTATGTTTATGGGAGGGTTGGAAGGGGTGGGGATGTATGGCGTGAATATACAGTCGTGAAAAAATTAGGACACCCCATTAAGCAGTCAATTCTTTATTAATAAATGTTCACATATCTATGTCTAACCTTGTTTTTGTTTTTATTTGCATTTTTAACATTTATTTTAGCCATTTTATGTGGGAATGAATATGGGGGTGTCCTAAAAAAGATGGGGGGAGTCCTAATTTGTTCCTCACCACTTTGTTTAAAATTACATTTTACAGAAAATTTTAAAAAGTCTTTAATTTATTTTTAATTGTTTAGTTGTATTACATGAATCTCCCAGTATTTTTAATCCATCCATCCATCCATCCATCCATCTTCTACCACTTTTCCGGAGGTCCGGGTCACGGAGGCAGCAGTTCAAGCAGAGAAGCCCAGACTTCCCTCTCCCCAACCACCTGCTCCAGCTCTTCAGAGAGGATACCAAGGCGTTCCCAGACCAGCTGGGAGACATAGTCTCTCCACCGAGTCCTGGGTCTGCCCCGGGGTCTCCTCCCAGTGGGACATGCCTGAAACACCTCAAGTGGGAGGCGTCCAGGAGGCATCCTAATCAGATGCCCATACCACCTCAACTGACTCCTTTCATTGTGGAGGAGCAGCGGTTCTACTCTGAGCTTCTCCCGGATGACTGAGCTCCTCACCCTATCTCTGAGGGTGAGTCCAGCAATCCTACGGAGAAAGCTCATTTCAGCCGCTTGCATCCGCGATCTTGTTCTTTCGGTCATTACCCAAAGCTCGTGACCATAGGTGAGAATAGGAACGTAGATTGACTGGTAAATCAACAGCTTTGCCTTAGAACTAAGCTCCCTCTTCACCACAACAGACCGGTACAACGTCCGCATCACTGCAGATGCTGCTCCAATCCGTCTGTCAATCTCTCGCTCCACTTTCCCCTCACTTGTGAACAAGACCCCAAGATACTTAAACTCCTCCACTTGGGGCAGGAGCCTGTCCCCAACCCAGAGAGGACAATCCACCTTTTTCCGGCTGAGGACCATGGACTCGGACTTGGGAGGTGCTGATTCTCATCCCAGTCGCTTCCCACTCAGCGGCAAACCGTCCCAGCAAGAGCTGTACGTCATTGCTGGATGAAGCCAACAGGACAACATCATCTGCAAACAACAGAGATGAGATCCTGTGGTCACCAAGCATGACACCCTCCATTCCCTGGCTGCACCTAGAAATCCTGTCCATAAAAATTATGAACAGGATCGGTGACAAAGGGCAGCCCTGGCGGAGTCCAACTCTCACTGGGAATGACTCCGACTGAGTGTTGGCAATACGAACCAAACTCTCACAACGGTTGTACAGAGACCGAATAGCTCGTAACAACAAGCCCGATACCCCATACTCCCGAAGCACCCCCCACAAAAAACCACGAGGGACGCAGTCAAATGCCTTCTCCAAGTCCACAAAACACATGTAAACTGGCTGGGCAAACTCCCACGAGCCCTCAAGAATTCTCGAGAGTGTAAAGAGCTGGTCCGATGTGCCACGGCCAGGATGAAAACCACATTGCTCCTCCTGAATCCGAGGTTCGACCAACGGCCGGCCTCTCCTCTCCAGTACCTTGGCATAGACCTTCCCAGGGAGGCTGAGGAGTGTGATCCCTCTAAAGTATTTTTAATATTGATATTAAATATCCAAATGTCCAAATATGTTAAAAAACACAGGCTTATACAGGATGTCCTAATTTTTTCACATGACTGTATGTAACTAAATGTGTCTAATCGATCAATATGGCGTGGCATGAAGGCGATCAGCCTGTGGCACTGCTGAGGATGGATGGATGGATGGATGGATAGACAGATAGATAGATAGATAGTAAATGGCATTCATTTACAGTACACAGCACTTTTTGCCATCTCTAGATGACCAAAGCGCTTTACAGATCCTGCTATCCACCCATTCACACACTGATGGCGGCAGAGCTGCCATACACAGGCGCTGGCCTGACCCACCAGGAGCAACTGGCGGTTCAGTATCTTGCTCAAGGACACTTCAACATGCAGACTGCAGACAGAGCGGGAATCATAGGCATAATTTATGGGGGAGATGGGGAGTTTCAATCCCCCCCAAAAATCAAATCCATCCAATATAACCCCCCCCCCCAATAATTATATAATTATAATTAATAAAAAATATCTACAAGTGAGTGAAGAAGTTGTTCATTTTTTCCATTTGCAAGCAACGAAAAGTAACATTTCTAGTAATTAAACAATGTAACCCCCCCCCGCAGACTTGGTATTGCCCAACTGGTCCATGCCTTTTCTGGTCAATACTCTTTGTATATTACTAATTATTACTACTATATTTGTAGTAGCGGCAGGTGAGGACGTTCGTTGACGCAGCAGGAGCATCTCACAAGTGAGACTGAATAAAAAGAGCTCCACAAGGGCAACAAACCATTTTAAATTGTTGGCTGTCAAATAAAAGGACAAATCTCTGTGTCCAAAAGGAGGTAAATATATTGCTGATGTAGCAGGTGAATTGTTGTCTGAAGTTAGCTGGTTGCTAGTTTGCTAACATGCGTTAAAGCTATGGGAGTACATCATATGTGCTGCCTGGTAGGATTTAGCTGATCTGAGAAACGATTAGCTCTTTTCATGCATATTTGGTCTTTACATTGTATTAATCATTCATGAAATGTGATCAAAATAGATTTGTTCATAAGCTGATGGAGTGAAATTTACATATGTTTCAGTGCTCATATAAATGTTAGCAGCTCCGAACATTTATCAAGGACAAACAAACTCTCTATACCACTGGTCCTTAAATATAAATGCCTTTAAATATTGCTTATCATCCCCACAAAATTCAAGCTAACCTTAAAGTGTTCTGTATTTTTAAAATGTCATGATTTTGATCATTATAAAACTCAATTAGAAAGCAAGTTTTACCACTTTCAATTATAGACTGTCACTCTGAAGGCTATTCTTAAATATCCACATTTAAAGAAATTGATTATTTTCCCTGCAGATCATTTTCTGATCTTCTATCATCTGTTAAAATACCACAGCTGCACAAAGGAGTACCTAAATGAATATATCAGAAATAAACACCAAATAGATGAATGAAAGAACAGATGAATTTCATCGGCCTAAACTTTTTAAAATATCTCATTAAGGAAAATACAGCACTCTAAATTTTATCCATATGCATAATGTGTTAAAATGAGTTCAAAAGCACTGCAATACAGCATCATGGATTTATTTGGAATTTAATTATTGAGCTTAAATAAATAAAAAAGTTTAAGCTTAAAATCACATTTCTAGTTTTCTGTTCCCATTTTATTTAATCACAAGACAGCATTAGGCAGTGATCAAACACTGAGATATTGATGGCTTATTATCATCACTGTATAGTGATTTAGCAGCTACTATAACAAGATTCATCACCTTAACGCCATACCTTTTTAGATTGTTGATGTTTAAGGGTCCATTTGCAGTAAAAGGAGTGCTAAAAAATAATTTGATAAATAAAAAGTTGCAATGCTTCTTCCAGCACTTTTTTTTCTTGCAGCATTTGTCATCTCCTCCAGCCTGTTGCTTTTCCTGTATGGCTACTCCAGTACTCAATATACGTGTGTATACTGTATATATATTATATATCAACTAAAAGCATATTATAAACCCATTTAAAGTTAGAGCTGTCTTCACTACCAACTTTTGGGGCTGTGAATATTGTGTCCAATCTTTTTTCTCCCTTAATAAACTTCATCAGTGTTTTATGTAGCACTGTGACGTTTCTAATGTCATTTTTTTGTGTGTGCAACATTTTTGTCAGTTTACCAGATTTTCTTGTAAATCAGAGACTTTTTTCTTGTAAATTTGCCTTATTTTTTTTTATCAAAATGCAATATTTCCCCCATGTTGTTTTCCACCTAAATTCACAGTTTCTCAAAAATGTAGCATTTTTCTCAAATTTGTACTTTTTGTCATGGAAAATAAGCCTTTTACCATACATATTTGCAAAATCATTTAAATTTCTGAATTTCTGAATTTTTTCTTTTTTTTTGGCTATCATCAAGTTCCTACTTTCTTCTTGTGAATTTATACTATTTTCTCCTAAATTTGCATGTTTTTTTCTGGTAAATATGGTAAAGGTAAATTTGTTATTTACCTTTTTTGGGGTGTGTGTGTGTGGGGGGGGCAAATACCTGAATCCTAAATTTGAAAACTGAATGTCATTTTAGTTTTTAGTTTTCAAATTTAGGATTCAGGTATTTGACGCCCCCCCCCCCCCAAAAAAAAAAAAGAAAAAAGAAAACTGAATGTCATTTTAGGGCAGCGCAGTGGCGGAGTGGTTAGCACTGTGGCAGCACAGCAACTCACCCTTGGCCGGGGGATCCTGGGTTCGATCCCAGCTCCTGACCAACAGTGATCTGTGTGGAGTTTGCATGTTCTCCCCGTGTCTGCGTGGGTTTACTCCAGAATTTCTCCGGTATCCTCCCACATGCCAAAAACATGCAAGTTAGGTTAACTGGCATCAAACTGGGGATTCTAAATTGTCCTTAGGTATGAATGCGAGAGTGAATGGCTGTCTGTCTCTCTGTGTTGGCCCTGCGATGGACTGGCGATCTGTCCAGGGTGTACCCTGCCCCCGCCCAAAGATGCTGGGATAGGCTCCAGCCCCCCCGCGACCCGAAAAAGGATTAAGTGGAAGAAGATGAATGAATGAATGAATGAATGAATGTCATTTTAAATAAAATAAATGTATAGACAATGAAGCCAGAGTAAGTTTTTAATACCAGGATGGTTTAGTCACAAATCTACTCACAGATTTGCTATTATTTCATGAATGAAACAGCACACCTAAGGTGTGGTGTGCTGTGTTCATAATGGCTCTGCAGGCAGAATTTCTGTTACTTTTGTCATAGTCTAACTAATTAAATCCCTGTAGTGTCCTTACTTCATCTGCTTGGTAAGAAAAAGCCACATGGTGGCAAGTGGTGATATCATAAATTAATGAAAAAATATTAGTCCTGTCAGAATAAATATGTTAATCACCACAACTGATTAATGACAAAATAAAATGAGGTAAGAATAATGGTGATTAAGCCTCATTCAGCAGCTAGATTAACCTCGGATAATACTGATTGCACTGTTAAGATGCTATTAAGAGGGAAGAAGGGCAAAAATGTAGCATGAATTACATCCTCCAAAACTGTCCATGAAGTACCTCTTTTAAACCATTTGAACATTAACTGAGCCTTTTTATATCAGGAGAAAGTATGTGGCAGTAGCATGGTGAACCAAGAGGAGAGGAGGTAAAGGTAACCAGAGAGGCACAGGAGGCACATATAGCCAGGTAACAATAGTCAAAACTTGATTTCTGCCAGTGTTGAAATATTTAACACATAATGCATATTAAGTAGGCCAGCTGCTTCATAGTGGCATAGACTATTACAAGGCTGAATATAGATTTGGTAAATTAGGGAAATAATTTTTACCTCCGCCAGGCCGCAGGCCAGGAGGTTATGTTTTTGCCGGGGTTTGTCTGTCTGTTTGTCTGTCTGTCTGTTGGTTAGCAAGATAACTCAAAAAGTTTTTGACCGATTTCCATGAAACTTTCAGGCGTTGTTGGAAATAGTACAAGAAAGAACTGATTAAATTTTGGGGATGATCTGGATCACCGTCTGGATCCAGGAATTTTTTAAAGGATTCTTTAACATTGTGAGATAGGGCCATTTTCAACATGTGTGCAGGCGCAACGGAGGGCGGTGGTCGTCGTGTCTGACGAACACGAACTCCGCGTTATTCAAACTTTTAGGCACAAAAGCACACGGAAAACAGTGGTGGGCCGGGCCCGGCAGCGTGCCTGTGTTTGCGCTACGCTGCAAAAGCTGAGACGGGCAGCTGTCCGGTGCGGGATTATTTGGCAGAAATTCCCCGGGCAGCCATAGGGGCGGCGCAAAAACAAGCTCTCTGCCGGGGAAGATTCCAAATCCTCTTTTGGCGCGGAGCGCAACCCCAATAAAACCCACGGCAACCTGTCTACCCAATTTGCATCCGTCAGTCAACCCCTGAGTGCTGCTTTCAGTGATCTATGAAAACGCTCGCATAACCCATTGGCCTGTGGGTTGTACGCGGTTGTGCGATGAATTGCAACGCCCGCAGCCTGGGAGTTTGGAGATGGAGGAGATGGACACAACAGCAACACTTGAGTTTATTACCTCCACCAAGGAGGTAATGCTTTTACTGGCATTTGTCTGTCTGTCTGTCTGTCTTTTACCAACATAACTCAAAAAGTTATGAACGGATTTTGACGAAATTTTCAGGAAAGGTGTGTAATGGCACAGGGAACTGATGATTAGATTTTGGTGATGATCTGAGAGTGCATACCTCCACCAAGGCCTTTGTTTGTATTTGTGCAGCAGGATTACACAAAAACTACTGGATGGATTTGGATGAAATTTTCACCAGAGGTGGTTCTTGGCCTACAGAGGAACCCATTACATTTTGGTGATCATCTGGGAATGCATACCTCAGCCAAGGCTCTTCTCACAGTGTGTCAGCCACAAAACTCCAAAACTAATGGACAGACTTGGATGCAATTTTCACCACAAGTGGCGATAGGCCTACACACAAGCCCATTACATTTTGGAGGTGATCCATGAGAAACGGAAGGAGCCTTGGCGGAGGTATGCGCTCTATGAGTGCTTTTCTACTTATAACTGTTACTAATATGGGGATGCCTAAATAAAGGGGTAAATTAGCCTTGTCCTTTTATCAAAGTTAATGATTTTGCACTCTTCCTCCACACTAGGATACATACTGTATACTGTCATTTTTTGCTTAAAAAAGTCCTTTTCCTTTAAAAATGAAAAAGAGGACATTGGAGACAACTGCCTGTACTCATGATGTGACAGTCCTATAATAAAAAGATTTTTTTTAATCCTTATATGGGCAGAGATCTCAATCCCCCCAATGTTTGAAACAAAGTTACGCCCTTGGTGGGAATCGAACCCCTGACCCTGCGCCATAGCCGCCCCCAGCTGTGGCGCAGGTGGCTTGTGCAGCTTGCGCCCTCTGCATAGTATATTCACGATACGGTAACTCACTTCTGTGTAATATTGTTTAATTAAAGGTGTAGTGTGACCGACTACTGACCGAAGGGTCATGGGTTCGATTCCAACTCTGTCTGCAGTCTGCATGTTGAAGTGTCCTTGAGCAAGACACTGAACCCCCATTGCTCCTGGTGGCCAGGCTAGCGCCTGTGTGTGTATGGCAGCTCTGCCGCCATCAGTGTATGAATGTGTGCATGAATGGGTGGACAGCAGGATCTGTAAAGCGCATTGGTCATTCAGAGATGAGAAAAAGTGCTATATAAGTGAACACCATTTACCAATTATTGTACAGTGAAATGGTATGTGGCAGAAGTGATTTCCTGTACCGGGCTTATGAAGGCCCACGTTGCTTTGATAGCGGCTTTCAGCTTGTATGCATTGTTGGGTCTGGTGTCTGGTCTTCCTCTTGGCAATACTCAATAGATTCTTTGTGGGATTTAGGTCAGGAGAGTTTGCTGGCATCAAGCACAGTGATACCATGGTCATTAAAGCAGGTTTGGCTTGGAATGAGCCAAAAATGGGAATTTTAGGAAAATGTACTCTCCAAAAGATTTTTCTAAGATCATAAGCCACTTATAAAGAAGTTGAACAGTATTTTTTGGGCAGCTTGGTGGTGCAGTGGTTAGCATTGTGGCAGCACAGTAAGAAGATCATGGGATTGATTCCACCCCTGACCATCGTGGGTTCGATCCCACCCCCTGACCATCGGTGACCCTTCTGTGTGGAGTTTGTATGTTCTCCCCGTGTCTGCATGGGTTTACCCCGGGGTACCCCGGTTTCCTCCCACAGGCCACAAACATGCAAGTTAACTGGAGACTCTAAAGTGGCCCTAGGTGTGAATGGTGAAGGGACTGGCGCTGTATTGTGGCTGCCTCATCCATCCAGGTGGATGCCCTGAATGTCCCTCTGGGACTAATCAAGTATACAAAAAATTTTTTTTGACTGAAACCATTTATTTAACAATAGACATTGGCACTCCACGAATTAAATCCAGCACACTTCATGCAAACAATGTATCAGCTACAGTGAAATTATGCTTAATGTTTTAATCTAGCAGTTGTTCATGTTAAGTAAAAACTGATTCAGCGTCTAAACACTTTATCTCTCACTTCAGATGCTTCCAGAAAGTTTTTCCTTTGTTTCTATGATATCAGAGAAAGTTTACGGCTGAGTCGCCTCTTTTTAAAATCTGGGACCAGCCCACCCATGAGAACAGGCCTCAGCTAATGGATGATGGATTATGATGAGGAGTAGCTGGGTGTTTGCATGACTGTAAGAATGGCTAGGAGTGCTGTCCATTATTTATCATTACTTTCCAGAAGGTCCTTTACTGTACATGTGAAACCTAAAAGTGGCTCTATCCAAGCCATGAAAAGAAAATGCTCTAGTGGGCACAAACCATGAGCCCAATATTTCTCAGCTTTGCGCTTTGGACTCAACAACTCTGTGGTGCACACCTACGTCAGATTTTTCATAAAAGAGCATAAATCAGGTTCTAGATCGGACACTGGTCTGTGCATTGTGCTGGTACAAAAGAGGCATCTGAAATCCCTCGGCAGAACTATAAATTTCATCGGCAGCATTCTCTCAAGGGTTCCCCTCCAAACTCCAGATCAAAGCCTTTCCTTCTGCAACCCTGGAGCTGCACAAGCATACAAACATCGCCATATATTTCTCTGGGGAACAACACTGTGTTGCGAAGCAGGAAACCCATATCACCAAGAGATGGCACAAAATTACTCCCACGGTTGTGTACTATGGAGATCAAATTCCCCAGGGACATACATATATACTGTACGCTATTTCTGTTCTCTGGGTCACCTGAGATGGGGTTTTCTCTTAAGTTTGTCTAAGAGCCACAAGACTGAAAAAAAAAAAAAAAAACAATCTGGAAAAAAATCCTGGAGTTATGTGCAGACTTGTTTTTAATACTAACTAATCTGACACATTGATCAGAGCAAATTAATTCTCGGCGGTGGGTGGACTTTCACTTAAACTTTCCACACTGGCTATCAGGCAGTCATTCATTATGAAATTGAGCCATTTCATTATGCCTTCATCCTTTGGGCTATTCATTCATTCAATATTAATATTCATGAAAGATTGGGGAGGGGGGGATCAACTTTATATGATTCTGTTGATGATCTTTTTAATTAAGATTCAGGGAAAAAAAATGTAAATTACCCCTGGAACTATATCAGAAATACTGGGTAGGATCAAGCCCACTGAGCATGAATATTCACATATGTCCACACATGCACGCACGCAAGCACAGACACTTGTGTTAAAAGAAAAATCTCAGAATAATGCACTGAGCAGAAAAACACGCATCACTGGCTTCATACCAAACACGCACAATAAGATCAGTTTTTCCGACTCACCCTTTCCAGGTCTTGTCGGAGGTGTGTGAAGAGTTTGAGGCGTCTGTAGAGGACGTCCTGCTCCTGCTGGGCCAGGTTGTCCACCTCGTCCCGCTTTAAGGTCACCAGAGGTTGATTGAAGTTCGCTTTCCTCTTCAACTTCCAGAACTGGTATAAGAAGTCCACCTTAAAAACAGAGGCATAATGTGACTAGAGCATATATGGTTATATTACAATGGATGTATCACAATGTTCTGTTGTAACACTGGGCTGAAACTTGAGGCAAAGAAAAGCTATAAGAGCAAAGAAAATGAGGATTCTTTATGCCATCGCTTTACTTTGCTGAGGCCAGTCTATGTATGTAAACATACAATAAGTGGTAATGCATTCACAAAGTTTTCCCTTTTTCTTGCTTTTATTGTCAACCTGTGACAACTTAAATAAAATGATCTGACTCATTCTTACAGCAGATTTATGAAGATTAATATTTCCTTCACTTGACTGTAAAATCATTGTTCACAGTCATATATATACTGTTAAACTGGTATATGCACATATTCAACGTGAGTAATGTTTAAACTAATGAGCTCAGAATAGGATTAAGTTGTTAACTCTGACTCCAGAAAACTTAATGAAAGAAGACATTTTTAATAGTTTGGCTGTATGAACAGTAGCCACACCTCACTGTTCAGAGCTTCTGTTTGTGAGGGACAACCAATCAGATGAAACTCTGGAGAAGAGCTGAAACTAGACAGCTGATGAACTTAAAAAAAAAAAAAAGAGAGCTCTTTCTCTCCACCTCATAGTTCAACAACCCGTGTGCTATGATGCTCTGCTGCATGCCGCTGTTGTTCTTGCAGCTAGTGTTTGGATAACTGCTGCGTCTCAGCGTGAGTGAGCGTTGCTTTCTGACCTCTTTCATCACCCACTCAACCATCTCTGTGCTTTGTATTTTTACCCAAGTCACTTTTCTGAAGGAATACATTATCTTTGATTCACACACATGCTCTGTCACACAGAGCTGCACATGTGTATACCTGCAATCAATTTTTCCAACTTTGCATGTGTTGGGCACGGCCTCCATGTTGTTCTACTTGGCTTTATTTGACTATATGTTGATACTGTACCTGCAATCACAGGTGGCACTCCTTGGATTTTAGAGGTATATTAATGTTACAAATGCATGTTCGCAGTTGAAAGTTATTTAATGAGAAAATTCCTTTAATTAGCCACCACACAACTTAAAACAGCAATTTTAACTTAACATACTGTACAAAACCGGAATCTGCAGCACAATTTGTGACTTTTACCTTTTAATGCCTGGTGCAGTCTCATAAATATATATATAGATATAGATATCGATATATCGATAGACAGATAGACCCATATGGTTTTAAGATACTGAAATCCTGCCCATATTGTCTACCTGTGATCTACAGGGCTGAGGTGAGCCCTCTGAATTCTACTGCATCCACCAAATTTTGGAGTCCAGGGGCGGCAGTGAATTTGGCTCTTTCATATCAAAAAAAATTATATTAAAAGTTTTAGAAGTCACCCTCCGCAATGAAGGCTCTACCTACTCACAAACAATTATACTGATATTTATATACCTAAGAATATGTCGCAATTTGTGCTGGGAATATTAACACGTTAACACAATAAATTATGGTTGCCCCATCAGAGGATTAAAAAATGTTAACACAAATTAATACCCCCACGGAACCTCCTGTTATAGAAGAACTTAAAACGTGCGACAACTGTTCCCTTGGACAGTCTTTAGCGCGATTCGCTTTTTTCCCCCCAACTCAGCCAGGCTGAACTTGTTCAGAACTCGAGTGAACGAGGGAACAGATCAAAGTTTTGTGCTTGAATTATACAGCAGTTTGAAAATTAAAACACTAACGACTCAAAAACAGTAACATCTGATCATTTAAGCTTATGTCACGTGACATTATTATTTCTGATGTGCTGTATGCTTCACTTATTTTATTAATTTATCATGTTGAGCTGTTATTTTTTTTTTAAAGTCAAGCCAATTTATTCATTAATGTCAGTCTATTACCTGTCAGTGATATTAATTATACCATGGTGTGACACAGATTAACTTAATTTCAAATAACTTCTAACGTCCTGTAGAGACATCACTAAGTTGATATTTATTTGCTTACTTTCTAAAGAAAAGCTGATGTGATGCTGTGAAAAAAAAACACAAGGTTTTTTTTTTTTAAAGAAAAAAAAACAGAGCAGTTAATGAAACTGAGGGGGTGGGGGCAGGATAGCTGTAATAATTTGATTATGCTCATCTTTAAAAATGCTCCATCACATCTGTAGTGATAATAAGATTTTTCTAGCATCTTTTCTTGTTTGTTTCTGAGGTCCAGGGCAGTGATTCTGCAAGAACAACAGTCAGCTGTCAGGAGGTGTGAAGATAACAAGATGGACTCAAGATTTATAAAATAAATGATTTTTGACTGAAATGACTACAATAAAAAAAAGATTGGATAAATACTTTCATTCACTGTGATTTTTTTTTTACAATAATTTACTTTGGAAATTATAACAAGCTGAATAAGAATATTTCAAATTTAATATGAAACTACTAGTGCATTTTAATAAATTAGAACATTGAGAACAAGTTAATGTTTTTTGCAAGATAATTCCAAAAGAAACTTTCATACATTTATTACATGCAGAGTGAAACATTTGAAACCTGAGTTAATTATTGATGATTATGGTTATAGTTTTTGAAATTAAAATACAATAAATTATTTTCTATTTCACTGAGATGAACTGGTACAACTTAGATGAAAGGTGAACATGGAATCTGTTCTAAAGCTGCTGAAAATAATTGAGGGTCATCACCCTACAGTACAGGACTGCAGCCTAGTTTCCAAAATTAAAAACTAAATGTCAAGAGATGATACAAGGCATAACATCTAATTATTTGGCTACATAATGGTAATAAATGATCATAAATAATAACAGCAAACTGTCATATTTTCCACTGGTCATGTTGTGGGGCCATGGTGTGGGACTTCTCCACCCACAGAAGGCAGCTGGGGAAGGGGGGAACAATGGACCGAAACAGGAGGTGTCACCGGGGGGTATCAGACGGGATAGTAAGGACTATGCGCCCCCCGGGAAGAGGAGTAAATGCTGGAGCCACTGGAAGGAGAAGGGTGTGAGAGCGGCGTCGGCGTTATGTCATGTTAATGTGCCACACAGGCTTTGTTTTAAACACAATGTATGATGGTCGGAAGTTCTGGGTCTCAATGCATGGTATAAAAGACATAAAAGAGGAATGCACAGAGACCCGGAAGCTCTTTTACTGCAAGGGCAAATGCAATCAGGGTAGACCAAGGCTCAGATTTAAAGACACTGCAAAAAGAAACTTGAAGAAGTTGGACCAGCGGAAGGCTAAGGACAGAGCTGTGTGGAGGAATCTGATCAGACCTAAATGAAACAGTCATTGTCGCCCACGACAGACTGCTATGATGATGATGGATGTTGGACATGGAATAAAGTTTCTGTCATCCACCTCGTTGCCTCGCCTGCCTCCTTTCTCCACACTGGTGACCCAAAGACGTGCCATGGAAAGCGAGCTGAGCACCGCCCCGGAGACTACCTGGAGGGAGAGCACCAGCGCTGCGTGCGTGGTCTCAGTCAAGCTCCCAGACTTCTGGCTTCAACCAGAACTCTCAGCATGCAGACAGTGGCACCGGCATCTATGAGGGACTCCAGCGAGGTCGAGGAGCCGTTTGTAGTAGCCGGGACGGACACCAGGGGACAAAGGAACAGGGCGATCTGTTTTTATCATCACCTTTTCGGCTCGAATGCCCAACGCTGCCTGTCGCCATGCCAATTCAAGAAGATGGGAAGACGGCACGTTCGGAATTCAGTGGCAGCTGCAACCAATGGTGACAGGAACAGACTGCTTTATGCCACGGACACACGTTTGGGGAGACGGTTTTTGGTGGACTCCGGCTCCCACAAGAGCCTCATCCTGCCAGTCAACGCAGACAGGGTGGCAGGATGCAGCGGTCCCGAGCTCACAGCCGCCAACGGATCCACCATCAGGACATTTGGGGAGCAGACACTGACGATATGCTTACACGGATGCAACTTTCAGTGGGACTTTGCGATAGCTGCATGTTCCGGCCCCAATTTAGGCGCAGATTTTTTATGTGCTTATGGGTTGTTAGTCGATGTTGCTAGGAGATTAGTGGATGCTCGCTTTTACCTCACTGCCCTGTACAGCTCGGGAAGCTGGGTTGACAACACTGGCTAACGATATAGCTCCAGGGGGTGAGTACCAACATTTGCTCACACAGTTCCCAGCACTCACGGTCCCGACTTTTTCGGCTACGGTAACGAAACACAGGGTTGAACACTTTATAACGACAAAAGGCCTGCCGGTGTTCGCATGGCCTCGGCGTTTGAACGCAGCGAAACTGGCGAGTGCGCGAGAGGAGTTTGCCAAATTAGAACACTTGGGCATTGTCAGGTGCTCCAACAGCCCGTGGGCATCCCCGCTACACATGGTGCCTCAAGCTGACGGGTCATGACGGGTCGTGGCGACCGTGCGGTGATTTCCGGCGCTTGAATAACGCCACAGAACACGATCGTTATCCCATTCCGCACATCCAGGATTTTTCCGTGCACCTGGCTGGGGCACGTGTTTTTTTGAAAGTGGATCTGGTCCGCGGACACCATCAAGTCCTGGTGCACGCAGAAGACGTTCCAAAAACAGCGGTAATAACTCCTTTCGGCATTTTTGAGATTTTACACATGCCGTTCGGATTAAAAGGCATGGCGCAGACCTTCGAGTCCAGCCTTTTACAAACGCCAAAACAGCGTTTGGGGATGCCACGTTGTTAGCCCACCCGGATCCGTCTGCACAGATAGTGCTCACTACGGACGCGTCTGATGTTGCCATAGGGGCAGTGGTGGAGCAGTACGTCTCAGGTTCGTTGCAGCCGCTCACCATTTTCAGCCAAACTTTGCGTGACAACAAAAGCAAATACAGCACGTTCGATAGAGAATTGCTGGCTCTACACCTGGCGACGTGCCATTTCTTTTGGTTAGAAGGGCGCGAGTTCACCGCGTTCGTGGCCCATAAGCCGCTGACGTACATGATGGCCAAGGTCTCGGAACCATGGTCGGCCCAGCAGCAACGGCATTTGGCCGTGATTTTGGAGTTTACTACCAACATTCAACACGTCGTCAGTAAGCTCAACATCGTGGCCGACTGTCGCGCGCGTTAGTCTCCCCGGTCTACATGGGAATAGATTTCCTTGCGATGGCCGCGGAGCAAGCCGGGGACACGGACATTTGCGCACTCCAGTCTGCGCCTACTGGGTTAAGGCTGGAGAGCAGGGCGGTGCAAGAAGGGTGCCCTCCCTTACTCTGTGACGTCTCCACTGGCCACTTGTGCCTGGTGGTGCCAAGCTCTTGGCGCCGTTGCGTTTTTGAGTCGGTCCACTCCCTTTCGCATTCGGGAGTGCACGCTTCGGTGAAGCTAGTGGGGGTGAAATTCATCTGGCCACGCTTGCGCAAGGACGTGAAAGAGTGGGCTGCAGCTTGCATCGCGTGCCAGCGTGCCAAAGTGCACAAGCACACCAAAGCCCCCCTCGAGCCATTCCAAATCTCGACCAGGAGGTTCAACCACGTCCACGTGGATTTGGTGGGACCCCCCCCTGCCGTTGCAAGGTTTCACGCACCTTTTAACAATCGTGGACCGCACCACACGCTGGCCTGAAGTGGTCCCGCTAGCTTCTATCACGTCCACAGAAGTGGCTTGTACTTTTTTGTCGGTTTGGGTTGCACAGTTCGACACTCCGTTGGACATCACTTCCAACAGGGGTCCACAATTTGTTTCGGAACTCTGGTCAACGATGGCCCACCGTACTACTGTGTACACCCCCCAGGCTAACGGGTTATGCAAGCATTTTCATAGGTTGCTTAAAGCAGCGCTCAGAGCTTCACTCACGGATGAAAATTGGGTCGACCGCCTGCCCTGGGTTCTTTTAGGATTGCGCTCTGCACCTAAGGAGGATTTGGCAGCCTCCCCAACAGAACTCGTTTTTTCTCAGCCGCTACGGATCCCCAGAGAGTTTTTACTGGAAAACCCCACACCCGAGGCTGATCCACCTGCGCAATTTTTGCACAGTACGGAGGCTTTTAATGTACCGGGTCCAGCCCACCATTGTTTTCCCCGCACCTTCGTCCCAAAAAGCTTGCATAACGCCAGTTTTGATTTTGTTAGGCACGATGTGCACCGGACCCTGCTGTGCCCACTGTACGACGGACCATTCAGGGTGTTGGAACCTGGGGCGAAGCATTTTGTGTTAGACTTGGGGGGACGTAGGGAGACTGTCTGCATCGACAGGCTGAAGCCTGCTTTTGTGGTGGCAGACGAGCAGGTGGTGTTGGCCCAAGCTCCCTGGTGCGGATGCCCACCGTTGGTGGCTCTGCAAGTTGGTGATCTCTCGGCAGGGACCTGCGCTCTCAAAGCTGATGTGTTTTCTCTCCCCCTCCCTTTTTCCCTCCACAGACTGACGAGCCCTCCTGTACACCCCGCCAGCAGGGTGGTTCGACTGGATCGGCGACCTCCCGCTACAGCCACTATGGGCACCAGCTCAAGCCCAAAGGATGGGGGGGGGTTAGTGCCCTTTCTGGGTGTTCGGGGGGGGGGGGGGTCATGGTATGGGACTTCTCCACCCACAGAAGAAGGCAGCTAGGGAAGGGGGGAACAATGGACCGAAAGAGGAGGTGTCACTGGGGGGGTATCAGATGGGACAGTAAGGACTATGCGCCCCCCAGGGAGAGGAGTAAATGCTGGAGCCGCTGGAAGGAGAAGGGTGTGAGAGCGGCACCAGCGTTATGTCATGTTAATGTGCCACACAGGCTTTGTTTTAAACACAATGTATGATGGTCAGAAGTTCTGGGTCTCAGTGCATGGTATTAAAGATGTAAAAGAGGAAGGCACAGAGACCTGGGAGCTCTTTTACTGTACTGTATGTTGGCGATGGAATAAAGTTTCTGTGTCGTCCATCTCGTTGCCTCGCCTGCTTCCTTTCTCCACAATGTAATGAATGAATGAAAGAATATATTTTATAGTTCAATCTAATTGATATACAAATTAAAAATAACTACAAGTAATTTATGTATTTTGTGGCATTAATTTGCCTTAATTTAACTGTTGTTTACCTACTGCATATGTGTTGAAAAAAAATAACTTATTGTGTATTGCGCCAATCCCACGCTAACTCCACCCCCCACCCCCGGCGATTAATCACAGTTAATCATTTTAAAAGATTCCAATCACATTTAATCAAGATTAATTATTGGAAATGGGTGTGATTAATTAGTTGATTTTTTTAAATCAATTCCCAGCATGAATCCCAATATATACAGTAACCCTCTATGTTTCAAATTATACAGTATATACCTTTGCATATACTTGTATTCATATGATTAAATTTTGGATAAAGGTATTTTCAGATATTCACATGTGCAGGCCTGTGTGACTGGGGTTTTATCACAGTCAGTAACAAGTTTGTGATGCTGTTCTCTTATTTTGTTCAGTCCTGTACCTGGGAGATGGGCAGCCCCAGGTTCTCTGCGACCTCCCTGGGATCCACCAGTCGGTAAAACTCGTCCTCCAGTTCCTGAAGCTTCTGTTTCCTCTGGCTCACCTTCTCCCTCTCCAGCTGGTCCCGTTCGGCTCGCTCCGACGCCGCCACTGAGACCAGGTGTGATACTGACCTCTGCTCTGGGTCAATGCCGCCGTTTGTTTCGTGTTGTTGGTCCGGCCGATGCTCAGCAGAGACTCCAGTGGTGGCCCAGTTGGGTCTGGTCGCACCGTTGGCAGTGGCGGGATTGCCGTTGGTCAGACTGGTGAAGGTACTGTTGGTGGATGCACTGCCATTGTTGGTTGTGCAGCTATGCTCCAGGCAAAAGGACTTGAAGCGCACCTCGTCGTTCTCAGCCAGGATGGTCTTCATCTCCAGGCCGTGGTCGAAGGCGCACGTCACATGGAAGGCCACGATACAGGAGGGCATGGAACACTGAGGAGAAAAGATGGAGAGGAAATGCAGCTGAGAGCAGAAACACTCAAACTCCCATGCAGAACTGTGCTCAATTTCCTAGACACGCTGTCATAACTATTTGTTTTAAAGTGTCATTTTCACTCCATTTATTGTGTTATCAACGTTTAAATGTAAGTGCAGCGGAGCAGGAAGACAGGCCGAGTCACAACAAACACAGTTCCCCCATTTACGGCTGACATTCTGGTAACTGGGGGTATGCTCGTGTGTATATATATATGTGTGCGTGTGTGTTTTCTCAGTGCTATCCATTACAGGTCAGACTAAGAGCTGACCTCCTGCTGAGTCCCTCCAGGCATAGTGTGATCGTGCACCTGAGAGTGTGTGTAAGCCCCGGTGGCCATGTGCTGTCATCACCGTGTGCACAGATAATGTGGGATGGCACTTTTCAGAGTTCAGCATTAGGTAGGATGCTTCTTCGTGATTCTCTTGAGGAGTGTAGTGATAGAAAAAAAACCTGACCAATCCATCTAGAAATCAGCTTTAATTTACCATTTCCACAAACTGTTTCTTAGTTCCTCTTTTACTGCTTTACAAAACTTCTTTTAGCCTTTCCTTCCAAAAAAGTTGTCCCGTCTTGATTAGCACTGGGCTTCTGAACACTTTTATCGGAGTTTAAATGAAAAAACAAACAAACAAACAAACAAACAAAACAGAATATCCAGTACTGTTCTATTAACAGTCTGCACTACTCTTAATCTCTTCTCTCAATGTCACCAGCTTAAATGAACCAGCACTAAGAGGTAAGTACATAGAAATCTGTATCTCAGTGATTCTGAGAAGGTCCAGCTCATGGTTTGGAAAGTTCTATTATGGGAAGAGACACTTTCAGCAATTTTTGGGCCCAAAACATCTGCTTGGAGTCTTGAAATACTGGAGCAAAAGCCAAGTTGTAAGAATTGACAGCCCTGTCCCCATTAGTAAGAAGATGTTTTTCTCTCTCTTAAAGGGGTCATTGACTGAAACATGTTGTGTTTGTAGGTTTTAACTGTCTCAAATGTGTTAACTGGTCACATAATTAGCCCAAAATTTTCCAGTCAATAATCTGCTTGGAAGGCACACTTTATCTAATTTTTCTCTCAGAGAAAATCCCAAAAACACTTTTTGACTCTTCCAGGTAAGTTTCCTTCGTCAAGTCTTGAAAAAGTCCACCCACTGCCATCCTAAAGACCCACCCAATGTTTTATTATTGGCCCGCCTAGCTGTCCGTCATGTAGATTGAAGTGGTGGCTAAAGGTAGCCTGTTAGTCCCTGAGCTATTAGCCCACGAGCTAACACTGGTTCCAGGACGCTGGCTGTAAGTGTGGCTTATATTGTTATTGTCTTCAGATCTTTAGTCACCCTAATAGCCATCCCTGTTACCACCCGGTTCATTCCGGCCCATCTCCAAGTGGTTTCATCGTGATTCTGCGACAGATCACCCGCCCTGGCACACTGGTCCCTTTTATGGCCCAGGACCAGGGCTACTGGCTGGCATCCTGGTACCAGTGTTAGCTCGAGGGCAAATAGCTCAGGGGCTAATAGGCTACCTTTAGCTGGCAATGTGAGCCACAAGCCGGTACAAGTGATGAGCTGCGGAATCACGACGAAGCCTCTGGCTCTCTGCAATCAAAATGTTCTGGGACCAGAAGTTGCTGGCTCTCACACCCAGCAACCCCACCATGCTCTGTGGATCCGCTCTGTCTCGCAGGCAGTGTAGACGCACCAACTTTCAGCTGGCTGTGAGAGACGAGTGGAATTCCACAGAGACACACTGCCCTTTGAGATCCCTTGGCTTGGTAGTTCATCTCAGGTTGCGGCGATCATCCAGCGCGTGGTGGTAAAATTATTGCGAGATAGACCGGGCTGACGCGAGTTACACCATCAACTGTGGATCAGTGAACCAGAGCGCTGCTCAACCGAGCTGGTAGGCTAGAAGCTAGTCAGTGGCTAACTGACATTAAGAGGGAGGGCGGCGTTGAAACGGTGAAGGATGGTTCTTTAAGTGACGGGCTTTAAATCAGGGCATTTAAAGAGAGACAGGAAAAATAAAAAACAAATTTGCTTCAATAATTTACAAAAATTACAGAAAATATGAACAAAATCTGTCACAAACACTTCATTAAGACATGTGAGCTATTAAAATGTGGAAAAAGTACAGTCAATGACCCCTTTAAATATGTATTTTTTTAAATAAATGTGAGGGTTTTTGGGTTTTTTTTGTGTAAATTTTGACTTTTTAGTTCTCTTTTTTGTTTGAAGTTTGCTGCTTTTTTTTGTCAGTTAGCTGTTACCGCTCTTGGTCGATGAGTCCGGTGTCATGCTCGTTGTTGACCTCGAGACATCATTGTGCGTAGAGTCGACCATGTCCTGTGTCTGTGTTTCCTTCTTTTGGCTGTTCCCTTTTAGTTGTTCCCACAACAAATCATGTGCCTCCATCTCACCCTTTGCAATGTTTTTGTTACAACATTTTTTTAATCAGTTTTTTGTTGAAGTCACAGAGAGTCACCGTTACGCAGACCCCTGGAGTAGCTGTTGCCACTCTCTTCCTTTTTGGCATTCGTGTGTGTGGGAAGATAAATAGAGATATCACGCCTGAACCGTGGCTTACATGGTTTGTGAACAAGCATATGAATCCATGTGAATCCACAAACAGACTAATGGGAGACCGTCTGTGTGTATTATTTAACAGGGTGAGAGCTGATCTACACTCCCAGCTCCTCCTGACTCCATTTGTCATATGTTTTTACAGCACAAAAGCAGCTACTGTGAACATTTCAAAAATATCTTTTCAGTGCTCTGAGCACTACGGGCTAAATTTATTTCACCTGCATCAGAGGCAGAGACAAAGACATGTCTGAAAGCAAAATACTGTACCAAAATTACAAAGCTCTTTATGGTGATATGAAGCTGAACAAATAAAAACTCACTGAGGGCTCTATTATGGTGATCTAAAGTGCAAATCTGAGCTTCAGTTTGAGGCCTTTGTCAGTGGTTTTTGTTATTTCTGGTGGCACAGATCCAAGTAACAAATGGCTTTGTCTGCACATAGAATTAGTGTATTTTAAAAGGGGTGCGGCTAGGCACAAAGTCAGCACGTTGCTCGTTAATGGCAGTCCAATGCCACTGCGCTTTTGACCAAGAAAAATCACATCTGAAGTCAGAGGCACATTATGAAGGTGGTGCATTTTTAAAACATGCAGGTGCCAGAAAAGGAGGACACTCTCACCACTACTTCATCCCACAGCCGCTTCACCTCAAAAGGCTTTGGTGGAACAGCTGTGCTCCCATAAATTTTTACTTTGCACATGAGTATATTCCTGTCCTTGTCGGAAAACCAACCTATAAATACAAGAAACAGCTGTCTGCGTGTCTGTGTGTTCCTCGCATATCTCTCGAACCGTTCGTCAGAGTGACCTACGATTTTATACCCGTTTTGCTGAGGTTATGAGGATGTGCAATCCCAAGTATGGAGTTGTTCAGACAAAATATGTAATTATTATGATTAAAAGTTTAGCTATCACGCTTGTCTCCTCCAGTGCTACATGCCCTGGTTTATAAAAGTATGGGTGGAGTTTCAGATTGGCTCGGTGTTGACTGGACAAAATTTGGCATCACAATCAGTCATCAGAGTGCTCCGTGAACACAACAAGGAACTGAAAAGTGGCAAATTTGACTAGACAAGGATAATAGTGAAGATTAATAATTATTTATAATAATGCTTAAAAAATTATAATATAATACTGCCATGATTGCAAAGGGTCTAAATTATAATTTTTTGTATGTGGAGAACACAAGGTGGGCGAGCACATGGGGAGGAGCGCCAGCAGGGAATTAACCAGGGCTCCCTGTAACGTTCAGGATTCTGTGGGAAACTGACTAATTTCACTCCTTAATTGGTTCAAAGAATTGCAAATAATTTGCTGTTGTTTTGCAGGGGTTGTGTAGGTACCCATGCACGACAACAGCAGATTGTATAGCACTGGAGTGGTAGTCCAGTCCAGGTAAATGTACCATTACAACAGCACTCCACTATAGATCATGCAAAGCTCCCTTTTTAAGGAAAGGTGATGAGTCATTCCAATTGGTTTAACCACTTGCACTCCGTTGTTCCGCGGGCGGGCAAGTCTCTGCGTCCTAGGACGCACGAGGGCGCACAAGAGCGCACTAGTGCGCGCTCGGACGCATGACGCATGATATACTGATGATGGTGCAGATGGAGATGGTGCTGGCCTCCAAGCGCCACTGGGAAAAAAATCTGCAAACACAGCCGCGAACAGATTAGTTCATCTGATTGACCTCTCATTCGACTAATAAGAGCCTTGAATTGGGTTTCTGAAACCTTGAAGAACCAATGAATGAAAACCTAGGAAGGAGGACCCGCCTCCCAACGCTTTGAATGCAGTGAGCCAATTGAAGCAGAGAAGTTCGTGAGCCGTTTTTTTTTAAGGCTGGGTGAAGACTGGCTGCTGCAGCGGATCAAAAAAGGACACAGGAAGAGCTCCACAGACCCAGCAGCATGGAGACCATCCACAAATGCAACTTGTGTGACAGGGAGTGCCATTCGTGGATCGGCATGTTCGGCCCCAGGCGGTGCTTATTTTGTATTGGTTCCAGCAGAGTAGACGTTATGATTTCTTCCATGGTCATTATAGACCGACGGAGGCTGACGACGAAGGCTGAGTGACACACACGCCTTCGCCAGTCTTTTTTTAATTACTACTGTTATTTGTTTTGAAAAATCGTTCGCCAAAAACCGCAATCATGGAAGCACAAAACCGCAATAATGGAATTATGTTTTGATCGAGTCGCGAGACCAGAACCAGAGCGGACCAGCGTCGCGTTCGTCTGACAATGAGGAAGACAAGTTCGCCAAGACTCCGCTGTGAAGAGGTAAGGTGTTATAAGCTAAATTATTCTCTATCCCTGAAAATTGTAATCCAAAATGACTTTTGACTGATCAGTAAATTACAGCTGTGCGGTTCACGAAGTCTGAAGTTCGTGCGCCGCGGTACAAGGGGTTGCTCGCAGTATACAGGCTGTGAACGCCCCCCCACCCCCGCTATTCTTCTGCAGCGAGGGGGGGGGGGAGCTGCGGTGACTGCACTGCTGTCCTACATCACCACATAAGGCTAATCCGTTGTGTAGCGATGGCTAAAGTCCATCCTCTGTAGCGAGCGGGGGGGGACAACCCCCCCCCCCCCACACACACACACACAGTAGCGAGGGGGGGGGAGCCGCTGTGACAGCGTTGCTGTGGAAACATGCAACGAGTGTAATCTGTCATGTAGCGAGGGCCGAACTCTGTCCTTGATAGCGGGGGGGGGGGGACGACCCCCCCCCACACACACACACACAGACACAGCCCTGAGTGTGACCTTTCCTTTGAGCCTAAAATGAAGCTTCTACATTGAATCATTCAAAAGTTACAGACGTTTTTCCAAACTGTGCCATTTGGCACAATTTGGCACAGTTCCAAAACGCCTGGGAACAGCCTGAGAACAAAGCTGTGTAAAATATTCATTTTTTGTGGTATTGTTACCAAATTTGGATCTCAGCTGGATAACACTTGGTTCTACATTTCTGTTGCATTTTCCAGCCGGATCGGACAGCTGTGTGTTATTTACAAGCATTTGTATCCAAAAAAAACACTGTGTCCAAATTTATTTTCTTCAAGTTCAGTATGTTTAGATGACTGTAACTCAGTGGCCGGAGCACGTAGAGAGATTATGTTTTTTTTGCCAAAAAATTCAAAGTGTTTTCTTTTAAATGAGACCAACCCCATGAAGATGCTGCAAAGGGTTGAAGAACAGCTTTCAATTTAGTTTGGGCACGTTATTTTTTGGCATTTTTAGGAAAATTGCCCGGAGTGCAAGTGGTTAATACATGTTACACCCCAAACACATCTGAATAATTAAGAGAATTAGGACAACTTTTTATGTTCTTTTTTGGGATTCTTGCAAACGCAAAATTTGTTTTATTGCCCCGTCTTTTGACATTGCACTTGTAACTAGTAGAAAGAAAGAAAGAAAGAACTTGAAGGGAATATGAGTCAAATTTAAATTCTGAATGTGTGTCGATGGACCCAACAAACGACTAAAAGAGAACTGGAGAGGCAGGAGGGCTGACTTAAAAATCACACATGTGGCCTGTGCAATACACAATTATGTTTAAAAAAAGTTTTAGAAGTTTTAGCTAAAGGTCTCCATCGTCTCTTACCAACCAAATGTCAGATCAGTCTCCCACATTTGGTGTTGAAAGGCAAAAGGTTGAAAAAGGGTTGGAAATGTGTCAGTGTGAAAAAAGTCATGAAAAACATTCATTGTCTTGACCTTTGGTTTGCACCTTACCTCGTCTTCAACTGCCCCAGAGTACTTTAGTTTATTTGTGGAAAACTACAGTACATATTTGTTTGAGTGCAGTAATCTTTGCATGGAGAAAAACTAACGGTATCATTCACACTATGTTTTATTCATAATCCATTTTGGCTTCTGGAAAATCAAACAAAAAAATATTTCTCTTTTACTTGCAGCTTATCCAATTTTCTTTAACCCAGAAAAGCTTGAATGGCTCTCTGAAGCCTTTTCTGTTGTTTGTGAAAGTAGAACTGGTGTAAACAAGCAGAAAATCAATGAAAAACACTTTCCATCTCCACTGTCCGCACTGATTTTACACTCATCTAATGTGGCATGTCTGCAAGCGACACTTTTTCATTCCCGCTTCAGCAGAGGTTTATTTTTGTTCTGGGCTTAACTCAAAATAATAAAATGAGCTGATGCATTTGATTATTACAAACTACATGCGAGAAGACACAGATGCACATACGTGGTAACAAAAATACACACAAAACGTGAGCAGAAAATGAAGGTAAAATTACTGAACTGTCAATGTCAGTAATAGCGGAGTTTTAATTTGTGGCTTTTCTTGTACATATGCATTTTTCTTAAATTTACTTAAAATTTCTCAGATCCACTGCTTTTTCCCCTGTAGATTTGCAACTTTTCTACGCATAACGGTATCTTTTCTGTAGAAAATTTTTATTTTCTCGTAAAAACTTTTTCCTCATAAATTTGTAACTTGTTGCTTCTAAATTTTCACCTCTGCCATGGAGGTAATTTTTTTGCTGGTGTTAGCAACATTTCTCAAAAAGTAGTGAAGGGATTCCAGTGAAAATTTCAGGGAAGGTAGGAAATGGGCCACGGAACAAATGACTGGTTTTTGGTGCTGATCTGGATCCAGGAATTTTTACATATTATTTTATAATATTGCACTTTTCATGTACTTCCCCTTTAAGACGTGCCCACGAAATTAAGACATGCACCTCTACACCCCAGAAGCGCACTCTTAGCGCTGTCTGGAACGAAGCAGACCACACCTTTCTCCTCGCCGGGCTGCGGTGTGAACGACAACTGGGGGCAGGACGGGAGGCCGACCCATGACGGAGACCGTCCGCGGCCTCTCCCGCTCTGAGCCCGCAGCGGAGCCCAACTCCGACCACGAGGGGCTAATTTTGTGGCTGGTATGTGGGTGGAAAAGTTGTCAGTGAACAAACAGACAGCGGGCAGCACACACACTGGCTGCCGCTCTCAGCGATCAGATTAGTGGAGCAATACTGTCCGCAGGTGAACAAATGTGAGTTTTATTATGGCAGAGAAGAGAAGTGACCTCGCTTTGGTTAGCTATACATTGCTGGGAAGAACAAATCAAGCTTCTTCTGAGGTTAACTAAACCCTCTAAACATGTAGGCTATTTTTACAGCCTAGTCCAGGGGTGTCAAACATACGGCCCGCGGGCCAAAACTGGCCCATTAGTTTGTATGGTGTGGTGAGTCTGTTCAGGTGATTAGAACTGATTAAGATTGATGACTGATGTGGAAATGTATGTAAGTATGCATGTTGGTGATGATCAGCGAGTGCATACCTCCACCAAGGCTCTACCTTCTTACAATGTGTTTAGCAAGATTACTTAAAAACTACTGGACAGAGGTTGATGAAATTTTCACCAGAGGTGGCCCTTGGGCTACAGACAAATCCATTAGATACTGCAGGCGAGCCATGAGTGCATACCTCCACCAAGGCCCTATCTTGCAATGTACAGAGGGATGGAGGCAGACAGGTACGGACAGATGGATGGACAAAGGAAGGATCCTTAGCAGAGGTATGCGCTCTCAGAGTGCTTTTCTAGTTTTGTTATATTTTCACTGTGATTTTACGCTGAACTGTTATCACTAGTGTGCTAGGCGGTGCAAGTCGATCGCTGTACCCGGACACAGCTCGCCTCAGCGGGGTGGAGGGGACAGACAGGACGCCTAGATCTGCCCAGTTTTGATTGCTATTTTTTAAAAATTCTATTCACCCCCACTGGAATCCTTGTTCATCTAACAACACTTGACCATATATTTCATTCTAGACATTATTTTAGCTTAGTTTTACTTTCTCAGCCCGTGATCCAAGGTGGCAAACTGAAGCTAGTAGTTTAAACACTCATTCATATATGTTTCTGTACTTATTGTACTCCAGGGACCGGTCACATCATATCAACCACTGAAACCATACATCCCTGTCCACCACTGATGTTTTAATTCAGGGGTGTCCGATCATGTGCCATGGAGGGCCAAGGGCCTGCAGGCTTTACCTACAACCAGTGTCTTCAACAGCAGATTCCACTGAATTTCTTCCCACTGATTGCTGATAAGTGAAAACACCTGCTGAAGAGACTGGGGAGAAGAGAAAACCTGCAGGGTCTTGGCCCTCCGTGGCACGTGATTGGACACCCCTGCTTTAATTAATTCTTTGAGACAAATTTACGCTAACTGGCTCTGAGCTAGACAGCTAAGGGCAGCTATTGTCAGCAATAGTGAGGTAAGACGGAGGGTGGAGCTGAATGTGGTCTGAAAGATTTTAAAGAGAGAAGCACTGAAATAAGGTGTTCTCAGAAAGGCTGGAAAAATAAAAAGCAAATTTGCTGCAATAATTAAATAATTAAAGAAAATTTAAACAAATGAGTCACAAACATTTCAATAAGATGCGTGAGCTGTTAAAATGTGGAAAAAAAAAGTGCAATTAATGACTCCATTAGGGCCCTGTTTTGACGATCATCGATCTTTTGCTTCCCTCTGGACGACGGTTCAGATCGATCAGGTCCCACACCTCCAGACTGACAAAACAGTTTCTTACCCTGGGCCATCTGAACTGCAAACAGTCAGAGGCCCCGCCCCCACTCCCCCCGAACGCTCACATGCACAGAACTGAGGACCTTTCAGTTATCACTATAGCTCACCTGTCTTTGCACTCCTCACTCTCATGTATATTGACCCATCCGTGAAATCACTACGGTACACATTCTCCATAATCCTTGGGCTATTTTACTCTATTATTCCATCCAGCTACAATGCTCTGCACTGTGTGTCTGTGTGTGTGTATATATATATTTTATAGTAATATGTACATACAGTATGTATATTAGCTGCTCTTGCTTGCTTGTTTTTTTTTCTTGCCTTCTGATTGTTGCTCTGAGTGTTGCTATCCCTGTGCTGTTGCAATCCTGGAATTTCCCCGTTGTGGGACTAATAAAGGCTTATCTTATCTTATCTTATCGTTCCATCTGCGAAGCTACTACCCAATGGGCTATTTGTTATTTTTACTTTTACCTTTACTTCAGTCATATGGTTAATCGTGTGTTCTGTAATTGTTTTCATTTCAAATTCTTCTCACTTACATTATTGCGCAGTAGCCTAACTAACTTAACGTACAACTGTACAATGACAATAAAGCTTATTCTATTCTATTCATGTAAAATGTTGTTGAATGGCTACATAGTTCCTGTCTTACTTTAAATTTTGAAAAGACTGTGACTATGCATTTCACAAACAGGTGTAAAGTCAGAGATCCTCCTGACATCATTGTAAATGGGCACACGTACGATCAAAAATGTTGACGAGGTCAGATACCTGGGTGTTACCCTTGACTCAAATCTTAATTTTAAAAATCACATAAAAAAACAGAGTAAGACTGAATTTTTACCTTCCAAATTACAGACACATGAGATACGCTCTTACTGTTGAGGCGTCACACACATATTTAAATGCAATGATTCTGTCACATCTCATGTACTGTATGACCAGTTGGTCTCAGGCATGTAAAACACCCTTAAGACCTCTTGAATCATTATATAAATATGCATTAAAGATCCTTGACAAAAGAAACACATCATTATCACCATCGTCACATTCTCACCAAATATGATATACTGAATTTTGAAAATCTGATCATGTACACAAATGTCTGCCAACTGTTTAAAATCATTCACAATGCTGCCGCTCCTCCCATGGAAAAATTTATCACACTCAGCTCAGAAAAAATGTCACGAGTCACTCGATCTGTCACCAGGGGAGAATGCAGCATCCCTAAACGTAGGACAGCATTTGGTAAATTGTCTTTCTCTTCTGTTGCCTTAAATCAGTGGAACACCCTCCCAACTGAACTCATCACATGTACAGACTTTAAAACTTTTTCCTGTCAAACCAAACGCTGGATACTGTCACCACAGTCGTGTAAACATTTGTGAGTTTGTGTGAGTGTATGTGAGTGTGATAGTGGCTCTATTGTAACTTGGGGAGCTGGGAAAATTAGATTTTAGGATATTGGCGATATGTGTATGATGCTAATTGTACCTTTGCAATTTTGCACAGTTGTGTGGTTTGACTGACTGTACTGCTTTGTATGTTTGTTTGTTTTTGACTGTACTGTCAACCTGCCCAGGGACTACGGGCGGAAAATAGCAACTCGCTAAAACCTGGTACAATGCATCTCTTCTTGTTTTAAGCAAGATCAATGTTTTATTGTACATTGTCCCTGTTTAAATAAAATAAAAATTACAAATTACAAATTTAAGACCACTTGATCAAATTTAGAAATAGTAAAAAGTTTGAACACATTGAAATTAGCATTGTCCAATTATTTACTCAGACTGAAATTAATGCTAATTTTAGGTCACAGAAGCTGTTGCAGTAACTAAATTTGGGGAAATTTATTCTGAAATGATGCCTGAGGATGCATATTCTCAGGCAGATGATAGTAAGCGTCTACTGTGTATTTGGCATTAGGACATCAAAAAGCAGCAAAGACACATCAAAGTAAAGCAAAGTAGATGAACTGGTTTTCTATCTATCGTACCTGTATGCAGGTTCCTGTGTGTTCTCGACACAGGCTGCAGGACAGGGCCCAGCGGCTGGCGGGGATGTGGGACACCTTGGTAATGGGCTCCATCTTCTCTGGACAGCCTATACTCACCTAAGAGGAGTAAAATAGAGGACGGAGAGCTTAAATTGATAGAAAACATAATTTCTGATAAGCCACAAAAACTGTCAGATCAAATGGAACACAATGCCAATACATTCTAATCATAGACATCAGTTCAGGTTAGGCCTCTAACCTTAAAAAATTGAATAGAAAGAATGGGCTGCAGTTCAATTACTGACTAGAGGTGCAATTAAAAAAACAAACAAGGCTTTTCAATTTTGAAGCCCCAGGTTAAAAACTGCTCCTGCAGTCAAACTGGCAACACATGTGCGTCTAGAAAAAAAAAAGTCATTGTGAAACTAAGTGTGACTTTTTTTAGCGGTCCTTTCAGAACAGCTTTGGCCCCAGACCTTTCTTCACGAAATGCAGCCGAAAAGTCATTAACTTGTGCCAACTCCCCAAAGAGTGGAGAGCACTCACCACCAAAGTGCCATTTTTTTCCTTCCTTCCTTCCTTCCTATTTCCTTTCAAAGAAAAATTCCACCTCTTTCACGTCCACTTCTTCTCATACATGAGGCAAGTCTTTCTCTTCCTTGTCCTTCACGCTTGCATTAACAACCTGGCGACAGATTTCTGCAGGTCACACGCCTCCCTCCTTTCATCCACTTGTCCTTCCATCTGATTTTTTTTTAAATTTCTCCCCTCATCATCTCATCCACAGAGGGAGCCCATGGCCTCTACTCTTCCTGTTATCATCGACGCCTTTTATACAACACACTCAGTTGGCGAAGGGGTCAATTTTCACTCCATTGAGGATGTCAATAGGAAACACAACTCAGACAACGATGCCACAGCCGCCGCCGCCGCTGTCAATGTTCGCTTCCTTTTACGCAGCTGATGTATGAGCCAGTCGATGGCGAAAAGTATTTCCAGGTTTTCGATGGAGGCGGTTAATTGATTGGATTGTCCTTAACACACTTGAAAGATTCGCCTCACATTTCAAAGGAGATAGATGGAAAAACAGGCAAAGTAAATTTGAAATCACTTGAGCATAAATGAGAGGAAATCTGTGCATTAAATGAAAAGAGGGGCTTTTCCTGTTTGAGTGTGCAGTGAAAAGCCGTTTAAAGAGAGTCCTGTCTCTGGGGGTTTAAGGCAGAGGGTTGAATGCAGCTATGCACACCACTGCAGCTACACAAATATGCACTAATCTCGCCATCACTGTAGAGGTCTAGAACAAACATTACCATCTACTACTCTAAACCATGTCGTAAGCTTACAATGTGTGCGTGTTCCTTACATCCACAGGTCTGCTATTAGCACCTCTTTAGCTCATGGGGCAGTGGCAAGGTCCCAAACACACAATTGCACATGCTGCACAGACATGCAAATTACCTCTTTTTTCCCCCCACATGGCAGGAAGAGAAAACAAAAGTGTGCAAAGCACAGAAAACAATTAGCCCAATCAAGGGTGACAGAAGGCAATTAGAAGTAAAAGGTTTGAGGTGCCAAAAGCCACTCTATTATTGAGAAATGTTCCAGTGGAGCGTGTTGCTGAATAGACTCAAGACATGTGATGGGCTGTCTTCAAGGTGTGCGAAGCTGGCGGCGAGTCCCCGAACCCCGAAACAAGGAGCTTCATTTGCAGCTTTCAGATGAGAGACGTTTACAAAAGATATCATTGAGACACGTCAAGATGAAATAAGTGGCTGCTTGGCTGCACACCTGACAAACAGGTTCCTCGTGAATCATTTTACATTATCCACAATCTGTAAGGACTTGGATGTTGAAGTGATTTAAGCATTCAATCTAAAAAAGAAAAACCCTGGTGGAAACAAATGACAGGTGCAGACACTTCTCAAAATCAAGGCCATCAAAAAGGTTTTTGTGTTTTTTACAAGCTGAAATATTTATGGGTAATTGAGCTCATCCCTCCTTTCTACGCTAAATGGTAAATTAGGTTTTCTATGCAAAATCCAATCTAATCCAATGTGGGTTGTAGATAATAACTATCCACATCACATCCAAATGATGCTGCCCTTTTATTGTGGCCTCCATGTTATCAAGTTACAATGTTTGTATGCTCATGTCCAAAGTGAAAATGCATGACAACATTATTTACGGGAGCACCACCTACTGTATGTTTTTCAAGGTGAAGCAGGCATGAGATAAGAGAGTGGTGAATGTGTTCTTATGTCCGCCTGTGTCCTAAATGAACAATGTGCACCCACATGTTTTTAAAATGCACATATTATATAGCAATTGACAATGCACCACTGACTTTAGATATGCGTTTTTTTTGGTCAAAAGTGCATTGTCAAGTCACAACTCCTACAAGCACAAAACAAGGGTGCAAAGTGTGAAAATGGGCAGTGTTCTGCCAGAAATTACCAAAACCATTTGTGGAAGGTGCAAAGTGCAGCACAAATTTGCCCTTTAGATCATCGTAATGGTGCCCTATCTATCTATAAATGCAAGGAATCTGTGTGTGTGTGTGTGTCTGTCTGTTTCTTCCATCTCTCTCAAACTGTTTGTCAGACTGACCTCAGATTTTATAAGTGCTTTGCTGAGATTATGAGGGTGTGCATCCCCAAATTTCAGTCTCCCCAGATATGTGGAAGTTTAGGAGGGGAAATCTTTAATGAACATCCATAGGGAAGCTATTAAATGAACACAGAGGTGGAAAAGGCATAACCGCTGGGATCTGGGGACTGAAAATTTGGATTTATGACTATAATATTAAGCCCAATAACCCCTGTAAATTTCAGCCTCGCCGGATATGTGGACGTTTAGGAGGGGAAATCTTTATTGAAGCTATTAAATGAACACAGAGGTGGAAAAGGTATAACTGGTGGGAGTCGGGGGCTGAAATTCATAGGGCAGACTTTGGAGGTTGGTGGGGTAAGTGATGAAAATTTGGGCCTGTTCCAAGCTCTGGAACTGGGTCTTCCTTAGAAGACCTTAAAAGGAGTTGTTGAGAACTCCTGACCTCAGACTCCTTATAAGGAGTTCTTATAAGGAATTCTGAACAACTCCTTATATAGTCATGTGACTGGACACTGCACTAGTTAACAAAGAAATTGAAACTTTACATTATTACTCAAATGCACCTCAAAGTCAGAGATAAATAGAGATTTCTCTGTGTGGCCCATGGTTACTGACGCAGCAGTGCAGCAGCTGAAACACTGGCAGAGTGAACACAAAATACGCAGCCAACACAGTAGCAATGCAGCATAGCTATCATCCAGAGTTGAACCGGGAATATATCTCTTGAAAGTGTCTTTTTTAGATGCATCTTAAATTGCAAAATTTAAAATAAACATCGTAGTATTCCCCGAATACAGTCAATATTAAGGTAGCCCACTCAGTTAAACTAATGGTGAACACAACACCATCTACGCTAATTCTAAAAGTTTAGTTGCCACAAACCAATTCTTTGTGTCCAGCAAGCAGACTACTCAGGTCCTCATTATGAGTAGCTTATTCTTCAGAGTCTTGTCAGACAAACTTTTCAATTATGTCCAAAACCACCAAATTTCCCACACTAATAAGGCTACTTTGAGGCTCTTTGTTATGATGCAAGACTCTCCTTTCTCTCATCTGTTTGTGGCACACTGCATAATGAGATACAGTGCATCTGGAAAATGTTCACAGCGCTTCACTTTTTCCTCATTTTGTTATGTTACAGCCTTATTCCAAAATGGATTAAATTATTTTTTTTCCCTCAAAATCCTACACACAACACCCCATAATGACAATGTGAACATTTTTTTTGAGATTTTCACAAATTTATTAAACATAAAAAAACTAAGAACTCACATGTACATATTCAGCTTAACTGGAGTCCACTTCTGGTAAATTCAGTTGATTGGACATGATTTGGAAAGGCACACACTTGTCTATATAAGGTCCCACAGTTGACAGTGCATGTCAGAGCACAAACCAACATGAAGTCACAGGAATTGTCTGTAGACCTCCGAGACAGGATTGTCTCAAGGCACAAATCTGGGGAAGGGTACAGAAAAATTTCTGCTGCTTTGAGGGTCCCAATGAGCACAGTGGCCTCTGTCATCTGTAAATGGAAGAAGTTCTGAACCACCAGGGCTCTTACGAGAGCTGGCCAGCTGTCTAAACTGAGCGACTGGGGGAGAAGGGCCTTAGTCAGGGAGGTGACCAAGAACCCGGTGATCATTCTGTCAGAACTTCAGCGTTCCTCTGTGGAGAGAGAATTTTCCAGAAGGACAACCATCTCTGTAGCAATCCACCAATCAGGCCTGTATGATAAGAGTCACCAGACGGAAGCCACTCCTTACTAAAAGGCACATGGCAGCCCACCTGGAGTTTGCCAAAAGGGACCTGAAGGACTCTCAGACCATGAGAAACAAGATTCTTTGGTCTGATGAGACAAAGATTGAACTCTCTGGTGTGAATGCCAGGTGCCATGTTTGAAGGAAACAAGGCACTGCTCATCACCAGGCCAATACCATCCTACAGTAAAGCATGGCGGTGGCAGCATCATGCTGTGGGGATGTTTTTCAGTGGCAGGAACTGGGAGACTAGTCAGGATAGAGGAAAAGATGAATGCAGCAATGTACAGAAACATCCTGGATGAAAACCTCCTCCAGAGCACTCCTGACCTCAGACTGGGGCGACAGTTCATCTTTCAGCAGGACAACTACAGGTCATCCTAAAAATATACAATAATCAGAGATGGGAGCAAAGCATTCAAAAGATGGTTGGGGACAGGCCTCAACCATAAGTGGGATTTCAGAATTAAAATTAGGCGCTGTGCCATGTGCGTTTAGACACAAATTGGACACAATATTTACAATAACTCCCACTGCTAAAAATGGGCAGGGTTAAATTTTCTCCATCAACAGTGGTATGAAGTATAGCTACATGACATCCCAGAGTGCAGTCTGTGACTGGGATTACAACAAAAGGAATTCACTTTAAAGCCACTGATCTGTCTCTACACAATAATCCAGCATGAACAATTTAGTATGTAGGATATGAAGTTACAAGACTGTACATCACCACTTTATCCATCCCATTCTGTGTGTCTTTAATTTGGGTCTCACCTCAGGGATCCATAAGGCACAGCTGACGTGGACCCACTTAGTTCCACTGCGGGTGGGCTTAAGGGCCCCTCCTCTCTTGGGGCAGAGCAGACATTTTGGCTGGACCCCTAAAGCGCAGGTTCGACACAGCCAGTTGCCCTGTGGTACCTTCAGGATGCCATAACACGCCTGAGGAAAAAAAAGGGGGGAAATATGAGAAACGATGATGTTATGAGAATATATCTTTACCCATTTGAGTTTTAACAATCTATACGTTCATTACAAGTCCTCTTAGAGGCAGTCTTTGACGTCTTTAAACATTTCTGTTTAGTTAACCAGAAACTAAATACAGTATAACTGCAAGCATTATCAAAGTCTACTATAAAAAGAGCCATTTTTAGGAAAAAACTCCAAACAGCCACAAAACATTTGAGTCTTAAAATCAAAATAAATTAGTCAAGTTGAAAATATCTAAAAAAAAAAAAAAAAAAACAACTTGTTAATCAATATAAAAATAAATGGGGTTTTCTTTCTTGAATATGCAACTTTTTATTCAAAGTTGCCAATTTAACCTTAATTTTGAAACTTTAAAACTAAATTGGTGATTTTTCTTCAAGTAAATTTGGAGTTTTTTTATAACAGTTTTTTTGAGGCTTTATTGCCGTGTTGCAGCTTTTTGTGTAAATTTGAAGCTTTTTTAGTAAATTTGCAGTTTTTCTCATAAATTTGCAACTTCTTTAAAATCAAATTTGTGAGCTATTTTTCCTTAAATCTGAAGATTTTTAATGTAAGTCTTAATCATTTTACCTGTAAATTTGTAAGGTTTACTCATGAAGTTGCCACTTTTTATTTACAGTGGGGCAAAAATGTATTTAGTCAGCCACCAATTGTGTAAGTTCTCCCACTTAAAAGATGAGAGAGGTCTCCAATTGTCATCATAGGTATACCTCAACTATGAGAGACAAAATAAGAAAAAAAAAATCCAGAAAATCACATTGTCTGATTTTTAAAGAATTTATTTGCAAATTATGGTGGAAAGTAAGTATTTGGTCACCTACAAATAAGCAAGATTTCTGGCTCTCACAGACCTGTAACTTCTTCTTTAAGAGGCTCCTCTGTCCTCCACTTGTTACCTGTATTAATGGCACCTGTTTGAACTCGTTATCAGTATAAAAGACACCTGTCCACAACCTCAAACAGTCAGACTCCAAACTCCACTATGGCCAAGACCAAAGAGCTGTCAAAGGACACCAGAAACAAAATTGTAGACCTGCACCAGGCTGGGAAGACTGAATCTGCAATAGGTAAGCAGCTTGGTGTGAAAAAATCAACTGTGGGAGCAATTATTAGAAAATGGAAGACATACAAGACCACTGATAATCTCACTCGATGTGGGACTCCACGCAAGATCTCACCCTGTGGGGTCAAAATGATCACGAGAACGGTGAGCAAAAATCCCAGAACCACACAGGGGGACCTAGTGAATGACCAGCAGAGAGCTGGGACCAAAGTAACAAAGGCTACCATCAGTAACACACTACGCTGCCAGGGTCTCAAATCCTGCAGTGCCAGACGTGTCCCCCTGCTTAAGCCAGTACATGTCCAGGCCCGTCTGAAGTTTGCTAGAGAGCATTTGGATGATCCAGAAGAGGATTGGGAGAATGTCATATGGTCAGATGAAACCAAAATAGAACTTTTTGGTAAAAACTCAACTTGTCGTGTTTGGAGGAGAAAGAACACCATACCTACTGTGAAGCATGGGGGTGGAAACATTGTGCTTTAGGACTGTTTTTCTGCAAAGGGACCAGGACGACTGATCCGTGTAAAGGAAAGAATGAATGGGGCCATGTATCGTGAGATTTTGAGTGAAAACCTCCTTCCATCAGCAGGGGCATTGAAGATGAAACGTGGCTGGGTCTTTCCGCATGACAATGATCCCAAACACACTGCCCGGGCAACGAAGGAGTGGCTTCGTAAGAAGCATTTCAAGGTCCTGGAGTGGTCTAGCCAGTCTCCAGATCTCAACCCCATAGAAAATCTTTGGAGGGAGTTGAAAGTCCGTGTTGCCCAGCGACAGCCCCAAAACATCACTGCTCTAGAGGAGATCTGCATGGAGGAATGGGCCAAAATACCAGCAACAGTGTGTGAAAACCTTGTGAAGACTTACAGAAAACATTTGACCTCTGTCATTGCCAACAAAGGGTATATAACAAAGTATTGAGATGAACTTTTGTTATTGACCAAATACTTATTTTTCACCATAATTTGCTAATAAATTCTTTAAAAATCCTTCAATGTCATTTTCTGGATTTTTTTTTTCTCGTTTTGTCTCTCATAGTTGAGGCATACCTATGATGAAAATTGGAGACGTCTCTCATCTTTTAAGTGGGAGAACTTGCACAAATGGTGGCTGACTAAATACTTTTTTACCCCACTGTATAAACTATCCACCTGTCTGTACGTCTACAGCATGCAGAGCGACTGGTCATGGGCAAAAGTTCCAAATGAGGCTCTGGAGCCACAGATTGCAAAAAAATCAACTAGACATTTTAACACACTACTTTTTAACAGTATGAAATGCATATACAAAAAATTCTTTTCACAATTCTCCCTCCACATTTTTCTCTACCCAGGCAAAAAAAAAAAAAGAAAAGCATTCATTTCCAGGCAGAATTACATCAGCTTACTATAAGGAACTTTTTCTAAAAATGGCTCTTGGTGTTGTTTTGAAAGCACAGCAGGTTATTGTATCATCTGAGCTCCACCCAATTTCCTTTCCGCTAACACACACGGGGGTGCCATGGAAGTCTTTGATGGCTGCATAACAGCACACACTTATTTGTATCTGATCAACTCCGTCCCCTGGGGTCAGAAACAGAACACAAGTTTATTTTTTTGAAAGGATCTACTTCTTTACTGCTTAAGACAGACTCTACTATCAGAGTTACTCATCATTTAATACCTTTGCCCCACATAATTTCCTATACATTCAATCTATTAAAATCTCAATTCTAATGAGTCGGTCAGTCTTATCAGTCATTTAGCTAATCAAATATGTTATTTTCTGTAGGGCTGAACAGTATGAATACACTTAATTGCTAATTACGCTGGCAGATTAGTTTTTGAAAGACAGGGGGAGAAGTGGGACATCAAAGGCTCTGTATTAATTTAAGGAAATTAAAGCACTTAATTAGTCAAACAGAATGCCACAGAAAGCAGCACCTATGTTTCACCTGCCCACTGTTAGGTAGGTCACTTTACCATTGAAAAAAACAGATGGGCTCACAAGCGATTACCATAGACTGTAAATGAAGATGGACGACATGAGGGCGCTTCAAAATTGAAGCCCATGTCTTGACTGCCCTCTGGTGAATGCCTGTAGTAAGAAATTAGGCCCCATCTTTCCCATTATTGCTTGTAGCATTTTGCCATAATACTCCGAAGATAAGTTTTTCCAGAAGATGGTTTATGTTCTTGTGGACAATTCTTATTGCGCTTGTTTATATTCAAGTGTTCTTTTTTTTCTCAAGTTGTTTTCACTGGTTATGTGACGTAGGGCTGGGCGATATATTGAATATATTCAATGTTCAATACCTTTGGTCGCTCACCATACATAAAATGTCTATATCGCTTCTATCGAATATAATGTGTCACATTAAAGTGAGCCGGCCTGACAGTAGCGCTTCTGGGCCCCTCACTTCCCCCACATGCTGAACGACTCTGCCTCTAACAAGTCCCGTGGCAAAAGGACAAAGCAGCAGTAAAAAGGCCAACCAACAGCACCAAATCAGGTCTGCCTACAAGCAAATGAAACATAAGGAGCCAGATGAAGACAAACATTTCCAGTCTGCACTCTGCAGATATGAGAATCACACTCTCTTCAGAAGCAAACTTTCTCGTAAACCTTCAAAATAAGAGCGAACAGACCAGCAAATGAAGAACTGACTGAATGTAGGCACATAAGGCACAGCTTTTTTTTTTTTACTTCTGGCGCCACACGAGTAGGCTGCCTTTTTGTAACAGCGGATCAGTTTCTTCCTATTTCTATTTACTATCTGGCTTCTCTTGCTAATCTTTCTGATCCGGCAACACCTTATCTGTCACGGACGGACACGGATTGCCGAAATGTCTCCTGAGCCGGCAGACGAAGCCACTGTTTTTAGCAGGATACGTTACAGCAGAGACCAGCTGTTAGCACTTAACCGGACCAAGATGCTAGCGCAAGACTTCGACATACTGGGTGAAATAAGACAGAAACGACGTGGATGCCGTGCTGGAGTAAGACGGCGGGCGAGAAATATAAGGTACAGACCCGTCCTTCCATCCATTATTATAGGGAATGTACGATCGCTACTCAATAAGACTGACGAGCTAGCGGCTATCTTCCGCTACGAGAGTGTCTTCAGAGAGATTAGCATGATGTTGTTTACTGAGACGTGGCTAACAGAACTAGCAACAGATGCTAACACTGAACTGGAGGGTTTCCACGCAATACGTGGCAGACCGGACACCAGACAGTGGGAAGGCAAGGGGCGGAGGAGCGATAATGTATGTCAATAACAGCTGGTGCAGACCGGGACATAACACCGTTAAACAACAACACTGCAACAAAGACATTGAGTTGCTAGCTGTTAGCATGCGACCTACCTATCTCCCGAGGGAATACTCACACATGATCTGCATTGTTATTTATGCAAATCCGACGGCAAACGCGGGGGCAGCGCGTGACACCATTCACTTAGTAACTGGCAGGCTGCTGACAGAACACCCAGATGCTCTTCTCTCCTCATCTCAGGTAATTTCAACCATATTTCACTGTCCCCCATTCTGCCCACGTTCACCCAGTATGTCACATGTAACACTAGAGACAATAAAACACTGGACTTATTCTATGCAAACACTAAGGAGGCATACACCTCATCACCACTCCCCCCACTCGGGAGATCGGATCACAACTTGGTTCATCTCCTGCCAGTGTACAGTACACAGACAACCTCCGGTTATGCGCACGGTGAAGTTATGGTCTGAGGAGGCAATGGACGCTCTAAAGGACTGTTTTGAAACCACTGCCTGGGAGCAGCTCTCCGATCCACATGGTGAGGACATCGATGGCCTCACTCACACCATCACGGACTACATCAACTTCTGTGTGGACAACACCGTACCCACCAAGACCATACGGTGTTGCTCGAACAACAAACCCTGGATCAACCCTGAGATTAAAACACTTCTGAGAGAGAAGAAGAGGATCTTCAGGTCGGGGAACAGGGAGATGCTGAAGTCTGTACAGAGGGAGCTGAGGAGGAAGATCAGAGAAGGCAAGGACAGCTTCGGGAAGAAGATGGAGGACAAGCTGCAACAGAGCAACATCGGCGGGGTCTGGAGAAACCTTAAAACCATCTCTGGGCTCCAGAATACCTCCTCCCAGGCCACGGGGGGCAGGGAGTGGGAGAACAATCAACCTGGTTTTTAATAGGTTTGACCAACCGCCCTCCCCCCGACAGCACAACAACCACTGCTGCCTCTAAAGTCATCAAGACCTGCTGTCCACACCCCACTCCACCAACACCCCCCCACTCCCAGCACACAGCCCCCCCCCCAACCTGACCCTTACTAAGACCCAGGTGAGGACGGAGCTGAGGAAGATTAAGGCGAAGAAGACCTCGGGACCGGACGGCATCAGCGCGAAGCTCCTCAAGTCCTGTGCAGACCAGCTGTGTGGGATTGTGGAGCACATCTTCATCCTGAGCCTGAAGCTGGGGAGGTTACCACAGTTGTGGAAAACATCTTGTGTGGTACCTGTACCAAAGACTTCCCACCCCAAAGATCTGAACAGCTACAGACCAGTGGCCCTGACGTCTCACATGATGAAGACCCTGGAGAGACTGCTCCTTGCTCACCTCTGCCCCCTGGTGGGACCAGCGATGGATCCACTCCAGTTTGCCTACCAGCATGGCACTGGGGTGGAGGATGCAGTGATCTTCCTCCTTCACCGTTCCCTGTCCCACCTGGAGAAGCCTGGGAACGCGGTGAGGATCATGTTCTTTGACTTCTCCAGTGCTTTCAACACCATCCAACCGATGATCCTGAAGGACAAGCTGCTGTGTGCAGGGGTGGACCAGCATCTGTCATCATGGATCCTGGACTACCTCACTAACCAGCCACAGTTTGTGAGAATCCGGGATTGTGTGTCCGACACGATCATCGGTAGCACGGGGGGCCCCCCAGGGAATGGTTTTGGCTCCCTTACTGTTCACCCTTTATACTGCGGACTTCTCACACAACACAACACACTGCCATCTACAGAAGTTCTCTAGACGACTCTGCAATCGTCGGCCTCATTTCCAACAGAGATGAAGCTGAGTACAGAGGACTTATCCAGGACTTCATGGACTGGTGCCATCGGAACTGCCTCCAGATCAACGCTAGGAAAACTAAGGAGCTGGTGGTGGATTGCCACAGGCAAGGACAACCCCTCACAGCACCAGTAAACATCCAGGGAACAGACATTGAGATGGTAACATCCTACAAGTACCTGGGTGTTCATCTGAACAATAAACTAGAGTGATCACACAATACCGACGTACTCTACAAGAAGGGACAGTGCAGGCTGTTCCTACTGAGGAGGCTCAGATCTTTTGGTGTACAAGGGGTGCTCTTGAAGACATTCTATGACACGGTGGTGGCATCAGCCATCACTTTTGGAGTGGTCTGCTGGGGCAACGGCATTACAGCAGCCGATAGGAAGAGACTGAACAAACTAATCAAGAAAGCTAGCTCTGTCCTGGGGCAACGCCTTGACCCAGTGGAGGAGATAGGGGAGAGAAGGATGGTGGCTAAACTGTCATCTCTGCTGGAGTCCGAGTCCCACCCCATGCAGGACATACTGAATGCACTGAGGAGCTCATTTAGCAGAAGACCACATCATCCTAGGTGCGCGACCGAGAGGTTTCGCAGGTCCTTCCTACCTACGGCTGTCAGACTGTATAACCTAAGCAGGGCTGCTCGCAGAGATAGCAAAAAAATGTGACGCCCTAATAGTATTGAATGCAAAAGAGCCACAGACTTACACAAATGGTCCCCTCCAGTATACAACTAGGACAATATCAGTCGCTATGGAGGGTGGCAATATGTATGGGTACATATTCATACCATGTAGGGTAACTAAATAGACGGTTATGCTGTTTATTCCATCTAACTACAATGCTCCGCACTGTGTATATATATATTTATATATTTATGTGTACATATGTATATTCACTGCTCTTATTTTCTTATCTTCTAAATTATTGCTCTGAGTGTTGCTATCCCTGTGCTGTTGCAATCCTGGAATTTCCCCATTGTGGGACTAATAAAGGCTTATCTTATCTTATCTCCGCACTGTGTGTTTATACGTATATCTACATATTATTCCATCTAGCTACATTGCTCCGCACTGTGTGTTTACATATTCATATATTTATTCCATCCAGCTACAATGCTCTGCACTGTGTGTCTGTGTGTGTGTATATATACGTATATTTTATAGTAATATGTACATATGTATATTAGCTGCTCTTGCTTGCTTGTTTTTTTTCTTGCCTTCTGATTGTTGCTCTGAGTGTTGCTATCCCTGTGCTGTTGCAATCCTGGAATTTCCCCGTTGTGGGACTAATAAAGGCTTATCTTATCTTATCTTATCTTATAAAAACAAAAATAAGTGACTAATATTTCTGGCATTTGTTATTAGATCCCGGAGTATTAACTATGTGTGATAAACCAAAATGTTTCTACCTATATACAGTAGATAAACTTGATTACTTGATAATGTGAGTTTTGTTAAGCAATAGAAAGAACCCCCCCACTTTCATCAGTTACAAGAACTTTCTCTGAGGTGGGCATTCATTTTATTTTATTAAGCAGCTATTTCATAAGTGAAATTAAACTGTCCCACCAGTGAGTGTGTGTGTGTTTAAAAAAATGCAAGTAAAACCAAATTTTCAAGGACATTGTCTGTATTAAATACATATCACAATATATATCGTGTATAGTGATATAGCGAAATTATATCGTGATAAAAAAAAAGACAAAAAAAGAAAAGCTATATCGCTCAACCCTAATATGATGCTACATAAATGGGCGTGTGGTTAAGATTCAATGTGGCCAGGATGGAAGAAGCTGCCTATGGGCTGCAAAGTAGATTGTGATGGTCAGGCGTAATGGCAGGACCACAATGCCACTTCACAGATGCTACAGTGCAAATTCTTAAAAAAAAGAAACCATGTATTTCCTTACCTGATGGACGCAGACATTGCACTTGTCACAGAAGACCATCTCATTTCCGTCCTCTCCCTCCGGCGAGCGGCACACATCGCACACCACGTCCTCGTCATACTCGATGCCCAGCCCTTCCTCTGCCTCGATGGCCTGCTGCATCTTCTCCTCGCACATACTCTCAAGCTCGACCAGAATGCACTCCATCGTCAGCTCGTCCAGCTCTGGTAAGGCTGGTGGACAGAAAAAAAAAGGCAAGACTGTAAAACATCTGCTTGTTTTTGTTTTGTTTTTTTTAACTACAGAGTAAAATCTCAACTAAAAGACAGAAACCAATACCACATCTCTTTTCAGGCAGGAAATGATTGTTGTAGGTTTGTCAGATTGAGCTGCTTTCATTCCGTTTTACTCCAGAGAGGCTAGAGCAGACTGTGTGAAAGTTGTAAAATGAAAAAAGCTGAGGTTTAGATATCACCGCTGTGAGGTGGAATTAATATGACAAAAAGACTAAACCCATCCAATGCAATTAGGACGGAGAGTACAGTTACATGGTCGATAGGTTCTCTTAGATCTTATCCAAAGAATATCAGTAACAGAAAACTGAATGAGTGAGCCAATCTAGATTTCCAGTTATGTTTGGCTTTAATTTGAAATGAACAGAGGTTTTCTTTGTATGTTTATCTCACAAGGTCATTTTGTTTTCTTTGGGTGAAAACGTGCCAATATGAGTTGCGTGAGTGAGTGAAGCTGCAGCCGATCGGTGGCCGAGCCGAGTAAAGGAGAGAGAAATGTTACATGTCCTCTGCAAGGCCATTTACTATCAGAGCCAAAAATGACTAAATTTGCCATTAAGCCCTTGTTGCCCCACAGCTCAGTTCACTGTGCCAATATGTGTCGACATTAGCATTAATATTCCTGCTCCATTTGCATCTCAAAGTAATGCCTTGCTCCAAGGCTGGTTAATAGTTGATGAAAACCAATTTTCACTGGCAAATGCAAGCTTTTGCCTTCATAAAAAAATAAAGGATTTAAGATAGCAGCAAAGTAAACAGTCTGGTTTCCAGCACGGTGGCAAACAGATGTGGGACATTATTATCTCATTACCTAAAATGAGATTATAGTGATTATACAAAATGGGGAGCAGAAATGCATCAAATCTAGCGTGAAAAATAGACATAGAGATGATTATTTGGATAGCTGCTTGAAAACAGGAGAAGGAAAAACATTTGAGGTGACGATGCAGCTTCAAGACTGATATACAACAGATCCTGTAAATGAAAGACCTCACACCAACACTCATGTCAGATTACTGTCGGCACAGTGGAGTGCATCATTGGTGCAGCTGCAGTCTTTGCATCTGGAGTTTAAAGTCACATGAAAACAGTGTGAAGTAATCATTTTCTGAATCTGCATTTCAGAAGATCTCTATCACACTGATGAATGAAATTACGCAGTTATCAGTTTGCATCTTCTGTCACAGTGCCTCTCATTACAGTCCTCCTAACATCAATAAAGAAACTTATGCAGTCCTGCACTCGAGGATTATTTATTGATTTATGTGAAAGATACAGTGTTCAGCTGGGAGTTTGTGCTGTTTTAATGGAGTGGAGCATCTTGCATCTATTATCTATTATTAACGCCTTTCACTCTTCTAATACAGTTTTTAAACATGACAGAAGTTGGCTCAGCCAGTTTCTTCAAATAACAGGGCCACTGGTTACTGGTACATTTGTGTTGATTTGTGCCAATAAAATATAGTTTGTGCAGCTTCTTCCGTAGACCGTCTCATACAGGAAGTCAGGTGTTGCAATGTAAGAATAATCAGCCACAAGTGTTTTGTTTTTTATGTCAAGAAAGATGCTTTAAAAGCTTCTAAATTATTATTTCTGTGGCATAAATCAGTGTTAACCATTAAGATGGAAGATGAGAGTACCAGAGCTTGTCATTTTGGCCAAGCTCTGGTACTTTGACATGAGTCAAATGAGTCAACATTATTAGGAAGCTTGTTGGAATAGAGTGGGCTGCCAAGTTTACCACTCTTCGTACTTTAGTCCTTGGCTTGGTCTACTCTGCAGCAGACTATGCGGCTGCAGTTTGGGCACACAGCACTCACACCAAGGCAGTCAATGTCATCCTCAATGATGCAATGAGACTGATCTCTGGTACTCTGAAATCTACTCCGACAAATAACTCCCTGCGGTTTCTGGTAGCTGAGGTGGTTTGAGCATCTGATCAGGATACCTCCTGGACGCCTCCCACTTGAGGTGTTTCAGGCACATCCCACTGGGAGGAGACCCTGGGGCAGAACCAGGACATTTTGGAAAGACTATGTCTCCCACCTGGCCTGAGAACACCTTGGTATCCTCTCTGAAGGCTGGAAGAGGTGGCTGGGGAGAGGGAAGCCTTGACTGCTGCCTCAGCGACCCGGACCCCTAGAAAAGCAGTAGACAATGGATGAATGGTATTCCTCCTGTTTTCATCCAACGTGACTACCCGATACTAAAACTGTGAGAAGTCTGAAGACAAAGGCAGGTTGGTTCCCTCAGTCGATGACGCTGCAGCCCCTCCAACGCATCTCGAGGCACCACTTCGCGGTCAAAGCTGCCATGTTGTGACGGCACTCAATATTGTCAACCTCTTGGGTTGAGGACAGATGATGAGACCGTGGAGAACTTTGAAGACTAACCTCCACACATTCATCAAAATCCCCTCTGTGAAGTCCAGTGGCTACCAGTACCACCTCCAGGACAGGACACGTTCCTACCTAAAGTCCATTAGAGCGTGTGAAGATGACACCCGTTTTTGTGGTTTACCACTGACCTTGGAGCACATCTTACATGAGTGTCCAATCTTTCAACCTCCAAACAGGATGGAGGGTCTTACAGAGCTGGATTCCTCAACAATCAAGTGGTTCCAGGAAAAGGACATCCCCGTTTGACAAGCATTACACAAACAATGACGAGCACTAACCACTGGCACCTCTGACCACTGGATGACGTCTGTTGCAACTGTCAATATCTCAAACACTTTATCAGCACAAATGTAACAGTGATCACTGGCACAGTTTTGTTCAAATTTGAAAAAAATGACCAAGCCACTTTATCTCTGGGTGACCTTTATTATAATAAATGGCTCACAAACAGAGATGGAACAAATTGTAGTTTGTTTTTGTTTTTTTTTAGCACAAATGTAGCACTAACTGACACCATTTTGTTCATTATTTCAGGGTAACAAGCTGAGCTGAATACACTCAGGTAAAACACCTTAAAGAAATGACTTCTATCATTTTAGGGCTTCTAATTACCAAAAGAACTCATTTCTACTTTGATCTGGACTTTTACATTCTACACTTGCTATACATTGTTATGGAGATGTTACATAGTTTTTGTTTTTCTTTAAATATGTTCCAATTTTATATTTAGTGGCAGATGCTGACTTTTACATCAGTCTTCCATTTGGCCCACGGCAGAATATGATGACATGGGTTTAAGTGCAAAAATAAAAAACGCAAGTGACTTAGAAGCAGCTGAAAGAAAGAGAGAAGTCAGAGTTAGATATTAACCTGCTGTGACATTTACACCATGACATGAACACACAGGGGACAAGGAAACAACAACACTATTCAAACATATTTTACGATGCGATTTGTGTACGAAATCTATATTTACTGTACTAACATCTTCTCAGAGTGTTTGCAAATGACAGCTGTATACATGCAGATATTCAACAATCATTGTAACACTAAAAATACACAACTAGACCATCAATGATGGCTCTACTGTACATGTATATAGCCTACGTCTTCTCAAAGGTTAAATGACATCACTCATAGCTTATGATTTCAATCTTAAGCATAGCTCGAAGACAGACCCATGTAAGTATCATCGTGTGTGAGGTTGGTGTCAATGGATGCAGCTCCATGGCATACACTCATTTTGCCTAAAAAAAAAAAATGCTAAAAACCAGTGTCCCTGTCAAAACCTATCCATGGTTGTCCATTTATTTTCATTTTCTCTATCTGTCTGAGAACAGTCAACTTGTAACTACACGAGATGAAACCAAGATTTAGACCCATTACCTAAAGCAGCTAATATTATAGTTCCTTTGAGTCAAATCCTTTAGATCTGATGACCTAAATTACAAAGGCAACTAGATTTTAAAGAAATCTGCATGAAGCCGCAAAACGCAAACCTCAAAAATGCAAAATTTTCACCATAGCATACTGTAATGTTTTCTTGATAGCAAATAAACCTTTGACTGGGTGCATGCCACGTCAGCATGGTAGTGTAGTGGTTAGTACTACTGTCTCACAGTGAGAAGGTTAAGGGTTCAAATCCAACAGCCAGCAGAGCCTATCTGTGTGCAGTCTGCATGTTCTCACCATGCTTGTGTGGGTTTACTTGGGGTGCTCCGGTTTCCTCCCACAGTCCAAAAACATGCATGGTAGGTTAACTGTAGTCTCTAAAGTGGCCCTAGGTGTGAATGTTGAAGGGATTGGTGTGGCACCGTGGAGGCCTCATCCAGGTGGATGCTCTTGAATTTTCCTCTGGGATCTATAACAAACGTCCACCATAGCCTTAGCGGGCCTGCTTCACCTGCAACAGTGCTATGTAACTCTGCTCTTCAGGTAGGAACACTGAAAAAAACTACAGCTAGCACATTCCCAACAGCAAATCATAGGGTGTTGGGCTAATTGGCCACGTACTACAAGATGAAGCAATCTACAGTGTTGTGAAAAAGTATTTGACCCCTTCCTGATTTCATGGTGTTTCAGATCATCAAACAAATTTTAATATTAGACAGAGATAACCCAAGTAAATACAATGTGCAGTTTTTAAAGATGATTTCATTTATTAAGGGGAAAATATATACTCCTACCTGGCCCTATGTGAAAAAGTAACTGTCACCCCTTGTTATATCATGAATTAACTGTGACTACTTTTTTTTTTTTTTTTTTTTGAAAGCTGAGTTACACTTCACCAGCCACACCCAGGCCTGGTTACTGCCAGCCCTGCTGAATCAAGAAATCACTTAAATAGAACCTATCTGACAAAGTAAAGTAGGATAAAAGATCTCAAAAGCAACATATCATGGTGTGGATCAAAAGAAATTCAAGAGTTGATGAGAAACAAAAACCCAGAACAACATCTAAAGAACTGCAGGGCTCACTTGCCTCAGTTTGGACACTGGTCCATAACTCAACAATTACAAAGAGACTGGGAAAAATGGCATCCATGGGAAAGTTCCGAGGCAAAAACCCCTGCTCACCAGAAAGAACACAAAGGCTCACCTCACATTTGCCAAAAAACATCTTGAGGATCTTCAAGACTTTTGGGAAAATGTTCTGTGGACTGATGTGTCATGTACGCTAATACGGGGCAGGAAGGCAGACCCAGGCGCTGAATTGAGTTTGTGACATTTATTAACAAAAATAACAAAGTTCAAAAATAGTGCTGACAATACAAAAATGTAATAAATAATAACTTACAAAGATGAGCCTCAGAGCAGGGAGCGCTTTGGAGAAGCAGAAGAGACACTTCAGAGTCTGGGAGAAGTGGAGTGATCAGAAGTAGATCCAATATTGCCACAAAGCAACAATGAACAGGAAGTGCTTAAATATACAGGATAAAATGAGCTGCATGTGTGAGTCACTGAGGAAGCAGATGACCTAAATTGACCAACAGCTCACAGCTGAGCTGAGAGGGAAGGAGACTGAGAGAAGTTAGAGGGAGGGTCTGGGAAAGGGGAAGCACAAGTATAAACTAGAAAAGCACTCGGAGAGCGCAGACCTCCACCAAGCGCCACAGTTCCCCCCCCATACAGTGTTTGTGTGTACGTTTTCAGATTCCTTGACCATGAAAACATATGACTTGCAATTGGATTGACAATGATACGATTAGTGGTTCAGTAGTAAAAGCCTTGCCTCCTTGGCGGAGGTAATAAACTGAAGCGTTGGTGTTGTGTCCATCTCCTGCACTGAAAGCAGCACTTGTGGCGGCATGAAATAATAAGGAGCAAACTGAGAGTTTTTGAGGGAGTTAATTAATCATACCGCCATCACGAGAACTCACTCCAGCGCCGTGCATGCGCGCCGGAGCGAGCTCGGAGGCTCTCAGGCAAGACGTGTAGTCAAATGAGCAGTTGTCAGAGAGAGAGAGTTACAGAGCATATGCAGTTTTTATACCCCACTACAGACAATGCATTCACAGCAGTAGGTATGGACATTTGCATTTGAGAGTCACACATAACAATAGGAAGATTACTGGCCGGAATTCGCCTCTGCTCCGGAGCTGTAGGACAAAAGACGTTACAAGGCACATCTACATATTGTTATCAGTCCATAGATCACACTGCTATGTTAACTGCTCCCGCTGAGCGCTCTGCTTGTCCGTGGCTGTTGTGGGGGTTACCCATACACTCCCCCCCAGAGGGCTCAGCGGGAAGCTGAGGCCTCGATAGTCCGGCTTTGGAAGTGAGCTGCGGGGAAAGATCGCTGCAGGCGGTGGTGGAGGGAGGGGGGGTGGGGGTAGCAAGTGCCGGCCCGGGACGGCGAAATTGTCTGGGCGGCACAAAAATTGCCTGTGGATCCGCGATGTTGAGGGGCTGTCCCGTTGAATGTGCGGAGGTCCACAGCAGCTGTAAGAAGAAAAATTTGTCTCTGACTCCTCTCGCGGCCATGAAGAAAAAAAGGAGCTGCAGCTGTGAGGGACTTGGCGTGTTGACTTTAGGTGCGCGCGCAGCCCTAAAGCCCTCGGGGAAAGCTGAAGGCTGAATTCCCTTGTGCGCCGTGGCTGAGACCTGTACAAAATCCTGTGAGCGAGCTTGCGTGCGTGCTTCAGGTGTGTGAGCAGCCCTGAAGGTTCTGTGTGCAGCGGCGAAGGACGATGGTGGTCTGTGTGGAGCCGGTATTGTCCCGTGGGTGGTGCGCTGTCCTCATAACCCCCCGGTGTGCGTGCGGGGTTCGGTGCATGGCAGGTCCGCTGTAGAGGCGAGTCAGGGTCAGGGAGCTTGCTGGAGATCAGCGTCGTCGGCGCCGATGGTCATCCCTGTTCAGGTTGTTGCTGTAGTTCGGTCATAGTGCGGTCAGGTCCACGCGCTGCATTCTCCGTCGGCCCTGGAGGTCGCCGTCGTGGAGAGAGGACGAGGTGCGTGCGCTCTCGTGTGGAGGAGCTGTGAGAGCGGCCGGTCCCAGCGTGAATGTGCAGATCTCAGGCGTGCAGATCTCACCATGAAGCTTTCTGCAGCTTTCCCGGTCGTGGGTGATCTCCGGAGAGTTTCGCCTGGTGGTGGCTCTGCGTCGAGGTCTCCCTGTAGCAGAAGGGAGGGCAGATCATTTGCGTCAGGCTGCTGCATTCGCTTGTCGTCGGAGAGTCACCGCGGGGGGCTGCCAGCGTGTTCTTTTCTTGGGTCGGGTCACCAGTGTGGCTGTCCAGACCAGAAGGTTGCGTTGCACAAAACGTGTGCTTTCTCGGGGTCACCAGTGTGGCGGCATGAAATAATAGGCAGCGAACTGAGAGTTTTTGAGGGAGTTTATTAATCATACCGCCATCATGAGAACTCACTCCAGTGCCGTGCATGCGCGCCGGAGCGAGCCCGGAGGGTCTCAGGCAAGGAATTCGCCTCTGCTCCGGAGCTGTAGGACAAAAGAGGTTACAAGGCACATCTACATATTGTTATCAGTCCATAGATCACACTGCTATGTTAATTGCTCCCGCTGAGCGTTCTGCTTGTCTGTGGCTGTTGTGGGGGTTACCCATACACTCAGGGCTTCACTGACGGATGCAAATTGGGTAGACAGGTTGCCGTGGGTCTTATTGGGGTTGCGCTCCGCAGCAAAAGAGGATTTTGAATCTTCCCCGGCAGAAAGCTCTTTTTTTGCGCAGCCCCTATGGCTGCCAGGGGAATTTCTGCCAAATAATGCGGCGTCGGACAGCTGCCCGTCTCAGCTTTAGCAGCGTAGCGCAAACTCAGGCATGCTGCCGGGCCCTGCCCACCGTGTGTACACGGTGAAACACGTGAAACACCGTGTCTGTGTGTTTTTGTGCCTAAAACTTTGAAGAACGCGGAGTTTGTGTTCGTCAGACATGACGAGCAGCACCCTCCATTGCGCCTGCGCACATGTTGGAAATGGCCGTATCTCACAATGTTAAAGAATCCTTTAAAAAATTCCTGTATCCAGATGGTGATCCGGATCATCCCCAAAATTTAATCTTCCTTGTACCATTTCCAACAAGGCCTGAAAGTTTCATCTAAATCCGTCCAAAACTTTTTGAGTTATCTTGCTAACCAACAGACAAACAAACAAACAGACAAACAGACAGACGCTGGCAAAAACATAACCTCCTCCTGGCCTTCGTCCTGGCAGAGGCAACAAATCCAAAATATATACAGAAAACTAACAAAATCAAACTAATTAAGAATAAAGTGAAGGTCTGAGCTCAGTGAAAACATGAGCTCAGACACATGACAGAGCCCCCCCCCCCTTTAAGGGGTGGATTCCAGACACCCCCAGGTAACACCCAAAAGACCCCCCCCCCCCGAGAAAAAGAGGTACAGCAAAAAACCACCCCGGGTGGGAGGTGGGGGAAACAGGTTTGGTGGGAAGACACAAACCCGTTCATGACCCGCACCTGCGCAATGTTAGATCCCTAGGCCCCCTAGGTCACAGAACTACATAGTTCGGGTGGCCGACCGAAGTCCCAGGCCAGCCGGATGGCAAGGTGGTATGAGTCGGAGAGTATGGACCACCCAACCCAGCGGCTCAGTCTTTCGGGTGGCCGGCCGGATTGCTTCAGCCACCAGGACTGGAAAGGTGACCCAGGAGGCAGCTCCCCCACGGGAAGGCCCAAAGATGGGAAGCAGGGCCGGAGGAGGGGGACCATGACGGTATCAGGTGGGAAAGGAGGAAGGGGGACCATGACGGCGTCCGGCAAGAGAGGAAGAGGAACCCCGACGGCATCTGGCAGAGGAGGAGAGGCCTTGACATCCTCGGGCTGACCGGTAGCACCCTCAGTGGTCCCAGATTGGGACAATGTAGCAACCGCAGCGGCTCCAGGCTGGAGCATGGCAGCACCCATGGTGGCTCCAGGCTGGAGCTTTGTAGCACCCGCGGTGGCTCCGGGCTGGAGCACTGCAACACCCGCTGTGGCTCCGGGCTGGAGCTCTGCAGCACCTGCTGTGGCTCCAGGCTGGAGCTCCGCAGCACCCGCGGTGGCTCCGGGCTGGAGCTCTGCAGTACCCGTGGTTGCTCCGGGCTGGGCCAGAGCTGCAACCCTGGTGGGCCTGGACCGGGCCAGAGCTGCACCCATGGTGGACCCAGACCAGGCCAGAGCTACACCCACGGTGGACAGGCAGACCCGCGAGAGCACTAGGCCAAGAAGGTGGTCCGCCAATGGGACTCTGGACGAGCGTGACGGAGGTAGGTCCACGACGACCTCAGCAGGGGGAAATGGACCCACTACTTCCTCCGGTGGCGAGCCTGAACCCACGGAGTCATCTGGTGAGGTTGGATCTTCCCTGTCGACCCTGGAAGAAGGCTCAGAACAAACAGGAAGAGGCACAGGGTCAGGGTCACTGGCAGCGGCACAGCCCAGCAAGGTGAGCTCAGGTGCAGCTGATGGCTGCACCCAACTCTCCTCCCCAAGAGCCAAGCAAGATATCTCCAAAACAGATAAGAGGAAAATAAGAGAGAGCACTTGCCTGAGCTCGAGCTCCACCGCCGTCCAGGACTCCCGTCGATCCAGACGACAACGTCTCAGGCCCGGTCTCTTGGAGGTCCTGCTCCGGTTCCCACTCTGCTGGGGCGGCTTCCGCAGCAGGATGATGGTGGTTGCAGTCCACGTCTCCCCAGATGAAGTGGACCATGCTGGTGGCTCTTCCGGCGTGGCAGCTGGGGGTTGGCTCACCGCTGGCGCTGGAACAGGGTCCCCCAGGGACACGAGCTCCTCCATCATTTGGTGGTTCTGCTCCGGGGCCAGTGGACACTCAGGGGCCACAGGAGAGAACACAGAGAGGGCTGGTGAGCAATTTATAGCAGAAGCAGGTGGGGACAGCTCAGGGGACTGCTTTTCCTGAGCCTCCCTACCGGGAATCAGGCAAGGTATATTATCATAAATTGAAGGAGAAATAAATGATACTTGCCTGTCATCCTGGTGTGCGATGTTTTCTGCTGAAGGAGGTGCACAGTTATCCCTATCCGTGTCTACGATGAACCTGGGCCCCTCAGTGGATTGTGGAAGAGCCGCCCCTGTAGACACGGAGGTGTCTACTAGGAATTGTCGGGCTTGGCATCAGGGGAATGGCTGCCGAAGAGGAGGAAGGCTTCCTCCGGCGGTCCGGTGTGGGATGACACTGTTGTTGTGGAGTTGGCTTGGTTGGAGCGGGAACAGGCGTCACGGACTGGCGAGGAGCGGAAACAGCGGGAACCTGGGAGCACCTCTTCCTCAGCGTGGACCCAGGCTTCCCTGGAGAGTTTCTCACCATCCCGCTGTTCTCACGGCGCAGCGCCGCCACAAGGGAAATCCTCTCAACTCCCTCAGCATGCTCCGAGAGGTGAGAGCACCGGCAAGCTGCTGCCTCCGTGAGATCCAAATACCACAATGTGTCCTCCGGGGTGGAATACGTGCGTGCCGTGGAGATTAGCCCATCCATCTCCATTAGAGCTCCGCAGCACTCCCACCCCAGACGCATTGGGTAGCCCCGTCCACCTGCTGTGTCCATAGTTGCTCCAATAGACAGGTGAGTGGGGGGGGGGGAAGGCAAAGAGAAAAAATGCACAAACACAACAGCTGGGTCTTTAAACTGGTGGCAATATTCTGTCATGTACGCCCCTACGGGGCAGGAAGGCAGGCCCAGGCACTGAATTGAGTTTGTGACAGGGGATCGCCTGATTGCTGGGGTCTTTCTGCAACTGTGGGGGTTCCCCTTACAGTTGATAGTGCTATGAGATGACTGTTGTTGTGAAATGGCGCTATATAAATAAAGTTGAATTGAATTGAATTGACATTTATTAACAAAAATAACAAAGTCCAAAAATAGTGCTGACAATACAAAAATGTAACAAATACAGTAATAACTTACAAGGATGAGCCTCAGAGCAGGGAGCGCTCTGGAGAAGCAGAAGAGACACTTCAGAGGCTGGGAGAAGTGATCAGAAGTAGATCCAATACAGTATATTCCGTACAGAGGGAGCTAAGGAGGAAGATAAGAGAAGGCAAGGACAGCTTCAGGAAGAAGATGGAGGACAAGCTGCAGCGGAGCGACATTGGCGAGGTCTGGAGAAGCCTCAAAACCATCTCTGGGCTCCAGAATACCTCCTCCCAGGCCATGGGGGGGGGGGGGGGGGGGGAGTGAGTGAACAATCTGAACCTGTTTTTTAATAGGTTTGACCAACCGCCCTCCCCTCCGCCTGCACAACCACTGCTGCCTCTACAGTCATCGAGACCTGCTGTCCACACTCCCCCTCCACCAACACCCCCCCCACACACTCCCAGCACACAGCCCCCCAACCTGACCCTCACTAAGACTCGGGTGAGGACGGAGCTGAGGAAGATCAAGGCGAGGACGGCCTTGGGACCTGACGGCATCAGCGCGAAGCTCCTCAAGTCCTGCGCAGACCAACTGTGTGAGATTGTGGAGCACATCTTCAACCTGAGCCTGAAGCTGGGGAGGGTATCACAGTTGTGGAAAACATCTTGTGTGGTACCCGTACCAAAGACTCCCCACCCCAGAGACCTAAACAGCTACAGGCCAGTGGCCCTGACGTCTCACATGATGAAGACCCAGGAGAGACTGTTCCTTGCTCACCTTTGCCCCCTGGTGGGACCAGCGATGGATCCACTCTAGTTCGCCTACCAGCATGGCATTGGGGTGGAGGATGCAGTGATCTTCCTCCTTCACCGTTTTCTGTCCCACCTGGAGAAGCCCAGGAATGCGGTGAGGATCATGTTCTTTGACTTCTCCAGTGCTTTCAACACCATCCAACCGATGATCCTGAAGGACAAGCTACTGCGCGCAGGGGTGAACCAGCACCTGTCATCATGGATCCTGGACTACCTCACAAACTGGCCCCAGTTTGTGAGAACCCGGGATTGTGTGTCCGACACGATCATCGACAGCACGGGGCCCCCCAGGGAACGGTTCTGGCTCCCTTACTGTTCACCCTTTATACTGCGGACTTCTCACACAACACAACACACTGCCATCTGCAGAAGTTCTCTGACGACTCTGCGATTGTTGGCTTCATCTCCAACAGAGATGAAGCTGAGTACAGAGGACTTATCCAGGACTTCTTGGACTGGTGCCATCGGAACTGCCTCCAGATCAACACGAGGAAAACTAAGGAGCTGGTGGTGGACTGCCGCAGGCAAGGAAAACCCCTCACAGCACCAGTAAACATCCAAGTACCTGGGTGTTCATTTGAATAATAAACTAGACTGGTCACACAATACCGATGCACTCTACAAGAAGGGACAGCGCAGGCTGTTCCTACTGAGGAGGCTCAGGTCATTTGGTGTACAAGGGGTGCTCCTGAAGACATTCTACGATTCGGTGGTGGCATCAGCCATCACTTTTGGAGTGGTCTGCTGGGGCAACGGCATTACAGCAGCCGATAGGAAGAGACTGAACAAACTGATCAAGAAACCTAGTTCTGTCCTGGGGCAGCGCCTTGACCCAGTGAAGGAAACAGGAGAGAGAAGGATGGTGGCTAAGCTGTCATCTCTGCTGGAGTCCGAGTCCCACCCTATGCAGGACATACCGAACACACTGAGAAGCTCATTTAGCAGTAGGCTACATCATCCTAGGTGCGCGACCGAGAGGTTTCGCAGGTCCTTCCTACCTACAGCTGTCAAGACTTTATAATCTAGGCAGGGCTGGGCGCAGAGACAGCAAACAAACGTGATGACCTAATAGTATTGAATGCAAAAGACGCAACAGACTTACACAAAATGGTCCCCTCCAGTATACAACTAGGACAATATCAGTCGCTACGGAGGGTGACAATATGTACGGGCACATATTCATACTATGTGGGGTAACTAAATAGACGGTTATGCTGTTTATTCCATCTAGCTACAATGCTCCGTACTGTGTATATATATTTATATATTTATGTGTACATATGTATATTCACTGCTCTTATTTTATTTTCTTATCTTCTAAATTATTGCTCTGAGTGTTGCTATCCCTGTGCTGTTGCAATCCTGGAATTTCCCCATTGTGGGACTAATAAAGGCTTATCTTATCTTATCTTATCTTAATATTGCTGCAATACAATGGTGAACAGGCAGTGCTTAAATATACAGGGGAAAATAAGCTGCTGGTGTGAGTCGCTGAGCGAGCAGGTGACCTAAATTGACCAACTGCTCACAGCTGAGCTGAGAGGGGAGCAGACTGTGAGCAGTTAGAGCAGGGGTCTCAAACTCATTCCATGACAACAGGTGATTTCACTGAATTTCTTCCCACTGATTGCTGATCAATGAAAACACCTGATGAAGACACAGGGTGGAGGCAAAACCTGCAGGGTCTTGGCTCTCCATGGAATGAGTTTGAGACCCCTGAGTTAGAGGGAGTGTCTGGGAAAGAGGAGGCACAAGTATACACAAATCCAAAACATATACAGAAAACTAACAAAATCAAATTAATCAGACATACAATACTTAGGAATAAAGTGAGGGTCTGAGCTCAGTGAAAACATGAGCTCAGACACATGACATGATGAGACAAAAGCTGTACTTTTTGGAAGGAGTGCATCCCGTTACAGCTGGCATAACATTAACACAGCATTTCACAAAAAGAACATCATACCAACAGTCAAACATGGTGGTGGTAGTGTGATGGTCTGGGGCTGCTTTGCTTCAGGATCTGGACGACTTGCTGTAATTGATGAAATCTTGAATTCTGCTCAGAAATTCCTGAAGGAAAATGTCCGGCCATCAGTTTGTGACCTCAAGCTCAAGCCCTCCATTGTCGCTGAATTAAAATAATTCTACAAAGAAGAGTGGGCCAAAATTCCTCAGCAGCAATGTAAATGACTTACTGACAGTTAACTCAAGCACTTGATTGCAGTTGTTGCCGTCAAGGATGGCACAACCAGTTATTAGGTTTATGGGGCAATTACTTTTCCATATAGGGCCAGATAGGTTTAGATAGCTTCTTCCTCTTATAAATGAAATCCTCATTTAAAAACTGCATTTTGTATTTACTCGCATTACCTTTAATATAAAATTTTGTTTGATGATTTGAAACATTTAAGTGACAAATACGCAAAAATATAAGATAAGCAGAAAGTTAATTTGGTTTGCTGCTTTTTGCTGCCTTTATTTTCACAATATCCATCCACCACATGCCTTCAAGCATGACCGATACAAGAGCAAGTTCACTCTGAGCAGGATAATGTGAAAATCAAACTGACTCTTTGTCTACAAGTAAAACTAACAGGCCTCAATACAAACATCACGGACAGTATCCACGTTGGCATCCAACACATTCTGAATACGCACTGGTGTGCAGCTTTACGGGACGTGAAGAATTAGGACAAAGTGCTGAATCATCTTATCGAGAGTCCAAAGGCTAACCCTAGCAGAACCAATCGGTCACCTGTTTGTTTGGTCTGGCGTTGAAGGTTATGAGAAACAACCCGCTTCTGCCCCAGGAAGGGCCAGTGTGTGTACGTCATTTTGATTTAAAGAAAATGTGGAGCAGAAATGAAGTCTGAAACCCCAGGAGGGATTTCTAAACACAATTACTATGCTTTATCTCAAAGGAGGCGATCAGATATCAAATATAGTGGCAGAGATGAGAGAGATGCTCGGGGTCAGCAGTTGTCACCATGGCGAAAACGGTGAATGGCGCAAAGGACAGGGGAGAGAACGTGACGGGAGAAGGAGAGCAAGAGAGGAAGGGATAATGAGAGCCGGGGAAATGAGAAATATATTCACAGCATCTGCAGGTTTCTGAGAAACAAATTTTATGGCTTTTTATGGGTTTCAAATGGAGCCATTTTTCAATCTTAAAAATTATAGAAAAGGCTGATGGAACATATCAGACTAAGGTCCTGTGGGTGAAAATGGGCAGTAATGGAAAAGAGAAGAAAAAAACACCTGTGTAGTCACAAAGAAAACTGTAGAAATACCTTTTTAAAATTGAGTCTGTAGCTTGAAAACAGTCACTGTCATTTCTCTGGGGAACCTTCAATGTGAGCTGATGTTATTAATAAATGATGACAGATTATGTAACCTGAAATGATACAGCAGGGCCTTTTAATGTCTAAACCTCTGATTTTAATCAGGAAAACTAAAGAATCTTTCACTGTCATCTAAAAACAAAGTAGGAGCAATGCTTTACAAATTTACACATACGGATTACTTTTTTGTGGGGAAATTACTTGTAACATTGCAATTAAAATGTTACAAGTATGGGGGCAATGGATCAGCGTTCTCGTCGCGCCCTCCGCCAGCACCCGGGCTCGCCTGGGGAAGCTAATGATCCTACCAGCAGACTAAATTCGAAGAGACGACGCCTCTGTGCCAAGTCAAAGAAGAATCCTAGTCACAGTCCTAAAGCCGAAAGCAAACAGCCCCAAGAGCACTTTGTGGTAGGATCGGCCCTTCGCATATTACAACTAAACGTTGAAGGCCTATCTGCAGCCAAGCGAAGCCTTATCGAAGTCCTCGCCTTCCAACATTCGATTGATGTAATCTGCCTCCAAGAGACTCATATTGGCACAGAGGAAGCTGGCCGCTTCACCATCAAAGGCTTTGACCTCCTGTGCTATGTTCTACATGCTAAACATGGACGTGCCACCTATGTGCGTTCTGACATAGTTGAAGCAAATCACCTGATAACAACACATTTCTCAGACACCATAATCATTGGTGGCTTCCATATTGTCAATGTGTACAAGCCCCCTAATGCCAACTGGGATCTGCAGGTCTTACCCACCCTACCCCACCCTGCCATCTATGTGGGGGACTTTAACAGCCATCACCCTGACTGGGGGTACCCAGCAGTGGACAGTGATGGGAAGGCACTTTCAGACTGGGCATCCAGAAATGACCTCGCTTTGATATACGACCCCAAACAAAGAGGAACCTTCCACTCTGCTAGGTGGAAGAAGGACTATTCTCCTGACCTGTGTTGGGTCAGCTCTTTGAATGGGGAGCCATATCCTACACAGATCCTCATTCTTGATGATTTTCCACACAGCCAACACCGGCCCCTGCTTGTACACATTGGCCTACAACTTCCAGTCATATACAGCCCAAGGAAGATGCGCTGGAACTTCCGCAAAGCCAACTGGAAGAAATTCAGTGAAACTCTGGACCGGAGCGTTGTTACCATCCCACTCCACACCATCACTGTAGATGAAGCATACAACCGCTTCTGCAGCGCAATCTTCAAGGCTGCCCATACTGCAATCCCACGAGGCTACCGACCCCTCTATGTCCCATGTTTGGACGGAGAAAGTGCTGCCCTCCTACAATCCTATCAAACATCAGGGGACCCAGAGATAGCAGACCATCTCATTGAATCGCTAAATACAGCTCGGCGAAAGAAATGGGAGGAGACAGTTGCTGACCGGAGCTTTACCCACTCTAGCAGGAAATGTTGGAGCCTCATCCGTCGCCTAGGAGCTGCACAGAAGCCCCCTAGCCAAAGCCGAGCATCCGTCACACCCAACCAAGTTGCATCCCACCTACTGACTATCGCCAAAGCACCCCAAGACAAAGACACCAAAAGAGCAGTTACAACTGAGCTAAAAAAACACCAAAAAATGCCTGTAGAGGAAACGAACCCTGAACCCTTCGAGGCTGCTGAACTGGAGAAAGTCCTACAGAGCCTGAAATGTGGAAAGGCAGCAGGATACGATAACATCTTCCCAGAATTCATGAAAAATCTTGGCCCCCGAGCCCTAACCTGGTTGACACAATTCTACACAAGGATCACACAAACAAACTCGATCCCAAAGAAATGGCGGACAGCAAAGGTCATTGCCATCCCAAAACCTGGCAAAGACCACAAATTACCAGCAAGCTACCGCCCAATCTCCCTACTCAGCGTTCCTTACAAAATCATGGAGCGCCTAATTCTGCAACGCATTTCCCCAGAGGTAGAGGATATTCTAAGTGTGGATCAAGCAGGTTTCCGCAAGGACCGCAGTACAGGAGAACAAGTACTGGCCCTAACCACCTTCATCGAAAATGGCTTCGAGAGCAGACTGAAGACAGGGGCTGTGTTTCTCGACCTTACAGCCGCCTATGATACGGTCTGGCACAAAGGCCTCCTCCTGAAACTTATAAAGGCGATCCCTGCTTGGGCAACAGCAATTATAAAAACCCTGCTGACCAACCGAAGGTTCAGAGTCCACCTCAGTCAGAAGACAAGTGCATGGAGAATGCAGAAAAACGGACTCCCACAAGGCTCAGTTCTAGCTCCAACTCTGTTCAACCTCTACATAAACGACCTGCCTACTACAAAATCCCGCAAATTCACCTATGCAGACGACATCTGTTTGGCATTCCAAGCACCAGACTTTGAACCACTGGAACGGGTGCTCACGGAAGATCTTGCCAAACTGGACCAGTTCTGTAAAATCTGGCGCCTAAAACCAAGCCCAGCAAAAACCGTCTCCAGTGTATTCCATCTCCACAATGCAAAAGCTGCCAGAGAACTAAACATCCACCTGAGCGGACTCAAGCTTAAGCATGCCCCAAATCCAACTTATCTTGGAGTGACCCTTGATAGGACCTTATCCTTCAAGGAACATCTAAAGGGGACGGCTGCTAAGGTGAAGGTACGAAACAACCTGCTCTGCAAGCTCGCTGGTGCAAAATGGGGGGCGGCAGTCTCCACCCTGCGCACCTCAGCACTGGCCCTTTCATACTCTGTAGCAGAATATTGTGCCCCTGTCTGGTCCAGGTCATCTTACACACACCATGTAGACACCCAGCTCAACACAACCATGAGAACTATAACTGGAACAATCTGCTCAACACCACTCCCCTGGCTCTCTGTACTGTCAAACATAGCCCCTCCACACATCCGGCGAGCAGCATTAACTCAAAGGATGCTCCAAAAAGTTAAAGATTCTCCTCACTTACCAATCCATGCAGATATCTACACTCCACCCACTGCCCGACTTTCATCCAGACGGCCGATTTGGAAAAACCCTCCCCCAGCTGACTTTACCATCCAGACAGCTTGGCAAGAGGAATGGGAGACCAAGGAGGTCCCAAACAAACAGCTGGTGATAAACCCCAACCAACAGGTCCCGGGCACCAACCTCCCAAGGAGACAGTGGTCTACACTCAATCGCTTCAGGACTGGACATGGCCCCTGCTTGGCCAGCCTTTACAGATGGGGCAGTAGCCCTAGCCCACTGTGCGCATGTGGAGAGGAGCAAACAATGGAACACATCATAGAGGCTTGCCCGCTCCAAAGACTGGAAGGAGGATTACACACCCTCCATACAGCAAACCAGGAGGCAACTGCTTGGCTTAAGGACTTTGCATTCGCTAAATCAAATAAATAATTTGCTAAAACTGCTAATATGCAGTATATAAAAGCAGAAACCACAGGATGATTAGACAGATTACAGCCCGTTCAGAATGGCCACATTCCCATTCTGGTGCTGTTCTGGAGTCTCACAACCTTGGTGAACTAACCCTGATAAACCAGCCAGTATTCACCCCAGTTTAAGCAGAATCAAAGTTCCACCACCCTTGGTTGATGGAGGGCATCGCTCAGTGCTCAAGGCAGACAGAAGTAAACTAACAGGGCAATATGGAGAAAAAAAAACTAAGTAATAATGATAACTGACTGACAGCTCTCCTAAACAATCTTATTGTAAATTTGCAGATGCTCCTGATTGGATAACATCGGTACCTGTGCGTGGGCTCTTCCAGGATTTCCAAACTGGGGAAAAAGGTGACTAACCAGTAAACCTTCTCTAATGTTAAACTGACACAATGTTTCCTCTGGCTTAAAGACCTTGGGACGGTGGCAACATATTTTTCCGGGGGGGAGGGGGGGCAGAAAACACATGACACTATTGTAACTCAAATATGTTCATTTTATACTATTTCTTTCTTTTTTTTTTTAATTTGCACAGTAACTTTGCATATGAAACTTACCATTTAAAGTATTGTACAACCGAGGCTGGAGTGTTGGAATATTGGGCCATTTGGGGTCCCACCCAGACGTCCTGTGTTTGGACTTTTTACTGGTGTCATCCTTCTCTCCTTCCTCTGCTCTCACCTCTCCTGGACCCTCTGCCTGAACACTTTCCTCTCCTTGGCTCCTCTCTTCTGTCTCATCTTGCCCTATCTGAGCTCTGTCTAATTCAGGTTCTCTCTCTGTCTATGGTGGTATACAAACAGGTTAGAAAATATCAAGTGTCATGTAAATTAAAAGTAGACAACCAAAAATTTCTAGTTAAGGGAACAAAGAGCACCCACTTAAAAACTTGAGGAATGACTTCAGTCTTCAAGGTTTGAGGCTTTTCTTCAAAATTTATAACAACTGTCTTAAAAGTTTTCTACTTTTTTCTGTAAATTTATCTAAAGTTGAAACCATTTTCCTCAAATTTGCAATTTCCTCTTGTAAAATTGACTTTTCTTGTACATTTGAGACTTTATTATAAATTTATGGATTATTTTAAGACTAATTTTTGTCTTTTTTAAAATAAAATTATTGTTTTTTTAAATAAATTTGAAACAGACTGTTTTTGTTTTTCTTTTACATTTTCCTTATAACAATTTACATTTTTGACCATAATTTTGCAGAGCCAGAACAGAACAATAATCTAACAATGATTTCAAAGAAAAAAAAATAATAAAATTGTATTTAATGAAATAAATTAACTTAAATGACCAAAGATGCAGTGATTTCTGTTATAATATTTCTATATATTTATAGTTGTTTTTTTTTAGAAATCTCCTCACCACCCAGACATCAGGAAAAACCTCTCTTATTTGAAATCCAAATGTTGGCATGTTTACTTTGTCTGAAAGCTGTTGACGAATCAAAGTCACTGACTTCGTGAATTTCGGTCATCTTAACTTGCCAGGTACATAATAATGAACATAAATTAGTTAATTAATATTGACTAAGGTAAAGGTAAAATAAGAAAAACAAAAAACTAACCACATGTGTTAGCTAAGCGACTCTTCCATTATTGCTCCTTTTACCAGCGGATTAAAACCATGATAAATGCCTTCACTGCTTACATATCTCTTCTGATTTTTTTCTGCGTTTAAAGTACTTTTGTAAGCTCATGTTTCTCTCGGACAGCAATGCTCGTAGCAAGACACACTGCAGTGCTTGCTGACTGTCTGGAACACATGGGCAGGGCACTTCTGAACTCCGCATGGATGATGGTCACGTGCATTGTTCGTGTGCGCGCTTGCGGACCGTCATTGCTTCATATATTGTTCTTAAATTTATATTTCCTAATAGAGTGGCGGAAATTTTTCAGGGGTCGGGTCGCCATCCAGAAATGTTACCGGAGGAAACCCTGACTGATAACATCAAGGCCCTGGTGAAGAAAGCCCAGCAGCGGCTGCACTTCCTCCATGTCCAGAGAAAGAACAACCTGGACCAGAAGTTGCTGCTGGCCTTCTACCACTGCTCAGTGGAGAGCGTGCTCACCTGCTGCCTAGGTGTGTGGTACACTGGCTCCACGGCTGAGAACAGGAAGGCTGTGCAGAGGGTTATCAACACCACCCAAAAAATCATTGGTAGCCCTCTGCTCTCCCTGGAGGACATCTCCAGATCCCCCTGTCTCAGGAAAACCAAGACCATCACAGCAGACCCCTGACATCCTGCCCACATCTTGTTTGACCTGCTTCCCTCTGGATGACGATTCAGATCAATCAGGTCCCACACAGTTTTTTCCCCTGGGCCATCCAGACTGCAAACAGCCAGAAGTCCATCCCCCTCCCCCAAAACTCTCACATACATAGAACTGAGGACCTTTTAATTATAAAAAAAAAATATATGTATTATATACAGTGGGGCAAAAAAGTATTTAGTCAGCCACCAATTGTGCAAGTTCTCCCACCTAAAAGATGAGAGAGGTCTCCAATTTTCATCATAGATATACCTCAACTATGAGAGACAAAATGAGAAAAAAAAATCCAGAAAATCACATTGTCTGATTTTTAAAGAATTTATTTGCAAATTATGGTGGAAAGTAAGTATTTGGTCACCTACAAACAAGCAAGATTTCTGGCTCTCACAGACCTGTAACTTCTTCTTTAAGAGGCTCCTCTGTCCTCCACTCGTTACCTGTATTAATGGCACCTGTTTGAACTCGTTATCAGTATAAAAGACACCTGTCCACAACCTCAAACAGTCACACTCCAAACTCCACTATGGCCAAGACCAAAGAGCTGTCAAAGGACACCAGAAACAAAATTGTAGACCTGCACCAGGCTGGGAAGACTGAATCTGCAATAGGTAAGCAGCTTGGTGTGAAGAAATCAACTGTGGGAGCAATTATTAGAAACTGGAAGACATACAAGTCCACTGATAATCTCCCTCCATCTGGGGCTCCACGCAAGATCTCACCCCATGGGGTCAAAATGATCACGAGAATGGTGAGCAAAATCCCAGAACCACACAGGGGGACCTAGTGAATGACCAGCAGAGAGCTGGGACCAAAGTAACAAAGGCTACATCAGTAACACACTACGCTGCCAGGGACTCAAATCCTGCAGTGCCAGATGTGTCCCCCTGCTTAAGCCAGTACATGTCCAGGTCCGTCTGAAGTTTGCTAGAGAGCATTTGGATGATCCAGAAGAGGATTGGGAGAATGTCATATGGTCAGATGAAACCAAAATAGAACTTTTTGGTAAAAACTCAACTTGTCCTGTTTGGAGGAGAAAGAATGCTGAGTTGCATCCAAAGAACACCATACCTACTGTGAAGCATGGGGGTGGAAACATCATGCTTTGGGGCTGTTTTTCTGCAAAGGGACCAGGACGACTGATCCGTGTAAAGGAAAGAATGAATAGGGCCATGTATCGTGAGATTTTAAGTGAAAACCTCCTTCCATCAGCAAGGGCATTGAAGATGAAACGTGGCTGGGTCTTTCAGCATGACAATGATCCCAAACACACTGCCCGGGCAACAAAGGAGTGGCTTCGTAAGAAGCATTTCAAGGTCCTGGAGTGGCCTAGCCAGTCTCCAGATCTCAACCCCATAGAAAATCTCTGGAGGGAGTTGAAAGTCCGTGTTGCCCAGCGACAGCCCCAAAACATCACTGCTCTAGAGGAGATCTGCATGGAGGAATGGGCCAAAATACCAGCAACAGTGTGTGAAAACCTTGTGAAGACTTACAGAAAACGTTTGACCTCTGTCATTGCCAACAAAGGGTATATAACAAAGTATTGAGATAAACTTTTGTTATTGACCAAATACTTATTTTCCACCATAATTTGCAAATAAATTCTTTAAAAATCAGACAATGTGATTTTAGGGATTTTTTTTTTCTCATTTTGTCTCTCATAGTTGAGGTATACCTATGATGAAAATTGGGAGACCTCTCTCATCCTTTAAGTGGGAGAACAACTGGTGGCTGACTAAACACTTTTTTGCCCCACTGTATATACAGTATATACTGTATACTCTCACCTGTTTTGCGCTTTGCACTTTTCAGTACAGTGATTCATCCGTTGAGCCACTACCAATGTGTGTATTTTTATACTTCTTATTCATTCTACTTAATGCATGCTATTTTATTCAAATATGTGTTTATATTATTATTACCTCCGCCAAGGAGGTTATGTTTTTACCGGAGTTTGTCAGTTTGTTTGTCTGTCTGTTACCAACATAACTCAAAAAGTTACGAACAGATTTTCACAAAATTTTCAGGAAAGGTCTGAAATGGGACAAGGAAGAAATGATTAGATTTTGGGAGTGATCCGGATCACCGTCTGGATCCAGGAATTTTTTTAAAGGATTCTTTATCATTGCGAGATAGGGCCATTTTTAGCATATGTGTATATAGCTCCACAATAAATGGTCAGGACGCTTGCCAAAAAAATACAGGATAAGATCCCAATAGGTTCTACGAAATATCAAAGACTGATCCCGATCCTGCAAAAAACCTGGATACTGTGATCCAGAACAGGAAATAATAGGGGATCTTTGGAATTTTCATCACTGTAAGATAACAAATTAAGATATAAACATACAACAAACACCAAAATATAGCCAAGACACTGACGGATCAGTAGTATGCCAATGGATTTGTTGTATCTTCAAAAGCTATGGAGCTACATCCTGAAGAAAACCGCCATTAGCAAAAAAGTGATTTTTGTCAATAACTACTGAACTAATAAAGATATCAATGTGAATCTAATTGCTAAAGGTATGTTTTGATGGTCAAGGAATCTGAAAATATAGATAAACTAAATGTAGGACTATTATATTTGGGGAAAATCCCAATCTTAGGGGGAACTGAGGTACTTGGCGGGGGGAGGTCTGCGCTCTCCAAGTGCTTTTCTAGTATTATATTATATTATCTTTAAAACAAGCCAGCAATTATTTGGCCAATCTTTTTTCACACATGGCACTGTATGGAGCTTTGTTTTTTACAACTGAGAACCAACTTTTCAAGGCTCAAACTGGTTTCTTTTGGGTGTGAAATTGCAGGCTTGTTCTAAATTAAGTTCCGGAACAGAAAAAAGCCAGTTTAGAAAGCTTGGGATCAGTCCGCCAAGGTCTCCGCCTTTGACTGCCACCTAATCCACATAGCACCGGACTTCCATGATCCCTCCTGCAGGTGGTGAACCTACTGGAGGGCGGACCCATGTAACTCCTTTGGGCTGAGCCCGGCCGGGTCCCATGGGTGGAAACCCGGCCACCAGACGCTAGCCTTCGAGCCCCTCCCCCAGGCCTGGCTCCAGGGTGGGGCCCCGGTAACCCCATACCGGGCGGGGTACACTGAATCCTTGATATACAATTTATCATGAGAGTCTGTTGGATCGTTCTTCGTCTGGCCCTTCACCCAGGACCAGTTTGTCTTGGGAGACCCTATCAGAGGCAAATTGCCCTGGACAACATAGCTCCTGGGATCACTGGGGCACGCAAACCCCCCCACCACGATAAGGTGACGATCCATGAGGGGGTGGACTCGCCCCGAGTACCTCAAGGCCCTGGATGTTGTTGGGTTGTCATGGTTGACACGCCTCTGCAACATTGCGTGGAGGTCGGGGGCAGTGCCTTTGGCATGGCAAACCGGGGTGGTGGTTCCTCTCTTCAAAAAAGGGGACCGGAGGGTGTGCTCCAACTTTAGAGGGATCACACTCCTCAGCCTCCCTGGGAAGGTCTATGCCAAGGTACTGGAGAGGAGAGTCCGGCCGTTGGTCGAACCTCGGATTCAGGAGGAGCAATGTGGTTTTCGTCCTGGCCGTGGCACATCGGACCAGCTCTTTACCCTCTCGAGAATTCTTGAGGGTTCGTGGGAGTTTGCCCAACCAGTTTACATGTGTTTTGTGGACTTGGAGAAGGCATTTGACCGCGTCCCTCGTGGATTTTTGTGGGGGGTGCTTCGGGAGTATGGGGTATCGGGCTTGTTGTTACGAGCTATTCGGTCTCTGTACGACCGTTGTGAGAGTTTAGTTCGCATTGCCAACACTCGGTCGGAGTCATTCCCAGTGAGAGTTGGACTCCGCCAGGGCTGCCCTTTGTCACCGGTCCTGTTCATAATTTTTATGGACAGGATTTCTAGGCGCAGCCAGGGAATGGAGGGTGTCATGCTTGGTGACCACAGGATCTCATCTCTGTTGTTTGCAGATGATGTTGTCCTGTTGGCTTCATCCAGCAATGACCTACAGCTCTTGCTGGGACGGTTTGCCGCTGAGTGTGAAGCGGCTGGGATGAGAATCAGCACCTCCAAGTCCGAGTCCATGGTCCTCAGCCGGAAAAAGGTGGATTGTCCTCTCCGGGTTGGGGACAGGCTCCTGCCCCAAGTGGAGGAGTTTAAGTATCTTGGGGTCTTGTTCACGAGTGAGGGGAAAATGGAGCGAGAGATCGACAGACGGATTGGAGCAGCATCTGCAGTGATGCGGACGTTGTACCGGTCTGTTGTGGTGAAGAGGGAGCTTAGTTCTAAGGCAAAGCTGTCGATTTACCAGTCAATCTACGTTCCTACTCTCACCTATGGTCACGAGCTTTGGGTAATGACCGAAAGAACGAGATCGCGGATACAAGCGGCTGAAATGAGCTTTCTCCGTAGGATTGCTGGACTCACCCTCAGAGATAGGGTGAGGAGCTCAGTCATCCGGGAGAGGCTCAGAGTAGAACCGCTGCTCCTCCACATTGAAAGGAGTCAGTTGAGGTGGTATGGGCATCTGATTAGGATGCCTCCTGGACGCCTCCCACTTGAGGTGTTTCAGGCACGTCCCACTGGGAGGAGACCCCGGGGCAGACCCAGGACTCGGTGGAGAGACTATGTCTCCCAGCTAGTCTGGGAACGCCTTGGTATCCCCTCTGAAGAGCTGGAGCAGGTGGCTGGGGAGAGGGAAGCCTGGGCTTCTCTGCTTGAACTGCTGCCTCCGCGACCCGGACCTCTGGAAAAGCGGTAGAAGATGGATGGATGGATGGATGGAACAGAAAAAAGCATGGAACCTTATCTGTCTGAAAGAGCTATGAGCAAACTTATTTGCTCAGAATTGTGTCCAATAAAGTTTTTACTTTGCAACTGTTCAGATTCCTCATCAAAAGGGCTTAAGTCCTGATGTGTACAATTGAAGAGAATAGGCAACGATTTGTAGCTCATTCCGGCAAAGTCAAAAGGAGCTAAAGCGATGATGCACCGTCCAGCCATCTGCCCATCCTCAGGTGGGTTTGCATCCAGGTTGTGCTCAAGGTCAAAGGTCAGGAGTTCTGGGTATGTCGGTGATTTCAGAAAAATCAAAACTCCTCCTCTGCAATTGCTCTAAATCTCAATAAAATCTTATCAAGTTTGTGCTCAAGGTCATTGTTAAAGGTCAGGAGATTTGGGCATTTATGATTTCATGAAAAATGTTACATCTCCAAGGTCACTGTGCATCTAGGCTGTGCTTAAGGTCAAGGTCAAGAAGTCAGGAGATCTGAGATTCTCAGGGTGATTTCGTCAGACCAGAATGAGCTACTCTGTCATTGACAATCTGGTCTTATTAGCCATGGGTGTCATTAAAAAAACAATGTTATATGATAGCTATCAGTTGCCATATCATTATACAGTGGTGTGAAAAAGTGTTTGCCCCCTTCTGGATTTCTCATTTTTTGTATGTTTGTCACACTTAAATGTTTCAGATCATCAAACAAATGTAAATATTAGACAAAGATAACACAAGTAAACACAAAATGCAGTTTTTAAATGAAGGTGTTTATTATTAAGGGTAAAAAAAAATCCAAACCTCCATGGCCCTGTGTGGAAAAGTGACCCCCCCCCCAAAAAAACCCAAACAAACAAACAAACAAAAAAAAACAAATTAACTGTGGTTCATCACATCTTTGGAAAGCTGAGTGCAATTTTTCTAGCCACACCCAGGCCTGATTACTGCCACACCTGTTCTCAATCAAGAAATTACTTAAATAGGACCTGCCTGACAAAGTGAAGTAGGCCAAAAGATCCTCAAAAGCCAGACATCATGCTGCAATCCACAGAAATTCAGGAATGAGAAACTGAGAATGAGAATTACTTTGTTTCTCAAATGAGAAACAAAGTAATTGAAACCTATCAATCTGGAAAAGGTTATAAAAGGTTATAAAGCCATTTCTAAAGCTTTGGGACTCCAGCGAACCACAGTGAGAGTCATTATCTCACTGTGGGAGATAATGGCAGTGGGAGATAAGGGCAATAAGAGGGAGATAAGGGCAGTGCTGTGGAGCAGTGGTTAGCACTGCGGCACCACAGCAACTCACCCTTGACCATGGGATCCCTGGTTCAATCCCAGCCCCTGACCAACAGTGGTCTGTGTGGAATTTGCATGTTCTCCCCGTGTCTCCATGGGTTTACTCCGGGAGTTCTCCAGTTTCCTCCCACAGGCCAAAAACATGCAGGTTAGGTTAATTGGAGACTCTAAAAGTGGCCCTAGGTGTGAATGTGTGTGTGAATGGTAAAGGGATAGTGCTGTACCGTGGCTGCTTCATCCATCCAGGTGGATGCCCTCAATTTCCCCTCTGGGGATCAATAAAGTATACAAAATCAAAAAAATCAAAAAATTTCTACAAATGGTGAAAACATGGAACAGTGGTGAACCTTCCCAGGAGTGGCCGGTTGACCAAAATTACCCCAAGAGCTCAGTGACGACTCATCCAAGAGGTCACAAAAGACCCTACAACAATATCCAAAGAACTGCAGGCCTCACTTGCCTCAGTTTAGGTCACTGTCCATGACTCCACCAGAAGAAAGAGACTGCGCAAAAATGGCCTGCATGGCAGAGTTCCAAGACGAAAACCACTGCTGAGCAAAAACAACATAAAGGTTCATCTCAGTTTTGCCAGAAAACATCTTGATGATCCCCAAAACTTTTGGGAAAATACTCTGTGGACTGACGAGACAAACGTTGAACTTTTTGGAAGGTGTGTGTCCCATTACATCTGGCGTAAAAGTAACAGCATTTCAGAAAAGGAACATCATACCAAGAGTAAAATATGGTGGTGGTAGTGTGATGGTCTGGGGCTGTTTTGCTGCTTCATGACCTGGAAGACTTGCTGTAGTAAATGGAACCATGAATTCTGCTGTCTGCCAAAAAAGTCCTGAAGGAGAATGTCCGGCCATCTGTTTGTGACCTCAAACTGAAGTGCACTTGGGTTTTGCAGCAGGACAACGATCCAAAACTTTTTTTTTTTATTTACCTTTTGTTCGTATTAAAGACAAAAATAGAAAGGAGATGTTTTTTTACCTTCTTTACATGTTTCAGCTGTGCACTACAGATAATAAGAATAATAATAATAAGAAGAAGAACAAAAGGTAAATAATTAAAAGATGACAAAATGAACCTACTTGAGCTATAACGATCCAAAACATACCAGCAAGTCCACCTCTGAATGGCTTAAGAAAAAACAAAATGAAGATTTTGGAGTGTCCTAGTCAAAGTCCTGGCCTGAATCCGACTGAGATGCTGTGGCATGACCTTAAAAAGGTGGTTCATGCTCGAAAACCCTCCAATGTGGCTGAATAACAACAATTCTGCAAAGATGAATGGGCCAAAATTCCTCCACAGCACTGTAAAAGACTCATTACCAGTTATTGCAAAGGCCTGACTGCAGTTGTTGCTGCTAAGGGTGGCCAAACAAGTTATTAGGTTTAGGGGGCAATCACTTTTTCACACAGGGCCATGTAGGTTTGGATTTTTTCCCCTAATAATAAACACTTTCATTTAAAAAAAACTGCTTTTTGTGTTTACTTGTGTTATCTTTGTCTGTGGGCAGCACAGTGGTGCAGTGGTTAGCACTGTTGCCTTACAGCTAGAAGGTTCCTGGTTCGAATCCCCAGGTTGGCAGGGGTTGGAACCTTTCTGTGTGGAGTTTGCATGTTCTCCCTGTGCTGCGTGGGTTTACTCCGGGGGCTCCGGTTTCCTCCCACAATCCAAAGACATGCATGTTAGGTTAATTGGCTGTTCTAAATTGTCCCTAGATGTCTGTTTCCTATAGGCCCTTAGAATACTAACTAACTAACTAACTAACCTGCACTTATATAGCGCTTTTCTAGTCACAAAGACCACTCAAAGCGCTTTCATTAATACTAACCCTCTATTCTAAGGGCCTATAGGAAACAGATATCTAGGGACAATTTTAGAACAGCCAATTAACCTAACATGCATGTTTTTTGGCATGTGGGAGGAAACCGGAGAAATCCCGGAGTAAACCCACGCAACACGGGGAGAACATGCAAACTCCACACAGATCACTGTTTGTCGGGGGCTGGGATCGAACCCACGATCCCACGATCCCCACAATCCCCCGGCCAAGGGTAAACTGTGCTGCCGCAGTGCTAACCACTGCGCCACCGTGCAGCGCACTGCGCCACCGTGCAGCATAGAATAGAGAATAGAGGGTTAGTATTAGTGAAAAGCGCTTTGAGTGGTCTTTGTGACTAGAAAAGCGCTATATAAGTGCAGGTTAGTTAGTTAGTAGTTAGCTAATATTTAAATTTGTTTGATGATCTGACATTTAAGTGTGACAAACATACAAAAAAATGAGAAATCAGGAAGGGGGCAAACACTTTTTCACACCACTGTATCTAATCAAATGTGGATGGGAAAATAAAAGATGAAACACCCGAGTGAAGACGTAAATCAAATCTTAGGTTTGCAAAGAATACCAGTGGTCCAGAACAACTTTCTTCAGTAGCTGTGCTTATTTTGGAGTACACTGTAAAAAATTAAATCCTAGAAAAAAATATCTACAATCAAAGATAAAATTCTTGGTTTTTGTCTGACAAGCAGGGCTTGACATTAACACCCGCCAATGGTGAGTGGATTTCACCAGTGGCTGGTAAGACAGCCACTCCCACTAGCCACTTTGGTGGGTTGTAGTTTTCTCAAGCGATATCTACCAAAGCTATCGCAATGTGAGAATACAAAACTACAATTCCCATAAGCACTATATGCACACACACATTATGTTCTCATTGGTTCATTGTTGCCATAGACGAAGTCTGGCTCCGCTCCGGGCTGGGTGTAGGAGAGGCCACGGTCAGTCGGCTCCATGGGTCGGTTCATGTCGTGGCCAGTTTGGAGAAACAGTGACGAACAGACAGCAGCCGGTAGAACACACCTGTCCCCGCTCTCAGCGATCAGATCACCGGGGCAACTCATAGCAACTGCCCCTGATCCCCTGTTGCCCCAGTGGCGAGTAGCTAATAATCTGTGCTCTTCCCCCACATCAGTTCCTACCTCTGCAGTTAAATATGATTATTTTTAGAGCAAGAAGCTCCCGTTTACTGTCCGCAGTTGTGTGAATTTAAGTTTCCGTACGACAGAGAGAAAGTGATTGCATTTTGATATGTTGCTGTAAAGAACAAATAAAGCTTCTTCTGAGGTAAACTTTCATTTATCTGTGATTATCTATGATATCTGTAATATTAGGGCTGGGTGGGATGAAGATACATACTGTATTGGATGACGATATAAAAATGTCTATCGTTTCACAGAACACTCTATCGTTTATATCGTGATTTAAAATGCGCATACTCCCGTTTATTCAGTAAAGCTCCTCACCACTACTTGTCAGCACTCTGTCTCTCCTCCACAGTGCGCACAGTGGAACAGGTGTGTGGCTAGGCTTCAGTTCAGTGGATGCTAATGCTAACTCCAAACTACCCGTTCAGATAGCTGCTACTCCTGTTTACCAGAGATGTGGGACTGTTTGGTATCGTGCTGCGTCAGAGAGAATAGTTCGCTAACCTCGTTTTAATAGGAGGTAAGTAACGTTAACACCATGTCTAATTATAAAATGCTAAATGACAATGCAAAGTTGTGCTAACTGGAAACATTGGTGTATCGTTTCTTTGGTTCAAATTACTGCTGAGTTTTTTAGTTTTGTCTTAAAAAAATTTATTAAAGCTGCAAAAGTGCATAATGGTGGCATGTACATGCAAAATAAATAATAAATAAATTAAAATGGGTCGGAGAAGCAAGTTGGCTCTTAATGTAATTTATTTGATTTCTAATCATTTTAATTAGTCAAGTAGCAATAATGAATAACATTGAAGTCAAGGTTCCAAGGTTGTCATAGCCAAGAGCGGCACTGGGGTTAAGCTCCCACTGCTCATAAAATGCTCCTTATGGCATGCATCTCGAAAAGCCTCTGACAACTAAGTCCAACTCCTAGCCTGCCCATGTGGTTTAGTCTCTAAGCCTGGTGGAACTGCTTTTACTAATAGGAGAAGGGGCGAGGGCGGATCTCTGGCGCCTTAAAACCAGATGCTTCGGGTAGATGGTGGCTCGTCAACCTGGGAAGGTAGCCCATCTAGGGGAAGGTAAACCCTGATTTCAAACCTCCGCTGCCTTGCGGCACACCCGGTCACGGGAAAGGCTTCGGGAGTCAACCCTGAGGAAAAATCCGGAGTCGGAGCCCCTAAGGCAGTTCTCTGTTGTGCTCAGCATCGTTCTGACAGTTCCTGCGACGGCGCTGGTTCCAAACTATAGCAGCCCTGCTGTTCCTTTGGATTCATCAGTGACGTGGAGAGGGGGGGACATGCTGCATGGGTAACATCTTGTCCTCCATATCTTCCTGCCCAGGCTTGAATCCTACCAACGCCCAACGCTGGAAGGTAGAACACCGGTGCGCATTGGCCTGTTCAGCCACAGGCGGTGCTGTTCCAGCAGAGTAGACGTTTAGGATTCTCTTCCATGGTCATCATAGACCGACGGAGGCCGACAAAAGTCATCACACATATTTTATTATATTAGCTTTTGTATTTTTGATTTTCAGATCATGACCAATCTGAAATATTTTTCTAAGAAGCAAACAGGTTAAATCAGGCCAGAATGGCCGGCTGCAGGTCTACACTTAAAATTTTCATTGATTTAAACTAACAGTTAATTTATATCTGTAGATGGCAGCGATAGACAATTTTCTCATTTTCAGAGATTTTTTTTATGTTGTGTGCATAGCCATATAGTATGATAGTTGCAACACACTTTGAACTCGCCGCTGCCCGGTCACGTGGTTCATGGAGCTCCAAACAGTTCCAAACAATGACCTTTCTATAATGGCGTGTGAATGGCAGCTGTGACAATCTGCGGCATAAAAAAACATTTTTTAGCCATATTAGGTAAATATTCAAAATATCTATCGGTAAGTATATTGTTAAACTTACAATGAACAGATTTAACTGTATTATAATACAAACAAGCAACATTAACATTTTTCTGACAGAAATGTACATTTTTTCCTTTTAAATGTATTACCTTCTTTATTCTAAATTTTACTTTTTTGCATAAATTTGCTACTTTTTCCTCATAATATTGTATTTCTGTCTCATAACTCTGATTTTTATTGTACATTTGAGACTATTTTCAAATTGAAATGTGGGTGTTTTTTAGTTTTTAAAAAATCATTACTTTTTTCTTACAGATTTATGTATTTTTATACTAAATTTGAAAGTTTTTTTCATTCTAGCTTTTTATGCACACATTTATGAACTATTTTGGAAATGTTACATTTTTCTCTTAAAAGTTTAAACATGAGGAAAAAATACAAACTAAACACGTGTACTCTAAAAAAATCAAATTCATGACAGGGAATAAGAACCAGTAACCCCCAAAAATGTAATAAACAAACCGCAATGAACATAAACGGAAAACTAAATCGTACTGAGAAACTGTCATGTTCGGGGTCATTCACCCCGTCCATGACCGGTGGCTGTAGGTTTTGATTACTGCTTATTAATTTCAGCTGTCATATTGAGCCTTGCTCTCTGACAGTCCTACGGCCACGTCTCCTCCTCTTACCAGACATTCACCAGAGGTATCTTATCACCACATGCGCGCGTACGCACGCACACACGCACGCACGCACGCACGCACACACACACAGAGTTTCAATCAGTCCTGCAACTGCTTGCAACACGGCTATGTCCACTTGCCTTCGTTAGGGTTTTGTGTATTAATAGCTAAGCAGTGTGACCAGTCGGTGTGGCAGCTTAAACTCAACATGGACATCCTGGCTTGCAGACTGTTGGTTTTTCCCCTGGACTGTAACGCGTAGTTACTCCAGAGCCCTTCCGCTCCTACACGTATGTAAGTCTTGTTATTATTGCCTTTCCCTCCACTCCGGTTCTGTCTGGAGCACGCTTGGCTTTTCCTCCCCGCCAACTAAGCTAGAAGCCGGTTGTCTGACCCTTTTTCACTGTGACTGTTATTTGGACACTTTTGTACATTATTTCACTGTGAATAAACACATTACTTACACTGCGTTTTGGGCTCGTTGCCAATTCATATGTTCGCTGCGAAATTACGCAGTGGACATGACAGAAACAATATAGGATAAATGACAACTCAAAATGACAACACAGTACAAATATGAAAAAAAGGCCGACAACCTGAGCCCGGTGGAATCCCCCCGCGCTCAAAACGTGACAATTTATGAATGTTAAATAACACTGCCACCACCAGGTGCTAATTTATGCTAATTTATGAATATTAATGTATGCTAATTTATGAATGTTAAATAACACTGCCACCGATAACCAGGTTATCAAGTTGAGCTAGCTGCTGTTCACCTGAATCTAGTGTGAAGCAAGCTAATGAGCAAGTTTGCGAGATTCTATCGGACATAAACACGAAAAAAGCTGACGAAATAAAACACTATCACAGATTACATAATCTACATGTTAAGTGGTGAAATGAACAAAGCAACGGCCATTCATTAACTTACCAGGGATTATTAAGCAGACACTCCGGGAAATGAATGGTGGTCTATGGAGAAAACTACATTGTTTGGAACTAATTGCTGCTCCATGACCCATGTGACTTCCGCATTCCAAAGATTCTACTGAAGTCTATCAGAGTGTTGCAACTATCATACTATATGGCTATGGTTGTGTGTGTGTGTGTTTTTTTTCCCTATTCTCCTCTGGCTCAGGAAATATTTAACTTATTGATGTTTACTTTTTATTCATATATGATTTTGAAGAAAAACATTAAATTTATGAGAATCATGTCTCCAGTGCACGTTACAAAACTATTTTATAACAACACTGCAAAATTATGAGGGAAAAGGTGCATGTAAAAAAGTAAAAAAGAGATGGTCCTTTTTATGTGACTATCTAAACTGTAGAATTTACAGAAAATGCTTATCATGATATATATCGTTATCATGATTTTATAAGATGACTTATATCGTGATATGAAATTTTTGTCATAACGCACAGCCCTATGTGATATGCAGCTATTTCATGGAAGTAAAACCTCTAATTATGTACTTTTAATGTGCTACTCCAGTGGGGTCAAACATTTGGCCCGCGGGCCCACTATGGCCCTCTAGGGGGTCCAAATTTTTCTCTGTGAATTTACAGCTTTCTTTCTTGTAAATTTCTGACTTTTTCTACTGAGTACAATTGCTCATGTAAATTTGACTTTTTTCTCATCTATTTTCTTTTTCTTTTTTTTTCTGGTAAAAACAGGTAGTGTAGATTTAGATTAAATCCATCAGCAACTACTAATGACATTGTGCAGCCCTGAAGTGGTGTCCCAGTTCATAGGGGTAATTTTCAACCCCTGCCCACTGGTCTTTGATTTCAAGGGCCAAGGGGTGGGCAAAGAGGTACAAGTGAAAACTGGGATGGACTCCAAATCTACCTGTGCTTCTCTCAGATCACAAACATTTTCCTGGACTGTTTAACAGTATTAACTGCTGTTAATAAATAATTCAACAGACAGTGTTTCTCGTGCTATTTTTATGCATGTATAAGTGTCATTTACATTTAAAAAGGTTGTAAATTTAGTTCACGTACATTTTAGCATGCCACAGTCAAATTTGATCATATTAAACACAATTTTCCGGTTCCGGTTCCGCCGGACCGGCGGCGCCACACGAGTCGGCTGCCTGTTGCAACAGCCTTTTTTTTTATCTTCCTTCTTCTTTCTACACCTTTCACTCTGTATATATATCACGGACGCACGGATCACCCCGGGGGTCTCCCGGGTCGGCGGACGGAGCCACGGTTTGCAGCGGGAGACGTTACAGTGGGGAGGAGCTAGTGCTAGCTAGCACTTGGCCGCCACCTGGTGCTAATGGGAAACTCGACATACCGGGAGCTGTAGCGAAAATGACGCGGGTGCCGGGCTGGAGTTTAGGCGGCGTGAAAGAAATATAAGACAGAATAATAAAGAGCGATGGCAAGAACCAAGCAGACCGCCCGTAAAATCTACTGGAGGAAGAAGCCCCCCCCCCCTCCCCAGGAGACAGCTAGCCACCAGGGCTGCTCAGAGAGGCGCTCCGGCCACCGGCAGAGTGAAGAGGCCTCGCCGTCACAGGCCCGTGGCTCTGAGAGAGATCTGTCGCTGCCAGAAATCCACGGAGCTGCTCATCCGTAAGCTGCCCGTCCAGCGCCTGGTGAGGGAGATCGCTCAGGACTTCAAGACCGTCCTGCGTTTCCTGAGCTTCGCCGTCATGGCTCTGCAGGAGACCAGCGAGGCCCACCTGGTGGTCTCTTCTTCGCTAAGGGGGTCACCATCATGCCCAAAGACTTCCAGCTGGCCCGCTGCATCCGCGGAGAGAGAGCTTCGACTTTCTGCTGCACATTCACCAGCCATAATGCTCTGCACTGTGTGTCTATATATATATACATTTATAGTAATATGGACATATGTTTACTATATGTTGTTTTTTCTTGCCTTCTGATTGTTGCTCTGAGTGTTGCTATCCCTATTCTGTTGCAATCCTGGAATTTCACGTACATTTTAGCATGCCACAGTCAAATTTGATCATATTAAACACAATTTTCCGGTTCCGGTTCCGCCGGACCGGCGGCGCCACACGAGTCGGCTGCCTGTTGCAACAGCCTTTTTTTTTTCTTCCTTCTTCTTTCTACACCTTTCACTCTGTATATATATCACGGACGCACGGATCACCCCGGGGGTCTCCCGGGTCGGCGGACGGAGCCACGGTTTGCAGCGGGAGACGTTACAGTGGGGAGGAGCTAGTGCTAGCTAGCACTTGGCCGCCACCTGGTGCTAATGGGAAACTCGACATACCGGGAGCTGTAGCGAAAATGACGCGGGTGCCGGGCTGGAGTTTAGGCGGCGTGAAAGAAATATAAGACAGAATAATAAAGAGCGATGGCAAGAACCAAGCAGACCGCCCGTAAAATCTACTGGAGGAAGAAGCCCCCCCCCCTCCCCAGGAGACAGCTAGCCACCAGGGCTGCTCAGAGAGGCGCTCCGGCCACCGGCAGAGTGAAGAGGCCTCGCCGTCACAGGCCCGTGGCTCTGAGAGAGATCTGTCGCTGCCAGAAATCCACGGAGCTGCTCATCCGTAAGCTGCCCGTCCAGCGCCTGGTGAGGGAGATCGCTCAGGACTTCAAGACCGTCCTGCGTTTCCTGAGCTTCGCCGTCATGGCTCTGCAGGAGACCAGCGAGGCCCACCTGGTGGTCTCTTCTTCGCTAAGGGGGTCACCATCATGCCCAAAGACTTCCAGCTGGCCCGCTGCATCCGCGGAGAGAGAGCTTCGACTTTCTGCTGCACATTCACCAGCCATAATGCTCTGCACTGTGTGTCTATATATATATACATTTATAGTAATATGGACATATGTTTACTATATGTTGTTTTTTCTTGCCTTCTGATTGTTGCTCTGAGTGTTGCTATCCCTATGCTGTTGCAATCCTGGAATTTCCCCATTGTGGGACTAATAAAGGCTTATCTTATCTTATCTTATTTTCCAACCACATAATTGTGGCTAAAGAGTAAAAAAGTTAATGTCAAGCCCCGCTGGCAAGATGTTTTTTTCTTGTGCAGTTTTCTATAAGAGCAAGACAATTTTACTTATCAAATTGCTTAGAACAAGTATACATTTTGTGCCAGGAATTTTTTACCTGTTTCAAGCAATTTGATAAGTAAAATTTTCTTGCTCCATTGGCAGAATTTTTTTTTTTTTTTTTACTTAAAACTTGATTAAATTGCTTAAAACAAGTAATAAATGTCTTACAACAAGAAAAAATTTCTTACAACTACACGACAAGAAAAAAAATCTTGTCAGACAAAAAACAAGAATTATAACCTTGATGTAAGTTATTTTTTCTTTTAAAGATTTCTTTAGCAGCGTAACCATGGTAACCAGTCACACGACTGTTATGTCACATTAGTGAGCATCAGATTGAGGAGATTCATTACTTCTAAGCACATATATATTTCTAATGCACAGTTAAGAGTGTTGATTGTCCTGTATTTCAATCCAGTTTTTTTGCACATATCCTCAATTTGCATTATTATAACACAGTAATAGTCATTCATAATACCAATATTTATCTCCTCTTTTATTCAAAAGGGGTGATCCTCATGCCTGGATGGGATCTGTCCTGTTTGCAGTTCACTGAGCAGAAATCCTGTTATTTAATAGTTACAGGAAATCCAAACTTCTGTGATTATTCATCTATGAGGTGAAACTGAGACCACATCATTTATGACATAACAGGGTTGACCAACATACAGATAGAGGCCACATCTAAACTAGTCATTTCAAGGATTTCAACACTCATAGCCCTTCTCAGTCTCTCTGCAAGTGAAAGAACTGAATCCACAAATTTACCCAGGTTAAGTGACATTTGTTTGTTTGATGTCAAAGTTTTCTGGTTATTGTGATCGAATTGCACCACGGGTAATTTGGCGCTCACCCATCTGTCTGAACTCTTGGTTGACCAGCTGTAGCCAGGCAACATCCAGGTCGTCCAGGTCGTAGCAGCTGTAGAGCTGGGTCGGAGGAGGCCGGGTATCACCTTTCCTCTCCCGCCTGTTGTCGGAGAGACCACCTGTTGACTCGGGCAGCAACCTGCAACAAAAACAAAGATGCATGCAGAGAGTTTTATTAATGTGGCCTGAAAACGAAAACAACTCATTTCCAGCATGGAGCACAGCCTGTCTTAGAAAACGATTGATAACAGAAGGTAAATAAAAGTCATTCTTGGACATGAGGACTGCTGCCACCTGTTTAGGGGGATTAAACAATAAAATACAATGTGGAGTGCTGTGACTGCTGGCGAATGTGGGTGTAGTTTTGACTCAACCATATGTTATTGCTTTGGTGTAATAATATCAAAGTGAAGTTGGATCCTCTGATAATAAAAGCAAAGTGAAAGATTTTTTCCCCAACTAATGAAAAAAACAATAATCCTTTAAATGTAACATAGAGGAGGACTGACTTATTTCTTAAAGGTCCCATTTTGTGCAAAGTTGTGTTTTTGAGGGGTTTAACTTTATAAAATAAAGCCATTGGTTACATGTATACCATTAAAATATCAAAACACTGACAACACAAAAATCCACACTGCCTTTATTTAGCAATCGTCCTAAACATCCAGGGACTGGACAATGAAGTGGCGACATCTTACAAGCAGCTGGGTGTTCATCTGAACAATGAACTGGACTGATCACACAACACAAACGCGCACTACAGGAAGGGGCAGAGCAGGCTGTTCCTTCTGAGGAGATTCGGGTCTTTTGGAGTGCAAGGAGCACTCATGAAGACCTTCATGACTCTGGGGTGGCGTCAGCCATCCTGTACGGAGTGCTCTGCTGCTGCCATCGTAGCTGCTGACAGGAAGAGACTGAACAGGCTAACTAAGAAGGTCAGCTCTCTTCTGGGGTGTCGCCTTAACCCAGTGGAGGTGGTGGGAGAGAGGAGGATGCAGGACACACTGAGTGCACTGAGCGGCTCCGTTAGTGGCAGGCTGCTACATCCAAAGTGCACGAGGTTTCCCAGGTCCTTCCTACCTGCTGCTGTCAGACTTTACAATCTGCACTGCTCATGGTGACTACACGTAACACTTCTACTTTGTAGAAATGATAAACGTCCCTTTTCAAAGCCACTGTTAGTATTGTTATTGAAGGTTGTAACAACACTTACTCAACTGTGAAATATACTATTATTATATACATACTGCTGGATAATTTAACTGCTTACTAGTACAAGGGGGGGCTGAAAAGTTCATAGGATAAGAAATACATAGTGGTCAAAATTGATCAAATGTGGTTTATTTTTCAACTGCAGGGATCCAAGCGCTGCAACACCGATGGAAGACGTGTGTGGACCCAAGGGGAGACTATGTTGAAAAATAAACTACATTTCGTCAAATTACACTTTCTGGATTTTTATGACATGACAAACAAATAAACAAGCCCCACCTCTTGCCTCCTTACTTGTGATTGGCCCACTTAAAAATCCTTCACCCAGTCAGATTAGGGGCTCATTAGTATTAATGACCAGGCTAAACACTGACCATTTCAGACAGATGTTTTTCTTTTAAATGAGCTGTAAAACATACAATTGAGTTTTGATCTTTAAAATTACACAAATTTGTCTTTAAGGACATCAAACAAGAACCCCTGAAAAAATGCACCCTGTGGGACCCTTAAAAGATTGAGTAAGATCCCAAAATATCCACAGTAAACCCCCCAGTTATTTCAAATTTGGCTAAATTGACCTCTTGAGAGAGGATATAATCCCTCCAACCTTCACCTAACTGTAGTGAAATAAAAATGTTACATCGAGGATTTTAATGTCCAAGAACAGGCATTTGGGGTCACTACTTGTAACACAAAATTCACAAAGAGGATACACAGGCGACCAGTTGATTATTAAAGCAGTCGATTAATTTCCTTGATGGACTAATCTTTGCAGCACTATACACATCTGTGTGTGTATCTGTTGTACGTGCTCTGTAACACATGACATTGCCTATGAAAACAGAGATTATTGGGAAATCTTTCTCATGTCTGGGACACTCCCACACAGGCAGACCCTGACCTCATCGTCCAGAAAAACAAAAAAAGGAAAAAAAAAAAATCTATTGAAACAGTGACAAATTATGTGTTTGTAGACAGCAGTGACATGGAGCTCCTCCAGGCAGTGTCTAGTCTCTGGAGCCTCAGGCCCGACCAACTCTCTGTCAACAACAGCAGGAAATGGGGTCAGGAACTCTGCTCGACCCACTGGGAACCAATAAAGCCTCAAACACACACACACAAAATTTAGACAGCAGGAGCTCAGTCGTGCATCTGGAAGATACACAAAATAATGCACAAATATGCCATCGTACACCACACCCAGACAAATCCAAGAATGTGATCATAGGCATAAATTAAGAGGGGGGACCTGGAAGAAAGAATTCCCCTCCAATATCATCACAAACGTTTTATACGCCAGTCAAAAGGTGGGACACATTATGGCATTATGATGTCTGTCCAGCCATCCCTCCGACTTGTCCGGCTAACTCATCCCACAGTTTTCAAGCTAGGACTTATTTATTTTTCCCAGTGTTTATACATGTATTGAAGATGTGCACATTTTCTCTGAGTTTGTTCCACTTTGAATTGGAGATTCTTTGCTTGCAGTGCATCCGGAAAGTATTCACAGCGCTTCACTTTTTCCACATTTTGTTATCTAAAAGGGATTAAATTCATTTTTTTTCTCAAAATTCTACACACAATACACCATAATGACAATGTGACAAGTTTTTTTTTTTTTGAGATTTTTGCAAATTTATTAAAAATAAAAAAAACTAAGAAATCACGTGTACGTAAGTATTCACAGCCTTTGCCATGAAGCTCAAAACTGAGCTCAGACGCATCCTGTTTCCACTGATCCTCCTTGAGCTGTTTCTACAGCTTAACTGGAGTCCACCTGTGGTAAATTCAGTTGATTGGACATGATTTGGAAAGGCACACACCTGTCTATATAAGGTCCCACAGTTGACAGTGCATGTCAGAGCACAAACCAAGCATGAAGTCAAATGAATTATCTGTAGACCTCTGAGACAGGATTGTCTCGAGGCACAAGTCTGGGGAAGGGTACAGAAAAATTTCTGCTGCTTTGAAGGCCCGAATGAGCACAGTGACCTACATCATCCGTAAATGGAAGAAGTTCAGAACCACCAGGACTCCTCCTAGAGCTGGCTGCCATCTAAACTGAGCGATCGGGGAGAAGGGCCTTAGTCAGGGAGGTGACCAAGAACCTGATGGTCACTCTGTTAGAGCTCCAGCGTTGCTCTGTGGAGAGGAGAACTTTCCAGAAGGACAACCATCTCTGCAGCAATCCATCAATCAGGCCTGTATAGTAGAATGGCCAGATGGAAGCCACTCCTTAGTAAAAGGCACATGGAGTTTGCCAAAAGGCACCTAAAGGACTCTCAGACCATGAGAAACAAAATTCTCTGGTCTGACGAAACAAAGATTGAAAACTTTGGTGTGAATGCCAGGCAACATGTTTGAAGGAAACCAGACACTGCTCATAACCATGCCAATGGTGGCGGCAGCATCATGTTGTGGGGATTTTTTTCAGCAGCAGAAACTGAGAGACTAGTCAGGATAGAGGGAAAGATGAATGCAGCAATGTACAGAGACATCCTAGATGAAAACCTGCTCCAGAGCGCTCTTGACCTCAGACTGGGGTGATGGTTCATCTTTCAGCAGGACAATGACCCTAAGCATACAGCCAAGATATCGAAGGAGTGGCTTCAGGACAACTCTGTGAATGTCCTTGAGTGGCCCAGCCAGAGCCCAGACTTGGATCCAATTGAACATCTCCGAAGAGATCTGAAAATAGCTGTCCACTGACGCTTCCCATTCAACCTGATGGGGCTTGAGAGGTGCTGCAAAGAGGAATGGGTGAAACTGGCCAAAGATAGGTGTGCCAAGCTTGTGGCATCATATTGAAAAAGACTTGAGGCTGTAATTGCTGCCAAAGGTACATCAACAAAGTATTGAACAAAGGCTGTGATTTCTTAGTTTTTTTTTAATTTTTAATAAATTTGCAAAAATCTCCAAAAAAAAACTTTTTCCATGTTATCATTATGGGGTGTTGTGTGTAGAATTCTGAGGAAAAAAAATGAATTTAATCCCTTTTGGAATAAGGCTGTAACATAAACTGTGGAAAAAGTGAAGCACTGTGAATACTTTCCGGATGTACTGTAAACTGTGTCCAATTACATGGTTATTAGTCTTGTAACAGATCTAGAGGATATTGAATCTTGAATTTGTAATCGATTTTTCGGTTGCAGGTGTGCTAGTTTTTGTAATAATTGCTATGGACGGGCGTATAACATATTGTGTGTGATACTCTTGTTATATCCTGTTACATGTCTGAACAAAATGCATTTGAAACGCTAATGCCAAACAGAATTTTTTTTTCTTGTAAAGTTGCAACTTCTTCTTGGAAATTTGTGGCTTTTTTCTCATAAATTAGTGAGTTCTTATAAATCTGCATTTTTTTTTCTCGTGAATTATCTACTTTTTTTCCATAAATTTGAAATTTTTCCTCTTACATTTGTGACTTTTTTGCTTGTACATTTGTATCCTTTTTCCCATAAATTTGCAACTTTTTTTCTGTTTTTTTCCTTACATTTGCTATTTTTTCTGGCAAATTTATTACTTTTTTCTTGTAAATTTGCAGCTTTTTCCTTATACATTTGCTACTTTTTCCTGGTAAATTTGCAACTTTTTTCTTGATTTTTTTCTTGTAAATTTGCAGCCTTCTATGGATAATTTTTTATTCCATGTAAAGAATTCATTATTTTCTGTTCGTCTGTAGGCAATGACCCAAGTTTATTTTTTTTTTTATGTTTCTGTTTTGAGGGGTGAGATCCCCCCCCCCCCACACACACATTTTTAAGGTTTTGAATTCTTCCCATCTACAAAAACATGGGCCCCCAAATGCAATCTTGCACGGGGCCCCCAAAAAGCTAGAAACGGCCCTGATTACAGTAACAATATTTACTCTGGAGAAAATGTTCTGTTTATTGCCTCCCCAATGGTGAAATGAGATATCCACTGATGAATCTGATCACACACACATGCAACTGCTCATAAACACCTCTCTGTTTAGCACAGTAACACACAGACACTGATTATGCTCACCAATGAAGTGAAGATGTTTGTGTGAAAAGGTGAAGTGCGTCAGCGATCACAGCAAACAACAAACAACCTTTTAGCTCCAGGACTTGAACGCCTCATTATCTCACCGCTCAGTTATTATCATCATCCTCCATTACAGCCGTCACATCAGTCCGCACTGAGATCATCATCACCATTATCATTATCCTCATCCTCCACATCATCATCGCCACTGTTGTCGTCATCATTAGCAGCAGCAGCAGCACAAAACTGCTGCCATAACTTAATTCAGCATATTCACCAGATTGACATGCCAGTGGGAATGAAATGATCATGAACTTGGGGGAAATGTGTCAGAAATGTCCACTTCTATGATGTGTGGTCTATATTACCCCACTCTACCTGATGTCATTTCTGTTCTTACACTCCCGCCGCTCACTTTACTCATTTTCCATTTCATTTTAATGCATTTGCAGATGCCCAAACTGGCCCAGCATCACTGCATTTCTCACTCAATCGATATCACACTAACCTGGTAATGTGTGCATCAGTGATCAGCAGCATTTTCACAGCAGATGCGGCATCCATTAATCTCATAAAAAGCACAAATCCGATCCAATTTTTAAAGTTGTTTTCTGTGAATGGCCAATTTAGACAACTGTGATATGAATGTGGAAATTTGTCAAGGTAAAATGAATCCAAAATTCTAATATATTCACTCTGGGGCAAAAGGGCAGAGAACTGAACTGTGTTTTTGCCTTGTATCAGGGCTGATATCCAATACCAGATGAACAGACAGAGACACACTCACTCAATGAAGGAGAATAGGTTTCATAAAGAGAACAGTGGGCTGTCTCTTCCTCTTATGTAACTCACAAAGTAACAAGTATCTTCTTACACTGGAGGGTGTTGCTGTTTTTTATCCTTAAAGGATCAGGCTGGTGCTATTTTATAGATTTTCTTCTTTACAGTAAATCCCACAAAGATTGAAAGCCTGAATGTGCTCCTCTCCGTTCCTCACTGATTCCTGGTAAATCTTTAAAATTACTGTCATAGAGTAAACCCTTTATCTGTGTCCTTTTTGGATGTGATGTAAAGTCTTTTTTTTCTAGTAAGGTGTAAAAAGAGAACAAGTTTTACAATTTTAAAGGTCCCATCCATTGAAAAATGGTGTGGTTGTGGGTTTTAACCTTCTAAAATGCTTTATTGGGTCATACGAATAGAGTAAAGAATATTAAAACCTCTCTTCACTTAGAAATAATGATATTATTCTTAACATTTCGGCAGAACGGGCAGGAGCCACTTTTGCTGCTTCAGAATCTTTTTCCCCGTGTCACTGACAAATGATCTAGTCTTTAGTTACAATATAAGCTGTCATCTCTGCTGGAGTCCGAGTCCCACCCCATGCAGGACACGCTGAACGCACTGAGGAGCTCATTTCGCAGTGGGTTGTACCATCCTAAGTGCACGACCGAGAGGTTTCGCAGGTCCTTCCTACCTACGGCTGTCCCACTTTATAACCTAACCAGGGCTGCTCGTAGAGGTCATATTGAATGCACAAAACATAACAAACTTGCACAATAATGGTCCCCTCCATTATACAACTAGGACAACATCAATCGCAACAGAGGGTGACAACTAGGCTGATTCAAATGCAAAATATACTGTATGGGTACATATTCATACTATGCGGGGTAACTGAATAGACCGTTATGTTGTTTATTCCATCTAGCTACAATGCTCCGCACTGTGTATATTTCTGTGTACATATGTATATTCACTGCTCTTATTATCTTATCTTCTATATTATTGCTCTGAGTGTTGCTATCCCTGTGCTGTTGCAATCCTGGAATTTTCCCATTGTGGGACTAATAAAGATTTATCTTACCTTACAACCCATCACCATGCTATAGAGAGCCCAAGTCACAATCCCTCTACTTCCACATATGGGACCTCAAATCGAAAAAATTCTCCACTGAAATGAATGGCAAGAGTGAAATTATCTTTTGATCCCGATCAAATGTTGCCATGAGTTACACATATGATGTTTGTCAATTTAAAAGAAAATTTTCCACATAATTAAAGTTGTCAGTTGTCGTATAACAACAGAGTAATATTTAGTTTCTGTTTCAATGATTAGCGGACAACAACTCCCATCATCCCACATCACTAAACGTGAGCGTGACGGGAGATTATTAAAACCTCACCTCCTGTTTCTTGACCGATCAAAGACGGATCCCAAGAGGAGAAAAACAACACAAAGGTATTGTTTTGTATTGTGAGAGCTGCAGCTGATCCAGAAGACTGTTAGTTACTTCACCCTGGGCGTGCTTTGAAAAGATGACGTAAGCTCCATCCATCTGTGTTTGTAGTTTTTTAATTTACATATTTTCATAACCTTATACCTAGGGCTGGGCGATAAAACAATAGCGATAATTATCATGAAATAACTTTTCCTCAACAGACATACAGTATAATACACGGTCAACAGAACTTCAATATGACAGACAACACGAAAAGCCAATGAAAATGAGAATATACCGCACCGAACCAATCATGTGGCTGCAAGTCACGTTCGATTGACGCACACAACAGCGTGCGTCCGTGCATAGCACCAGCATGCAGCCGGGGCTTAGCCGTTAGCACACCTGCTAATGTCTGGGCTAGCACAGCCATGTAGGAGACAACAGGAAACATTAATGAAAAATCCAGTGACAATGGTACCAAAGAAGACACCAAAGCGGATGCCGCCCAATGATGAGGAGATGATGAGGAGATAGATGAGGAGATTGTTGAAAAGAAGGGTCTGAGGAATTCAGTGATGTGGAGATATTTTGGCTATTTAAAATCTAACAAGAAGCAGCTTAGCGTGCACTGCAAACTGTGTCACAGGCATGTTCCCACAAAATCAGGTAACGCTACAAATCGTTTTTACCATCTGAAGCAATGCCATCCTGTTGAAAGTAACTGACCCTCGTTATCAACTCCCTGGCCATAAATATTCCTCCCAGATGACACTTCCCCAGCTGTACACGGAATGTAGAGAAATGGTTGAAAAGGAGCTGCAAACTCTGCTATACTTCGCTACTATGTCAGATTTGTGGTCAAGTCGCACATCCGAACCATATATGAGCCTCACTGCCCACTTCATTGATCAAGATTGGAATTTTAAAAGCAAATGTCTTCAAACTTTCCTGAAGACCATTTAGGTGAAGTAACTGCTTTAGGACCAAGTGAAGCACTTGCATCCTGGAGACTGAGTGAAGACAAGTCTGCATCACAGACAGTGGGACAAATATAGTGAAGGCCACACCACTAAACAAGTGGACACGGCTGCAGTACTTTAGGCATGTACTTCACTCAGCTATCGGTAAGTTGGTGAGCAGAATATTATCAAATATTTATATTTTATGTTTCATAATTATTTGAAATACAGTTGTATAATGTTCTACACTACATTTGTCAGGTTCAACTTCTGACAGAAAATAAATATTTAAAATGAATCTAGTTATAGCTTCACATCTCACTTTGGAGTAAAAAGGAACCTTTAAGTTTGACAGAAATAGTGATTTGATTTATATCACAATATATAATATATGTGCCCCAGGGGTCAGTTTTGGGACCCAAACTCTTTATTTTGTATATAAATGACATATGCCAAGTATCAAAAATTCTGAAATTTATTTTGTTTGCGGATGACACAAATATCCTTTGCACTGGTGAGAATTTGCAGCAGGTTTTAGAGGTGGTCACAACTGAAATGAAAAAGTTAACGCAGTGGTTCAACAAAAATAAATTATCTCTAAATCTAAAAAAACCCAAAGATTATGTTGTTTGGAAATTATAAAATAAATCATGAAATAATGGTAACGATAGATGATACCAGAATAGAAACAGTACAGGAAAATAAGTTTCTGGGGGTGACGCTAGACAATAAAATCTGCTGGAAACCTCACATCAGTCACATCCGGGCCAAGTTAGCAAAATGTATAGGCATACTGGGGAAGACAAGACACATCTTGGACTATACAGTGGGGCAAAAAAGTATTTAGTCAGCCACCAATTGTGCAAGTTCTCCCACTTAAAAGATGAGAGAGGTCTCCAATTTTCATCATAGGTATACCTCAAGAGAGACAAAATGAGAAAAAAAATCCAGAAAATCACATTGAAGGATTTTTAATGAATTAATTGGTAAATTCCTCAGTAAAATAAGTATTTGGTCAATAACAAAAGTTTATCTCAATACTTTGTTATATACCCTTCGCTGGCAATGACAGAGGTCAAACGTTTTCTGTAAGTCTTCACAAGGTTTTCACACACTTGCTGGTATTTTGGCCCATTCCTCCATGCAGATCTCCTCTAGAGCAGTGATGTTTTGGGGCTGTCGCTGGGCAACACGGACTTTCAACTCCCTCCAAAGATTTTCTATGGGGTTGAGATCTGGAGACTGGCTAGGCCACTCCAGGACCTTGAAATGCTTCTTACGAAGCCACTCCTTCATTGCCTGGGTGGTGTGTTTGGGATCATTGTCATGCTGAAAGATCCAGCCACGTTTCATCTTCAATGCCCTTGCTGATGGAAGGATGTTTCCACTCAAAATCTCACGATACATGGCCCCATTCATTCTTTCCTTTACACGGATCAGTCGTCCTGGTCCCTTTGCAGAAAAACAGCCACAAAGCATGATGTTTCCACCCCCATGCTTCACGGTAGGTATGGTGTTCTTTCTCCTCCAAACAGGACAAGTTGAGTTTTTACCAAAAAGTTCTATTTTGGTTTCATCTGACCATATGACATTCTCCCAATCCTCTTCTGGATCATCCAAATGCTCTCTAGCAAACTTCAGACGGGCCTGGACATGTACTGGCTTAAGCAGGGGGACACCTCTGGCACTGCAGGATTTGAGTCCCTGGCGGCGTAGTGTGTTACTGATGTAGCCTTTGCTACTTTGGTCCCAGCTCTCTGCAGGTCATTCACTAGGTCCCCCCGTGTGGTTCTGGGATATTTTTTTTTTTTCCACAATATCTTTATTGAACCTTTTTTTTTTTTTTTAACAAACATGATACAAACAATCAAACACTAACACTAAAGTACTACAAAAAAAAAAATGCACTAAAAACACCAACAACCACCAACAAAATCAAGTCTTCAACAATGCTCCTCTGTTTAGTCTAGACAATCCAATACATAAGTATACATATTATGTTCACCAGTTTGGAATTTACAAGGTCCACACACATCATTCACCTTCTTCTTCAAGAGTTATGTTTAAATTTTTTACATAATCAATAAAAGGTCTCCATATATTCTCAAACACAATTTCCTTTGATTTTAGTATATATGTTATTCTTTCTAATGGAAGGTTTGTTAACATCTGTCTTAACCACTGAGTCACATCTGGTCTATGAGTCTTTTTCCATAATAGTGCAATACATTTTTTTGGCATTAAGCAAACTGAGGTCTATGAATGTTCTTTCACTTTTATTAAAATTATGCTTTTCTGGGTACAGACCCAACAAAAACAGTTTAGGATTCAATATGATTTGTTTTGAGATTATTTTTTCAATTGTTACCCTCACCTCTTCCCAAAACATTCTTATTAATCTACATTCCCATAAACAATGAAATAGGGTTCCTTTACTTTCCATGCATTTTGTGCATGTATCTGGTATATTTTTGTTATATCTATTTAACTCCTCCGGTGTAACATACATCCGCATTAACCATTTGAAATGTATCAATTTAAGGCGTGCATTTATTGATTTGGTTTGAGCTTCTGTACAAGCCAATTCCCATTGTTCCTCTGAAATTTCAATTTGCAGATCTTCTTTCCAGTAGTTTAATCTTTTCAGTGAATTTTCACTTGAAGATAGTGTCAATGAGTTATAAAACTCTGAAATAATACCCTTTCTTTTACTATCTTTCATCATCATTTTTTCCAAGGATGAATAAATAGGTCGAGTGAGAGCTTTATTTTGATTTGATCGAATAAAGTTTCTAAGTTGAAGATATTTAAAAAAATGTGTTCTATTGAGATTAAATTTGATCCTCAGCTCTTCAAAAGACATTATGTTGTCTGCACATGGCAAATATAAATCCTGAATCTTTTGTATCCCTTTTAAATTCCATACTTTAAATACAGCGTCCGCTCTCCCTGGTTTAAAATATTGATTACCCCATATTGGACTAAATTGTGACAATAACTGTGGTTCTTTTAAATAGTTTTTAGCTTCACACCATATTTTGATCATATGCTTTACAAATGGATTTTTAACTTGTTTTTGTAATTTTTTTGCCGAATCTGAGTATATGAATATGGGAAGAGGTAAAGGTAAATTGTATGATTCCATTTCAGTCCAGTGAGGGAGATCATTTGATGAAAAATAATATGTCATAGACCTCAGTTGTGCCGACCAATAATACAACATAAAATTTGGACATTTCAGACCTCCACGATCAAATGGTAAATATAATAAAGACAAACGTAATCTAACCCTCCTGTTGTTCCATATAAATTCCACTAACTTTTTTTTTATTCTTGAGAATAGATCTAAAGGTGGTGATAAGGGAATGTATTGAAATAAATAAAGTATTTTAGGTAAAATATTACTTTTAAGTATATTGATTCTCCCGATCATCGACATTGGTAGTGACATCCATCTCTGAGTTAACTCACTGATATCTGACATTAAGGCTTCATAGTTGACACTGGCGACTGATTCTAGCTTAGGCATAATTTGGATTCCTAAATATTTAAAACTGATTTACAACATTGAATTGATTTACCTCAGGGGCTGGGTAATTTCTCTGGGTCTCATTTAGCATTAATATTGAAGATTTAGTTTTATTTATTTTATATCCTGATATTTCCCCAAAATTCTTTATTAAATTCAACAAGGTTGGAATTGATTTTTTTAGATTCGACATAAACAAAATTATATCATCGGCGTACAGGGAGATTTTATGTTCTGTTGGTCCAACTTAATTCCATATATTTGTGAATGTAAACGTATCGCTATCGCTAAAGGTTCAATTGCCATAGTAAACAGTAAAGGTGAAAGTGGACAGCCTTGTCGACATCCTCTATTGATTTTTATTGGTTTTGAAATATTGTTATTTGTTAGGATTTCTGCTGTAGCATTATTGTATATTATTTGAACCCATTTTATGAAATTATTTCCAAGTCCAAACCTTTGTAGGACTTCAAAAAGAAAGGGCCATTCAACTCTATCAAAGGCCTTTTCGGCGTCCAATGATAGGAGAGCTGTATCCGGTGCTTCTTTATTAAAATAAATAATATTAAATAGTCTTCTTACATTATGGAAGCCTTGTCTACCCTTTATAAAGCCATTCTGATCTCGATTAATAATATTTGGTAAAATTTCTTGTATTCGTCTTGCTAAAATTTTACAGATTATCTTAAGGTCGGCGTTTAATAGGCTTATTGGTCTCATATTTTCACATTTATTAGAGGGCTTACCTGGTTTTGGCAGCAGTATAATTAAGGCATTATTTATGTATGATGGTAAATTATTATTTTGAAATGCTTCTAAAACCATTTCCAAAAAAGGTTTTATTAATTTATTCTTAAATTTTTTATAAAGGTCAACTGGAAGACCATCTGGTCCTGCACTTTTTCCTGATTTCATATTATCAATGGCTAGCCCAACTTCTTCTTGACTAATTTTAGACTCCAATATCTCCCTGTTTTCATTTGGAATACACGGTATAGATAGTTCGTTCAAAAACCCATTTAGTTTTGTTAAATCAGGTTCATTTTTGGTATCATATAATTTTTCATAGTAATCTCTAAAGGCTCTATTAATTTCTAAAGGATCTATAACTACCTGTCCATTACTTATAATACTGGTAATTGGTGTTTTAATTTCCAATTGTTTAATCTGCCATGCTAATAATTTTCTTGATTTTTCACCTTGTTCATAAAAAGATTGTTTCAATCTTAGAAGACTCGAGGCAGCTCTATTCGCTGATTTTTTGTCGTATTCAGCTCTCAAAATCAGTAATTCATTCTCCAACCTTGGGTCACTTCCTGCATACACTTTTTCCTGAAGATTTTTTATTTTATGTTCCAATTTAGCTCTCTCCTCTCGAGTCTTCTTAGATTTTGATCCTGTATAACTAATAATATGTCCCCTAATAAAAGCTTTGAAAGCCTCCCACTTTACACATGCTGATGTTTGTGTAGTATTGATGTCAAAGAACTCGTCTATCTGTTTTTCTATATACTTGACAAATTCCTCATCCTGAAGCCATTTATGCTGAAATTGCCATCTACCTGATTCCTTTGTCAATTTTTTATCTACATATATTAGACAACAGGGTGCATGATCAGAGATCACGATGTTATCATAAAAGCAGTTTTGAATCTTGGACCTTAATTCTGTGGAAATCAAAAAATAATCAATACGTGAGAATGTCTTGTAGGTACTGGAATTACAAGAATAGGCTTTAACTTGTGGTTTCATTTCTCTCCATATATCTAACAATCTCAATTCTTTCATAAAATGATTAATAGTCATCCTACATCCAATGTGCGTACAATCCAGTCCTGTTGATCTATCCACACCTGGATTCAATGTACAATTAAAATCCCTGCTATTATATGTTGCCCTGTAAGTGATGATAAGATGAGAAATAAATTAGCAAAGAACTTCTGATCATCTATATTGGGACCATATAAGTTCACAAGATTTATATTTTCTAATAGCAAAGAACCTTGAATGATTACATATCTTCCAAATTTGTCTCCAATTACATTTTTTCACTTGAAAGGAACTGATTTATGTATGAGTCATAACTCCCCTGGCTCGGGATGAAAATGAAGAGGTGAATACACTTCCCTGCCATCTACTCCTAATTCTTTTAACATCCTCCTCTATCAGATGAGTTTCTTGTAAAAACACAATTCTTGAACCCATGTCCTTTATTTTATTCATAACTTGTTTAAGTTTTTTTAAATTTTGTAGACCTCTGCAATTCCATGAAGTTAAATTAAGATTAACACTTTGGTCCATGATCAATAGAGAGTTTGGGATTACCTTGCAGTGTAAACATGCTCATACAGAGAAGCAAAAACATGAGTGGTTGAACATTCATCCTACAAACTACACACAAACAAATTTCCCCTTCCCACACTTGTGGCAAACCCCCCAAAATCAAAAGAAAAATTCTGTCTCCCGATATAGCCATCGACCGTTCCACACCCACGGGGAACAGCCTAAGCCACTCCTTCTTCATCCTCCCAATCACCCTAACTCTACTGCTTTAATGACGTAACATTAACTCTCCTCTGTAGTTTTCAACTTAACTCCAAAATTTTTAACAACTTTGTACATCATAGTTTTTTTTTTTGTTTGTTTTGTTTTTGTTTTGTTTTTTTAATATATAATACAATCTATATTTTGTAAACTTACTATTTACTTCAAGTCAGTCAGATGCCTGTGCAAATGCTAGTTATTCTACCTTATATTTTGTTCATGCTTAGCTCCCACCAGTCTCTTTCTTCTTCTTTGATCTTCTTGATGAACTCCTGCGCCTCCTCTGGGGTCTTGAAGATGTGGGTTCTGCCCTCATACGTGGTCAGCAGTCTCGCAGGATAGATTACACCATGACGAATCCCAAGGTTGCGCAGCTCCTTACGTACGGGATCAAACTGCTTCCTCAATTGCTGGATTCCTGTGGCCAAATCTGGGTAGAACCGCACCTGCTGGTCCTGGTGTTTAATCTCTCCTTTTTTAGCTCGTGCAGCGTTGAAGATCTTCATCCTGTCTCTGTTGTTAAGAAACTTCATAATTAAGGTCCTCGGCGGTCCCTTATCTCTCCGTGGGCCAATGCGATGTGCTTTTTCCAGAACCACTGCTGATTGCAACTCCTCGCTGCCCAGCACCTCCGGAATCCACTTTTCCAGAAAGGAACATACGTCCCGACCTTCTGATTCCTCTGGAAGACCCACCAGCCTCAAATTATTCTGTCTCGACCGAGATTCCAAATCCAAAATATTATCTTCCAGAGATTTATTTTTTTTTTCCAAAGTGCGCACCTTTAATTGAAGACGGGTGACGTCATCTTCAGCACTAGCGAGACGGAGCTCCATCTGCGCCGTTCGTTCTACACAGTCACCCAATTCCTTTCTTATTCCTTCCAACGCTGTCATAATCCTATCAAATCTAGAGGAAAAGTCCGCTCTCATTGAACTCATGGCAGCCATCAGCGCATCTGCGCCATTCCCCGCAGAAATCGCAGCGTTGCCAGCCTCCTCCGCCATATATGGAGCCCTGTTTGCTGCGTCACAGACCTGAAAGTCCGTTAATTTGGACTGTTTCGGCGGCTCGCTTTTTCCTTTTCCTGGTTTTCCAGCCTTAGGCTTCGCCGACATATCCTCGCCCAAACGCTGGGATACGTTCTGTCCCAAATGAGAGAGTTATTTGCCGATTTTTTTTCTCCAGGAGCAGAGCAGAGCGAGACACGTCCGTCCTACGTGGCAGCCATAACCGGAAGTCCTGGTTCTGGGATTTTTGCTCACCGTTCTCGTGATCATTTTGACCCCACGGGGTGAGATCTTGCGTGGAGCCCCAGATGGAGGGAGATTATCAGTGGTCTTGTATGTCTTCCATTTTCTAATAATTGCTCCCACAGTTGATTTCTTCACACCAAGCTGCTTACCTATTGCAGATTCAGTCTTTCCAGCCTGGTGCAGGTCTACAATTTTGTTTCTGGTGTCCTTTGACAGCTCTTTGGTCTTGGCCATAGTGGAGTTTGGAATCTGACTGTTTGAGGTTGTGGACAGGTGTCTTTTATACTGATAAGTTCAAACAGGTGCCATTAATACAGGTAACAAGTGGAGGACAGAGGAGCCTCTTAAAGAAGAAGTTACAGGTCTGTGAGAGCCAGAAATCTTGCTTGTTTGTAGGTGACCAAATACTTATTTTACCAAGGAATTTACCAATTAATTCATTAAAAATCCTTCAATGTGATTTTCTGGATTTTTTTTTTCTCATTTTGTCTCTCATAGTTGAGGTATACCTATGATGAAAATTGGAGACCCCTCTCCTCTTTTAAGTGGGAGAACTTGCACAATTGGTGGCTGACTAAATACTTTTTTGCCCCACTGTATATCATTGGTCTTACTGTACAATTCACTGTTTCTACCTTATCTTAACTACTGTGTAGAAGTCTGAGGAAACACCTACTTGACCAACCTACAGTCAATATGCACATTACAAAAAAGAGCTATAAGGATAAAAAATAATGTAGGATATAGAGACCATACCAATTCGTTGTTTTTAAAGTCACAAGTCATAAAGTTCATGGATTTAGTTAAATTTAAGACAGCACAAGTAATGTACAGGGCAATTAATAATCAACTCCCAACTAATATACAAAAAATATTTAAAAAAAGAGACAATGATCATAATTTGAGAGGAGACTTAAACTTTACAAAACCCAAGATACGAACAACCAAAAAAAGTATGTGCATATCTGTCTGTTTGGCGGATTTGTGGAACAGTCTGGAGCCGGAACTGAAACTATGTACAAACAGAATTCAATTCAAAAAGAGGTATAAACATTATTTGCTGAAAGGATATATGTTAGAAGGGTAGTATTTATATGTACGATTCACTATGCTCACTCTGGGACATTATGGGACACTATGGAATGGTGGGTGGGACAGCACTGTGTATATCTGTGTTGTTTGAGGCTTGTTTTGATGTATGGACATCAATGTATGTTATGATGGATGGGTGTTAATGTTGATATGCAAAAAATACAGTAAATTGTTTACTTGGGGTCTTAAAGGTGGTAATTTGTATATAAATCACATGGGTGTATTTATGGAAAAGAGGAGATGGAATTAATAAGTGTTCACTTCTTCCTTCTCCCTTTCGAACACTGTATACTGTTACTTTACTGCATTTGTCATTTGTTTTGTTTTTGTTATACTTTTTTGTTCGAAATAAAGTATCTATCTATCTATATATATATATATATAGAGAGAGAGAGAGCAATATGAAAAACAATTATCGTAACTGAAATTTTTTCATATCGCCAAGCCCTACTTATACCTTAACAGTTAGATAACAGCCTACACCGTTATTTACATGGAAAATTATCTTTGAAATTGACAAACACCTTGTGTGTAACTCATGGCAAAATTCAATCGGGATCAAAAGATAAATTTGCTCTTGCCATTCATTTCAATGGAGAATTTTTTTGATTTAAGGTCCCATATACGGAAGTAGAGGGGGCATGACTTAGGTTCTCTTTTGGCTATGATGATCCGGTCCCCACCCCGACTATGAGGCCAAGGTGTTAGCTTCAGAGCTGACACTACTACCATGAAGTTAGCTTACCAAATGCAGTTTATATTGTCATTTTCTTAAAATTTCAGTCACCCTAATAAACATCCCTGTTTCCCCCCGGTTCACTAATTCACAGTTGATAATATAGACATAGACTTAGACTTAGACTTAACTATATATCCCTTTGGGATGACTCCCTCTGGGAAATTTAAAATTTCCAGCAGCACATAAAAGGAGCATACAGATCAGAAAAGCAAAAAAGCAAAAAATAAAACACTTAACATAATATACACAATATAAATACAAGGCTAAATATGGCTTGTACAAGTATGGTTAAGTTAAGGTTATTGCACTATGAATGCCTTACTGTCCTCTGTACTCTATGTTCCCCCCACCCCAAAGTGAGGAGTTATAGAGTGTGATGGCATGGTGGGCAAAAGAGTTCTTCAGCCTGTTGGTCCGACACTTGGGAAGGAGCAGTCTTTCACTGAACAAGCTCCTCTGGTCACTGATGACGGTGTGCAGAGGGTGGCTGACGTTGTCCATTATATCCAACAGTTTATCCAGAGTCCTCATCTCTGCCACCGTCACCAGGGTGTCCAGCTTCGCGCCGACCACAGAGCCGGCCCGCCTGATCAGTTTATCCAGTCTGGACGCATCCTTCTTGGATATACTGCCCCCCCCCCCCCCCCAGCACACCACAGAGTAAAAGAGGACGCTGGCAACCACCGACTGGTAAAAGATCCGCAGAAGTTTGCTGCAGATGTTGAAGGACCGCAATCTCCTTAGGAAGTACATCCTACTTTGTGTCTTCCCATACAAGTGGCTAATGTATGTTGTCCAATCCAATTTATTATCCAACCACAACCCGAGATATTTGTATGAATTCACAACCTCCACCTCAGCTTCCTCTAACAGGACTGGTTGAGGTCTTGGTCTAGACCTCCCAAAATCAATAACCAGCTCCTTCGTCTTAGAGGTGTTGAGCTGTAGGTGGTTAGTGTGGCACCATGCAGCAAAGTCCCCTACCAGTCTCCGATACTCCTCCTCTCTGTCATCCCTGATACACCCAACAATGGCTGTGTCATCGGCATACTTCTGAATATGACACAGCTCCGAGTTGTAGCAGAAGTCCGAGGTGTACAGGGTGAAGAGAAGAGGGGCCAATACTGTGCCCTGGGGGGGCTCCAGTGCTGCAGACAACGGTGTCAGACGTAATATCCTTCAGCCCAACATATTGTGGTCTGCCAGTGAGGTAGTCGGAGATCCAGTCCACCAGGTGGGAGTCCACTCCCATCTTGCTTAATTTATCCTGAAGCAAGGGGGGCCGAATGGTATTGAAGGCACTGGAGAAATCCAAAAAGAGGATCCTCACTGTGCCACTTCCTTTATCCAGATGGGAGTGGGCTCGATGAAGCAGGTAGAGGATGGCATCCTCCACACCGACAACTGGTTGGTACGCAAACTGCAGGCGGTCCTGGGCGTGTTGCACCTGGGGTCTGAGGAGGCTGAGGCAGAGCTGCTCCAACGTCTTCATCAGATGTGAGGTGAATGCCACTGGTCGGTAGTCATTCAGCTCGCTGGGCCGGTTCTTTTTCGGAACTGGAACAATACGGGATGTCTTCCAAAGAGTAGGCACTCTCCCAATCTGCAGGGTGAGGTTGAAGATCCGTTGTAGTGGTTCCCCCAGTTCTGCAGCGCAGGTCTTCAATACTCTTGGACACACTTTGTCCGGGCCTGCAGCTTTCCTGAGTCGGAGCTTCCTCAGCTGCCCTCTGACCTGTTCTGTGGTAATAAATGGCAAGGGTCGTACTGATGTAGAGGAGGGGGCGGTTGCAATATTTGGAGGAAGGTGTGTGGAGGGGAGGGGGGGCGTGGCTGTAATGAGGGCGGGGGTGGGAGGGGCAAGGGCAAAGGCTGGTTGAACCTGTTGAAAAAAATCGTTCAATTCAGTTGCCCTCTCTATTGTCCCCTCAACAACTCTGGTCTTTGTGTTGAGACCTGTGATGGTCCTCACACCTTCCCAGACCTCCCTCATGTTGTTTTCCCTCAGCTTCTGCTCCACCTTTCTCCTATAGCTGTCCTTGGCTTCCTTCACACAGTATTTCACCTCCTGCTGTGCTGCCTTCATGGCCTCCCTGTCTCTGCTCCTAAAAGCAGCCTTCTTCTTGTTCAGGACCATTTTGACTTCCCGTGTTACCCATGGATTGTTATTAGGGTAGCAACGGACAGTCTTGACAGGGAAGACCACGTCTGTACAAAAGTTCAGGTAATCCGTCAAACAGTGTGTCAGCCCCTCTATGTCCTCACCATGCGGGTCCATCAGCACATCCCAGGCTGTGGTGTTAAAACAGTCTCTCAAGGCACTTTCCTTCTCAGGGGACCATCTCCTGACTGATCGAGTTGTCACAGGTTGCTTTTGAACCAGGGGAATATACAGTGGCTGTAGATAAACCAGGTTGTGATCAGACTTCCCTAGTGGGGGAAGGGGGGTCGCTCTGTATGCATCCCTTACATTAACATACAGCAGATCAATTGTTCTGTTGTTTCTAGTCGGACAGTCTACAACTTGATTAAAAACAGCCAAAGTAGCATCCAAAGTTACATGGTTAAAGTCCCCAGAGATGATCATGAGTGCCTCAGGGTGCTGTGTCTGCAGCCTTGCTGTGACTGAATGGATTTTTTCACAGGCAGTGGCTGCATCCGCTCTCGGAGGGATGTAAACACAGATGGTGATCACGTGACTGACCTCTCTCGGCAAGTAATATGGCCGCAGGCTAACAGCTCGTAGCTTGAGATCCCGGCAACATGAGACTGTCTTTACAGAGATATGACCTGGGTTACACCAGCGATTGATAACATACATGATGAGTCCCCCACCCTTTCTTTTCCCACTAGCCTTTGTGTCTCTGTCGGCTCTCACAGCAGTGAATCCTAGCAGGTCCACGTTAGCATCCGGTACTAGGTGGTTCAGCCATGTCTCCATAAAAATGAACAAGCTGCTCTCCCGGTAAATCCACTGGTTGTTCAATGCGGACAACTCATCGATCTTGTTCGGCAATGAGTTCACATTGCCCATGATGACGAAGGGAATCGACGGTTTGAAGCACCTCCGTTTTTTTGCTAGCTCAACCTTTAGCTTAGCCCCGGCCTTGCAGGCCCGTGGTCTCCTCCTCAGCTCCGCCGGGATAGGATGTCGTATCCCGGCTCGTCCCTTTATTCGCAGAATAATATATCTCATATCATTCTGGCTTATTTTGCTATATTTTTGCCGTGATGCTACATCCAACTGTTAGCATTAGCTTGGCTAAGCAATCAGTTAGTCAGTCTAACTGCAATAGAGGGGATGCATTGGAACAGAATTCTTGGCAGTTACAGGACAGTTACCATAGCAACACAGCACTGAGTGGCAATCACATGTGATAGCTTTATTTTGCATGTAGCAAAAAATAAAAATGACACAAAATATTTAGTCACAGCAGTGCATAGAGTAACTTTTTTTTTTTTAACTTTACTTTTACTGTAATACCACACCATTTACTTGACTGTAGTGATCTGTGAGTAAAGACCAAAGAGAACATGGTAAGGGAAGAACTGATTCAGAGCCTTTCATTATTCATTTAATTTTTTGCCAATTAATACAAGCTGGAATGATAAGATTAGCTCTCTACAATGCAAGCAGGTAATCTGTGTACTGCTGTGATTGAATACTATGTATTTCTTGTGATTTAATGCATACCCCCTACTGCTGTCACTCATTTTTGCCACTCAGTGTTTTTTTTAACTGCCATCATATGCATACCCTCTATAGAGCACACCTCAGCAGGGAGAGACTGACAGACAGGCTCATAGTGTTAGCTTAACCCCTTGCACTCCGGTCAATTTCCCTAAAAACGCCAAAAAATAATGTGCCCAAAGTAAATCAAAAGCTGTTATTCAACCCTTTGCAGCATCTTCATGGGGTTGGTCTCATTTAAAAGAAAACACTGAATTTTTTTGGCAAAAAAAACATGATCTCTCTAAGTGCTCCGGCCACTGAGTTACAGTCATCTAAACATAGTGAACTTGAAGAAAATAAATTTGGCCTGGGTGTTTTTTTGGATACAAATGCTTGCAAATAACACACAGCTTCAGATCCGGGCTGGAAAATGCAAGAGAAATGTAGAACCAAGTGTTATCCAGCTGAGGTCCAAATTTTGTAACAATACCACAAAAAATGAATATATTACACAGCTTTGTTCTCAGGCTGTTCCCAGGCGTTTTGGAACTGTGCCAAATTGTGCCAAATGGCACAGTTTGGAAAAACGTCTGTAACTTTTGAATGATTCAACATAGAAGCTTCATCTTGGGCTCAAATGAAAGGTCACATTCAGGGCTGTGTCTGTGTGTGTGGGGGGGAGGGTTGTCCCCCCACCCCCCCACTACAGAGGATGGAGATCGGCCCTCGCTACATGACGGATTACACTCGGATGTGGCATGTTTCCACAGCAACGCTGTCACCGCAGCTCCCCCCACCCACCCCCGCTACAGAATCGTAGCGGCGGGGGGGGCGTTCACGGTTCGGAGGCAGCGAAGAACCGTGTATCACGGCGCACGCACTTCGTACTTCGTGCGCCGTACAGTTGTAATTTACCGATCGGTCAAAAGTCATTTTTTGATTACAATTTTCAGGGATAAATAATAATTTAGCTTATAACACCTTACCTCTTCACAGCCACATTGTCCTGGCGAACTTCTCTTCCCCATTGTCAGACGAACGCGACGCTGGTCCGCTCGTGGATCCCGGTCAAAACATAATTCCATTATTGCGGTTTTGGCGAATGATTTACAACCTTTGTCGTCGGCCTCCGTCGGTCTATGATGACGGAAGAGAATCCTAAACGTCTATTCTGCTGGAATGAGTGCAGGTCGCACTTGTGGGTGGCCTCCGTGCTGCTGGGTCTGCAGCAGGTTCTTCCTGCATCCTTTTTTTTCGTCTGTGGCAGCAGTAAGTCTCTCTTCACCCAGCCCGAACTTCTGTGCTTCAATTGGCTCCTGCATTCACAGTAGGTGGGTCCTCCTTCCTAGGTTTTCATTCATTGGTTCTTCAAGGTTTCAGAAACCCAATTCAAGGCTCTTATTAGTCGAATGAGAGGTCAATCAGATGAACTAATCTGTTCGCGGCTGTGTCTGCAGCTTTTATTTTCAGTGCGCGCTTGGACGCCACACCACCTACATCACCACCATCAGGATCATGTGTCCGAGAGCGCACGAGGGCGCTCACTAGGACGCAGAGACTTGCCCGTCCGCGGTACAACGGAGCACAAGAGGTTAACTGTTGATCTGGCCAGTTTAGATCACTACCCTTTCTACCCACCTCTGTCAGTCAGTGGTTTAATATAATAATAGTTAAATCAGTTTTAGGGCTCAAACAGTGTTTGTTTGGCTTTTAGTGAAACTTAAAATTACAATAGAAAGAACAGAGAAGCTTATTCAGTGTTTTGACACAGTTTGGATAAACATATCTATAGACTTATTTATTTAGAGTACCAATGACTGTATGTGAAGTCATTTATTTGGTACCTATAAGGTGTGTCTGAGAAGTAACAGGACTTAGTGTGCTGTATCAGCTATGATTGGGATAGGGATTAACGTGTTGCCGCAGGGCCAGACGATCAACCAGTAATATCTACAGAGATTCTGTGGCGTCTACTTCATTTGGTGTGCGAGAAGAGGCAAGAGTTGTGGCAAACTGGCTGCTTAACCATGACAATGCACCAGCTCACAATGCCCTGAGCATCCTGCAGTTCCTGGCTGAGAAAAACATTGCCGTGCTGGAGCAACCTCCCTACTCACTTGACCTGGCTCCATGTGATTCTTCCTTTTCCCCAAGCTCAAAGGGGTCATCAAGGAGACACATTTTCCGGATGTGGAAGCCATCAAGACGGCAGTGACGACAGAACTGTGGAGAATCCTGGGAGAATCCTTGCAGGAGTACAGGGAGGTGTGGCGGAGAAGGATGGGAAAGTGAGTTAGACCTGAGAGGGACTATTTTGAAGGGGAAAATGTACTTTGTAGTTTACATTTGAAATAAATTTTTTGTGACCCCAGTCCTGTTTCTTTTCTGACACACCTTGTACACCAACTCTAGACATTAGTTCAAAATAAAAATGCAATCTCATTTCTTAAATCTAATATGATGTTTTCCAGCTATTAAGATTTTTAGGGAATCTTCTCAATGATATATACTGTATATTTGAAGCTCAAGCTTAAATGTCAATTAAAAGGAGACGGAAAACACTGATAAAAAGAGGACACCCTCTTACTGATGATAAACCAGCCCATCAAAGAGGAGACAAGTCACCAGGGTCAGAGAACAATGTGTCCCTTCACCGATAAGCATCACATATCCTGAAAATCAAAGGAACTGAAACCATACGCACACTTTCACTGTTACATAATGAAGGCAAACAAAAGTCTGTGCTTAGGATCTCTCATTGTCCGGGTCTGACCATGTCAACAAAGGTGGAGTTTAAATGCAGAGTAATTTGTTAAACAGGAAGACAATAACAGGTCTCTGTACAGCTGTTATTAATGTATTTGAAAATCCACTCAGATACTTATTTTTTTGCAAACTCAGCTTTTGTAGTCATGTATTAATTTTTTGTCCATATTAAGTTACTTAATATGGCTTTATGCAAGACTAAAGTAGCCCATTTACAAAAGAAACAAAATGCTAATTTACAATAAAAAAAAATGCAATTTTATAAAAAGTCACAAATCTATAAAAAAAACAGCAAACTTAAATTATAAAGTACACCAAATTGCAAGAGTAAATTCAGATTTATGAAAAAAAGGTGTAAATTTACAAAGGCTTAAAATTCAAAAAAAAGTTGCAAATTCGAGAGATTTTTTTTTTAATTCAAGAGAAAAATCTGATGAAGTTATGAATAGCATCATAAATTTAGGAAAAAGAAAGGTGCAAATGACATGAAAAGGTTTTAAATTTATGAAAGATGAAAATAATCCTCACTTATCACCAGTGTTGACAGACCAGTTTAGACATAACTTAATAATAATAATGCATCAGATTTATATAGCGCTTTTCATAGACACTCAAAGATGCTTTACAATGGATATGTTATTTATTCACTCCACAGACAATGGTAGTGGTAAGCTACTACTGTAGCCACAGCTGTCCTGGGGCAGACTGACGGCAACATGGCTGCCAGTCCATGCCAACAGCCTCTCCGATAAAACTTGTGTTTTTTTGGCTACATGCTGATTTTTTTAGGGCAAAACTTGCTCAAAATGGTCATTAACAAAGTTTAAACATGAATGTAAGTGTGCTCTAAATGATAAGCTACCGAGCAATACTAGCTGATATTCATTAAGAAGTACTACCGGTAAAAAGTGTCACAAAAAAACCTGTTCCCACAAGAACGAGTGAATGTCCTTCCTGTATGATTGCTTGTTTGTGTGTTTTTGTGACCCGCCGGGCAACTACAGATGCAAATTAGCAGTACTGCCAAATCTGGCATACTTACATTTGTATTAATGCTCATTAGTATGTAATGTCCCTTTCAAATAAACATTAAACTTAAATTTGTCTTCTGAAATTTTAGATTTGTTTAGTGTTTCAGAATTATTAAGTGCAGCCATTAAGATATATGTGTGCTTATGGGTTCATCACTTTGTTATACTTTTGTTAAGCACACAAATGCTGAAAAGACTGTTAGCCTTAACGCTAGCACATTAGCTGCTAGCTTGTAGGAAACAATAATAAATCAGTGTTGCCAACTTGGTGACTTTCTCGCTAAATCTGGCGACTTTTCAAATCCTCTTGGCGACTCTTTTTAAAATCAAAAGCGACTAGTGACAAATCCAGTGACTTTTTCTGGTGTTATTGGAGACTTTTCTGGTGTTTTGAAGAGCCTGACATGAAATGACTATTGCTCTTGGTCTGCGTTACTGTCCTCAACAAGCAGCGGGTGCTACCGTGAGCCTCTCCCCATCCCAAAGCACTCACAGGCGGTCAGTCTCACAGTAGCCTGGTGCAGCAGGTAGCTGCAGTCAGAGAGGAGACCCACCCCATGTCCAGACTGCAAATGAATTGTGCATGCACCCTCTCCCCTTTACAGGAAGCCGTTTATTGGTGATGGTGCACGGTCATACTGCCTGTACTGTCCCAAGCCTGGATAAAGGTGAACGGTTGGACGTAGAGCTAGCAATTCCACCCCACAGAACAGTCGTCTGATTAAATTTGATATTCTAACATTTAACAATGCAGGACAAAACTGGTTTATGTAATGTGGGTCTAGACCAGGGGTCGGCAACCCAGGGCCCTTCAGCCGCCATGCTGCGGCTCCCTGCAGTTATATCTCAAAACATATGGAAATTAATGAAGCTCATTTTAATTATTTTTTTAATTATTGTTTATTGCAATTGGATACATTTCACAACGGAAAAACATACTTTTATGAACGTAAAATATATATATATTTTAAATTATTTATTGTGTTGTCAACCATGTGTGACTGTGTCACAGTTGACCGCGGCTGCAGTCTCTGTCCGCCGTCAGTGCATGTGGAGAAGCACGGACAGCAGCCATTTCCTGTCACCCTCCGTAAGGACATGAACAAATCCAGAAAAAGTAAAATCACAGCAGAAAATAGAGAGTCTAATTATGTGTGGACAGATTAATTTATGTTCATGCATGGTTGTTGCGGAGAGAATATCTCCACGAGAATACAAAGAGAAAAACAGCTGCCTCATTAGTGTCTACAGGTCCATAAAAAGTCTTAAATGTGATTTTCCTAAAATCAACGCCTTAATTATCCTTAAAAATGAGAAACGATCCTTGAATTTCTGCTCAATAACCTTATAGTCGCCTGCACTATAAATAATGGATTCACCAGACAGGTGCATCGTGACATGAACTAAAATGGTAAAAATGGTGACTTCCGGTTATGGCGGCCGCCTAGAAGGACACGTATCACTCTGCTCTGCTCCTGGAAATAAAAATTCGGCAAATAACTCTCTCATTTGGAACAGAACTTTTCCCAGCGCTTGGGTGAGGATATGCCGGTGAAGACTAAGGCTGGGAAATCAGGAGGGGGAAAAATTGAATCGCCGAAGCAGTCCAAATTAACGGACTTTAAAGTTTGTGGCGCAGTAGAAAAAGCTGCTGATATGGCGGATGAAACTAGCGGTGGTGCGGTAACTGCTGCTGCTGACGATGGCGGCACAGGTGCAGTGCTGGCTGCCATTAGCTCAATGAGAGCAGACTTTTCCGCTAAACTTGATGGGATTATGGCAGCGTTGGATGCAATGAGAAAGGAGTTGGGTGACTGCGTGGAGCGAGTGACGCAGGCGGAGCTTCGTGTTTCAAGTGCGGAGGATGAAATCAGCGGACTTCAAATAAAGGTGCGCACTTTGGAAAAAAAAAATAAAGATCTGGAAAATAGCGTTCTGGACTTGGAATCTCGGTCCAGACGGAACAACCTGAGGCTGGTGGGTTTACCGGAGGGAGCCGAAGGTCGTGATTCATGCTCCTTTTTGGAGGGGTGGATCCCGGAGGCGCTGAACAACGCGGAGCTAAAATCATCAGTCGTCTTGGAAAGCTCCCACCGAATTGGCCCACCGAGAGGTAACAAGGCAGCACCGAGGACGTTAATTATGAAGTTTCTCAGCTACAGAGACAGGATGACGATCTCCAACGCGGTGTGGGCCAAAGGAGAAATTAAATACCAAGATCAGCAGGTGCGGTTCTACCCAGATTTGGCCTCAGGAATCCAACAATTAAGGAAGCAGTTTGACCCCATCCGCAAAGAACTGCACAACCTTGAGATTCGTCATGGAGTGATTCACACTGCAAGACTTCTGGTCACATATGAGGGCAGAACACGCATCTTCAAGACCCCCGAGGAGGCGCAGGAGCTCATCAAGAAGATCCAGGAAGAGACTGGTGGGAGCTAAGCATGAACAGAATATAGGGTAGAATATTTGAGCATTTAACTGATTAGAAGCATATAACAAGATTACAAAATATAGAATGTATTACATATTAAAAAAAAAAAGGTACAAAATTGCTAAAAAATTTTGGAGTTAAATTGGAAAATTACAGAAGAGAGTTAATGTTACGTTATTAAAAGCAGTAGAGTTAGGGTGATTGGGAGGATGAAGAAGGAGTGGCTTTGGCTGTTTCTCGTGGGTGTGGAACGGTCGATGGCTATATTGGGAGACGGAATTTTTCTTTTGCTTTTGGGGGGATTGCCACAAATGTGGGAAGGGGGAATTTGTTTGTGTGTAGTTTGTAGGGTGAATGTTCAACCACTCATTTTTTTGCTTTTCTGTTTGAGCATGTTTACACTGCAAGGTAATCCCAAACTCCCTATTGATTATAAATCAAAGTGTTAATCTTAATTTAACTTCATGGAATTGCAGAGGTCTACAAAATTTAAAAAAACTTAAACAAGTTATGAATAAAATAAAAGACATGGGTTCAAAAATTGTGTTTTTACAAGAAACTCATCTAATAGAGGAAGATGTAAAAAGAATTAGGAGTAGATGGCAAGGAAATGTTTTCACCTCATCATTTTCATCCCGAGCCAGGGGAGTTATGACTCTCATACATAAATCAGTCCCATTTCAAGTGAAAAATGTAATTGGAGACAAATTTGGAAGATATGTAATCATTCAAGGATCTTTGCTATTAGAAAACATAAATTTGGTGAACTTATATGGTCCCAATATAGATGATCAAAAGTTCTTTGCTAATTTATTTCTTATCTTATCATCACTTACAGGGCAACATATAATAGCAGGGGATTTTAATTGTACATTGAATCCCGGTATAGATAGATCAACAGGACTGGACTGTACGCACAATGGATGTAGGATGACCATTAATCATTTTATGAAAGAATTGAAATTGATAGATATATGGAGAGAAATGAAACCACAAGTTAAAGCATACTCTTGTTATTCCAATACCTACAAGACATTCTCACGTATAGATTATTTTTTGATCTCCACAGAATTAAGGTCCAAGATTCAAAACTGTTTTTATGATAACATCGTGATCTCTGATCATGCACCCTGCTGTCTAATGTATGTAGATAAGAAATTGACAAAGGAACCAGGTAGATGGCAATTTCAGCATAAATGGCTTCAGGATGAGGAATTTGTTAAGTATATAACAATTTGTTAAGTATGCTAACATTGAGCTGGAGGGTTTTCACATGATACGAGCTGACCGAACACCAGACAGTGGCAAGGCTAGGGGCGGTGGAGTGATAATGTATGTTAACAACAACTGGTGCAGACCGGGACATATCACTGTTAAACAACGACACTGCAGCAAAGACATTGAGTTGCTAGCTGTTAGCATGAGGCCTACATATCTCCCGAGAGAACACTCACACGTGATCTGCATTGTTGTTTATGCAAATCCGACGGCGAACGCTGGGACAGCACGTGACGTCATCCATTCAGTAACCAGCAGGCTGCAGACAGAACACCCAGATGCTCTTCTCCTCATCTCAGGCGATTTCAACCATGTTTCACTGTCTCCCATTCTACCCACGTTCACCCAGTATGTCACATGCCACACTAGAGACAATAAAACACTGGATTTATTCTACGCAAACACTAAGGAGGCGTACACCTCATCACAACTCCCCCCACTCAGGAGATCGGATCACAACTTGGTTCATCTCCGGCCGGTGTACAAACCCCTAGTGCACAGACAACCTCCGGCCATGCACACTGTGGAGTTATGGTCTGAGGAGACAATGGACACCCTAAAGGGCTGTTTTGAAGCCACCGCCTGGAAGCAGCTCTGCGATCCACATGGTGAGGACATCGATGGCCTCATTCACACCTTCACGGGCTACCTCAGCTTCTGTGTGGACAAATCCGTTCCCACCAAGACCATACGGCGTCACTCAAACAACAAACCCTGGATCAACCCTGAGATAAAAACACTTCTGAGAGAGAAGAAGAGGATCTTCAGGTCAGGGAACAGGGAGATGCTGAAGTCCGTACAGAGGGAGCTGAGGAGAAAGATCAGAGAAGGCAAGGACAGCTTCAGGAAGAAGATGGTGGACAAGCTGCAACAGAGCGACATCAGCGGGGTCTGGAGAAACCTCAAAACCATCTCGGGGCTCCAGAATACCTCCCCCCAGGCCACAGGGGGCAGGGAGTGGGCGAACAACCTGAATCTGTTTTTCAATAGATTTGACCAACCGCCCTCCCCCCTGACTGCACAACAACCACTGCTGCCTCTAAAGAAATCAAGTCCTGCTGCCCACTCCCCACTCCACCAACACCCCCCCACTCCCAACACACAGCCCCCCATCCTGACCCTGACCAGGACCCAGGTGAGGACGGAGCTGAGGAAGATCAAGGCGAGGAAGGCGCCGGGACCGGACGGCATCAGCGCAAAGCTCCTCAAGTCCTGTGCAGACCAGCTGTGTGGGATTGTGACGTATATCTTCAACATGAGCCTGAAACTGGGGAGGGTACCACAGCTGTGGAAAACATCTTGTGTGGTACCTGTACCAAAAACTTCCCACCCCAAAGACCTGAACAGCTACAGACCGGTGGCCTTGACGTCCCACTTGATGAAGACCCTGGAGAGACTGCTCCTTGCTCACCTCCGCCCCCTGGTGGAACCAGCGATGGATCCACTCCAGTTCGCCTACCAGCATGGCATTGGGGTGGAGGATGCGGTGATCTTCCTCCTTCACCGTTCTCTGTCCCACCTGGAGAAGCCCGGGAATATGGTGAGGATCATGTTCTTTGACTTCTCCAGTGCTTTCAACACCATCCAACCGATGATCCTGAAGGACAAGCTGCTGCGCGCAGGGGTGGACCAGCACCTGTCATCATGGATCCTGGACTACCTCACGAACCGGCCTCAGTTTGTGAGAACCCGGGACTGTGTGTCCGACACGATCATCAGTAGCACGGGGGCCCCCCAGGGAACGGTGCTGGCTCCCTTCCTGTTCACTCTTTATACTGCGGACTTCTCACACAACACAACACACTGCCATCTACAGAAGTTCTCTGATGACTCTGCGATCGTTGGCCTCATCTCCAATGGAGATGAAGCTGAGTACAGAGGGCTTATCCAGGACTTCGTGGACTGGTGCCATCGGAACTGCCTCCAGATCAACGCGAGGAAAACTAAGGAGCTGGTGGTGGACTGCCGCAGGCATGGGCAGCCCCTCACAGTACCAGTAAATATACAGGGAACAGACATCGAGATGGTGACATCCTATAAGTACCTGGGTATTCATCTGAACAATAAACTAGACTGGTCACACAATACTGATGCACTCTACAAGAAGGGACAGCGCAGGCTGTTCCTGCTGAGGAGACTCAGGTCTTTTGGTGTACAAGGGGCGCTGCTGAAGTCATTCTATGACACGGTGGTGGCATCAGCCATCACTTTTGGAGTGGTCTGCTGGGGCAGTGGCATTACTGCAGCCGATAGGAAGAGACTGAACAAACTGATTAAGAAAGCTAGCTCTGTCCTGGGGCAGCGCCTTGATCCGATGGAGGAGATAGGAGAGAGAAGGACGGTGGCTAAACTGTCATCTCTGCTGGAGTCCGAGTTCCACCCTATGCAGGACATACTGAATGCACTGAGGAGCTCATTTAGCAGCAGACTACATCATCCCAGGTGCACAACCGAGAGGTTTCGTAGGTCCTTCCTACCAACGGCTGTCAGACTGTACAACCTAAGCAGGGCTGCTCGCAGAGATAGCAAAAAGACGTAACAAACTAATAGTTTTTTGAATGCAAAAGATGCAATAGACTTACACAATGGTCCCCTCCGGCATACAACTAGGAACATACCGGTCGCTATGGAGGGTGAGAATATGTATGGGCACATAATCATACCATGTAGGATAACTAAGTAGACGGTTATGCTGTTTCATTCCATCTAGCAACAATGCTCTGCACTGTGTGTGTTTATATATTTGCATATTTATTCCATCTAGCTACAATGCTCAGCACTGGGTGTGTTTATATATTTATATATCTACATATTATTCCATCTAGCTACATTGCTCCGCACTGTGTGTGTTTATATACTTGCATATTTATTCCACCTAGCTGCAATGCTCCGTACTGTGGGTGTTTATATATTTACATATTTATTCCATCTAGCTACAATGCTCTGCACTGTGTGTTCATATATTCATATATTTATTCCATCCAGCTACAATGCTCTGCACTGTGTGTCTGTGTGTGTGTGTATATATATATATTTTATAGTAATACGTACATATGTTTATTAGCTGCTCTTGCTTGCTTGTTTTTTTTCTTGCCTTCTGATTGTTGCTCTGAGTGTTGCTATCACTGTCCTGTTGCAATCCTGGAATTTCCCTGTTGTGGGACTAATAAAGGCTTATCTTATCTTATCTTATCTTATCTTATCTTATATAGAAAAACAGATAGATGAGTTCTTTGATATCAATACTACACAAACATCAGCATGTGTAAAGTGGGAGGCTTTCAAAGCTTTTATTAGGGGACATATTATTAGTTATACAGGTTCAAAATCTAAGAAGACTCGAGAGGAGAGAGTCCAATTGGAACATAAAATAAAAATTCTTCAAGAAAGAGTATATGCAGGAAGAGATCCAAGGTTGGAGAATGAATTACTGATTTTGAGAGCTGAATATGACAAAAAATCAGCGAATAGAGCTGCCTCGAGTCTTCTAAGATTGAAACAATCTTTTTATGAACAAGGTGAAAAATCAGGAAAGCTATTGGCATGGCAGATTAAACAATTAGAATCTAAAACACCAATTACCAGTATTATAAGTAACGGACAGGTAGTTATAGATCCTTCAGAAATTAATAGAGCCTTTAGAGATTACTATGAAAAATTATATGATACCAAAAATGAATCTGACTTAACAAAACTACATGGGTTTTTGAATGAACTATTTATACCGTGTATTCCAAATGAAAATAGGGAGATACTGGAGTCTAAAATTAGTCAAGAAGAAGTTGGACTAGCCATTGATAATATGAAATCAGGAAAAAGTGCAGGACCAGATGGTCTTCCAGTTGACCTTTATAAAAAATTTAAGAATAAATTAACAAAACCTTTTTTGGAAATGGTTTTAGAAGCATTTCAAAATAGTAATTTACCATCATATATGAATAATGCCTTAATTATACTGTTGCCAAAACCAGGTAAGCCCTCTAATAAATGTGAAAATATGAGACCAATAAGCCTATTAAATGCCGACCTTAAGATAATCTGTAAAATTTTAGCAAGACGAATACAAGAAATTTTACCAAATATAATTAATCGAGATCAGAATGGCTTTATAAAGGGAAGACAAGGCTTCCATAATGTAAGAAGACTATTTAATATTATTTATTCTAATAAAGAAGCACTGGATACAGCTCTCTTATCACTGGATGCCGAAAAAGCCTTTGATAGAGTTGAATGGCCCTTTCTTTTTGAAGCCTTACAAAGGTTTGGACTTGGAAATAATTTCATAAAATGGGTTCAGATAATATATAATAATGCTACTGCAGAAATTCTAACAAATAACAATATTTCAAAATCAATAAAAATCAATAGAGGATGTCGACAAGGCTGTCCACTTTCACCTTTACTGTTTACTATGGCAATTGAACCTTTAGCGATGGCGATACGTCTACAGTCACAAATATATGGAATTAAAGTTGGACCAACAGAACATAAAATCTCTCTGTATGCCGATGACATAATTTTGTTTATGTCGAATCTTAAAAAATCAATTCCGACCTTGTTGAATTTAATAAAGAATTTCGGGGAAATATCAGGATATAAAATAAATAAAACTAAATCTTCAATATTAATGCTAAATGAGACCCAGAGAAATTACCCAGCCCCTGAGGTAAATCAATTCAATGTTGTAAATCAGTTTAAATATTTAGGAATCCAAATTGTGCCTAAGCTAGAATCAATCGCCAGTGTCAATTATGAAGCCTTAATGACAGATATTGATGAGTTACTTCAGAGATGGATGTCACTACCAATGTCGATGATCGGGAGAATTAATATACTTAAAAGTAATATCTTACCTAAAATACTTTATTTATTTCAATACATTCCCTTACCACCACCTTTAGATTTATTCTCAAGAATTAAAAAAAAGTTAGTGGAATTTATATGGAACAACAGGAGGGCTAGATTACGTCTGTCTTTATTATATTTACCATTTGATCGTGGAGGTCTGAAATGTCCAAATTTTATGTTGTATTATTGGTCGGCACAACTGAGGTCTATGACATATTATTTTTCATCAAATGATCTCCCTCACTGGACTGAAATGGAATCATACAATTTACCTTTACCTCTTCCCATATTCATATACTCAGATTCGGCAAAAAAATTACAAAAACAAGTTAAAAATCCATTTGTAAAGCATATGATCAAAATATGGTGTGAAGCTAAAAACTATTTAAAAGAACCACAGTTATTGTCACAATTTAGTCCAATATGGGGTAATCAATATTTTAAACCAGGGAGAGCGGACGCTGTATTTAAAGTATGGAATTTAAAAGGGATACAAAAGATTCAGGATTTATATTTGCCATGTGCAGAAAACATAATGTCTTTTGAAGAGTTGAGGATCAAATTTAATCTCAATAGAACACATTTTTTTTAAATATCTTCAACTTAGAAACTTTATTCGATCAAATCAAAATAAAGCTCTCACTCGACCTATCTATTCATCCTTGGAAAAAATGTTGATGAAAGATAGTAAAAGAAAGGGTATTATTTCAGAGTTTTATAACTCATTGACACTATTTTCAAGTGAAAATTCACTGAAAAGATTAAACTACTGGAAAGAAGATCTGCAAACTGAAATTTCAGAGGAACAATGGGAATTGGCTTGTACAGAAGCTCAAACCAAATCAATAAATGTACGCCTTAAATTGATACATTTCAAATGGTTAATGCGGATGTATGTTACACCGGAGGAGTTAAATAGATATAACAAAAATATACCAGATACATGCACAAAGTGCATGGAAAGTAAAGGAACCCTATTTCATTGTTTATGGGAATGTAGATTAATAAGAATGTTTTGGGAGGAGGTGAGGGTAACAATTGAAAAAATAATCTCAAAACAAATCATATTGAATCCTAAACTGTTTTTGTTGGGTCTGTACCCAGAAAAGCATAATTTTAATAAAAGTGAAAGAACATTCATAGACCTCAGTTTGCTTAATGCCAAAAAATGTATTGCACTATTATGGAAAAAGACTCATAGACCAGATGTGACTCAGTGGTTAAGACAGATGTTAACAAACCTTCCATTAGAAAGAATAACATATATACTGAAATCAAAGGAAATTGTGTTTGAGAATATATGGAGACCTTTTATTGATTATGTAAAAAATTTAAACATAACTCTTGAAGAAGGTGAATGATATGTGTGGACCTTGTAAATTCCAAACTGGTGAACATAATATGTATACTTATGTGTTGGATTGTCTAGATTAAACAGAGGAGCATTGTTGAAGATCTGATTTTGTTGGTGGTTGTTGGTGTTTTTTAGTGCATTTTTTTTTGTAGTACTTTAGTGTTAGTGTTTGATTGTTTGTATCATGTTTGTTTAAAAAAAAAAAGGTTCAATAAAGATATTGTGGAAAAAAAATGGTAAAAATGGTAACTGGCGTTCACTTATATAGCGCTTTTCTTCTCATCTAGGATGACCAAAGCGCTTTACAGATCCAGCAATCCACTCATTCACACACACATTCACACACTGAAGGTGGCAGAGCTGCCATACACACTACACAAAGAGCAGAGATAAACAAACCTATCATCTGGTCAGTCACTGCAACAGATACTGGAGTCAGTTTGTCTTGGCCTGTCCTTGCCACTGATAATACCTCTATCTGCCAAGACTGTGCTGCTAGTCCAGCAAAAGCTAGCGGTGCTCAAATACTTTGCAAGCAGTTTCATGAAATGGTCAGTCAGAAAGCAACTCATACCGGCTCGACGTCGCCCGGGTTGACAAGGTCTGAGTTCCTTGCAGCAGAGGGCGAAGGACAGAGCTGCGTGGAGGAATCTGATCAGACCTAAATGAAACTGTCATTGTTGCCCCTGACAGACTGCTATGATGGTGATGATGATTATCACATCACAGTTCAATGCATCCTGAGTTACGTATTAACAATAAAAGTCCTCTACAGCTGTTCAGTTTTCAGAATGGTTGTTTCTGTTATGTGCTTTTATTGTGAAACACTGTCAACCGGATATACTTGTCTGAAATCAGCAACTTACAGCCGACAGACAGTAAAAGGAGTTCAAATGAGTGAAAAGAGAGGAGAGAAGATCTTTTGACAGCTAGTTTGTTACCTGATGTTTTAATGGGGTTTTGGACATTGAATTATAAGTGCAGACTGTTTGTCAATGTCACACATTCTTTAAAAAAATTATAAGCAATACTTAGCTCAGCGGAAGAAGGTATTTTTTAAACTTTTTTTTTTTCCACTCTGCTGTAATCATTTCTAACTGGCTTAATTTGCATCAAATGATTTTTAAAGTTATATTATTTAGAAAGCTGTTTAGAATTCTTTTTGTTTTATTCCAAAATAAAGACGAATATCAGACAACCAGTCCACTAGTTGTCAAACTGAGAGTCTGGAGAACAGGTGAAGGACCAGATTTATATGACGGTAATACATTTGAGTAAGGAGTATTATGAAGAAACATTAAAAAGAATGAAAAATAGCTTCTTCTAAATAAAACTTTCATCTCCAATTTATTAAAATATCAGGAACTAAAGCTGTGTGATCACTGCTGAAAGTAGGAAATGGATTATATTTTTCAGATTTAAACAATTTATGAATGTGCTGATAATTAAAAAAATATGCAACAATTATGGTCAGATAATCAGAAATTTTTTTTTCAGGACAAAACAATTTGTAGTGTATTTCTAATCCGTTTATTTCATGAATGAAGCTATATATAAAGTTTGACAGTTTTTTCCACTGTTGTAGTTGGAATTCATTAATGCCACATAATATTCAGCGCTATGTACAGTATATAAAAAACTTTATAAGCAGCATAATCTTTATTTTAAAGGTGAAATTGCAGCTGTGGCCCTCAGCCACTTCTATTTTAGTCGGAGACCGCCAAAATGTCTCTTTGGCTGGCAAAGGTTGAAGACCCCTCATCTAGGCAAAGTATTAAAGTCATGAAGTTATTTTGAGAACTGATGGCCTATTTAAATGGCAAAATTAAAACAAACAAACCAAGAATCAACAGAAGAAAGTTCATTTGTAGTTCTAGATGTATTTAGGGTGTTTTTTTAAACTTACTTTTTGTCTCTCCCACAACATTATTCTTCTCTCCTACAGCATTACATGAAAATGACCAATTATGCAAATTAGGTGATGACATCATTTAGCAACTTCTAGCGACTTTTAGGACAGCAAATAGCTACTTTCTTTACTGAGGAGTTGGCAACACTGTAATAGATAAATAACAGGGGCAAACTGTTGAAAAGACTGTTAGCTTTGATGCTAGCATGCTAGCTGCCAGCATTAGCATGCTGAAATTAGCAATGCTAGCTTGTAAAGAACAATATTAGCGAAATAACAGGAGCAAAAACATCTCGTTTCTGACAGAGATGAACTGCAAAAAAAAGTATAACAGACAAAACTTTGAACTATTAAAGTTTAAAAATAAAAACTGAGATAAAAGTTCAAGCGGAACTAGGTCTGCTCCATTTGCTATACTAATATATTTCTGATATTTTCTTTATTTTTCATCCACATTTACTCCCAATATTAAACGGATGAAGAAAAGAGACAAAAACAGGCCAACAAACCATAAAAATTAGCGATTTAAATACTCATGATGAATACACACCATCATCGCTCAGGTTGTAGCACGTGTGACATTTCCCTCGATTGATTTTACTTTTTTTTAACCTTTTCCCAATACATTTTAAAACCACCTCTGTTTACTTTTGAGGAACACTAAAGAGGGGAGTAACAGAGGGAGAATACAGTATTTAGCTGCTTGCTCCTTGGAGTCATAACAGTACTGCATCTGATTTTACTTTTATCTCAGTGGCGTGCACGATAAAAAATTCAGGAGGAACCGCACACGGCGGGGCTCTGATTCCTTAAAACAATGTAAACCAAACACCCAGAAAACCTCCTCCAGCTTTCCACATCCCAAAGATGTGTCCCTGGGGAGCACAGGAGTGGGATCTGTAAAAGTATAACGCTTCTAAATAGGATGTTATATGAGCCGAGACATGGAGGAGATTTATAGGTCTGTGTGTGTGTGTCGGGGTGGGGGTGGGGGGTAAAAAGCGAGAAAATCCAGAGTCAAATAACAGATGCAAACGATTCTTCCGTATTTTAACCAGAATTTTGGCAAACATCCCAGAAAAAAAAAAAAAAAATCATGACGCATCCATGTCAGATCTCATTTCACTTTCTCGTGCAAAAACTTAGCCAGGCCACTTCAATCAGCTCAGATGTGAAAGGGCTGGATCACATTCCATCTCACGCCAACAAGTAAATGACAAAAATCAACACTACTTCTATAAAAAGGTCAAAGCCCATTTCCACCTACAGCCCTGCTCTATAGAACAGGGCTGTAGGTGGAAATGAGCTTATTATGAGTAGCAACAAGCCAGCATCAGGTAAAGCTTGGATGATGCAGTTAATAAAAAGAGAAAAAAAAAAAACAAGTGTAAGAAAAAGTCAGCCTAGCCTCCTCACTTTCCTTGCTCCCATATGTTTCTCACCAATGTGCAAATCCAATCCTACTTTCCTCCTTTTGCATAATCTTTTCTCAAGGAGGGATGAAGTGGATGGTGTTTATTTCCAGTGTGGGCAGAGTGACAGCGGCCGGCCTCAGTTCTCCGTCTGACTCTCTGCCCACACAGGACATGTCCAGTTTAAACAGAAATCTGCTCCTGAAAGATTGCCCAGGAAGAGCAGGAAGTCATTTTAAAATGAAGCTGGAAATATGCATATGAGCCCGAATGGAAAAGGAGAGGAGAGGGAAAACTGAGAGTTAGAAGAAGAAATGGGGCACAAAAAAAAAAAATGAACTTGAGCGGAGAGGGGTGTTGGGGCAGGAGTCTGCTACTTGTGGCTCTGAAGCCATATGTGGCTTTGGGGGCTTTGAGGAAAATATAACCTCTAAAATTTATGAGGAAAAAGGTTGCAAATTCAAATGGGGGGGGGGGACATGCAAATTTAAGAAACAAAAGGAGGAAATTTATGAGAAGTTAAAGGTTACCTAATTATAAGGAACACTTGACAAATTTGTGTCAAAATGTAGAAAATCTAAGTACATTGAAGGTTTAGGAGAGATGGCAGAGGACTTTTTAACCAGGTGTTTAACACAATCTTGGAGAGTGAGAGGATGCTTCAAGAGTGTAGAAGTGCTTGGGCACCAATTTTCAAGAACAAAGGTGATGCTCAGAGCTGTAGTAACTACAGAGGCAGAAAGTTAATCAGCCACACTATGAAGATATGGGAAAGAGTTGCTGAAGCCAGGTTAAGAACAGAGGTGAGCAGCAGTATGGTTTCATGCCAAGAAAGAGTACTACAGATGCAACGTTTGCTTTAAGAGTGATGCTGGAGAAATATAGATAAGGTCAGAAAGAGTTGCACAGTGTCTTTGTGGATCTAGGGAAAGAATATGATAAGGTGCCAAGAGAGGAAGTGTGGTACTGGATGAGGAAGTCAGAAGTGGCAGAGAAGTATGCGAGGGTGGTGAGGGACATGTATGAGGACAGCAAGACAGTGGTGAAGTGTGCTGTAGGAGTGACAGATGGATTCAAGGTGGGGATGATCACATTAGGGATCGGCACTGAGCCCCTTCTTGTTTGCCATAGTGATGGACAGGCTGACAGATGAGGTCAGGCAGGAGTCTCCGTGGACTGTGATGATTGCGAACAACATTGGACTCTGTAGATAAAGTAAGGAGCAAGTGGAGGTGAACCTGGAGAGATGGAGGTATGCATTGGAGAGAAGAGGAATGAAGGTCAGTAGAAGGCAAGACAGAATACATGTGTGAATAAGAGGGAGGCAGGTATAACAGTAAAGATGCAAGGAGTAGAGGTAATGAAGGTAGATGAGTGTAAATACCTGGGGTCAACCATCCAAAGCAATGGAAAATGCACAAGAGATGTGAAGAAGAGCGTGCAGGCAGGGTGGAGTGGGTAGAGACGAGTGTCAGTAGTGACAGAAGGACAGCAGCTAGAGTGAAAGGTAAAATTTACAAGATGGTAGTGAGACCTGCTATGATGTATGGTTTGGAGACAGTGGCACTGACAACAAGACAGGAGATGGAGGTGGCAGAGTTGAAGATGTTAAGATTCTTTTGGAGAGTGTATAGGAAGGGACAGGATTAGGAATGAGTACATCAGAGTGATAGCTCACGTCGAGTGGTTTGGAAACAAAGTAAGAGAGGCAAGGCTGAGATGGTTTGGAGATGTGCAGAGGAGGGATGGTGGATATACTGGACAAAATATGTTGAAGGTGGAGCTGCCAGGCAGGAGGAAAAGAGGAAGACCACAGAGAAGATTCATGGATGTACTGTAGTGAGAGGAAGATGCACGGGATGGGGAGGATGGAGGCAGATGATAAGCTGTCATGAGCCCTAATGGGAGCAAGAAGAAGAAGAAGTACATTTAAGGTAAAAAAATAGTTGCAAATTTAAGAGGGGAAAAACAATAGTTCTGCAACAAAAAAAAAAATGCAAATTACAAGATAAAGTTGCAAATTTGTGAGGAAATGAGCACATTTATGAGAAAGTCCTTTACAAATTTATGAGAAAAAAATCATATTGAAGTAAATTTAAGAAAAAAAGTAGCAAATTTAAGATGCAAAAAAACAGTAATTTCGCTAAAACACAAATGCAGATTCATGAGAAAAAATTCCCTTATTTAGGGGAAAGTCTAACAAATTTACAAGCAAAAATAGAAGAAGGAAGAAATTGCAAAATTGGGTGGGGTTGCAAATTTATGAAAAACTATAAAAGCACTCATAGAGCGCATACCTCCGCCAAGGCTCCTTCCGTTTCTCATGGATCACCTCCAAAATGTAATGGGTTTGTGTGTAGGCCTATAGCCATTTGTGGTGAAAACTGCATCAAAGTCTGTCCATCAGTTTTGGAGTATTGTTGCTAACACACTGTGAGAAGATAAGAGCCTTGGCTGAGGTATGCATTCTCAGATCATCACCAAAATATAATGGGTTCCTCTCTAGGCCAAGAACCACCTCTGGTGAAAATTTCATCCAAATCCATCCAGTAGGTTTTGTGTAATCCTGCTGCACAAATACAAACAAAGCCCTTGGTGGAGGTATGCACTCTCAGATCATCACCAAAATGTAATCATATGTTCCCTGTGCCATTACACACCTTTCCTGAAAATTTCATCAAAATCCGTTCATAACTTTTTGAGTTATAAGATAAGATAAGATAAGATGAGCCTTTATTAGTCCCACAACAGGGAAATTCCAGGATTGCAACAGCACAGGGATAGCAACACTCAGAGCAACAATCAGAAGGCAAGAAAAAAAAACAAGCAAGCAAGAGTAGCTAATATACATATGTACATATTACTATAAAATATATATATATACACACACACAGACACACAGTGCAGAGCATTGTAGCTGGATGGAATAAATATATGAATATATAAACACACAGTGCAGAGCATTGTAGCTAGATGGAATAAATATGTAAATATATAAACACCCACAGTACGGAGCATTGCAGCTAGGTGGAATAAATATGTAAGTATATAAACACACACAGTGCGGAGCATTGTAGCTAGATGGAATAAATATATAGATATATAAATATGAACACACCCAGTGCTGAGCATTGTAGCTAGATGGAATAAATATGTAAATATATAAACACACACAGTGCAGAGCATTGTTGCTAGATGGGATGAAACAGCATAACCCTCTACTTAGTTATCCTACATGGTATGATTATGTGCCCATACATATTCTCACCCTCCATAGCGACTGGTATTTTCCTAGTTGTATGCCGGAGGGGACCATTGTGTAAGTCTATTGCATCTTTTGCATTTAAAAACTATTAGTTTTTAAATGCAAACGTCTTTTTGCTATCTCTGCGAGCAGCCCTGCTTAGGTTGTACAGTCTGACAGCCGTTGGTAGGAAGGACCTACGAAACCTCTCGGTTGTGCACCTGGGATGATGTAGTCTGCTGCTAAATGAGCTCCTCAGTGCATTCAGTACGTCCTGCATAGGGTGGAACTCGGACTCCAGCAGAGATGACAGTTTAGCCACCGTCCTTCTCTCTCCTATCTCCTCCACCGGATCAAGGCGCTGCCCCAGGACACAGCTAGCTTTCTTAATCAGTTTGTTCAGTCTCTTCCTATCGGCTGCTGTAATGCCACTGCCCCAGCAGACCACTCCAAAAGTGATGGCTGATGCCACCACCGTGTCATAGAATGTCTTCAGCAGCGCCCCTTGTACACCAAAAGACCTGAGTCTCCTCAGCAGGAACAGCCTGCGCTGTCCCTTCTTGTAGAGTGCGTCAGTATTGTGTGACCAGTCTAGTTTATTGTTCAGATGAACACCCAGGTACTTATAGGATGTCACCATCTCGATGTCTGTTCCCTGTATATTTACTGGTGCTGTGAGGGGTTGTCCTTGCCTGCGGCAGTCCACCACCAGCTCCTTAGTTTTCCTTGCGTTGATCTGGAGGCAGTTCCGATGGCACCAGTCTACGAAGTCCTGGATAAGCCCTCTGTACTCAGCTTCATCTCCATTGGAGATGAGGCCAACGATCGCAGAGTCATCAGAGAACTTCTGTAGATGGCAATGTGTTGTGTTGTGTGAGAAGTCCGCAGTATAAAGAGTGAACAGGAAGGGAGCCAGCACCGTTCCCTGGGGGGCCCCCGTGCTACTGATGATCGTGTCGGACACACAGTCCCGGGTTCTCACAAACTGAGGCCGGTTCGTGAGGTAGTCCAGGATCCATGATGACAGGTGCTGGTCCACCCCTGCGCGCAGCAGCTTGTCCTTCAGGATCATCGGTTGGATGGTGTTGAAAGCACTGGAGAAGTCAAAGAACATGATCCTCACCATATTCCCGGGCTTCTCCAGGTGGGACAGAGAGCGGTGAAGGAGGAAGATCACCGCATCCTCCACCCCAATGCCATGCTGGTAGGCGAACTGGAGTGGATCCATCGCTGGTTCCACCAGGGGGCGGAGGTGAGCAAGGAGCAGTCTCTCCAGGGTCTTCATCAAGTGGGACGTCAAGGCCACCGGTCTGTAGCTGTTCAGGTCTTTGGGGTGGGAAGTTTTTGGTACAGGTACCACACAAGATGTTTTCCACAGCTGTGGTACCCTCCCCAGCTTCAGGCTCAGGTTGAAGATGTACGTCACAATCCCACACAGCTGGTCTGCACAGGACTTGAGGAGCTTTGCGCTGATGCTGTCCGGTCCCGACGCCTTCCTCGCCTTGATCTTCCTCAGCTCCGTCCTCACCTGGGTCCTGGTCAGGGTCAGGATGGGGGGCTGTGTGTTGGGGGTGGGGGGGTGTTGGTGGAGTGGGGAGTGGGCAGTAGGACTTGATTTCTTCAGAGGCAGCAGTGGTTGTTGTGCAGTCAGGGGGGAGGGCGGTTGGTCAAACCTATTGAAAAACAGATTCAGGTTGTTTGCCCACTCCCTGCCCCCCGTGGCCTGGGGGGAGGTATTCTGGAGCCCCGAGATGGTTTTGAGGTTTCTCCAGACCCCGCTGATGTCGCTCTGTTGCAACTTGTCCTCCATCTTCTTCCTGAAGCTGTCCTTGCCTTCTCTGATCTTTCTCCTCAGCTCCCTCTGTACGGACTTCAGCATCTCCCTATTCCCCGACCTGAAGATCCTCTTCTTCTCTCTCAGAAGTGTTTTAATCTCAGGGTTGATCCAGGGTTTGTTGTTTGAGCAACACCGTATGGTCTTGGTGGGAACGGATTTGTCCACACAGAAGCTGAGGTAGCCCGTGAAGGTGTGAATGAGGCCATCGATGTCCTCACCATGTGGATCGCAGAGCTGCTTCCAGGCGGTGGCTTCAAAACAGCCTTTTAGAGTGTCCATTGTCTCCTCAGACCATAACTTATGTTGGTAACAGACAGACAAAGACAAACAGACAGACAAACGCCGGTAAAAACATAACCTCCTTGGCAGAGGAAATAATTGGATATTTATGAGAAATGACAATTTTACAAGACAAAAGCACAAATCTAAGTACAATTATGAAAAGCTGTAAATTCAAGAGGAAAAAAGTTGCAAACTCATGAGACAAAAGTGGCAAATTTAGTGGAAAAAAGATGACAGTACCTTTTTAAAAAGAAGTCAAAAACGTAGAAGGAAAATGCATATTTGAGAGAAAAAAATTATTGAAGTTTACAGGCTAGTTTAAACTTAAAGCTGTTTTGCCTTCATTTTGGGGGTTTTGCATCACCATGCACGATTTCTTTTGTCAAAACATTGCTAAAAATGGTTAATATTTTTACCTCTATTTTAGGATTTCAAACTAAAATGTTCATAGTCCTTCAGATATACATAACTGTGAGCTGGAACTCCCCCCCCCCCCGCCCCCGACATCAGGATTCTCTCCAAAGCATCTCCTCCAAAACACATGAACTGTTCTCCATCTGCCACTTATCCTTTCATCCTTTACTTACACTTCACACAACCTTTCTGAGAGGAACTGTGTTTTTAACCAGCTCACTGGAGAAAAAAACCCCAAAACCTTAATTAGGTACAGTTGATTAAATTTCCCAGCAATACCTGTCATCGCAGCTGGAAGTGTTGACAAAAAGGCTCATCTCTTCAAAACATATCAAGACAGCTTCCTTAATTAGCTGAGTTATATTTAAAATTCCTTCACAATTTCAGGGTTTTACTATGGAAGGAAATTATTAAATATTTAGTGATGAATTATGAGGTTTGTTGAGCTTCAGGTGAAGAATAAAATACATACAGTACATACATGCATATGCACAGTATAAGTTACAGTTTAAATTGGACGTTTACATGTTGACACAGTTCCCAGAGGTCTTAATAAAATGTCTGTGACATGCTGTGGCCAAAATGCCTCAGGGTGCAATTATTGCAGCACCATTTTGACCCATATTTTGTGTGCCCATGTTCACCCCACCCTCTCGCTTTCATTACTTATGATGTCAGTTGTGGATGTCATAGTGCTAATGTGAGCTGGCTAGCTCCTAGCTCCAGGAGGCTGAACTAATTAAGTCTGAAAGGGTGAATGAAATAAATCATCGCTGAGGGACCAGGGTGTGTGGTTTCAGTGGTCAATAGGTATGACTGGTCCCTGGAGCACAATAAGAACAAAAAACAACTGCAAATGAATGAATGGGAAACTGCAAACAACAGCTAGGCACCACTGGTTTCAGCCAGAGTACAATAACCTATAGTAAAATAACATAAATTAGCATCTAAGGACAACACAGATATATGGTCAAGTTAGGGCAGGCAATCTGACCTTAAATCAGCTTTTCCCCTCCTCCATTCTTCTCCCTTATAGTTCACTGACAAGGCTTGTAATTAAGCAATATTACACAAGAGTGTTATGCGGTAGTAAATGACCATAATAAAGAATAGCCTTATTGACATTTCAGACAATTAAACATTGTCCGGTGCATAAGTCAGTGTTTCAAATTTCCCACTGGAAAACAGTTGAAATGGTGTGGATAGCTGTCAGAGGATAACAGCGACTTAACTTCAGGCATCTACGTGTTAGTTTTTGTGCACTTTGTTCAGTTTTTCTTGGCATCTTCAGATGAATTAAATAGTGAATCATCACATACTATGTGGACAGACACCACATTTCTTTTTGTTACAAGCCATTTTTTAAGCCGTGTTCTACTGCTTCTGAACAGCACTAACTGCGCTCCTTCCAGGGTGTGGAGTTACAAGCCCTTGCACATAACTCTGTGGACACGTCTTAAATGGGCTGTACATGAAAAGCTCTCTATACACAGATACAACAGGCAGAGGGGAAAAACGGAAAAAAAAAAAAACCCGACATGAGTAAGATTGCATCAGTTTTACACCCTGAATGTCCGTTTCGGTTTTATTTTGGTTAATTGCTGAAATAAAAGTATCACCTGATGAACAAGGATTCCAGTGATGGTCAATAGAAATTATAGAAAATACTGATCCCAAACAACTGTGATCCAACAATCAAGCTAATGCTTGACAGCCTAACCTCAGCCTCTCCCCAACAAGGCAAGCTCTAATTCAGTTAGACAGACAATCTCTGACCACCAAGCCAAGCTAAGGCTAATGGTCCAATCCACAGTCTATCATGAAACTATAACAAAATAAACCAGAATCACATGATATTTATTTGACTGTGAATTAGTGAACCAAATGGGAACAGAGGTGTCTGGTGGGGAAACTGGAATTTAACCAAAATTTAGAAAAAAAGTACTCTTGGTAAGCTAATTCCACAGTAGCACTCTTAGTTCTGAAGCTAATGTGTTTGACTCAGAAATGAGGCGGGACTGGATTGACATCACAGCTAATAGCACAGTGATGGGCTGTCACTGAAGAATGTGTTGGGGATGTAGGAAATTGCAACCTGGAAGACCTATACCAGCTTCTGCCCATTCTGCCAAAATGTAAAAATATTAATATTCCTGAAGAGCAATTTTAATATCTTTACTGTAATCATATGACCCAAGCCCTGTTTAATAAATGGAAACCTTTAACCATTTCCAATTTCCAGACCTGGAATTTTCTTCCTTTCAAGTGTTTTACCTCCTTCTCAAGTGTAAAAACCAACTGCCCTAAAGAAGACTTAACCCCCTCTCAAAAAAAGGAAAAAAAAAAAAAAAAACCTTGATAACGATGTTACTTTGAATACAAGATTAAACCACTTGCCCAGACACACCATCCTTGTGAGATACAAACAATCCTCCCCCTGTGTGCACACACTGGCTCTGTGTGTACATTTGAAATAATCTCTCATTCTTGAAATACCTCACTGTCACAGTACGGCTGAGAAAACCAGCCATTCCCTTTTCTTCCCTGTAATCCCCCTCTTTCTTTCCCAAGTTTTCACACCAGAGTCCGAGAGTACGTGAATGAGTGTGTGTGTGGGTGTGTGTGTGTGTGTGTGAGAGAGAGAGAGAGAGAGAGAGAGAGAGAGAGAGAGAGAGAGAGAGAGAGAGAGAGAGAGAGAGAGAGAGAGAGATGTGGTATGGTGTGCCAACACAGTATCCCTTGTCCTTGGCCAACCGCTACAAATCCCCCTGCTCTGAAACACAGTCCCATATCTGCATGCAGACTGGCGCAAGACAATCAGGTCAGCATCCAACTCGCACGGGGTTACCCACCCTCGGATATAGGGGCAACCCTGTGTGGCACAGGAGAACAGGCGCGAGCGCTGTCTGCAAAAGCAGGGTTAACCTACTATGGACGGACTATTCCCGTCTACCTATTCAGCACTGTAAAAACGTTCAATGCCCCGCCCCCCCCCCCACACACACACCTGTTCAAGCCGCCGAAGTATGTCTTCATGATTGCATTTTCATCATAGACAGGATTTGCAACCTGTGGCTCTGGATCCACGTGCTTTTTGTTCGACAATACTCAGTTACTCCCTGTGGCTTTGACTATAAAAATAATGAAAAAAATGAGAAAGCTACAGAAAAACCTCAAATCTGAGAAATATAACACAAATAAGCAGTATATGAGGGGAAAAAGTTACAAATTTGTGAACACACAGCTGTACATTGAGGACAAAAAAAGTTGCTAGCAAATAGTAAAAGACCAGTTTATACATGGTGTATGTTTACACTATATTTTAAGTCTCAAATATGTGGTTCTGTGCAGATTTTTGTTTGTTTTTTTTAGAACCAAAAATTGTGAGGTAAATACAGTTGCAAGAGAAGAGTATGTGAACCCTTTGGAATTACCAGTTTTCTGCATTCAGTGATCATAACATGTGAGCTGATCTACATCAAAGTTTCAAACTGTTCATGTCTTTGTTGGACACATCCATTAAACATCCACAGTGCTGGTAGAAAAAGTAAGTGAACCCTTGGATTTAATAACTGGTTGAACCTCCTTTGGCAGCAAAAACCTCCAACAAACCAGTAGCTGCTGATCAGACCTGCACAACATTCAGGAGGAATCTTTGACCATTTTTCCTTACAAAACTGCTTCAGCTCAGCTATATTCTTAAGGATGTCTGATGTCAACAGCTCTCAAGGTCATTTCATAGCATTTTTTTTGGATTTAGGGCCTGATGAGGCCACTCCAAAAGGTGGATTTTCTTTTTTGAAGCCATTCTGTAGATTTACTTCGATGTTTGGGGTCATTGTACTGCTGTATCACCCAACTTCTACTGACCTTCAGCTGGCACACAGCCATCCTGACATTATTCTGAAGGATACCTTGGCATTAAAAATGGTAAATGGCATTCGTTTATATAGTGCTTGTATCTCATCTCTGGATGCTTCCTCCACCGTATTTCACTGTTGGGATGATGTTTTCACGTTGGTATCTTTTTTCTTCTTTCGGCTGCTCCCTTTAGGGGTTGCCACAGCAGATCATCTGCCTCCATCTCACCCTATCCCTTGCATCTTCCTCTGTAACACCAACCTTTTCCAGGCCCTCCTTCACTACATCCATGAATCTTCTCTGTGGTCTTCCTCTTTTCCTCCTGCCTGGCAGCTCTATCTTCAACATCCTTTGTCCAATATATCCACTATCCCTCCTCTGCACATGTCCAAACCATCTCAGCCTTGCCTCTCTACATCGTCTCCAAATCGCTCAACCTGAGTGGTCCTTCTGATATATTCATTTCTAATCCTGGCCCTTCTAGTCACTCCCAGTGAAAACGTTTGCATCTTCAATTCTGCCAACTCCAGCTCCACCTCCTGTCTTTTTGTCAATGCCATCATCTCCAAACCATACATCATAGCAGGTCTCACTACTGTCTTGTAAATCTCCTCTTTCACTCTCGCTGCTATCCTTCTGTCACAAATCACCTCTGACACTCGTCTCCACCCACTCCACCCTGCCTGCACTCTCATCTTCACCTGTCTTGTGCATTTTCCATTGCTTTGGATGGTTGACCCCAGGTATTTAAACTCATCTACTTTCACTACAGCTACTCCTTCCATCTTCACCACTGCACCTGCCTCCCTCTCACATTCATGTATTCTGTCTTGCTTCTACTGACTTTCATTCCTCTTCTCTCCAGAGCATACCTCCACCTCTCCAGGTTCTCTTCCACCTGCTACCTATTCTCACTACAGATCAGAATGTCATCTGCAAACATCATAGTCCACAGAGACTCCTGCCTGACCTTGTCTGTCAGTCTGTCCATCACCATGGCAAACAAGAAAAGGATTAGAGTCAATCCCTGATGTAATCTCACCACCACCTTGAATCCATCTTGTCACTCCTATAGTGCACCCCACCGTCTCGCTGTCTTCATACATGTTCTGCACCACGCTCACATACTTCTCTGCCACTCCTGACTTTCTCATACAGTACCACACTCCCTCTCTTGGCACCCTATCATATGCTTTCTCTAGATCCTTCTGACCAACTCCTTCTGACTTTCTCTATACTTCTCCGTCAGCACTCTTGGAGCAAATATTGCATTTGTAGTACTCTTTCTTGGCATGAAACTGTACTGCTGCTCACTGACTGTCACCTCTCCTCTTAACCTTGTTTCAACAACTCTTTCCCATATCTTCATAGTGTGGCTGATCAACTTTATGCCTCTGTAGTTACTACAGCTCTGAGCATCACCTTTGTTCTTGAAAATTGGTACCAAAACACTTCCTCTCCACTCCTCAGGCATCCTCTCACTCTCCAAGATTGTGTTAAACAATCTGGTTAAAAAGTCCACTGCCATCTCTCCTAAACATCTCCATGCCTCCACTGGTATGTCATCTGGACCAACTGCCTTTCCATTCTTCATCCTATTCAAAGCTGCCCTCACTTCCACCTTGCTAATCCTCGGGACTTCCTTGTTCACCATCTTTCCTTCATCCATTCTCCTCTCTCTCTCATTTTCTTTATTCATCAGCTCTTCAACGTACTCCTTCCACCTTCTCAACACACTCTTGTCACTTATTAGCACATTACTCCTTTCCAGCTCGATCTCTTCATCTAGCCAAAAGGTACAAGTCTTTTTCTCCTTCCTTAGTGTCCAGCCGCTCATCCAACTCATTATATACCTCTTCCTTTGCCTTAGCCACCTCTCTCTTTGCCATGCACCTAGATTTAAAACACTCCTGTCTACGTTCTTCATCTTCCTGACTATCCCACTTTTTCTTTGCTAACCTCTTCCTTTGAATACTTTCCTGTACCTCCTCATCCCACCACCAAGTCTCTGTGTCTTCCTTCCTCTGTCCACTGGATATACCACATACTGTCCTACCCATTTCTCTCAATACTTTTGCTGTACTTTCCCAGTCATCTGGTAATTCTTTCCTACCACCCAGAGCCTGTATCAACGCCTTCCTGAACTCTGTGCAACCTTCTTCCTTCTGTAACTTCCCCCACTTAATCATTAGCTCTGCCTTCACTGTTTTCCTCTTCGTACTTTGCAAAGTCATCCTACAGACTATCATCTGATGCTGTCTAGCTACATTCTCCCCTGCCACCATCTTGCAGTCTCCTATCTCTTTCAGATTTCTCATTCAGCGTAAGATGTAGTCCACCTGTGTGCACCTTCCTCCACTCTTGTAAGTCACCCTATGTTCCTCTCTTCTTGAAGTATGTGTTCACCACAGCCATTTCTATCCTTTTAGCAAAATCCACAACCCCCTGTCGTTCCACATTTCTCTCCTTAAGACCATACCTACCCAGAACCTCCTCATCACCTCTGTTACCTTCACCTACATGTCCGTTAAAGTCTGCTCCAATCACCACTCTCTTCTCCCTGAGAACACTTTCTACCACTTCATCCAACTTACTCCAGAATTCCTCTCTCTTCTACCCGACATCCAACTTGTGGGGCATACGCACTGACAGCATTCAACATCACATCTTTGACTTCTAGCTTCAAACTCATGATTCTGTCTGACTCCCTCTTTACCTCCTGAACACTATTCACATACTCTTCCTTCAAGATTATGCCTACTCCATTTCTCTTCTTATCTACACCATGGTAGAACAGTTTAAATCCCCCTCCAATGCTCCTAGCCTTGCTTCTCTTCCATCTGGTTTCTTGAACACACAGTATATCTACCTTTCTTCTCTCCATTATATCAGCCAACTCTCTGCCTTTACCAGTCATAGTCCCTACATTTAATGTCCCTACTCTCACCTCCATACTTCCACCTTTTCTTTTGTCTCTCTCCCTCCTAGCATGCCTTGCCCCTCTCCTCCTCAATCTCCAACCAACAGTAGCCCAATTTCCACCAGCACCCTGTTGGTTAACAGCACCGGTGGCGGTCATTGTTAACCCGGGCCTTGACCGATCCGGTATGAAAGTCTCATTTGTCATGATCCGCATGTTTGATTTGGCAAAGGTTTTATGTCGGATGCCCTTCCTGGCACAACCCTCTCCATTTACCCGGGCTTGGGACCAGCACTAGGAGTACACTGGCTTGTGCACCCCCTGTGGCTGGGTGTTTTCATGGTGGTATGCGGTGTCCTTTATATGCCATACGTAGCACTGCCTGTTCTTATTGAATAATTATTCAACCTTAGTTTCAGCAGTCCACAGAATATTTTCCCAGTAGTGTTGTGGAGTGTCAAGGTGCTCTTTGACCAACTTCTGGCGAGCAGTAATGTTTTTTTGTAAAGCAGTTTCTTCTTCCAAGGTATCCTGCCATGGACACCATGCCTGTTCAATGATCTGCATATGGTAGACTCATGAACAGAGATGTTAACCAGTTCCAATGATTCCGTCAAGCCTTTAGCCATTACTTTAGGGTTCTTTTTTTTTTTATCTCATTGCACATTCTGCGTTGTGCCTTTGGATTCATCTTGGCTGAGTACCCACTTCTAGGGAGAATAGTCACAGGACTAAATTGTCTCCGTTTGTAAGCAATGTCATCATTTACCAAACGTGCGTAAGACAAAAAAGTGGTCGTACGATCACTTCAAAGCAGAGATCAGTATTTATCAATCTGGGCGTGATCGTAGGATATGCTCAGATCTCACGACAGGTCTTGAGATTGTGTAATGTAATGTAATGTACTTTATTTATATCGCTCTTTAAAACAACCCGTAGGTGACCAAAGTGCTTTACAGAAAATTAAACAGCATTAAAAACAAACACAGCATTAAAAACAAATAACATTAAGAAATAAGAATAAATACCTAAAAATGAGAATAAAATAAAAACAAATGCCAAGACAAATGTCACCACTACTGGGTATTAAAAGCCATCCTAAACAAATATGTTTTAAGTTCTGATTTAAAAAGGGCCAGGTCAGAGATAGCATGTAGGTCAGGGGGGAGATTATTCCAGAGCCTGGGGGTGACAACAGAAAAGGCTCGGTCACCCCAGTGTTTATACCTTGACCTAGGCACATCCAGCAAAAGCTGATTGGATGACCTCAAAGCCCTGCCTTGGTCACGGACAGTCAAAATCTCAGACATATAAACCGGAGCAAGGCCATTGAGAGCTTTAAAAACAAAATGCAAAAGTTTAAAATTAATTCTAAAATGGACTGGAAGCCAATGAAGTGGAAAAAAGGATCGGAGTAATGTGCTCTCGCCTAGGTGTGTTGGTCAAAAGATGGGCCGCTGCATTTTGCACAAGTTGAAGGTGGCCGAGAGAAGACTGAGAGGTGCCAACATAAAGTGCATTGCGGTAATCAAGTCGAGACGTGATTAAAGCATGGATAGCTATCTCAAGATCATGACGGCTCAGGAAAAGTTTGGCCTTGGATAACAGACGTAATTGATAAAAGCTCATCTTGACTACATTGTCAATCTGTTTATCAAATTTTAAATGGCTGTCAAAAATCACCCCTAAATTTCTGACAGCTGAACTGAGCCTTAAAGAGAGGGTACCAAAGCCAGCAGTTAGACGCAATGCATTGTTTTTTCTTCATTTAAGTGGAGAAAATTTTGGCTTAACCACAACTTAATATCAGTGATGCAGTCCAATAGAATACTTTGTGAGTTAGTTTGTTCTGGGTTCAAAGGTAAATAAAGCTGCATATCGTCCGCATAACAGTGGAAAGACATGTTGTGCCTGGCTATTACCCGAGTGGCAGCATATATAATGAAAACAGAATAGGGCCAAGGATAGAGCCCTGTGGGACCCCACAGGAGAGAGAGGCACTAGAAGAAGACATGTCACCATTCATTACAGAAAAAGTTCTATTAGATAGGTAGGATTCAAACCACTTAAGTGCAGTGCCATGGATGCCAACATGGTGATTCGGGCGTGACAAAAGGATAGTATGGTCCACAGTGTCAAAGGCTGCTGTAAGATCTAGCAGCACTAAGACCACAGGGCATTTGGCATCAACAGACACATAATATCATTGTGCACCTTAAGCAGGGCAGACTCAGTGCTGTGACGAGATCTAAACCCAGATTGAAACTTCTCAAAAATAGAACTGTCTTCTAAAAATGATTGCAACTGTATAAAAACAGCTTTTTCTAAAACCTTAGATAAAAAGGGCAAATGAGAAATGGGTCTAAAATTAGATAAAACTGAAGGGTCAAGGTGAGGTTTTTTAAGAAGGAGCCTAACCACAGCATGTTTAAAAGCAGGTGAGACAAATCCTGAACTAAGGCAGGAATTAATAAAAACCAAAAGACCAGGCCCTACAGTATTAAAAACCCTTTTCAGTATTGTACCCTGTGCAAAGTTTCGTCTCTGAATAAGCACAGTGCAGCGGGGAAGCCTGGCTGCATGGGAGAATTATTTGATCAGACAGAGCAGTGCAACCTTTCAGATGATATGTTTGACGTGTTATATTTAGATGAGAGCTTTAATGATTAACGGGGCTGCTTTTACTAATTAACATTCTTTACACGTTTATGTCACTGTGGCAATTAAAACAGATTGAAGTAGGGATTTTTAAAAATCTGCAGTTATTTGATGGAATGGAGAAAATTGAATTAACCTTTCAGCTTCTGATATATTTTTATGGTTGTGATTGAGCTCAAGGTTTATATTTTTTGTTAATGTCGCTGTTTAATTTAACAGAGCCGAAGACCAGAGAAACGGGCCGTGATGCGCTACAAAATGTGAGGAAATTATTTTACTTCTCCATTTTTGCACAATGCCGGGTGCCAGAATTGTTGCGTGCGGCTGAGCTGATCCAATGCGCAGAGCAGAACACACAGCTGTCCCAGAGGCGAGACTTCTGAACTTCTATAATGCAAGTAATGAATTCTTATGTTGGACAAGTATGCTTTAAAATGACCAACCAAACAACATTTAGTCAACAACTTTATTCACTTTATTCTTTTTGTCATTTTTCATTCTGCTGTGTTGTAAATTCTGGGGGTGAGACGTGGGCGTGAAATTCTAACGATGCTTGGATCCATCCATCAAGTTTATCAATGAGTGAACCACTGTACAATGAGAGTGACCAGATACACACAGTTTTATAAATACCACACAGACCTTTTCATACGATCATATTTACACCCAAATGTGCACCAATTTCTACGCCCTTTTGACAAATGATGGCCAGTATGTCTAACTGTGGACTGATGAAAACCTAAAGTCTTGGAGATTTTTTTGTAACCCTTTCCAGCTTTATGCAAATCAACAATTCTTGATTATAGGTCTTCTGAAATCTCTTTTTTTATGAGGCATGGTTCACATCAGCAGATGCTTCTTGTGAATGGTCTGATCAGCAGCTACCGGAAGCATCTGTTGGATGTTATCGCAGCAAAAGAAAGTTGGAACAGTTATTAAATACAAAGGGTTCACTACCTTTTTTCCAGTAGCACTGTAAATGTTTAATGGATGTGTGCAATAAAGACATGCAGTATTATAAATGTTTGTGTGGTATTAGGTTAAGTACACTGTGTTAATCTATACTTGGAACTTTGATGCAAATCAGGATCACATTTTATGACCAATTAATGCAGAAAACTGGTAATTCCAAGGGTTCACATACTTTTTCTCGCAACTGTACATATAATTTGATGCATTTTTTTCTTATCAGGCTTTACTCTTGAATGAAATTTAACTGTTATTTAATGCATGTGTTTTTTTTCTCTGCCTGATAAAGCAAGTAGAGTCATTTCTGCACCTGGAGTCTTGGAAGTTATTTAGGACTTTTTCAACAGAGATGCATGCAAAAACACACAGTCAACAGCCGGCCTTTAAACTGCCAGCTCCCGACAGCAAAGACTGTAAAACTGACAGCTTGTTTACTTTTGCCCTCGGAGCCAAACCATATACTGGAGGTGTTTAATCCTGACAATTCTATCAGGCATCGACAGCAGAGTATGAAAAATTGACAACGCCACAAACGCACAATAACACACCGCCCCCTGCCCTACACCGTCAAAGGGTTGTTTTGGAGAAATGAGTCATCATCTTGCCATATTTAAAAGCACAGAGTAATCCCATAGCCCTGAGAGTCATATTTGTTATATCTATGTGAAATAAATAATGTAACTTTAGCTCATATGTATACACATGCACAAACACACTTGCTGCAGAGCAGTGACAGAGCAGTGAGTCACCTTCATGTCATATTCATGTCATTGCAATCATGGCCCCAAACACACAAACATTATTTACACACTGACCTTTTAGAGATGACTCACAATGTATTTCCTTCATAGCACTCACTTCGACTACCTCACAGACACACATATGCACACAACACAAACACCAGTCATGTAAGCTGGGTGATAACCAGGATTCCATCCAGCTTATTCACATTTTTAAAGTGTATCTAGTGCGATAAAAGGATCATGATATTTTACTGAGGAAAATGGTGACTATGAAGGTGATAAATCTTAAGTCTGATCATGTGGCCTATATTGTGGTTTCAGAGTGGGGGGGAAAAATCGACAGCATAGTATAGCCATACTTTGTGGTGGCTTATTGATTCACAATACCAGTATCATGATACTTTATTAAAAATTAATAATAAATATTGCAAATACAAGCTTACCTATTTAGGTACCAGAGTAATAAAAAACAAGAGCACTCTGAGGCGAGTGCAATATCCCACTGCCTCCGTTTTCTTCGAAGACTGCAATACTTACAGACGGACAGCAGTGTTCAACTTTTCAATATAATTACTGTGGCAGAACCAAATTATGATAAACCCATCATCCATGAATATACAACAAAGTATACAACCCACAGTTGTAGGGCAGGATCCTGAGGTGAACCTGTGTAGCAAGTATGGTGACCCTAGAGCGCTTTACACGTTCTATAGTAAGAGATCATAGGGAGTGCCAAACTTGACTTTTGACCTTTTGACCCCAAATCTGTAGTCAGAGGTCATAGTCTCAGAGTGAACATGGCACCAGGTTTGGTGACCCTGTGGCACACATATGCACATATGTATATCACTTCATGCTCCATATATATACCACTTTAGGCTTCACATCTTAGATTGAACAAAGAACTGGGTCTCTTTGGAGATAACAGGAGGATGTGAAAGTTTTGTCTTTGGTATGCAAAGAGACGGCCTGGAGGGATTTTCCTGGCCGCCAAAAGTTTTGGGAGGAGGTGTTAAGATCTGAAAGAAGATGCATTGTGACTTGGGATTAAATACAATGTGACTGTGTGCTTTGACAATGTGACTGTGTGCTTTGAAGTCCTGAGGTATTTAAAGGACGAATGTCTGGGTTTCTTCCTCTTTTCCTGTTTTTGTTGATGATGGAAGATGTGAATAAACCTGACTCGTGAGATAAACTCTGCCTCGTCATTTTCACATTTTCCACACTGGTGACCCTAAGACGTATCATGAGTGAAAGAAATTCCCCCGAGCCAGCCGGGTCAAGAGCTCCCAGCCAAGCGTATGCCGCTACCGTCCAGCTACCGGACTTTTGGCGAGACAACCCGCGCTCCTGGTTCCACTTGGTCGAAGCACAGTTCGCCCTCCGGGGGATAACGGTAGATGACAGGAAGTTCTACCATGTGATTGCCAAGCTCGACAACCGCACGGCTCGGCATGTGCAGAGCCTTGTGGAGCAGCCACCGGCCGACGACAAATACGGCGGGTTGAAGGCTGCGCTCCTACAGCGCTTCACTCTCTCAGTCCAGGAGAGAGCGGAGAGGCTCCTGGCTCTGAACGACTTGGGAGATGGCACGCCCGTTGACTTGATGGAGATCATGCTGAGCTTGAGGGGCTCAGATGGCGACGACTTCATCTTCACCCACATTTTCCTGAGAACCCTGCCATCGGCCACGAGAGCGACCCTAGCCAGTTCGCCGTTGTTGGCCCAGCGGGACTTCCGCGCGCTGGCCCAGGAGGCGCACCGGATTCTCAATGCCAGCAAACAGCGCGCGGCCACCGCGGCAGCGACGGAGTTTGGCGCGACGGCCGGAGATGGCGAGGGGCCAGAGACGGCGGTAGCAGACCCACTGACAATGGCGGCGGCGGGGGCCAAGGATCGCGGAGGAGACACCCTCTGTTTCTACCATCGCCGCTTTGCAGAGAAGGCACGCAAATGTATACCACCGTGCCAGTTCAAGCGCTCGGGAAACACCAAGCCCGGGGGTTGGTAGCAGCTGCGGCCCTCGGTGAAGAGAACAAGCTGCTCTACTTGTCGGATGCACGTTCGGGGAGGCAATTCCTCGTGGACACAGGCTCCCAAGTGAGTTTCATCACGCCTACCTCCGCTGACAGGCTGGCGGGTCCCGGAGGTCACGGGGCGTCAGCAGCGAACGGCTCGGAGATTAAGACCTTTGGTGAGAGGAACCTGCTTCTGTCCCTACACGGCCGTACATTTGAGTGGACTTTTGTTATAGCTGCAGTGAGTTTCAATATGTTGGGGGCTGATTTTCTGTGCTCACATGGTTTGTTGGTTGATCTTGCTAACAGGCGCCTGGTTAATGCACTTTCTTTTTATTCTATTCCCTGTGCAGCCCGAGTGACCCCGCCCACAGCACAAGCCAACGTTGCAACGGCAAGCGGTAAGTTCCACACACTGCTCACTCAGTTCCCAGCACTCACGGTTCCCACATTTTCAGCAGCCGTCGCTAAACACGGAGTGGAACATTTTATTACTACCACCGGACCGCCCGTTTTTGCAAAAGCTCGACGCTTGGATTCAGCTAAATTGACCATAGTGCGCGAGGAGTTCGCCAACCTGGAAAAGTTGGGCATCATCAGATGTTCGAACAGCCCATGGGCTTCCCCGCTTCACATGGTCCCGAAAGCTGATGGCTCGTGGTGACCTTGCGGAGATTTCCGCAGGTTGAACAACGCCACAGCGCACGGCCGCTACCCAATTCCACATATCCAAGATTTTTCCGTTCATTTGGCGGGGGCGTGCGTTTTTTCTAAGATAGACTTGGTCCGCGGTTACCATCAAGTCCCAGTGCGCGCTGAGGACACAACCAAAACAGCGGTAATAACTCCGTTTGGCCTGTCGAGTTTTTGCGCATGCCATTTGGGCTTAAAGGTGCTGCGCAGACGTTCCAACGCATGATGGACGTGGTGTTGCGCCATCTCCCCTTTGTATTCGTCTACCTGGACGACATCTTAGTAGCCAGCGCGTCCGAAGACGAACACGAAAACCACCTCACAGCAGTTTTCCGGAGGTTGGGAGAGCACGGGTTAATAATCAACCCAGCGAAGTGTCAGTTCGGGGTGACGCAGATTGATTTTTTCAAATCAATCAAATCAAATCAAATCAAACTTTATTGTCATATTGCTGTACATACAACTGTAGTGCAGGCAAGATGAAATTGCGTTTCTCTCGGCATCCATATAAGAAGCAGCATGATTAAGACACACTCCCACATAGCTCCCACCCCCCCATCCATTCACACATCCCTGAGACATACTTGGGGAAAAAGAATAACTAACTATAATATACAAAATGTCCATAGGTGCAGTAGTGTGTATGTGAGATTCCGGGTCAGCTGTTCAGCATACTGACAGCTTGTGGGAGGAAGCTGTTGATCAGTCTGGTGGTTCTGCCTCTGATGCTCCGGAATCGTTTACCAGATGGAAGAAGTTCAAAGTGTTTATGCAGAGGGTGAGAACGGTCCTTGACAATGTTCAGTGCCCTGCTCCTACAACAGTTCTGGAAAAGTTCTTGGACAGAGGGGAGGGAGACTCCAATTACCCTCTCCGCCCCCTTGACTATCCTCTGCAGGGCTTTTTTGTCTGACATACTGCAGCTGGAGTACCATGTAGCAATGCAGTACGTCAGAACACTCTCCACCACACCTCTGTAGAAGGTCCTGAGGATGCAGATGGGGAGAGAGGCCTGTTTGAGTTTCCTCAAGAAGTGTAGTCTCTGCTGAGCTCGCTTCCTGATCTCCAAGGAATTCTTGCTCCAGGTCAGGTCCTGCGAGATCTGCACTCCGAGGAACTTGATGTTCTCTACTCTCTCCACTAAACGGCCGCCGATGCTGAGGGGGACGTGCTCAGGCTGTGACCGCCGGAAGTCGATAATCATCTCCTTTGTTTTGTCCACGTTGAGCACCAGATTGTTCTCCCTGCACCAGCCCTCCAGGTCTCTCACTTCTTCCCTGTACATTGATTCCTCATCCCTCTGAATAAGTCCCACCACCGTGGTGTCATCTGCAAACTTAATAATCTGGTTCCCCTCGTGTTTGGATACACAGTCATGTGTTAGAAGTGTAAACAACAGTGGACTGAGTACACAGCCTTGAGGGGTTCCGGTACTCAGCGTGACAGAGTTGGAGATGTTGTTTCCAACCCGGACAGACTGAGGTCTCTCAGTCAGGAAATCCAGGATCCAGAGACATGTGGCGGTGTTCAGACCGAGAAGGAGTAATTTCTCTATCAGTCTCTGGGGAATAATGGTGTTGAATGCTGAACTGAAATCAATGTACAGGAGTCTGGTGTAGGTGTCTTTCTGGTCCAGGTGGGTGATGACAGAGTGTAGGGTGGTGACTATAGCATCCTCCGTGGAGCGGTTTGAACGATATGCAAACTGGAGCGGGTCGTGTGATGCAGGGAGGCAGGCTGTGATGTGTGGTTTGACAAGCCGTTCAAAACACTTCATCACAATTGGTGTAAGTGCAACAGGACGATAGTCATTCAAACATGACACCACTGGTTTCTTTGCCACCGGTACAATGATAGAGGTCTTGATGCATCTGGGAACGATGGCCTGACTCAGGGAGATGTTATAAATGTCAGTCAGGACATCCGCCAACTTGCTTGCGCAGTCTCGGAGCACACGTCACGGAATGTTGTCTGGACCTGCAGCTTTGCGTGGGTTGATTCTGGATAGGGTCCTCCGTGTGTCCGCTGTGTTAATGGTAAAAGCTGGTCCGACCGATGGTGGGAGTGGGCCGGCCCTCCCTCTGATTGTCGAGTTTGATGCTTCAAAACGTGCAAAGAAGTCGTTAAGCCTGTCTGGAAGCGAAGCGTCGTCATCATCGACCCCCTGCCTAGACTTAAAGCCCGTCAGTGTCCGAACTCCCTGCCACATCTGCTTGGTGTTCCTAGTGTCACAGAGGTGTCCCTGGATTTTCTCCGCATAGGCGTGCTTTGCCACCTTAATTCCCTTTGAAAGCGCAGACCTGGCTGAGCGGAGGGCAATCCTGTCCTTCGCTCTGAACGCTGCATCTCTGGCTTTAAGCAGCGAGCGCACCTCTGCAGTCATCTAGGGCTTTTGGGGCATCGTGTCTCCCCAGAAGGAGCGGTTCCGCTGCCTGACAAAGTGCGCGCGGTAACAAATTTTCCCCAGCCGCAAACAGTCAAGGCGTTACAGGAGTTTTTGGGAATGGTGAATTTTTATAACCGTTTCCTCCCCCGCGCAGCGCAGCTCATGCAACCATTGTATGCCGCACTAAAAAAACAAAAACCCAAAAATAAGATCGAATGGTCTCCGGAGCGAGAGCGAGCATTCTCTGAGGTCAAAACAGCCCTGGCAAACGCTGCGTTGTTAGCGCATCCAGACCCAACGGCCCGCATAGCGCTCACTACTGACGCGTCAGATGTGGCCATAGGGGCGGTTGTGGACCAGCATGTGGCCGGGGCTTGGCAGCCGCTCGCCTTTTTCAGCAGGACTTTGCGCGACAGTGAACGAAAATACAGCGCATTCGACAGGGAGTTGTTAGCTCTCCACTTGGCCATTCGCCACTTCCAGTTCTGGCTGGAGGGACGCCGTTTCACCGCGTTCGTTGACCACAAGCCGCTGACATTCGCGATGGCCAAGGTTTCAGAACCGTGGTCAGGCCGGCAACAGAGGCAGCTGGCCGCAATCTCAGAGTTTACTACCGATATTCAGCATGTGGCGGGTAAACTGAATGTAGTGGCAGACTGTCTCTCGCGCGCCGTGGCGGCCCCAGTCCGCGTAGGGATAGATTATGCAGCCATGGCCACGGATCAGGGTAGCAACGCGGATGTGCGCACGCTCCAGTCTGGACCAACAGGGTTAAGGCTGGAGAACAAGGTGCTGCAAGACGGTATGCCCCCCCTAATCTGTGATGTCTCCACCAGGCGACTGTGTCCTGTGGTACCGGCGGCGTGGCACCGCCACGTTTTTGACTCGATTCATTCTCTGGCGCACCCGGGAGTGCGCGCGTTGGTCAAAATGGTGGGAGAGAAATTCGTTTGGCCGAGCCTGCGCAAACAAGTTAGAGAGTGGGCGGCAGCCTACATGGCTTGTCAACGAGCCAAGGTACACAGACACGCGAGAGCCCCCTTGGAGCCGTTTCACATCCCGGCTAAGAGGTTCGATCATGTTCACGTGGACCTCGTAGGCCCTCTCCCTCCGTCACAGGGGTGCACACACCTTCTGACAATGGTAGACCGCACCACGCGCTGGCCGGAAGTGGTCCCACTGTCATCAACCACAGCCGAGGAGGTGGCGTGCGCGTTTTTAACAGCATGGGTAGCGCGCTTTGGAGTCCTGTCGGACATTACGTCCGATAGAGGTCCCCAATTTGTTTCTGAGCTGTGGTCAGCAATGCCCCGCAGCCTGGGGGTAACGATCCACCGCACAACCGCGTACAATCCGCAGGCTAATGGGTTATGCGAACATTTTCATAGGTCATTGAAAGCGGCTCTCAGAGCGTCGCTTACGGATGCAAATTGGGTTGACAGGCTACCGTGGGTTTTATTGGGGTTGCGTTCTGCACCTCAAGAGGATTTAGAAGCCTCCCCGGCTGAGCTAGTTTTTGCGCAGCCACTTCGGCTGCCCGGGGAATTTCTCCCAGATAATCCTGCGCCAGAATGTTCCCCGGCCCAGCTGTTGCTGAGTGGCACGGAATCGGGCATGCTGCCTGGCCCCGTTCACCACAGTTTTCCGCGCGTTTTTGTGCCTAAGGCCTTAAAAAACGTGGAGTTTGTTTTTGTCAGACACGATGCCCATCGCCCACCGTTGTGACCACCTTATGATGGACCATTTAGAGTGCTGGAAACAGGGGATAAGCATTTTTTGCTAGATTTGGGGGGCAGGAAAGAAAAGACTGGCATAAACAGGCTCAAACCCGCCTTTGTGGTGGCAGACAAGGATGTGCTTGTGGCCAGGGCTCCTCGGCGCGGCAGACCCCCTAGGGGACATTCCCCAGAACACCCACAGGGATTGACTAACAGTTCTCACCCTCAGACAGCAGCTCCCCAGCAGGATGGTGCCGCGGAAGTGGTAAAGCCCGCTTACAGCAGATACGGGAGGAGACTGAGGCCCAAGCAGCACGTGGACTGATGTGTAATGGTTTATCATGACATGCAGACTGTTATTCCGTTGTTCCATCTTAGACGTTTGGGGGGGGGGGGGTCATGTGGCACACATATGCACATATGTATATCACTTCATGCTCCATATATACACCACTTTAGGCTTCACATCTTAGATTGAACAAAGAGCTGGGTCTCTTTGGAGATAACAGGAGGATGTGGCACACATATGCACATATGTATATCACTTCATGCTCCATATGTATACCACTTTAGGCTTCACATCTTAGATTGAACAAAGAACTGGGTCTCTTTGGACATAACAGGAGGATGTGAAAGTTTTGTCTTTGGTATGCAAAGAGAAGGCCTGGGGGGATTTTCCTGGCCGCCAGAAGCTTTGGGAGGAGGTGTTAAGATCTGAAAGAAGATGCATTGTGACTTGGGATTAAATACAATGTGACTGTGTGCTTTGATAATGTGACTGTGTGCTTTGAAGTCCTGAGGTATTTAAAGGACGAATGTCTGGGTTTCTTCCTCTTTTCCTGTTTTTGTTGATGATGGAAGATGTGAATAAACCTGACTCATGAGATAAACTCTGCCTCGTCATTTTCACATTTTCCACAACCCTAGCTTTCTTTGTTGTTGAGATATACTTTATAAGTCATTTTGATGTTGACCTTTGACCTTGTGATCCACAGTCACCCTTCAGGGTCACAGGGTGAACCTGTGTACCAAGTTTGGTGACCCTAGCTTTATTCATTGTACAGTAATAAGGCATAGTGAATGTTAACCTTGACCTTTTGACCCCAGACCCATACTTAGGTCAGGGTGTAAACCGTCCAAGATGCATCTTAGATACAACTACTGTATCGATTTGAAAAGCCTACATAATTTCTTTCAGTAGTTATTGCGTTTACAAGATTTAGGGAAAATGTGACCTTTGACGTTGACCTCAAGGTCATCTGAAGAGAGTTAAGCTGCAATATGTGCATCATCAGTGTACATCAAACCATGGTGCCAAGTTTCAAAAATTAGGAACAAAACTGTAGGAGGAGTTGATTTCACAAAAGTGGGACAAATGGACGGACAGATGGACAGACGGATGGATAACATAATCCCCCTTTGCTCTTCACTTAAAGGGGTCTTCGACCCCTAGGCTTCAACCAGCGGGGGATAAAAATAAACTATTGACTTCTCAGTCCACTAGATGGTGCTAAATGCTCACTGTGTGGCTCATGCATTTTTGCCTACATATGTATGAGTATAAAGTGAGATGCTTAGGATTGCATATGTGGACTGACCTCACGTCTTAGGATGGGACAGTATGTCTGGACCGCCTGTGGATAACGGCAAGAGGACGGAGGTACCGTGATAAGGAGCTGAAAGGACTTCCTGACCTCCTGGGGGCCAGGCGGAGGACTAAGGGACTCGGGGGGAGAGTTATTGTCAATGCGGGGTTTGACAGAGATGTGTGATTCTTCCTTTGATGTTGATGTATAAATGTGGGGGTTCTGATGCAGCTCTCTTTCTTCTGTTCTTGAGAGATCGCTGGGGATGTGAAAGCTACATTAAAACCTGAATTGAGAAATAATTCAGCCTTGTTATTTCACGCTCCCCACATTGGTGACCAGAGACGTGAGAATGCCTAGAAGCGAATCCCCCGATCCAGACTCGTCGGAGTCTGCCCGAGCGAGCGCCGTCTCCATCAAGCTACCAGAATTCTGGCAGGACAACCCGGACTCGTGGTTCCTCCAGGCCGAGGCACAGTTCGCACTCGGGGGAGTAACGGCAGATGACACTAAGTTCTACCACGTCATTGCAAAGCTCGACAACCGCACAGCTCGGTGCGTGCGGAGCCTGGTGCAGCAACCGCCTGCTGATGACAAATACGGCGAGCTGAAGACTGCCCTCATCCAATGCTTTACGCCCTCAGCCGAAGAGAGGGCTAGGAGACGCCTGGCTATGCACGACCGGGGCGGATGCAGGCCAGTCAACCTTATGGAGGATATGCTGCAGCTGAGGGACTCAGACAACGACGATTTCTTGTTTAAGCATATTTTCCTGAGAAACCTCCCAGTGCAGATGAGAGGGACCCTGTCCAGCATGCGTTGTGTGACCCAGCAGGACTTCCGCGCGCTGGCCCGGGAGGCACAGCGGCTCCTCGACTCCTGCGGTGAGCAGACGGCTACAGCAGCAGCGGCAGACCTCGGTGCGGAGTCCGGGAGCAGCGAAGGGCCAGAGACAGCAGAACCAACCCCACCAACAATGGCAGCGGCGCGTTCCCGACGCAGCGGGGGAGATGGCCTCTGCTTTTATCATCGGCGTTTCGCAGAGAGGGCGCACAGATGTGTGCCGCCATGCAACTTCAAGAGCTCGGGAAACTCCAGGACCGGGAGTCGTTAGCAGCTTCGGCTCTCGGAGAACGGAATAAGCTGCTCTACATCACAGATGCGAGCTCCGGGCGACACTTCCTCGTGGACACCGGGGCCCAAGTGAGTTTCATCACCCCGACCTATGCTGACCGGCTGGCAGGCCCCCGGGGTAACGGGGCAATGGCGGCGAATGGCTCAAGCATCAACACCTTTGGAGAGAGGACTCTGTTTCTGTCCTTACACGGCCGCACTTATGAATGGACTTTTATTATAGCAGCGGTGAGTTTCAACATGTTAGGTGCTGATTTTCTGTGCTCACATGGTTTGTTAGTTGATCTTGCCAATAGGCGGCTGGTAAATGCACTCTCTTTTTATTCAATCCCTTGTGCAGCTCGAGTGTCCCTGCCACCAGTGCAGACCAACGTCGCCACAGCAGGTGGTAAGTTTAACACACTCCTCACCCAGTTTCCAGCGCTCACAGTTCCCACCTTTTCGGCAACAGTTGCGAAACACGGGGTGGAGCATTTTATCACTACAGCTGGCCCCCTTGTCTTCGCGAAAGCTCGGCGCTTGGATGCCGCTAAGCTCTCCATAGCGCGCGAGGAGTTCGCCAGCCTGGAAAGGCTGGGCATTATTCGCCGTTCGAAAGAGCCCATGGGCCTCGCCGCTGCATATGGTCCCTAAAGCTGACGGCTCGTGGAGACCTTGCGGCGATTACCGCAGATTAAACAACGCCACAGTGCATGACCGCTCCCCAATCCCACACATTCAGGATTTTTCGGTGCATCTAGCGGGGGCGCGCATTTTTTCTAAAATAGACCTGGTTCACGGCTATCATCAAGTTCCAGTCCGGCCTGAGGACATTCCTAAAACAGCGGTAATAACCCCTTTTGGACTTTTTGAGTTTTTGCGCATGCCGTTTGGTCTTAAAGGCGCTGCACAAACATTCCAACGCATGATGGATGCCGTGTTACGCGAGCTCCCTTTTGTGTTCGTCTACCTCGACGACATTTTAGTCGCCAGCACTTCCGAGGAGGAACACGAAAAACACCTCACTGCAGTTTTTCGGAGGTTGGGAGAGCACGGGTTAATAATTAATCCAGCCAAGTGCCAGTTTGGCGTGGCGCAGATCGATTTTTTGGGGCACCGTGTTTCCCCAGAAGGGGCAGTTCTGCTACCGGACAAGGTGCGTGCAGTGGCAGATTTTCCCCGACCACAAACGGTCAAATCATTACAGGAATTTTTAGGAATGGTAAATTTTTATAACCGTTTCCTACCCCACGCAGCGCAGCTCATGCAACCATTATATGCCGCGCTTAAAAAGCAAAAACTCTCCAATACGATCGAGTGGTCCCCGGAGCGGGAGCGCGCATTCGCGGAGGATAAAAAAGCCCTTGCTGACGCTGCGCTTCTAGCTCACCCACACCCAACGGCCCGCATAGCGCTCGCCACTGATGCATCAGATTTGGCCATAGGGGCGGTTGTGGAACAGCAGGATGCCGGGGTTTGGCAACCACTGGCATTTTTCAGCATATCCTTGCACGAGGCCGAGCGGAAATACAGCACGTTTGACAGGGAGCTGTTAGTGCTCCACTTAGCCATTCGCCATTTCCAGTTCTGGTTGGAAGGTCGGCGTTTCACCGCGTTTGTCGACCACAAGCCGCTCACTTTTGCGATGGCCAAAATTTCAGAACCTTGGGTCGGGCCGGCAGCAGAGGCAGAGCTGGTCGCAATTTCGGAATTTACTACTGATATTCAGCATGTAGCGGGTAAACTTAATGTAGTGGCAGACTGCCTCTCTCGCGCGGTGACAGCACCAGTCCGCGCGGAGGTAGATTATACTACCGCAGCCGCAGGGCAAAATAGCAGCGCGGAAGCGCACGCGGCCCCAGTTCACGTGGGGATAGATTATGCAGCCATGGCGGCGGAACAGAGTAGAGATGCGGACGTGTGCGCGCTCCAGTCTGGACCAACAGGGTTAAGGCTGGAGAGCAGGAGTTTGCAAACAGGTATGCCCCCTCTAATCTGCGATATCTCTACTGGGCGACCGTGCCTGGTGGTACCGGCCGCTTGGCGCCACCGCGTTTTTGACTCGGTTCACTCCCTGGCACACCCAGGGGTGCGCGCTTCGGTGAAAATGGTAGCGGAGAAGTTTGTTTGGCCGAGCCTGCGCAAGCACGTGAAAGAGTGGGCAAGAACCTGCATGGCTTGCCAGCGGGCCAAAATTCACAAGCACACAAAAGCCCTCTTGGAACCGTTCCACATCCCGGCCAAGAGGTTCAATCATGTGCATGTCGACCTCGTGGGCCCCCTACCGTCGTCGCAGGGGTTCACACATCTTTTGACAATGGTGGACCGAACCACACGCTGGCCGGAAGTGGTCCCACTAGCATCGACCACGGCTGCAGAGGTGGCTCGCGCATTTTTGACGGCCTGGGTAGCGCGTTTCGGGGTTCCGTCGGATATTACGTCCGACAGAGGGCCTCAATTTGTCTCTGAGCTTTGGTCAGCGATGGCCAGCAGCTTAGGGGCGACAATTCACCGCACTACCGCGTATCACCCCCAGGCTAATGGTTTATGCGAGCGTTTTCATAGGTCTTTGAAGGCAGCCCTCAGAGCGTCGCTTACGGATGCAGATTGGGTAAACAAACTACCATGGGTTTTATTGGGGTTGCGTTCTGTGCCCAAGGAGGATTTAAATGCCTCCCCAGCGGAGTTAGTTTTTGCACAACCTCTCAGGCTGACCGGTGAGTTCCTACCAGAGCATCCGGAGCCCGGGCGTCCCCCAGCTCTTGGGCCACTGAGTGGCACGGGAGCAGACATGCTCCCGGGCCCCGTTCATCACACTTTTCCACGTGTTTTCGTTCCCAAAGCTTTAAAAAATGCCGAGTTTGTTTTTGTCAGGCACGAGGCTTTACAATCAGGCCTCCGCCTGCCATATGATGGTCCATTTAGAGTGCTAGAAACAGGTGATAAGCATTTTGTGCTAGATTTGGGGGACAGAAAGGAAACAATTAGTATTGACAGACTAAAGCCTGCTTTTGTGATGAACGACGAGTCTGTACGGGTGGCGAGGGCTCCTCGACGTGGCAGACCCCCCAGGGAACATGTCCGGGAGCCCCCGCAGGGATCAGATAACCATTCTCTTCCTCAGTTGGCAGATTCTTTGCAGGATGGCGCCGCAGGGACGGCGAGGCCTGCTTACAGCAGATTTGGAAGACGTTTGAAGCCCAGACGGCGTACTGACTGATATGTGATTTGATCATGTTGTGTAAATCATGCTGTTGATGTTGCCATGTTTTGTGAAATATGAGATATTGTCCATTCTTCGACGTTTGGGGGGGGTTATGTGGCTCATGTATTTTTGCCTACATATGTATGAGTATAAACTGAGATGCTTAGGATTGCATATGTGGATTGACCTCACGTCTTAGGATGGGACAATATGTCTGGACCGCCTGTGGATAACGGCAAGAGGACGGCGGTACCGTGATAAGGAGCTGAAAGGACTTCCTGACCTCCTGGGGGCCAGGCGGAGGACTAAGGGACTCGGGGGGAGAGTTATTGTCAATGCGGGGTTTGACAGAGATGTGTGATTCTTCCTTTGATGTTGATGTATAAATGTGGGGGTTCTGATGCAGCTCTCTCTCTTCTGTTCTTGAGAGATCGCTGGGGATGTGAAAGCTACATTAAAACCTGAATTGAGAAATAATTCAGCCTCGTTATTTCACGCTCCCCACAACTGTATAGTTAGGTCAGCACAGCAAAGGAAAGACTCTTGAGATCTCGCCAGGGGAGTTGAACAAGACGAAGATGATGATGGGAAATCGCAATATATGATATTGCAATACTCAGCAAATCACAAGATCATAATACAGCATTGCAGCCCAAATATTGCGATATCATCGTATCATGAGTCGAGTTGTTCCCACTCTCCAGGAAGAATAAATTTATTATCAATCAATATCTAAAACCCTATTATTGTATGATTTTTTTTTTGCCGTATTTCCCAGCTCTTCGTGCATCTCTAATAAATCCAGTATGTTTCCATCAACTATGTTAGGCAATTCATCTAGGAGGATCATCGCTTTGTACATTTACGTGATCAAATGCCACTAGGAGTAGGAATCACCAAAGGCTCTTTGATATGATACTGCCACAATACTAGGGCTGTAGCGCAATACTCACAACCCCAGAATTAAACCAAGCAAAATCCTGGGTGTGGGAAGAACACTTATTGCACTCCTTCATCAGTTATACACACTATTTAATTCAGCATACAGATGCCAAAGCGTAAATGTAAGTGAACTTACACGAATCCCCCACTGGGATGATGCTACAACGGTGGCTCTGGTTATGGGGCAGAAGTCTAGAAAGACTTATGTACAGCCGCCCCCCCCCCCCCACTCTTCTAAGAATTTTTCAAGATGATTCTTAAATGAATTAACCACCGTTGCTTCCACTGCTACTTTAGGTAGTCGGTTCCAGTAGTTGATGACACGATGACTGAAAAAATATTTCCGGATATTAAGTCTGTATCTAGACGTAAAAATTTTAAGGTGATGTCCTCTGGTTGTTGATTTGGATAAAGTGAAGAAATCTCTGTAGTCCAAGCTTTCCCATCCCTTGAAGATCTTAAAAACTTCCAATAAATCTGCCCGTAGTCTCCTACATTCTAATGTTGTTAGCTTATACAGTATATCTTTAATTGCTGCTCATACGGTAAGTGGGATAATGAGGGGATCAACTTCAGAGTTCTTCTTTGAACCTTTTCAATAAGGTCGATGTCTCGTTGTAGGTATGGTCTCCAGACTTGACAACAGTAATAAAGGTGGGGCCTGATGAGTGACTTATACAATGTTAAAATTACATCTTTTCCCTTATAAAGAAAAGTTTTTTGATCATTCCAAGCATCCTGTTGGCTCTGTTAACTGCTTGGGCTATATGATTACTAAATTTTAAAGTACTATCCATAGTGACTCCAAGATCCTTTTCTTCAGCCACAGATGGAATAACATCATCATGCAGAAAGTAATCACAGTAGCAGTTATTGTGCCCCAAGAGAAGGCAACCACATTTGCTTACATTAAAGAGCATCTGCCAAGCCTGTGACCATGAAAATAATTTGCTGAGGTCATTTTGCAGTGTAAATGCTGATTCTATTGAGTCTACTTTCCTAAAGATCTTTGTATCATCCGCAAACTTCAGGACTGTACTTGCTATATTCTCATCGATGCTATTAATGTATAAAATGAATAAAGTGCTCACACAATTCATGAAATGTTCGTAAATCTGTGAGTAGATCTGCAAGGAAATAATCTTGGTACTAAAAACTTACTCCAGATTCATGAATGCTGCATAAACCCTCGATTTGTTCGTAGATCAATGTCTGAGTTCATGAATCCTATTCATTCGTAAACTGGCTGCTCGCTCCCGTGGCCGGCAACTAACATAAATCTCCGCCCATGAAGGAGGTGTGGAGAGCTACTTCCTGTTGCTCTGATAGTGCAGTGCAATTGAAGAATAGAAGAAAAACTCCACAGAGGCTGCAACTGAAGTCATCCTGACTTAAGAAGAGGTGAGAGAAAAATATTTTCTTCCATCAGTAATGAAATGACCATACAGGAAAAGCAAAGGCCAGGATAGAAGTGACAGATGCTGTAGGGAGAAAAAAGCTCTAGAAGAAGCGCAACACGGTACTTTTTTTTTTTTAAATGTATTTCATTTTTTGAGCGCTCCAAACCCCAAAAGGAAAGGTGTTACTGTGATTAAAATATAAGTGCTAACTCCCTGTTTTATCAGTCACAACAAATATCTCGGTGTCTGGTCACCAACATTGGCCTTATTAGTGTAACGGGGCGGCTATAGCACAGGTGTAGTGTGGCCGACTACTAATCGGTGGGTCAATGGTTCGATGTGTGCAGTCTGCATGTTGAAGTATCCTTGAGCAAGACATTGAACCCCCATTTTGCTCTTGGTGGGCAAGGCCAGTGCCGGTGTATCATCAGTGCGTGAATGGGTGGATAGCAGGATCTGTAAAGTGCTTTGGTCATCCTGGGATGAGTAAAAAGCGCTATATAAGTGAACGCCATTTACCATTTAACGCTGTATCCTAATTAAATAAAATAGGAATGGAAAACCAGAAATGTAATTTCAAGCTCAATAATTGAACTCTAAATAAATCAGTGATGCTGTATCAGTGTAGTGCTTATAAATTCACTTTAACAAACCGTACAAAGGGGAAAAGAAAAAACTAGTCTTAATGAGAAAAATTGTGTGTCCTTAATGAGAAATCTTTTAAAAAGTTCAGGTTTATGGTTTGTGTTCTCTTATATTTGTATAGATACTGCGTTTGTGGTCATTTAACAGTGGGTAAAAGATTTGAAAATGATCATTAGGCAAAATAATCAATGTATTCTTTTAATTTGGATCTTTCATATAGAAGTATATAGAAGAGACCCAGCATATAGAGTGACTCAGTCGGTAGTTTAAGGTGGTAAAACTTGCCTTTTAATTGAAGTCTATGATCATCAAAAATAAATGGCATTTTAAATCAAACATGACAGGGATTTTTCAGGTGAACTTCAGCTTTTTGGTTTTCATATTTTTTCTTTAATGCACAGTCTAAACAAAAGATAGGATATCAAGTAAATTTAACTAACTCACCCAAATTTTTAAGAACTCGAATCTGAAGCTTAAATAAATGAACTGCTGATTAATTAAGCTAAACCTACAGTTAGGCCCAAAAATATTTGGACAGTGACACAAGTTTTGTTATTTTAGCTGTTTACAAAAACATATTCAGGATACAATTATATAATCAATATGGGCTTAAAGTACAGACTCTCAGCTGTAATTTGAGAGTATTCACATCCAAATTGGAGCAAGGGTTTAGGAACTACAGCTCTTTAATACGTAGCCGCCTCTTTTTCAAGGGACCAAAAGTAATTAGACCATTGACTCAGAAGGCTGCAAAAAAAAAAAATAAATAACAAGGCTGCATGGGCTCTTCCCTCATTAACCTGCCATCAATTAAGCAGTTAAAAGGTCTGTAGTTGATTCCGGGTGTGGTGTTTGCATTTGGAAGCTGTTGCTGTGAACACACAACATGCGGTCAAAAGAGCTCTCAATGGAGGTGAAACAGACCATCCTGAGGCTGAAAAAAAAAGAAGAAATCCATCAGAGAGATAGCAGAAATGTTAGGAGTGGCCAAATCAACAGTTTGGTACATTCTGAGAAAAAAAGAGTGCACTGGTGAGCTTGGGAACTCAAAAAGGCCTGGACGTCCAATCGCAGAATCCTTTCCATGGTGAAGAACAACCCTTCACAACATCCACTCAAGTGAAGAACACTCTCCAGGAAGTAGGTGTATCAGTATCTAAGTCTACCATAAAGAGAAGACTTCATGAGAGTAAATACAAAGGATTCACCACAAGGTGCAAACCATGAATCAGCCTCAAAAATAGAAAGGCCAGAATTGACTTTGCCAAAAAACACCTGAAGAAGCCAGCCCAGTTCTGGAACAGCATTCCTTGGACAGATGAGACTAAGATCAACCTGTACCAGAATGATGGGAAGAAGAAAGTTTGGAGAAGAATTGGAACAGCTCATGATCCAAAGCACTACATCTTCTGTAAAACATGGTGGAGGCAGTGTGATGGCATGGGCATGCACGGTTTCCAATGGCACTGGGTCACTTGTGTTTATTGATGATGTGACAAAAGACAGAAGCAGCCAGATGAATTCTGAAGTGTATAGGGATATACTTTCTGCTCAGATTCAGCCAAATGCAGCAAAGTTTATTGGACGGCGCTTCACCAATGATCCAAAACATACTGCAAAAGCAACCCAGGAGTTTTTTAAAGCAACGAAGTGGAATATTCTGCAATGGCCGAGTCAATCACCAGATCTCAACCCAATCGAACATGCATTTCACTTGCTCAAGACAAAACTTAAGGCAGAAAGACCCACAAACAAGCAACAACTGAAGACAGCTGCAGTAAAGGCCTGGCAAAGCATCACAAAGGAGGAAACCCAGCGTTTGGTGATGTCCATGGGTTCCAGACTTCAGGCAGTCACTGCCTGCAAAGGATTCTCAACAAAATATTGAAAAGTAACATTTTACTTAGGGTTATGTTTATTTGTCCAATTACTTTTGAGCCCCTGAAATGAGGACCGTTTGTATAAAAATAGCTACAATTCCTACATGTTTAATCATATATTTTCGTTCAACCCCTTGAATTAAACCTTAAAGTCTGCACTTCAATTCCGTTGTAGTTGTTTCCTTTCAAATCCAATGTGGTGGCATGCAGAGCCCAAATCATGAAGATTGTGTCAGTGTTCAAATATTTCTGGGCCTAACTGTATATGGGCTATTTTTACTCATGTTTTAAAACATGTTTCAAAGGCATTTGCCTATTGTGAACATGACAGAGCAGTTTAAGGTTAATTGAAGAGTAAAATTATGATAATGATAAGCGATATTTAGGTGCATTTATATTTACAGATGCTCTATGAATGGTCGGAGGCAGGAGTAGAGTTTGTTCATAGTTACAAAAAGTATGGAGCTGCAAACAGTTTGATGAATGCTAAAGCATCTGTAAATTTCCTTCTACAACAGTTTACGAACAAATCCGTTCCGCTCATGCTTCATGAATGAGGCCCAATGAGAGTAGGAACTGTTGCTACGATGATGTCACACCATCCACCATCCACCAAGCGATCAAAGCACTTCTGATAGATCTCTGGTGAAGATTTCACAGAAAGACGATTGATTCAGCATTTTTTATTGTCAGAGCCACTTTTGAAGAGTTTGTAATCAAACCAGGACCACCTGACTCTTAAGCTGATATTTTGGTTGTGTCTGAGTGGCAAAGCCGCACAGCTGTGGGGTCACTGTTAATGAGCATTAGTCGTTTCTAGCTGCTTTTTCCAATCCATCTCAAGTGATTTATGCATTTCAGCCCATGCTTTCTTTTGTGCATATGCACCAATCGCATAAATATTTTTGGATGGAAACACACCTCAACTACAGCTGTCAAATTAGTTTGGTGATCCCATTAAATCAGCATTCACCACCTCTATAGTTTATAAAATCACAGCAAGAAGTTGTAGAAGACAGAATAGGCCTTGAATAATAATGGCTAACCATTTGCAGCAGGAAAAGGGTTATCTTGAAAGATTAGTGAAGAACTATAACTTTTCAAACAAAAGCACCACCAAGACGACATGAGAGAGCTGCCCACACTGAGTGAGTGACAGTTGATCTCTCGGAGGTGCAGTTTAAATGCACAACCATAATGAGTGAGCACACCAAAGATGGAGCACTGAACACTTTTAAAAATGAGAAGACAGCGAATTACCATTTTAAGTAGCAGCTCATGAATGCAAAATGTGGCTTCATTATAGTGCCTATTTTTTTGTCGCTGCTTTCCTCTGTCTTTCTGCTCCCCATTTTAAAATATCTGTCCATCACAACCAGAAGTATCATACCTGATATCGGCGATAAGTTTGACTGCACAAATGACTTTACAAGTATGAAAATATTCCAAAAACACACATGGTTTGTACTCTCATTGTACAGTACAGACATGGTGGTGTGCATTTTTTCATTGAAAAGATGCAAAAATTGTCTCTGTAAAGGCCCTGCAACACCTTGACAATTTAGGCAGCATATCTCAGACGTAGGGCAGTGCGATATGACGATATATATCGGATGACGATATAAAAACGTCTATCATTTATATTGTTAATTAAAATGCACATACTCCCATTTATTCAGTAAAGCTCCTCACCACTACTTGTCAGCACCCCGTCTCTCCTCTGCAGTGCGCACAGCGGAACAGGTGAGTGGTGGGCAGCTACGCCTCAGTCTGGTGGATGCTAATGCTAACTCCAGGCTACCGGTTCAGACAGCTGCTACTCCTGTTTACCAGGGCTGTGGGACTGTTTTTCATCCTGCTGCATCAGAGAGGATAGTTCGTTAACCTCGTTTTAATAGGAGGTAAGTAACGTTAACATCATGTCTAATTGTAAAATGCTGAAAGGTGATGCTGAGTTGTGCTAACTGGAAACCATAGCCAACCATCTTTTTTTTTTGTTGTTTACATTACTGCAATACACGCAAAATAAATAATAAATACATTAAAAGGGGTCAGAAGCGGTTGTATGCTTCATCTACAGTGATGGTGTGGAGTGGGATGGTAACAACGCTCCGGTCCAGAGTTTCACTGAATTTCTTCCAGTTGGCTTTGCGGAAGTTCCAGCGCATCTTCCTTGGGCTGTATATGACTGGAAGTTGTAGGCCAATGTGTACAAGCAGGGGCCGGTGTTGGCTGTGTGGAAAATCATCAAGAATGAGGATCTGTGTAGGATATGGCTCCCCATTCAAAGAGCTGACCCAACACAGGTCAGGAGAATAGTCCTTCTTCCACCTAGCAGAGTGGAAGGTTCCTCTTTGTCTGGGGTCGTATGTCAAAGCGAGGTCATTTCTGGATGCCCAGTCTGAAAGTGCCTCCCCATCACTGTCCACTGCTGGGTACCCCCAGTCAGGGTGATGGCTGTTAAAGTCCCCCACATAGATGGCAGGGTGGGGTACGGTGGGTAAAACCTGCAGATCCCAGTTGGCATTAGGGGGCTTGTACACATTGACAATATGGAAGCCACCAATGATTATGGTGTCTGAGAAATGTGTTGTTATCAGGTGATTTGCTTCAACTATGTCAGAACGCACATAGGTGGCACGTCCATGTTTAGCATGTAGAACATAGCACAGGAGGTCAAAGCCTTTGATGGTGAAGCGGCCAGCTTCCTCTGTGCCAATATGAGTCTCTTGGAGGCAGATTACATCAATGTTGGATGCTGGAGCCTCATCTGTCGCCTAGGAGCTGCACAGAAGCTGCACAGAAGCCCCCTAGCCAAAGCCGAGCATCCGTCACACCCAACCAAGTTGCATCCCACCTACTGACTATCGCCAAAGCACCCCAAGACAAAGACACCAGAAGAGCAGTTACAACTGAGCTAAAAAAAACACCAAAAAATGCCTGTAGAGGAAACGAACCCTGAACCCTTCGAGGCTGCTGAACTGGAGAAAGTCCTACAGGGCCTGAAATGTGGAAAGGCAGCAGGATACGATAACATCTTCCCAGAATTCATGAAAAATCTTGGCCCCCGAGCCCTAACCTGGTTGACACAATTCTACACAAGGATCACACAAACAAACTCGATCCCAAAGAAATGGCGGACAGCAAAGGTCATTGCCATCCCAAAACCTGGCAAAGACCACAAACTACCAGCAAGCTACCGCCCAATCTCCCTACTCAGCGTTCCTTACAAAATCATGGAGCGCCTAATACTGTAACGCATTTCCCCAGAAATAGAGGATATTCTAAGTGTGGATCAAGCAGGTTTCCGCAAGGACCGCAGTACAGGAGAACAAGTACTGGCCCTAACCACCTTCATCGAAAATGGCTTCGAGAGCAGACTGAAGACGGGGGCTGTGTTTCTTGATCTTACAGCCGCCTATGATACGGTCTGGCACAAAGGCCTCCTCCTGAAACTTATAAAGGCGATCCCTGCTTGGGCAACAGCAATTATAAAAACCCTGCTGACCAACAGAAGGTTCAGAGTCCACCTCAGTCAGAACACAAGTGCATGGAGAATGCAGAAAAACGGACTCCCACAAGGCTCAGTTCTAGCTCCAACTCTGTTCAACCTCTACATAAACGACCTGCCTACTACAAAATCCCGCAAATTCATCTATGCAGACGACATCTGTTTGACATTCCAAGCACCAGACTTTGAACCACTGGAACGGGTGCTCACGGAAGATCTTGCCAAACTGGACCAGTTCTGCAAAATCTGGCGCCTAAAACCAAGCCCAGCAAAAACCGTCTCCAGTGTATTCCATCTCCACAATGCAAAAGCTGCCAGAGAACTAAACATCCACCTGAGCGGACTCAAGCTTAAGCATGCCCCAAATCCAACTTATCTTGGAGTGACCCTTGATAGGACCTTATCCTTCAAGGAACATCTAAAGGGGACGGCTGCTAAGGTGAAGGTACGAAACAACCTGCTCTGCAAGCTCGCTGGTGCAAAATGGGGGGCGGCAGTCTCCACCCTGCGCACCTCAGCACTGGCCCTTTCATACTCTGTAGCAGAATATTGTGCCCCTGTTTGGTCCAGGTCATCTTACACACACCATGTAGACACCCAGCTCAACTCAACCATGAGAATTATAACTGGAACAATCCGCTCAACACCACTCCCCTGGCTCTCTGTACTGTCAAACATAGCCCCTCCACACATCCGGCGAGCAGCATTAACTCAAAGGATGCTCCAAAAAGTTAAAGACTTTCCTCACTTACCAATCCATGCAGATATCAACACCCCACCCACTGCCCGACTTTCATCCAGACGGCCGATTTGGAAAAACCCTCCCCCAGCTGACTTTACCATCCAGACAGCTTGGCAAGAGGAATGGGAGACCAAGGAGGTCCCAAACAAACAGCTGGTGATAAACCCCAACCAACAGGTCCTGGGCACCAACCTCCCAAGGAGACAGTGGTCTACACTCAATCGCTTCAGGACTGGACATGGCCCCTGCTTGGCCAGCCTTCACAGATGGGGCAGTAGCCCTAGCCCACTGTGCGCATGTGGAGAGGAGCAAACAATGGAACACATCATAGAGGTTTGCCCGCTCCAAAGACTGGAAGGAGGATTACACACCCTCCATACAGCAAACCAGGAGGCAACTGCTTGGCTTAAGGACTTTGCATTCGCTAAATAAATAAATAAAAGGGGTCAGAGGAGCAAGATGGCTCTTAATGTAATTTATTTGATTTCTAATAATTTTAATTAGTCAAGTACTGATAATGAATAAAGTTAAAGTCATCACATGTACTTTATTACATTACCTTTTGTGTCTTTGATTTTCAGATCATCACCGATCTGAAATATTTTTACTAAGAAGCAAACAGGTTAAATCAGGCCAGAATGGCCGGCTGCAGGTCTACACTTACGAAACTTTCACTGATTTAAACTAACAGCTAATTTATAACTGTAGGTGACAGCCATGGGTAGTTTTCTCATTTTCAGACATTTTTTTTAGGTTATGTTTTTATTTTATTTTATTTTTGCTTTTCTCCTCTAGCTCAAGAAATATTTAACTTGTTGATGTTTACTCTTTATTCATATATGATTTAGAAGACAAACCTGAAATTTATGAGAATCAGGTCTCAAATGCACATTAAAAAACCATTTCATAACAACACTGCAAAATTATGAGGGAAAACGGTACATGCAAAAAAAGTAAAAAAAAAAAAAAAGGTCCTTTTTATATGATTATCTAAATTAGAATTTACAGAAAATGCATATCGTGATATAGATCGTTATCGTGATATATCGTGATATGAATTTTTTTGTCATATCGCACAGCGCTACTCGGACGTATGAAAAATTTGGAGAATACGCTGGCCTACGTTGAATCAGTTATGGGTAAGTTTTGTATAAGTTGAGCGCACGCTGAAGCACGCCGGTATATGTCATCATATGGTGAGCTCCTTTTCCGACATATCCAGCGTATGGCTGAAACGTCCCATATAAGCCGGGCATAAGTTGTAGGTAAGTTATGCGTTTGTTCACACACGTTACTTGTAAGTGACTCACAAGTTACTCATAAGTCAAAATACGTCTAGATAAATGTCTAGCATACTCAAAACTTATTTCTAATGTATGGGTAATGCTCTTTGAAGTGGTCGGAGAGGGCATTGACACAAATTGGCAGCCACGTTTCCGTTAGTCTGCCCCAGGGCAGCTGTGGCTACAGTAGTAGCTTACCACTAACAATGTCTGTCTGGAGTGAATGAATACTGGACTCACTTTAAGAGCTTTGAGATGTCACCCGACATGTAAAGCGGCATATAAATCTAATACGTTATCATTATTATTATTTGAACCTAGGTGTAACTTACTGAACGGGTTTCTAACTTACAGCTACCCTATAATGGTGTATTGGCAGCACTGGTTCACAGGAGGAGCCCACCTGCTCTCTGTTCTGATCAGCTCAGGTGCTGCCTGCAGTGCATATACAAATACACACACATACTTGTTCGTATAACGGGACCTGTTGGGGACTGTCCAAGCCAACAGCGTAACATTTTCAAACTATAGGATATTATTACTAATAAGAGCTGACTTGATCCACCTGCTCTCTGCTCTGATTAAGCTCAGGTGCTGCCTGCAGTGCATACACACAGAGAGAGCTAAACACACATACTTGTTCGTATAATGGGACCTGTTGGGGATGTGTCTGAGCCAGCTTAAGTGCAACACTTTCAAGCTACAGGATATTATGAAGATCAAAATTACTGTTTAGCCCTCCTTGTCATGTTGTTTTACCTTTGATTACAGTCTGTACCATCAGATGTCCAGTGCTGTTCTAATAGATATGCCAAAATGTCAGAACACCGGAGGAGGTGGATCCAATCAGCTGATCGCCAGAAGCACAGAGCTCAGCTGTTTTCCATGATAAATCCCACTTTGCTATCCCTTGGCTGTGGCTCTCTGATGTTTTGGGATTCACACCGGCAAACGCAAACTCCATGCATTGTCTTGTTTGTTTGTTTTTTTCACTTCATTAAAAAAAAAAAAAATTATCGTCATCAGTTTGTGTGCCTTTGAGCCAGGTTGTGACAACTGTCATCTGACGTGTCACATCAGCTGTTTAAGGCATGACCGACCTGACAGATTTCACAGCTCTGCCAGGTCGGTCACGCCCCCTGCTGTGCGATGGTCTCTGGAGGAAAGGATCATCTCAGTTGAACAGAGGTGATCTCTCACATACCTAGGATTCATGGATCAGGAGGTGACGGCAGTCTGGCATGACCTCGCTATGCAGAAGTTAGGATAAGTTATGCATAATTTAGACTATCGTTGCACATAAGTTGTAAATGCCGGAAACACGCTAAGCATTCGTTGGTTTAAGTTATTTATAAGTTATCAAAACATTCTATATAAGTTGGTAATACATTATGTATATGTCCAACTCACTATGCATACGTGCTGCATACAGCCAAAAGTGAAAATTTTGGCGTATGCCAAATTTTAGACCAATTTTTATACATTTGGCAAATGCTACCTAAATCATCAAGGTGTGACAGAGCCTTAAGATACGGGGGAAAACGCAGTATTACCAATGAACATTAATGCATAGTTTACTTTTATTTCATATACTGAACTGAATTAAAAAAATAACCAACCCCTGTGGATCACCACCATGTCATGGTGAAGGGGTTTGCATGGCCTAATGGTCTCAATGAGTGCCTTTGTGGTCTTCCTCCTCATTCTGTTTTAGTCTAGATGTTCAAATCCCTTTGGTGGTGCATCCCTGCCATCTACTGTGTGGGCACACAAACAGCCAATTATATTCAATACACATGCATGAAATGTGACCGTGTGGCAAACGCTTCAATGCCTGAAGACTTGACATATGGGTCCGCAATCTGCATCTGTTTCATCCCTGTCGACACTATGAATCCAGCCTTACTGTGGCTGAAAATGACTAACAATTAAAGGAGACACTAACTGTATCCCATTAGCCATTCTTAGCTCTTCTGGGTTTGCCACGGGACGTCATAAAATGGCAAACCCAGCTGTACACCGTCCTTGATACCCATCCGCAGCCTAGCTGCCTGTCATATAGAGAACAGTTAGCTAACAGTGCTACTACAGTGTTTCCTCTGGCTTAAAGACCTTGGCACGGTGGCAACATATTTTTCCAGGGGAGGAAGGGGGGCAGAAAATACATATGTATGAATACGTTAATTTTATACTATTTATTTCTTTTTTTAAATTTTGCAGATAATAATAACAACACAACATAACAAGTAAGTTGTCTGTGTTTTTTCAACTGATTTGAGACAATTTTGCACCGCTGAATCCTTAAATTACATCCATTTCTCTCGATCAGGTCAGGTTTTTATGCTAAGTTGTAAGCAGTTGTACAGCAGTTGTACAGGTGTACTGTAAATTAAATAGTAGACACTGATAAAGGCAAGTATATGTAAATTGAATGTTATGTCAACATTGTTCAAAATTCAGAGAATTTCAAGAAATAAAAAAGAATTTTGCATCATATAAAGCGAAAATACCCATACATGTAAACAAAAACGTAAAAAAAAAAATGTGGCCATAGTTCAAAAAGTTGACCTGATTGAGCAAAACCAATGTGATTTTTGGATTCAGCACATCAAAATTGTCCTAAATCAGTTAAAAAAACGTAGACAATAAATTTGGTGTTGACCAGTGTAATGCATCAGGATTGATATATGTGTGTGTGTGTATATATATATATTTTATAGTAATACGTACATATGTATATTAGCTGCTCTTGCTTGCTTGTTTTTTTTTTTTTTTTTTTTTTTTTTTCTTGCCTTCTGATTGTTGCTCTGAGTGTTGCTATCCCTGTGCTGTTGCAATCCTGGAATTTCCCCGTTGTGGGACTAATAAAGGCTTATCTTATCTTATCTTATCTTATCTTATCTTATCTTATATAGTGCTTTATCATAGACACTCAAAGACACTTTTTACAGATACATTTTTCATTCACTCCAGACAGACAATGGTAGTGGCAAGCTACTACTGTAGCCACAACTGCCCTGGGACAGGCTGACGGAAACATGTCTGCCAATCCGGGCCAACGGCCTCTCCAGCCACCACTGAACATTTATACACATTCATACCTAGTGTTATGGACACTGGAGGCAAGGTGGGTGAAGGGTCTTGCCCAGGGACACAATGGCAGGATATCTGGGGAGAGCGGGATTTGAACCGCCAACCATCCGGTTATTGGACAACCCGCTCTACCTCCTGAGCCACTGCCGTGCACATGGAACTTACAATTTGAAGTACTGTACAACCAAGGCTTGAATGTTGGAATATTGGGCCATTTGGGGTACCACCCAAATGTCCTGTATTTGGACTTTTTACTGGTGTCATCCTTCTTTCCTTCCTCTGCTCTCACCTCTCCTGGACCCTCTGCCTGAACACTTTCCTCTCCTTGGCTCCTCTCTTCTGTTTCATCTTGCCCTCTCTGAGCTCTGTCTAATTCAGGTTCTCTCTCTGTCTATGGTGGTATACAAACAGGTTAGAAAATATCAAGTGCCATGTAAATTAAAGGAGACAACCAAAAATTTCTAGATAAGGGTACAAAGAGCACCCACTTAAAACTTGAGGAATGACTTCAGTCTTGAAGGTTTGAGGTTTTTCTCCCAAAATTTATAACCATTTTCTTACAGTTTTCTACTTTTCTCTGTAAATTTATCTAAATTTGAAACCATTTTCCTCAAATTTGTAATTTCCTCTTGTAAAATTGACTTTTCTTGCACATTTGAAACTTTATTATAAATTTGTGGATTATTTTATGGCTTACTTTTGTCTGTTTTTTTAAAAAAAATAAAATTACTGTTTTTAAATAAATTTGAAACAAACTGTGGTATTTTTTTTACTTTTTCCTTATAACAATTTATATGTTTGACCATAACTCTGCAGTCAGAACAGAACAATAATTTGACTCTCATTACAAAGAAAAAAATATTAATAAAATTGTATTTAAATGAAGCCAGTTTAGAAAGCTTGGGATCAGTCCGCCAAGGTCTCCGCCTTTGACTGCCACCTAACCCACATAGCACCGGACCCCCATGATCCCTCCTGCAGGTGGTGAGCCCACTGGAGGGCGGACCCATGTAACTCCTTCGGGCTGAGCCCGGCCGGGTCCCATGGGTGGAAACCCGGCCACCAGACGCTAGCCTTCGAGCCCCTCCCCCAGGCCTGGCTCCAGGATGGGGCCCCGGTAACCCCATACCGGGCGGGGTACACTGAATCCTTGATATAGAATTTATCATGAGAGTCTGTTGGATCATTCTTAGTCTGGCCCTTCACCCAGGACCAGTTTGTCTTGGGTGACCCTATCAGAGGCAAATTGCCCCAGACAACATAGCTCCTGGGATCACTGGGGCACGCAAACCACCCCACCACGATAAGGTGACGATCCATGAGGGGGGGAGTATGGGGTATCGGGCTTGTTGTTACGAGCTATTCGGTCTATGTACGACCGTTGTGAGAGTTTGGTTCGTATTGCCAACACTCGGTCAGAGTCATTCCCAGTGACAAAGTGAGACGGCGGAAGAGAGGAAGACGAGCGGGCGCTCTCGTACGACTTCGCAGGAGAGGCTCGCGAACGGCGCTGCCTGGCATATTTCTGTCCAATACCAACTCTCTCTCTAACAAGGTGGATGAACTGAGACTGCTGATGCGTTTTAAGGACCTCGCCTCCTCAGCTGTCCTCTGCTTTACTGAGACCTGGCTCCGGGAAAATATACCGGACAGCGCGCTGCGCCTCGACGGCTTCCAGCTCTTCCGTGCTGATCGTGACACAGAGCTTTCCGGCAAGACCACAGGAGGCGGTGTCTGCTTCTACATCAACTGTAGCTGGTGCTCTGATGTAACGGAAATTTCCAAACACTGTTCTCCTGCCTTGGAATTTCTTGTTATCAACTGCAAGCCTTTTTATTCCCCACGGGAGTTTGCTTCTTTTATACTGATCGCTGTGTACGCCCCTCCCGACGCGGACACGCGCGAAGCTCAGCGCGTGCTCGCGGATCACATTCAACACACAGAGCGGAGTTTTCCAGACTCGCTGATTATTGTGGCTGGCGACTTTAATCAGTGCAATCTGAGCCACGATCTCCCCCGCTACAAACAGTTTATTAAATGCCCCACCAGAGGATTAAACACACTGGATCACTGTTACACCACAGTGAAAGACGCATATCGCGCTGTCCCTCGAGCTGCGCTGGGATTATCTGATCACGTGATGGTTCACCTCATTCCCACATACAGACAGAGATTGAAGCTCACTAAACCTGTTGTGAGCACTACGAAGATACGGACCAGTGATGCTGAGGAGAAGCTGGAAACGTGCATGGAAATATCTGACTGGGGCATGCTTAAAGGAGCCACGCATGATCTGGATGAGTACACGGACACTGTGAACTCATATATCCACTTTTGTGAAGAGAACATTCTTCCATCACGCACCAGGGTGAGTTACTCTAATGACAAACCCTGGTTCACAGCTAAGCTCAGACAGATCAGGAAGGAGAAGGAAGCAGCGCTGAAAAGTGGAGACAGGGACTGCTACAGGGAGGTTAAATACCGGTTTAACAGAGAGCTGAAGAGGGCTAAATCTGTGTACTCAGAGAGACTCCAGCAGCAGTTCACTGCTAATGATTCGGCTTCCGTGTGGAGAGGACTGAGGCAGATCACCAACTATCGGCCTCAGGCTCCTAAAGGTCAGGATGACAAAGCCCTTTGTCAGAGACTGTCCCAACACTATGCCCGTTTTGACACCTCGTCATCTGTGTCCAACTCCCCCCCTCCCTCCAGCTCCACAGCCTCCACATTCCCTACTTCATTTAAGGCACCCCCCCCCACCTCCCCCCCTCCCCTTATCATCAGTGAGCAGGATGTGCTCAAACAGTTCTCCAGACTGAACCCGCGCAAGGCCCCCGGCCCAGACGGCGTGTCTCCCTCCACCCTGAGACTCTGTGCGAAACAGCTGGCTCCTGTATTCACAGACATTTTTAACACCTCCCTTAAGTTATGCCACGTGCCGTCCTGCCTCAAATCCTCCACCATCATCCCTGTCCCCAAGAAGCCACGGATCACTGGACTTAATGACTACAGACCTGTAGCGCTCACCTCTGTAGTCATGAAGTCCTTTGAGCGCCTGGTCCTGTCCCACCTCAAGTCCATCACCACCCCTCTCCTGGACCCGCTGCAGTTTGCCTACCGAGCCAACAGGTCTGTAGACGATGCAGTCAACCTGGCCCTCCACTCCATCCTGCAGCACCTGGACTCCCCGGGAACCTACGCCAGGATCCTGTTTGTGGACTTCAGCTCCGCATTCAACACCATCCGCCCCGCTCTGCTCCGGGACAAGCTGTCCCTGCTCAACGTGCCTGACTCCCTCTGCAGGTGGATCATCGACTTCCTGACGGACCGGAGGCAGCATGTGCGGCTGGGAAAGACTGTCTCAGACTATACTAGCATCAGCACCGGATCACCCCAGGGCTGTGTACTTTCCCCCCTACTCTTCTCCCTTTACACCAACTCCTGCACCTCCAGCCACCAGTCTGTCAAGTTGATCAAGTTTGCGGACGACACCACCCTCATCGGGCTCATCTCCAACGGCGACGAGTCCGCCTACAGGAGAGAGGTGGCCCAGCTGGCGTCCTGGTGCAGCAATAACAACCTGCAGCTGAACGCTCTGAAGACAGTGGAGATGATTGTAGACTTCAGGAAAGTCACTACTCCTCTGCCCCCCCTCACCCTCTCAGGCTCTCCCATCACCACTGCTGATTCCTTCCGCTTCCTAGGCACTACCATCACCAGGGACCTCAAATGGGAGCTGACCATCAGCTCACTCATCAAAAAAGCCCAGCAGAGGATGTTCTTCCTGCGGCAGCTGAGGAAGCTCAAGCTACCCACCAAGATGTTAGTGCAGTTCTACACAGCCATCATCGAGTCCATCCTCACCACCTCCATAACCGTGTGGTACGCAGGAGCCACTGCCAGGGACAGACTAAGGCTGCAGCGCGTCGTGCGCACTGCTGAGAAGGTGATCGGCTGCAAGCTCCCATCTCTCCAGAATCTGTACATCTCCAGGACCCGGAGGCGTGCTGGCCGGATCATAGCCGATCCCTCACACCCTGGTCATGTACTGTTTGCCCCCCTCCCCTCTGGTAGAAGACTTCGGTCCATCCAGACTAAAACCTCCCGTCACATGAACAGCTTCTTCCCCTCTGCCATTAGACTGCTGAACACTAAGTGACTCTCGTGCACCATGTACAGCAGCTCAACCAGACTCATGTCAATCATCACTGTTTTCTTCCTGCATTACCGACTGCACTATATAGTTCTCCACAGTATCTGCTGCTGGCTAATATATATTTTAACTGTTGACCAGTATCACTTAATCTTATCCTACACTTTATTACATGTATAGTTTATTTCTCTTATCTTATCATGTTTAATGTTGCAGCATTGTACCGAGACAAATTCCTAGTTTGTGTACTACATGAACAATGGCAATAAACCTGATTCTGATTCTGATTCTGATTCTGATTCTGAGAGTTGGACTCCTCCAGGGCTGCCCTTTGTCACTGATCCTGTTCATAATTTTTATGGACAGGATTTCTAGGCGCAGCCAGGGAATGGAGGGTGTCATGCTTGGTGACCACATGAGCTCATCTCTGTTGTTTGCAGATGATGTTGTCCTGTTGGCTTCATCCAGCAATGACCTACAGCTCTTGCTGGGACGGTTTGCCGCTGAGTGTGAAGCGGCTGGGATGAGAATCAGCACCTCCAACTCCGACTCCATGGTCCTCAGCCGGAAAAAGGTGGATTGTCCTCTCTGGGTTGGGGACAGGCTCCTGCCCCAAGTGGAGGAGTTTAAGTATCTTGGGGTCTTGTTCATGAGTGAGGGGAAAATGGAGCGAGAGATTGACAGACGGATTGGAGCAGCATCTGCAGTGATGCGGACATTGTACCGGTCTGTTGTGGTGAAGAGGGAGCTTAGTTCTAAGGCAAAGCTGTCGATTTACCAGTCAATCTACGTTCCTACTCTCACCTATGGTCACGAGCTTTGGGTAATGACCGAAAGAACAAGATCGCGGATACAAGCAGCTGAAATGAGCTTTCTCCGTAGGATTGCTGGACTCACCCTCAGAGATAGGGTGAGGAGCTCAGTCATCCGGGAGAGGCTCAGAGTAGAACCGCTGCTCCTCCACATTGAAAATGAAATATATCCTCAGCAATTCAGTAGTCCCCCTTGCCTTTCCCTTCATATGAAGCCGGCTGCATATGAATTCTTACCACATCTCGTAGCCAAGCGACTCTTCCGTTATTGCTCCCGTTTCCAGCGGGTTAAAACCATGGTAAATGCCTCCAGTGCTTACATACCTCTTCTGATTTTTTTTCACCGCGTTTAAAGTACTTTAATAAACTCATGGTTCTGTCGGAGAGTCGAGCCTTATTCATGCTGTATTTCCCCTCTAGTTCGCCTTGGTCCGCGTACACTTTGGACGAGCCCGGCACGCACGCGGTGCTGTACATGCTCACTTTTTTCATCTACCCAGGCCAAGCGGTTGACGCATGGACTCAACCATCATTTGTAGTTTTTCTCCCACCCGACAGGTAGCACCAAGGCGCTAACACGCCAGGATTTTCACCAAAAAAGAAACAGCAGACTTCTTCACAAAGTTTCTCTTCAAATAGAGTCCATTTCTACTGTTTGACTTCCCGGTTTTCACTCCTTTTCCACGAAGACGCTGCTGCCGCTAGCGAGACACTGACTGCTGACTGACTGGAAAGCTCGCGTGGGCGGGGCGCTTCTAAACTCCACGTGGATGATGGCCACGCACGCTGCTCGTGTGCGCGCTTGCACAAAGTCATTGCTTCATATATTTTTCTTAAATTCATATATCCTTCTTGGCGCGGTGGTAAATTTTCTGGCGAGGTGGCCCACCACCGAGAAATGTTACCAGAGGAAACCCTGTACTAGAAATTTGTCTACAAAGTGCCTACTATTGTTTTGTTTAAGATACCAGTCACCCTCGTAGACATCCCTGTTTCCACCTAGTTCACTAATCCACAGTCAATAATATACTGTATCTTCTGTCATTCTGGTTTATTTTGTTATATTTTTGCCGTGATGCTACATCAAACTGTTAGCATTAGCTTGACTAGTCGGTCGGACAGGCCACCTGGCATGAGTTTAACTGCTGATCTGGTCAGTTTTGAATGCTATTTTCTATAAATTCTCTTCACCTCCCAGTGGAATCCTTGTTCATCTATCAACATTTGACCATATATGCCGCTCTTAGATATTATTTTTGCTAAACATTATTTTTGCTCGGCACTTCAGCCACCATTCACACATTTGCAAATGTTTCTTTGTTTATTGTAATCCAGGGACTGGTCATATCATTGACCACTGAAATCACACACCCTTGTCCACCAGTGATGCTTTATTTCATTCCTTTTTTAAGACAAAATTACATTAGCTGGCTCAGGCTCGCTAGCCAGCTAATGTTAGAAACAGTGACATAAGAGGGAGGGCGGAGTTAGCAGCCATCCTCAGGAATCTAAAGAGACATGTATTGAAATGGGTCGTTCTGAGGAAGGCTGCAAAAGATTATTCACAATAATGCTGCAATAATGAAATCATTTTTTTGAAAGTACCAAAATGTGTTACAAACATTTCATTAAGACCTGTGGGAGCTGTCAATGGAAAAGTGCAGTCAGTGACCCTTTAAATGAATTAGCTGATCAATGATTAATCTTAAAATTCTGGTGTTCCACCCATGGAACGTTTCACATTGGCTGGAAATTGGCTGGAATGCTAAGGGGTTAAAACTATCTAATACAACTATTTTTAATCATATTGTGTAAACCACGTGTCATTCTTTTACTGTATATTAATTTAATGTTTTCAATTTCATAAATAGTCATTGCAACAAAGCATTGGTTATAGTTACTTTAACAAGCTTGCTCAATTAGCAAAAAGTAGCACTTAGCAGATCTTTTATACATGTAGGGGCACAGGTTCATCTGCTCAGTTTTAAGATTTCCAGAAACACTTGGAAAAAGCCTAAATGGCGTGATTTATATTTGCCAAAATTCAGACATTTGGCAGAAACACATTCTTCTTAGCACACAAAATTGACCTTTTAATTCCTGATTTAACTCAAGAGGGCTAAGGGGATTATATTTAAGGCCCTTTTCATTCAAAGGAAGCCAGGAAGTGTCAAAGAGCGCGTTTACTGTGAGCTGCCATTTTGTTCTGTGGTTCGGATGCCAGTACAGTCCGCCTGTTGTCATGGATATTACTAAGATTCATTAATGCCATTCCTCTAAAGCTCTGCAGGATGGCACATATACACATAAAATTACATTCACACACATATACTCCAGTGCAAGAACTCACAGACAAAAAGTTCACAAACATGTAAACAGAAACTAGCATAAATACACACACACACACACACACACACACACACACACACACACACACACACACACACACACATCTCTATTGGTGTGCCATCCTGTTTCCCTTGCCCCCTCCCTGTCTCCAAACTCCCACAGTGCCAACACAAATAATTAAAAAAACACACAAATCTGCACCCTTCTCCTTTCCTTTCATTCTTGTCCTCAGAAATGAACAAATAAATCTTCAATGAAAGACACAGAGCTCATAATACCTTGAAGAAAAGAAATGTTTTGTATGCAGCAGAAAGGAAGAGATGGAGAAACGACAAAAAATAAGTAGGGAGGAAGGGAGATGGAGAGATGGTTTGTGTGTTTGTGCCTGGAGCAGGGTTTGGGCAAACACGCAGGGGAATGTTTTCATTCATATTTTCCACCCAGTTAGCTGAGAGGTGCACACGAGTGAGAGACAGACATCGAGAGGGGCAAGACACTCGGGGAAAAAACAAGGAGAAAAGGAGTATACGGGAGCAGAAAAGAGAAACCAAAGATATTTCTCATAGATTTTTTTAGCCTCTTTAACCCTGTCACATCCCAGCTCCACTCGTCCTCTGCTCAGAGTCAAAAGCATGTTAACTAACCTGAATCTGAGCAGCTTAAATATACAAACTGATGTTCGGCACTTGATGTTGTGCGATGCTCAACCAGGGGTCAGTAACGTCTACTGCTGGAAAGCGCGATTTGGAAAAATTCTAAACTCAAAAAAATCTGCAGGGAGCTCAAAACATATTTGAGCCTTAAAATGAAGGTAACACATGGGGGGCGCTGTAGAGCGATGAACAGATAAAACACACTCACTGGTAGCTCCTATAGATTTTAAGATAAAGTTTCATTTTGTCAAAACCATAGGAATTACTAAGATAAGATATTTTGACAGAAAGACAATTTAAACCATAGGGGAACCTAAAAACGAGGAAAATGCCAAAAAAGTGCAGCTCAAAAGACATGTGAGACGAAGCTCAACGAGGCCCAACTACAGTCCCAGGCTCAGCTACAGAAGGAAACGCCGGAATGGAGGGAGCTAAGGAGGCAGATAACACCAAGGTGCTGAGGGCTAGAGCATCGCTTCACTCGGAATTAGCCAACATTAAGTTAGACATCTGTAACACAATTGAGGCCAAGATATCAGAAGTCACCAGCACATTGAGAGGGGAGATGGCAGCGCTGAAAGCCGAAAACGACACAGCAATATCTATGGTAAAAGTCCAGCTCAACGTGCAAAACCAAACGCTAAAGAAACTAGCCGAGGCTGCTAGCAGCTCCTCGGATGTGCTTCAAGAGTTGGAAACCAAAGTTAAAAAGCTGTCTGGGCAAATGGAAATCCTTTCAGAAAAATGCCTAGACCTGGAGGGACGGTCAAAACGGCAGAATTTAAGAGTGGCCGGAATTAAGGAGGGTAAAGAAAACGGACAACCAGTGAGAGATTTTGCAGCTCGGGTATTAAAAGAAGTACTGAACTTGGAGGAGATGCCAATAATAGACAGAGCCCACAGAGCCCTACGGAGACGGCCCGGGGATCATGAGCCACCACGACACCTGATTGTAAGAGTACATTACTGCCACACATATGAAGACATGATGAAGAGAGCCATGTCCATGAAGGATTTAACGTTTCTCGGATAACGGATCCAAATCTTCAGAGACCTTCCGACTGAAGTGGTTAAACGCTGGGCAGCATTCACTCCAACCAGGATGATTCTGCATGACAAGCCGGGAGTAAGGTTCGGGCTTCTGTACCCAGCCAAGCTACGTGTGTCACACAACGGATCAGAGGCATTTTTTTTACAGATCCAGAAGAGGCTCGTCAGTATGCAGAACGCCACTTCGGACAACCAGATAAAGACTGAGAACAGTGACTTTTTATCTCAGAGGATTTTGATGTCTGATCTCCAGAGAGAGACCGAGGATGTGGACTCTGACCAGTCCTCGTACAGGTGACTGTGTGACAATTTAAGTACACGCCGTGTTCTCCCCATACTATTATATAAAGAAAGTGCTGGAGGGGAATGTTTAATAGGCTTGATGTCAAGTTTACCGACATTTCTGCCTCTATTATATTCTAGCACCTGTGTAGACACTCTGTTTCATGCAAAATTAATGGTGAGGCCAATCTGAGTCAAATTTAACGACTTATTTTATACATTCTTTTTTCTTCTCCGTGTTTTTTTTTTTAACTATTTGGCACTTAAGGATTACTGTATGTGTCTCCTTAAAGAATTAACTGTTATCCTATTGGGATTTTGGTTTTGGCTAATTATTTACAGTGGAGTTACAGTTTAGGGACAGTATAAGTATTGAGAGCTGGTTAATAGATGGAGGGAGGACAGCCTGGATTTTTCAGAAGGAGGGTATGATCCCCCCACCAGAGGTTCAGCTTTGGTTATTGTTTAAGAGTTCTGAGGATTTTTGTTCTTCTGTGGAGATTTTTTGGGTTAAATGGGGGTTAAGGGTGGGTTGGGGTGGAGTGCAACCTACTTTATTCTGTTTGATGTCAGAGCTTAGTGGAATAATTCACTTATATGAGTATGGTGACAAGTAATGTAGGAGGGGACGCAGGAGTAGGTGGAAGCATAAGTTTTTGCTCATGGAATGCGAATGGAATGAATGAACCAATTCAATTCAATTCAATTCAATTCAACTTTATTTATATAGCGCCATTTCACAACAACAGTCATCTCATAGCACTATCAACTGTAGGGGGGACCCCCACAGTTGCAGAAAGACCCCAGCAATCAGGCGATCCCCTGTGAGCAAGCACTTGGCGAAGGTGGAGAGGAAAAACTCCCTTTTAACAGGAAGAAACCTCCAGCAGAACCAGGCTCAGGGAGGGGCAGTCATCTGCTGCGACTGGCTGGGGGGTGAGGGGATAGAGAAGAAGAAAAGAACAGACATGTAGAGAGCAAACAGCACGATGGGGACTCAATCTATGGGAGAGAACAAACAAATGTTAATGACCAGCAAAAAAAAAAAAAAAAAAATATTTCATAGAGAGTGAGGAAAGGAGTGAGGCCCAGTGCATTATTGGAGGTCCCCCGGCTGACTAAACCTATTAGCAGCATAACTAAGGGAGGGTTCAGAAACACATGATCCCTCCCTAATTGTAGGCTAGATCAAAAAGGTAGGTTTTAGCCCTATTCTTAAAAACAGAGATCGAGTCTGACTTTACCCCAGTGAAATGGGGTAAAGTTTTGTCTCAGCTGAGGGGACTAAAGGCAGATGTTATGTTTTTGCAAGAGAATCACCTAAAAAATGAGGCACATGGTAAAATCAGGGCTAAGTGGAATAGTCAGGTATATCACTCCAGGTTTTCAGCAAAAGCCAGGGGCGTTGCAATTATAATTCAGAGAGGTGCCCCGTTCCGCCACCAGTCAACTATCACAGACAAAGAGGGGAGGTATATTCTGGTTACAGGTGAAATACAGTCCATGCCGGTTACATTACTGAATATTTATGGTCCAAATTGGGATGATACAGAATTTTTTAGGAAAACATTGAGCCTGATACCGAATATTTCTACCATTAATTTGATAATCGGAGGCGACTTTAATGTTGTTCTGGACACCTATTTAAATAGATCATCTCAGAAAATACTCCTTCTAATGCCTCCAACTTTCTGAGATCATATATTACCAACACAAATTTATTTGATGTTTGGAGAATATTGAATGCCACAGGCAGGGAGTATTCATTCCACTCTCGAGTCCATAATGTATATTCCAGAACAGACTACTTTCTATTGGATGGCAAACTTTTACCCAGTGTTCATAACGCTAAATACCATGATATTATTATTTCAGACCATTGCCCTGTGTCGTTCTCACTTAGGCTGCTTCAAGTGGCGGAGACACGTAAATCCTGGAGGTTTGATCCCCAACTTCTCACTAGGAAACACTTCTGTGACTACTTACAAACTCAGATTACTTTATTTTTTGAGACAAATGATAATGTTTCACCTATTTCACTATGGGAGACCTTTAAAGCATACTTGAGAGGGTGTAACATCTCCTTCTAATCCTCGCAAAAGAAACACAACAACTTAGAACAACTGGAGCTGGAAGATCAAATACGAAAATTAGATGCTGAAAATGCAGCTCACCCATCTATTGAGATGCATAACAAAGTTTCAGCCCTCAAATATAAATTAAATCAAATACTCTCAGATAAAATCTCTAGAGCTTTCATATTTACAAAACAGACTTATTTAGAATTTGGGGAAAAACCACACAAATTATTGGCAAGACAGCTGCGAAAAAGAGAAAATGATAGGACCATCCACACAATGAGATAAGATTCTGGTGCTTCAGTCACCTCACACAAAACTATCAACGAGACATTTTGACAATTCTATGAAAAATTACATACATCTCAAGTCCAAGCCCCACTGGAGACTATGAAGCAGTTTTTCCACTCATGTAATTTGCCCACACTTGATCAGAGAGACCAAAAATCCTTAGAGGCAGAAATTACATGTGACGAGATAAAGAAAATGATTGGCTCTTTAAGAAATGGTAAGAGCCCAGGGCCAGATGGAATATGCAATGAGTTTTATAAGAAGTTTATTGATGTAGTAACACCATACTTGCAAAAGACGTATAAAGAAGCTCTCAAAGTGGGCAGACTACCACCAACTCTAAATGAGGCCACTATCGCTCTAATACCAAAAAAAGGGAAAGCTTTAGAATAGACAGGTTCATACAGACCTGTGCCATTATTAAACTCAGATCAGAAAATCTTGGCCAAATTTCTACCTAGAAGACTTGGTCCTTGCATGACAAAACTGATACACCCTGGTAAGACAGGGTTTATCCCGACTAGACATGCATATTTTAACCTCAGACGTCTTTTTAACATTATACTGTATATTCTCCTAGACATCCTAAAGAAGATTTGTCTGTACTGAGTCTTGACGCAGAAAAGGCTTTTGACTGTGTGGAATGGTCCTATCTATAGGCAGTACTAGAAAAATTTAAATTTGGAACTGGATTCACCTCATGGGTTAGCAACCCTAATGCTAGAATTCTCACAAACCAGACTATCTTGGAACCATTTAATCTGTACAGAGGCACGAGGCAGGGCTGCCCACTTAGCCCTTTACTATTTGTGCTGGCATTGGAACCTCTTGCAGAAACAGTACAGTCATACACACAGATTCATGGCTATAACACTGAATATACTTCAAATAAAATTTCACTTTATGCATTTGATATTTTGCTGTTTATAGCAAAGCCACTGGTCTCTCTCCCCCTACCCTGTTGCAGACAATTGAACTATTTAGCTTATTTTCAGGGTATAAGTTAAATTGGAGCAAAAGTGAACTGATGCCAATTCGATGTAGTGATTTGGACATACTTAAACAGAGCCCATTCAAACTGACACTGGAAAAATTTACATACCTGGGAGTTGAGAACAAGGACGTATAATTCATTATCTGAAGCAAATTTTGCAGGAATGTTGGATAAGTTAAAAACTAAATTTGGAATTTTGGAGATCACTTTCCATTTCTTTAATTGGTAGAGTTAATGCAGTTAAGATGATTTGTCTCCCCAACTGTTATACCTCTTTCAATGTATACCAATATATCTTACTAAAACTTTTTTCAAAAAAATTGGACTCGATAATACTTCGATTCATTTGGAACTATAAAGCTCACAGGGTCAGGAAAGGTAATCTGTGTAAACGTAAAACAAACGGTGGGCTAGCCCTACCGGATTTCATGGGCTACTATTTATCTGCAAATATCCGATGCATTTTCTACTAGTTGGATGACACTATTGTGCTCGCCAACTGGCTGGATATGGAAAGGGAGGACTGCTTACCATACTCTCTGGGTACTATTCTAAGGTCTCCCATTCGTCCGAAGAAAACATACTACAATGACAACCCTGTTATCAATAGTACCATTGAAATCTGGAGACAAGTAGCAAAATAGTTTAAGCTCAGATCTCTATCTTTTACACTACTCATTTCCGCTAAGCCGTCTTTTAAGCTTTCCAACCATGGATGGAGCCTTTGAACAATGGAAAGAGTTAGGACTGTACAATGTTGGGGATCTATATATTGGGAGAGTGTTTCCGTTGTTTCAGCAGCTACAGGAGAGACATGGATTGCCAAAGACAGATTTCTTTAGATACCTGCAGATTAGACACTTTGTGAAAACTCATCTTAATAACTTTGAAACAGCACCACCTGGTAAGTTAGATCAATGTTTGAGAGAGTGTCTATCAGAAAAGCACGTTGTATCATTTATATATGACATATTACAGGGACTAGGGCAAGTAAATATGAACTGTATTAAGAAGGACTGGGAAGGGAAGTTGGGAGCGGCAATGGAAGATATCTGGAATTAAAGTCTGAAATATGTGAACATTAATGCTAGACACTGTCTAATACAGTTCAAAATCATACACAGGCTGCACTACTCAAAGCTGAAGCTCAATAAAATTTTTCCAGAGATATCGCCAATCTGTGATAAATGTAACCAAACAGAAGAAAATTTACTCCATTGTTATGCTACAGGTTTGAAGCTATAAGACTTCTGGGTTGCAATCTTAAAGTTTTTTCAAAACTTTTTCAAACCCAAATAGAACCGGATCCACTTCTGGTTATTCTGGGAGTTTCTGAGAACTCAAGACCTTACAGACTCCACAGCGCCATCTCCTGTCCTATGGCCTCCTGTGTGCTAAAAAAAAAAAAACGAAAAAAAACCCCCACCTCATTCTCCTTCTTTGGAAGAAAAGGATGTACCAACTCTTAACCACTGGATTGCAGCAGTGACCGAGACCCTACACCTGGAGAGGATCCGTCACATCCTCTGTGATAGACTGGCATAATTTGAACTTACCTGGCAACCATTGCTCTGCTTTTTGGAAGGGATAGATCATAGAGATGCTCTGTAAAGCACTACATATTTTTAGCCTTTTCATTTTATTTGTAGGAAGCACTGTTTGGGTGGGAGAGGTGGGGTGGGGGGAGGGTGATGTGTTATGTTGAAATACAGTATGTCTTATGTGTGTTTTGTAAAACTTGAGGTATATCTACACAATTGTGATGGCCGTGTGACTCATATGCCTCTCAATAAAAATATCTGAAACACAAAATGAAGGTAGCACATAAGGGTGAAGTGGCCTTTCAACATAAATAATAGCTGAGCTCATCATCTTAATTAAATATGCAATTTTTGGTCATAAATGTGCAACATTTTCCTTATACATTTGGCTTTTTTTTCCCTTTTTGTTGTTTTTTGTGCAAATTGGTAGCTATTTATATAGTAAATGTGCAACTTTTGTGTCATATTTTGGGCATTTTTCCCTCATAGATTTGGGATTTCGAAAGCAAAACTATGAATTTCTTCATAAGGTAAATTTAATTATGCAAATTGGGAGTTTTCCCTCATAAATATGTGACTTTTTCCTTTTAAATTCTGTGTAGGGCTGCAGCAACTGGTTGACAAATAGTCGGCGGCAAAATTCATTGTCGACATTTAATTTAGTAGTCGGCGTGTTGTTAAGTGGCATCATCGTGTGCGCCCCTAATTCCGGACAACGGAACCACGTGTTGCTCCATAACTGCAATATACGGTCCTAGGTCACTTTCAAAGCTCCAAATGATCGGGCTCCTTGTTATTTGAAAGATCTTATAGTACTGTATCATCCTAACAGAGCACTATGCTCCAAAAATGCAGGATTACTTGTATTACCTTGAATCTCTAAAAGTACAATGGGAGGCAGAAGTTTCAATTATCAGGCTCCTCTCCTATGGAACCAGTTGCCAATCTGGAACTGGTACCCAGACTTATTCTCTGTTTTCAAAGTCACACTCCACCAAAAATCAAGCTTTTGTTTTTCTTGTTAACATGTCCGTAACATGTTTTTTTTTTTTTTAATGACTTACAAGAGACATATCAAGAGCTAAATCACTCTTATGTGTCATGTCTCTGTTTTTTTGTTGTGAAAGTTCAGTTAAACTCCTCCCCTTGGAAAAAAGCAAGTTTAGACGGTGCGTTTTTGGTGGTGTCGCTCGTGGTCAGTAGTTTTGAGACAATCGGGTCAAAGAGCCAGCTGTTCAGATTTGACAGTTTGCAGACTTCTGTGTCCTGGTGGGTGGGATGTGGGTGGGTCTAATTACATCCTGGCATTTGAAGGAGGAGAAAAAGGGCAAAAAAATTTGCAAGCAACTATAAGACAATGAAAGGTTTTTTTGTGGAAAAAAGGGCACAAGATACCATTTAAGATGATGTAGATTTGTTTTTTAAGGGGATCCTTTATCATATCTTTGCACCTTTATTCTTACAAATGTGTGCTGTATTCACAATGTAATAATTATTTGCAATAAAAATGCTAAATTAGTGAATACCCCCCAACTCCAGCTCTTGTTGGACCATCAAACTTGTTACACAATAACAAACTGCCTACTGCTCCCAACATTGCTGGCTTCTTCACAAGTTGTTAGAAAGACATGAGCTCACTTTATTGCACCTTTCTAGAAAGCTGCCTGAACAGCAGGTTCATATTCTGAAACAGTCCCAACTGGCTCTGGAAGTAAGAATGTCATTCAGGGACAGACTAGTCCTCTGAGAGTGTTGCACGCACTTCCACGAAAACCAGGAAAGCATTTCTTCACTTGAATACAATTACGTACAAATCAATAAAATCAGAATATCTGATAAAAGCTCTACTTTATGACAAAAAAAAAAACATCTGAGAGAGAGAAACAAAATTGCACTTTGTTGTGTAAGGAGTGATGTGGAACTCCTTAACGTGAAGAAGTTTTGGGAACCAACAGCTTAACAAGTTTTCCACGGTTGTCCTGTTCTCTGGACGGGGGAGGAATGTCACGCAAATGAGCCACAACGTTCTCTATGTTCCTTTTAGGAGGAAACAGCAATACATCTTTATATAAATGATTACACAACGTGGGGCGGGGGTAGTTGGTTGATGTGCATACATACACGCATGGGAAGAAAAACACATACTTATTCACACGGAATAACACACAAAAAGGCAGAAAAAACAAACACAGACAACCGTGCACAGTAAGAGACGCAGAAAACAGACACGAGTAAACACAAACTGACAGCAGCAGCCTGCGTGCACACATCCATACACGGTGACAGAATGAATGGGGCAGACACACTGGTGGGGAACGCCTTCATTGTCCATTTCTGTCAACAGAAACTCCTCCTTCATTCAAGCCCACTGCCAAGCACGCCAACACACACAAAGGCTCATTTAAAATTCTAGCCTAAAACTATCTTTGTCCCCTAACATCCCTACCTTAGTGGAATTTTGTCTTAGCAAAACTTTAATTTTATCTATGAAAAAAGGCACTTTTAGCCTTACTTAGCATCTAAAATACCCAATGCAATATTTCAGTAGTTGGTGTTTTGTTATGGGGGTGGCTGTGGTGCAGGTGTAGTGTGGCCAACTACTGATCGAAGGGTTGCTGGTTCGATTCCTGCTCCCTGTAGTCTGCATGTTGACGTGTCCTTGAGCAAGACACTGAGCCAGTGGCTCCTGGTGAGTCAGGCCAGCGCCTTGCATGACAGCTCTGCCACCATCAGTGGGTGAATGCGTGTGAGAATGGGTGGATAGCAGGATCTGTAACGTTCCTTTAGTCATCCAGAGATAAGAAAAAATGTCATATAAGTAAAAACCACTTACCATTTGTTATGATTAAAGCTTAAAGTACAAAAAAGTCCAAGTTATCAAAAATTGTTTGTCAAGGAGCAGCATGTTAAAGTCTTAAAATTTGAACTACTCCCAGGATCTTGACAGGAGTATGCCAGAATTTCTAAAGCAATGGTTGGTGATATTGTTGGGGTGCATTAGTCCAAGTGGTTGTTTTAACTTGCCCATTAATTAAGGCACCATTAACGATAACCTACTGTATAAACAGATTTGAGTGAAACTTGTAATCATAAAGACAATGTCAAAATGCATGGCTGCATGGTAAGAATGTTTTTGTATACAGGAACAGTGCCTGAATATTTGACATTATAGAGTAAGACCAAAAAAGATCTGAAAGTCTTCCGAAAAAAAAAAAAAAATGTATATATATATATATACTGTATATATATGGTGTGAGAGAGAGAGAGCGAGAGAGAGAGAGAGAGAGGCAATTTACCCAAGGACCTCAAATTAACATCAACTTCGCTGTCCAAATGACTCAACTTTCTTCTACGGTTCTTCACTGGTGAGATTCTGACTATAAACCAGAGAGAGAACAGATTTCATGGTCTGAGTCACAATCATGAGTTTCATCATAATTTCCCTCATGGCTTTTGGGTTTTATCTGCTCAGGCAAGCACTGCTCCAACAGACTTCTTTTCATAGTCTTTCTGGTCTGATGAGAGTCTACACCCAGCAGGTCTTAAACCTTTGTCCATTGATCTGAACCCAGTTCTTCTGTCAAAAACTTGCTTCCAAAGAGCAATGTTTTTCATATGTCATACATGGCCCATGTACTTAAGATATTGACTTTGGCAATAGTTTTGGAATTGGATTGCGTAATTTCATGCAATCTCCCATTCGACAGCTTTAAAGCCCAGTTGATCTGCCCTTCAACTTGAGTTTCTGGATGTACACATTTTTTTTTTCCACTGGTTGCAAGAGGCAGCATTCCCCCAAGCTCAACTTCCTGATAGCATCTTTCTGAAGAAACCCATCAGATCACGAACGTGATGACAAGCGCTCTTCACTTTCTGAATATTGATGTGGTTGTACACCAGTACTTGTCATGAACTGATTTGTGTTTGTAGTACTTTGCTAGTCTTATCGACCACTACAAGCATGAGGGATATACAGACGTGGGCAAAATTGTTGGTACCCCTCTATTAATGAAAGAAAAACCCACAATAGTCACAGAAATAACTTGATTCTGACAAAAGTGGTAAGGTAAATAAAAATTCTATGAAAATTAACCATTGAAAATCAGACAATGCTTTAGAATTGTGGTTCAGCAGAATTATTTTAAAAAACAAACTCATGAAACAGGCCTGGACAAAAATGATGGTACTCTTAACTTAATATTTTGTTGCACAACCTTTTGAGGCAATCACTGCAATCAAACGATTTCTGTAACTGTCAATGAGACTTCTGCACCTCTCAGCAGGTATTTTGGCCCACTCCTCATGAGCAAACTGCTCCAGTTGTCTCAGGTTTGAAGGGTGCCTTCTCCAGACGGCATGTTTCAGCTCCTTCCACAGATGTTCAATAGGATTTAGATCAGGGCTCATAGAAGGCCACTTTAGAATAGTCCAATGTTTCGCTCTTAGCCATTCTTGGGTGTTTTTAGCTGTGTTTTGGGTCATTATCCTGTTGCAAGACCCATGACCTGCGACTGAGACCAAGCTGTCTGACACTGGGCAGCACATTTCTCTCTAGAATACCTTGATAGACTTGAGATTTCATTGTACCTTGCATAGATTCAAGACACCCTGTGCCAGATGCAGCAAAGCAGCCCCAGAACATAACAGAACCTCCTCCATGTTTCACAGTAGGGACAGTGTTCTTTTCTTGGTATGCTTCATTTTTGCGTCTGTGAACATAGAGCTGATGTGCCTTGCCCAAAAGTTCCAGTTTTGTCTCATCTGTCCATAAGACATTCTCCCAGAAGCTTTGTGGCTTGTCAACATGCAGTTTGGCAAATTCCAATCTGGCTTTTTTATGATTTGTTTTCAACAGTGGTGTCCTCCTTGGTCGTCTCCCATACAGTCCACTTTGGCTCAAACAACGACAGATGGTGCGATCTGACACTGATGTACCTTGACCTTGGAGTTCACCATGAATGTGTTTAGAGGTTGTTCTGGGCTCTTTTGTTACCATTTGTATTATCCGTCTCCTCCTGCGGCCACGTCCAGGGAGGTTGGCTACAGTCCCGTGGATCTTAAATTTCTGAATAACGTGCAACTGTAGTCACAGGAACATCAAGCTGCTTGGAGATGGTCTTATAGCCTTTACCTTTAACATGCTTGTCTATAATTTTCTTTCTAATCTCTTGAGACAACTCTCTCCTTTGCTTCCTCTGGTCCATGTTTAGTGTGCTACACACCATGTCAACAAACAGCAGAGTGACTACTTGTCACCCTTTAGATTTATTTACCCTGTAGAATTACACCCTTTAGAATTAGAGGACACATCTTGGTTGAACATGTCCCTATGGACACATTATTTTCAATCTTTTCTAGGGGTACCATCATTTTTGTCCAGGCCTGTTTCATGAGTCCATCCATCCATCCATCTTCTACCGCTTTTCCGGAGGTCCGGGTCGCGGAGGCAGCAGTTCAAGTAGAGAAGCCCAGACTTCCCTCTCCCCAGCCACCTGCTCCAGCTCTTCAGAGGGGATACCAAGGCGTTCCCAGACCAGCTGGGAGACATAGTCTCTCCACCGAGTCCTGGGTCTGCCCCGGGGTCTCCTCCCAGTGGGACGTGCCAGAAACACCTTAAGTGGGAGGCGTCCAGGAGGCATCCTAATCAGATGCCCATACCACCTCAACTGACTCCTTTCAATGTGGAGGAGCAGCGGTTCTACTCTGAGCCTCTCCCGGATGACTGAGCTCCTCACCCTATCTCTCAGGGTGAGTCCAGCAATCCTACGGAGAAAGCTCATTTCAGCCGCTTGTATCCGCGATCTTGTTTCATGAGTTTGTTTTTTAAAATAATTCTGTTGAACCACAATTCAAAAGCATTGTCTGATTTTCATTGGTTAATTTTCATAGAATTTTTATTTATTACCACTTTTGTCAGATTCAAGTTATTTCTGTGACCATTGTGGGTTTTTCTTTCATTAACAGAGGGGTAACAACAATTTTGTCCACGTCTGTATACAACAATTTTAAAAATTATCAACTGGCTCAAGACGCATGTCTCTGGACTGTGGGAGGAGAAAATCCCACAAGCACATGAGGGACACATAACTCCACAATCAAATGACCCTGCAGACCAGAGGTCCTCAACTACATTTGTCCAAAGGTCAGAATTTTTCTCTGTAGACACACTGAGGACTAGATGCTCTTGTAAAACAAAAAAGAAATTAATATTGTTTCTTAATTAATCTATGATTTGATATATTAATTTTCCTTACAAATTTAAATTATTTTTTAGCCTTCGTCAGTGGTAACAGACTCATATGCTGTTGTGAAAATGTCAAGACAGGACAGTGCTCAGCCGAGAAAACCTCACATGAAAAGTTTGAACAAGGGGATTTTATTTAATAATACACCAGATTTATATAGCGCTTTTCACAGACACTCAGACACTTAATAATGGATGCATTATTCATTCACTCCACAGACACTCATCATCATCATCATCATCATCCGTATTTATTTTTGACAGGACACAACTAGGCTGTGTCCACCAAATGCGTTTTTTCAGCTCTGGGCTACTATTTTCTGTTCATTCTCTATGTAGTCCAGCGTTTACAGCGCTGAGCGCCCTCGGCACTGAAACACTCTCGGCGGTGGCCGTTTTTTGCTGTGGTGCTCAGGGTGCTCAGAGTAGAAAAAATTCCAACTTTTCAGACTGCAGTTGAGCTCGTCAGTATCATACCTTTCTAAGCAGCTAATCAGAATCAAGGAAGGGCAGGACATAGGATGCCAGTACAGTCTGTACTCAAAGTCCTGCTTTCCCTGTCATCATATTTTGCATCCAGAGCTGCTACCAAGGCCAGAATATGTTTCCTGTCCATTGTTATTTAGAGACTGCTATTAAAAAATAAGAAGAGAGTCTGACTACAGGAAAAGCTGAAGTGCTGAGCTGTGAGTGACAAGCTGTTGCTGTGATACAGGGCACAGACTTTTTTCTAGAGCGCAGCACACAATCGCTGAAAAAAAGACGTTTAGGGCGGTCGGACGACAAAAACGCGCTTGGTGGACATGCAGCCTTAGTCCCTCAGTTGGGGTGGGTCCTGCTTGACTGCACTTCTCAAGAGTCCCACTCCAGTGGTTCCTGTCCACTGGTTCAACCTGGGCCAGTGGTAGCTTGACCCGGTCCATATGGACATCATCCAGCCATGTCTTCTTTGGTCTTCCTCTTCCTTGACCTCTGCTGCTACCAGGATCAACCTCAATGACCTTCTTAATCCAACACTCCTCTCTCCACATGGCCAAACCAATGCAAACTGTGCGTGCAGAGCACATCCTTGAGGTCGTCCAGCTGCAGCCTAACCAGGAGTGATTGCAAGCTGACCTCATCCTCAGTGGAGATGCCACACATCCAGCAGATCATGGCCCTGTTATTCTGCCACAGGTGGTTAAGATAGGTGGCAGTCATGGTCCATGTCTTGCTGGCGTGCAGCAACATGCTCCTCATGCAGGAGTTGTAGATATGGCCTTTTAGAGGTTGGTGGGAGCCAGTGGGTCTCGAGAATTGTGGGAGCAGCTACGTGAACTTGTTCCAGGTAGCCTGGCATCTCGTGATGGTGGCAAGCTCAGATCCACCACCAGCAGAGAGCATGTCACTCAGGTAGCAGAAAGATGCCACCACTTCCACCTCATCGTCGCCAACAACCATCTGTGTCATAGGACAACCATCAATTGGCCTGGCCTCCCCATGACAGCGCTTACATCGGAAATTTTGGTCATACGCCCGGCTACCAGTGAGTCCACTGCACCTCTTGTGCATCCATCTTGAGCAACGGTTGCAAAAGACAGAGCCATGGCCAGTGCCCACCGGCACTACAGGGTGCGCTCGCTTGTCAGTTCTGCAGCTTAATGTTGCCCTGACATGCATTTGTCCCCGATGGTCGGCTGGCTGTTGGTTGAGAAAAAGTCTTGATTTGATATGCAGCAGAGCCCGCATTAGTTTTCTGCATTTACCTTTTATTCTATGGTAATGTGACGGTAAGCTAACGAGAACAGACCAAATACGAAGATCAATTAAATACTTTCACCCAGGGATGGCAACAGGAAATTCTGATTTCAGCTGAAATCTAATTTGGTCGATTGACTTATGGGGGGGCCGGGGGGCGCAGCCCCCCTGAAGCTGGGAGGTTTTCAGTAAAACAGAAATAATTTAGACTGAAAAAAAATGATTAAAAAAAATGAAATACTAGACTTAGGTAAATCATTAAATTTAATGAAAAGTTAACTTACTTTTTCTTCAATGTTGTCTCACTGTCTTTAATCCAACATATTTAACAGTTCTATAAGAGTTTATTACACTATTTACACTGGTCACCAAGTCACTTCTAATGTGAAACTTTCTTCCTTTTGGCAGCAAGCTGTGTCAGTCTCTGAACTTTGAACTTCATCTCCTTTTCTGGTTTCTTCAGAAACTGTCTGAGTGTTTCTGTTACCTCATTGAACTTTGAGCCAATTTTCACCTTTACTGTCACTTCGCCCCCCAAAGCTCCTGGGTTTTTATGATTTTTAAGTACCAGAACTGTGCTTACATGACATAAAACAAACAGCTGAATGCCACTTATTACTGTATAATATTGACTTATGTTCCAAGAAGATAGCATTCCTAAACTAGAAAAGCACTCAGAGCGCATACCTCCGCCAAGGCTCCTTCCGTTTGTCATGGATCAACTCCAAAATGTAATGGGTTTGTGTGTAGGCCTATAGCCACTTGTGGTGAAAATTGCATCAAAGTCTGTCCATCAGTTTTGGAGTATTGTTGCAAACACACTGTGAGAAGATAAGATAAGATCATGTTAATACTTGTCTCAAAAGCTACATAATTCTCTAAGAGATTGATGGATCATGTTTAAGAATTATTGTGATTCATTATTGTTTTACTACAAGTTTTCTTTCCGATCAAAATTTTTTACATGTTTTTAATTTTTTCTAATCAAACTGACCAATTTATATAGCACTCCCACGAGCCATTAGTTTATTATAAGCATCTGATTATACCATTTTTTTGCACAGGTGCACTTGTGAGAAATGTAACATTATGCCAACATCAAGTGAATGTCGGTGCTGCCAGGAGATATTGAAGGTGAAGGAGAAAATAGAAGAACTAAAGGGCTGTGGATACACCAATGATCAACTACCAAAGTGTATCACTGATCACCCCGGTTTTCGTTATGTCTGTCTTGACATCTGGGTTTTACAGACAGCTTATCTGGCCTACAGACAGCAATATGGTGATCAAGACGCAAGTCAACACGAGTGAGTTTATAAACAATATTTATTCATGTGATTTACTTTTCCAGATGAATTATGAACAAATCATTCAATACATTCAATAATCAATGCAAATGATAAATTTAATAATGAAACCCCATATTTTTCAGGCGATACAGATTCATAGCCTACAGGCAACTGGTACGGTGGTGTTGGGGATTTCTTGGGAAAGAAGTGAGGGTTCTGTTGCCTGCCTGTGCGGTGAGCCTCATCAGAGAAACATTCCCATCTGATCAATACAAGGGATTTTGCCTACCAAGATTAGATTTGTGAACAATGATATGTAAATAAAGTTTTGTAAAATCATATATTGAGTTTATTAATGTTCATGTCAATGTTATAATTCTCATAGTTCAGCATTCATCAAAGTCGCATTTCATATACATTTGAATAATTTGAACACACTAAATTCTTCTCAATTTGAAACGAAATATTACATACTATACCACCTTTGTATGAATGTTTGAAAACACAGCAGAAATAAACAAAGAAATACAAAAATCAATGGAGTATCACTACAGATTAAGAAAATAACTAGTTTCCAGATATAGCAATTATTATATTCCACTAAATAACATTTCACAGTTATAATGGGCACCATTTTATGGTAGAAAATTGGGGTTCCATTTTAAAAGCACATTTCTCTTACAATCTTAGGCTTATATTTGTTTTTCTTAGCAAATATGTTGCTTCCCTAAAAATTGGAAGCTGAACTGTCATTGGTAATTGGTAATTTCTTCTACTTTGACATGTTTGATTTTGAAAATCTAGATACATGTTGCTCAACAGCATCAGCTTTGATGGGACGCTGAAATTTGGCTCACAGTAGAACCGCTGCTCCTCCACATTGAAAGGAGCCAGTTGAGGTGGTTTGGGCATCTGATCAGGATGCCTCCCACTTGAGGTGTTTTGGGCACATCCCACTGGGAGGAGACCCCGGGGCAGACCAGGACTTGCTGGAGAGACTATGTCTCCCAGTTGGTCCGGGAATGCCTTGGTATCCTCTCTGAAGAGCTGGAGCAGGTGGCTGGGGAGAGGAAAGTCTGGGCTTCTCTGCTTGAACTGCTACCTCCGTGACCTGGACCTCCGGAAAAGCGGTAGAAGATGGATGGATGGATGGATGATGATAGAGGGGATGGAGGGCACTCTGCCCATGTCTGGTTTACTATTAGTTTTCTATTGTTATGTATAATTATTGTGTTTTATGCTGCATTATTATTTAGATCCACAATCAACTTTTGTATTAACGGTTGTTGTTACCTGCTCAAAATTTGACAGTAATTAATAATAATTTTGTCTGTGTGGTAGTATTTAAAACTCAGATACTAAGTGCTGCAGATTTAGGATAAATTTACCCATTTTCTGAGGTACTTATAAAGGTAAAAGTCAGGGTGGATTGCGCGTGTTTGCCTGGGGTGATGTCACACAGTCAGTGGCCATCTTAGCCGCTGATCGCATGGCTGGGTCCGCTCCAAAATGTAATGGGTTTGTGTGTAGGCCTATAGCTACTTGTGGTGAAAATTGCATCAAAGTCTGTCCATCAGTTTTGGAGTATTGTTGCTAACACACTGCGAGAAGATAAGCGCCTTGGCTGAGGTATGCATTCTCAAATCATCACCAAAATATAATGGGTTCCTCTCTAGCCCAAGAACCACCTCTGGTGAAAATTTTATCCAAATCCATCCAGTAGTTTTTGTGTAATCCTGCTGCACAAATACAAAAAAGCCCTTGGTGGAGGTATGCACTCTCAGATCATCACCAAAATCTAATCATCTGTTCCCCGTGCCATTGCACACCTTTCCTGAAAATTTCATGAAAATCCGTCCATAACTTTTCCTTGCTAACAAACAGACAGACAGACAAACCAACGCCGATGAAAACATAACCTCCTTGGCGGAGGTAAATATTCCAACAAGCATTATCCATCACATGCTTTAACACTTGATCAAATCAAAATCAGTTAATTTTATCTATTCCATAATAGACATAAAATTCCAACATACCATTACTTTTTATAATTTCAGCATTCATTTCAGATCACCAGTTTCAATCTCCATTGAGTCTTGAGCAGCTCATTTTCCTCCCCCGCGCAGCCCAGCTCATACAGCCTTGTACGCTGCACTCAAACGGAAACCGGCGGACAGAGTCGACTGGACTCCTGAACGGGAGCAGGCGTTCTTAAGTTAAAACAGCGCTCATTACCGACGCCTCGGACATGGGCATAGCGGCTGTCGTGGAGCAATGCGTTGCCGGTTCTTGGCAGCCGCTCACCTTTTTTTTAAGCAGGTCTTTGCACGACAGTGAGCGTAAATACAGCGTGTTCGACAGAGAGTTAATGGCTCTCCACCTGGCCATACGCCACTTCCGGTTCTGGCTGAAAGGGCGCACCTTCACTGCGTTTGTGGACCACAAGCCGCTAACGTACTTAACGCACATATAATATAAAAATAAAGTGGAATTCGGCGAATTACCGGAAAAATCACATCCCTGAGAACAAGCCGCAATGAATTTTTGACAAAGCATACGAGCCATTTGATTGGTCCAATCGTTTGCAACTATCCAATCGCAGGGCTGTTTACAATACAGCAGTAGCATGAGTACATCCGGGTTATCACGAGACTTGACCCGGGGAAGCGCTGAGCGCTTATGTACTCGTGTTGATTTTCTCTAAAATCGGTAACAATAAGGTACCTTACCCCCCCTAAAATTTTCTCAACGGATTTAGACGATTCACAGAAATGATCAATTTGAAAATAAATCGGCGGAAATCCGCGGATCGGCGGAAAATTGCCATCCCTGTTCACCTCATTTTGCAAGTACGATCATTTTCCTCCTCAAGATGAATCAAAAACTTCCAGTGGGAATGTTATTTCATTACAAGCAAATTGCTTATACATAAATACACCAAGAAAACAATCAAGTTATTATGATAAATGCAATCTTGTTACAAAGAAACAACTACTCCAGACTAGGCCTGGGCAATTAATTAAACCGGGACACATCACTGTTAAAGAGCAACACTGCAGCAAAGACAATGAGTTGCTAGCTGTTAGCATGCGGCCTGTCTACCTCCCGAGGGAATACTCACATGTGATCTGCATAGTTATTTATGCAAATCCGTTGGCGAATGCTGGGGCAGCACGTGACATCATCCACTCAGTCACTGGCAGGCTTCTGACAGAACATCCAGATGCTCTCCTCCTCATCTCGGGTGATTTTAACCATATTTCACTGTCCTCCATTCTGCCCACGTTCACCCAGTATGTCACGTGCCACACTAGAGACAATAAAACACTGGATTTATTGTATGCGAATACTAAGGAGGCGTACACCTCATCGCCACTCCCCCCACTCGGGAGATCGGATCACAACTTGATTCATCTCCTGCCGGTGTACAAACCCCTAGTACACAGACAACCTCCGGTTACGCGGACGGTGAAGATATGGTCTGAGGAGGCAATGGACGCTCTAAAGGACTGTTTTGAAATCACTGCCTGGGAGCAGCTCTGCGATCCACATGGTGAGGACATCGACTGCCTCACTCACACCATCACGAACTACATCAACTTCTGTGTGGACAACACCGTACCCACCAAGACCATACGGTGTTGCTCGAACAACAAACCCTAGATCAACCCTGAGATAAAATCACTACTGAGAGAAAAGAAAAGGATCTTCAGTTCGGGGAACAGTGAGATGCTGAAGTCTGTACAGAAGGAGCTAAGGAGGAAGATCAGAGGAGGCAAGGACAGCTTCAGGAAGAAGATGGAGGACAAGCTGCAACAGAGCGACATCGGCGGGGTCTGGAGAAGCCTCAAAACCATCTCTGGGCTCCAGAATACCTCCCCCCAGGCCACGGGGGGCAGGGAGGGGGTGAACAATCTGAACCTGTTTTTTAATAGGTTTGACCAACCGCCTGCACACCAACCACTGCTGCCTCTACCGTCATCGAGACCTGCTGTCCACACCCCCCTCCACAAACACCCCCCCCCCACTCCCAGCACACAGCCCCCCAGCCCCAACCTGACCCTCACTAAGACCCAGGTGAGGGCGGAGCTGAGAAAGATCAAGGCGAGGAAGGCCTCGGGTCTGGACTGCATCAGCGCAAAGCTCCTCAAGTCCTGCGCAGACCAGCTGTGTGGCATTGTGTAGCACATCTTCAACCTGAGCCTGAAGCTGGGGAGGGTACCATAGCTGTGGAAAACATCTTGTGTGGTACCCGTACCAAAGACTTCCTACCCCAGAGACCTGAACAACTACAGACCAGTGGCCCTGTCTTCTCACTTGATGAAGACCCTGGAGAGACTGCTACTTGCTCACCTCCGCCCCCTGGTGCGACCAGTGATGGATCCACTCCAGTTCGCCTACCAGCATGGCATCGGGGTGGAGGATGCAGTGATCTTCCTCCTACACCGTTCCCTGTCCCACCTGGAGAAGCCTGGGAACACGGTGAGGATCATGTTCTTTGACTTCTCCAGTGCTTTCAACACCATCCAACTGGTGATCCTGAAGGACAAGCAACTGTGCGCAGGGGTGGACCAGTACCTGTCATCGTGGATCCTGGAATACCTCATAAACCGGCCCCAGTTTGTGAGAACCCAGGATTGTGTGTCCGACACGATCATCGGCAGTATGGGGGGCCCCCAGGGAACGGTTTTGGCTCCCTTCCTGTTCACCCTTTATATTGCGAACTTCTCACACAACACAACACACTCCCATCTACAGAAGTTCTCTGTTGACTCTGATCGTCGGCCTCATCTCCGACGGCGATGAAGCTGACTACAAAGGACTTATCCAGGACTTCCTGGACTGGTGCCATCGGACCTGCTTCCAGATCAACACGAGGAAAACTAAGGAACTGGTGGTGGACTGCCGCAGGCAAGGACAACCCCTCACAGCACCAGTAAACATCCAGGGAACAGACATTGAGATGGTGACATCCTACAAGTGTCTGGGTGTTCATTTGAACAATAAACTAGACTAGTCACACAATGCTGACGCACTCTACAACAAGGGACAACACAGGCTGTTCCTACTAAGGAGGCTCAGGTCTTTTGGTGTACAAGGGTGCTCCTGAAGAGCTTCTATGCTGGGGCAACAGCATCACAGCAGCTGACAGGAAGAGACTGAACAAACTGATCAAGAAAGCTAGCTCTGTCCTGGGGCAGCGCCTCAACCCAGTGGAGGAGATAAGAGAGAGAAGGATGGTGGCTAAGCTGTCATCTCTGCTGAAGTCCGAGTCCCACCCCATGTAGGACATGCTGAACGCACTGAGGAGCTCATTCAGCAGTGGGCTATTCTAGGTCCGAGAGGTTTCGCAGGTCCTCCCTACCTACGGCTGTCAGATTTTATAACCTAAGCAGGGCTGCTCACAGAGATTGTAAAAAACGTTATGACCTAATAGTATTGAATGCAAAAGACGCAATAAACTTACACAATAATGGTCCCCCTCCAGTATACAACTAGGACAATATCAATCGCTACGGAGGGTGACAACTAGGCTGATCCAATAGATAATAGGCTGTATGGGTACATATTCATACTATGCGGGGTAACTAAATAGACTGTTATGCTGTTTATTCCATCTAGTTACAATGCTCTGCACTGTATATATATTTATGTGTACATATGTATATTCACTGCTCTTATTATCTTATCTTCTAAATTATTGCTCTGGGTGTTGCTATGCCTGTGCTGTTGCAATCCTGGAATTTCCCCATTGTGGGACTAACAAAGGCTTATCTTATCTTAACCGAAATTAAACTGGAACCAAAGTTTGGGGTGTAGAACCGGCATAATCTTGCTCATGTTAGGGGTGGGGTTTTGTTGTTTTTTTTTTCCCCCCTCTCCCTCTTGTGTGCGTGAATGTGAGAGCTTTTCATGTACTGCCCCTTTAAGATGTGCCTGTGGAGTTACAAGGCGTGGGCACGTAACTCCGGAAGCAGCACAGTCAGCCCTGTTCAGATGCAGCAGAACATGAGCAGTACAATTAAAGAAGGCTTGTAAAGAAAACAAACATGGTCTCCATCTACAAGTATGTGTTTTTATTTATTTAACCTTTATTTATACAGGGGAGGTCCACTGAGAGGCAACCTCTCTTTTCCAAGGATGCCCTGTTCACATTCACACCTGGAAGCTGTCCCGTACAACCACAGACTGACCTGTGGCTACTAAGCAGCTCCACTGGAACAGTTGGGGTTAAGGGCCTTGCTCAAGGGCACCACAGTGGCTCTAATGAGGGTGGGGAAAACACCGCTACATTACCCGTCCCACCCAAATCTGATCCTGCTGGTCCAGGGATTAAATCGGCAACCTTCTGCTCACCAGTCCGCATCCCTAACCATTAAGCCACCACTGCCTCTATGATGATCAACTTCATTTGAAGATGCCAAGAAAAAGCAAGAGAAGTGCACTGATGCCATCACTAAAAGGAGCAGAAGCTAAGTTGCTGTTAGCCTCTGATGCCCATCTGTGTTATCTCGACCAGTTTACAGAGGGAATGGACAAGCTAAGGCTGTGTTTAAAAAACCAATATGAGACACATAATCACTATGTGGTGGTAACAATAGTGGGTGCGTGAAGGACTCCCCCAATGCTGCTAACAAACTAATCAGCAGCCACACATGTGACATGACCCAAACCTTCAAGAGGTATGTGTTGTAAACACCAGACAATGTTTATTTTGTGTGTGAAATGAAAATATTACTGTTCTTTATTATATTATGCCTAGTTACTATTGCACAGCAGTGATACGATACCACACTCTTGTGTAATATTGCTTAATTACAAGCCTTTTCGGTAAGAAGGGAGAGAAAAAAACAACAATAAAGGGTCAATTAACCATGACGCTGATTTAAGGTGAAATTGCCCAGCTCTACTCCAGACTGGCAGCTCCATGCTTCCATATAAAATAAGCAGTTTTTCCCCCAAGAGTTGCTTTGAACACCTAAACCTTTGACACTAAAGGCAGTTTACCGTTTGGTTTTACATTACGGTGAGACAATTTGGGTCCATGACGTACATACGTGCAACAATTCAACTACAAAATCAGGTGACTTGCTAACCATCTATCAATGGACATAAACTGTAAACAGCATTCAATATTCAAGTATTTGATTAAAAACAGTCCTGAAGTAAGAGACACATTCCCTTGGTAGTTGGGCAGCATTAGCTCTTAATGCTAATGGATGTTAACTAGTATAGTGGCATTGCTTTAGACTGCTTTCCAGGCAGAAAATGCAGAAATGACTTGAAAGTTGTGCTCTATTTAAACAGCCAGCAGATGACGACATCAGTGGCTGCAAAAGCAGTTTGGGGACATAAACGTCAGTGACAAAAGATACATTAAGGATGATTTATTACAGCATTTTCCTCATCTTTTTGGAGTAAAATGCCTCCTTTACATCATATTGAATAAAACTGATCACATTTTAACATTATTATGGGCATATAGTATATACGTATATATAAAAGCAGTTTTCTAATTCGGACCTACCATGTATCATGGCTTCATACTACAATCATAACTACACCCATTCTTTTATATACAGTCAATGTTGTGTGCACAGTAGCAGTGGTTAGCTGCTGTTAGCAGAGCTAGCCAGTCAGCCATTCAGAGTTCTTTCTGTGCTTATTACACCCAAGGACCACTTATATCTCTTCAGACCCTCACACCACACACCCCTGTCCATGACAGAGCTTTGATTTATGTGTCAACATTCTCACATTCATACAACTGTATATTAATTAGCTCAGGCTGTGTCCAATAACTGGTTAGTAAGTAGCTCTGGTTAACTTTAGCCTCAATATGGCATTAATCCCTGGATCTTAAAAGTCACAAGGAGGGTAGGGCGAATTGAGGCTTATTATTAGTATTTGAAACAGGTCGTTCTGAGCAAAGCTGCTTAAACTGGGTAGGAAATGGTGCTGCACTATTTAAAATCTGAGGGATTTTGAAGCAAAGCACATTACAGACATTTGGGAACTCTGTCAACATGTGGAAAGGGGGTAGACCAGAAAATCGCGGACACAAACATTGCAATTTTGCTGTATAGATTGTACGGTTTCCTGTTTAAAGCAGCTTCTGCTGCCAAACAGTTTGGCATTTGTGAAGGAAGACAGAGTTTTGGGTAATAAGTATAACCAACTGCTCATAAATGTTTATATGGGATTTAATTTTTTTAATACCAATCTGGTTTAGCTGTGGTAGCATTGACCGAAATGGAAAAAAAAAAAAAAATGAAATGTAGCTGGACCAGTAGTAGCAATTCAACATTTGAGGCACCACCATGTTGGCATATTTAGTTGCAACTGTCAGAGATAAAGAGGAGACATTCTTCTCTTTAGCCTTATGAAATACTTAGCAGCAGGGTTTGACATTCACACCAGCCCTCCAGCCACATACAGGTAGAATTCAGCATGGTCTGTTGCTCAGTCACTGATGTCAGCCAATTTCTACATGAAAAAAGTGCAAGGCACAAGTTACAGGAAGTCACATTTACGAGCAAAACATCGATAAATTTAATAGGAAACTAGAAAGCACTCCTGAAACCTCCACCGAGGCAGCCAGCTCCCTCAATTCTTTTCACCTAACAGTATGCTGGCTGTGAGCAGACAGCACCCCCTGCTGTTGACCATCAAAACGTCCGACAAGATACTGCATTCATTAGCCCATTTAAGAAGTGTCAGAAAAATTTCTGGAGAATGACTATAAGCCCGGTTGCATGGTCACAATAATCTGTTAAGTGGAAATAATCAGATTTAACATGTTTACATGCACTGAATAAGTGGATTATTGGGAAATAAACCAGTTGTGTTCATCAGATTTTTTTTTACCCCCAAAATATAATCGATTGGCCCTTGAACAATTTCAAACTTTACTGAAAATATGTCAGTCACTTTCTGAATTATGCTGTTATGCATACATAAAGGAACACAGGCAGTGCTGACCTGACTGGCTCAAAAATCCTGAGCAGCTACCAACTCTGGACAACCATTATCACCCACAGTGGCTGGTGAACACAAATGTTAAAAGTCTCATGTTGTGCTTTTCCAGGGATTAGTTTACAGTTTGACATCCTCCAACATCTGCCTAGGGACTGCAGGTGAAAAAAGTCCTTTAGCACATTTACAAAATTGTTTATTAATATCTACTGGCCCTGTTAAACCAAGTACAGCGGGGGGAAAAAAGTATTCAGTCAGCCACCAATTGTGCAAGTTCTCCCACTTAAAAGATGAGAGAGGTCTCCAATTTTCATCATAGGTATACCTCAACTATGAGAGATAAAATGAGAAAAAAAAATCCAGAAAATCACATTGAAGGATTTTTAATTAATTAATTGGTAAATTCCTCAGTAAAATAAGTATTTGGTCACCTACAAACAAGCAAGATTTCTGGCTCTCACAGACCTGTAACTTCTTCTTTAAGAGGCTCCTCTGTCCTCCACTCGTTACCTGTATTAACGGCACCTGTTTGAACTCTTTATCAGTATTAAAGACACCTGTCCACAACCTCAAACAGTCAGACTCCAAACTCCACTATGGCCAAGAACAAAGAGCTGTCAAAGGACAACAGAAACAAAATTGTAGACCTGCACCAGGGCTGGGAAGACTGAATCTGCAATAGGTAAGCAGCTTGGTGTGAAGAAATCAACTGTGGGAGTAATTATTAGAAAATGGAAGACATACAAGACCAATGATAATCTCCCTCCATCTGGGGCTCCACGCAAGATCTCACCCCGTGGGGTCAAAATGATCACGAGAACGGTGAGCAAGAATCCCAGAACCACATGGGGGGACCTAGTGAATGACCTGCAGAGAGCTGGGACCAAAGTAACAAAGGCTACATCAGAAACACACTACACCGCCAGGGACTCAAATCCTGCAGTGCCAGACGTGTCCCCCTGCTTAAGCCAGTACATGTCCAGGCCCGTCTGAAGTTTGCTAGAGAGCATTTGGATGATCCAGAAGAGGATTGGGAGAATGTCATATGGTCAGATGAAACCAAAATAGAACTTTTTGATAAAAACTCAACTTGTCGTGTTTGGAGGAGAAAGAACACCATACCTACTGTGAAGCATGGGGGTGGAAACATCATGCTTTGGGGCTGTTTTTCTGCAAAGGGACCAGGATGACTGATCCGTGTAAAGGAAAGAATGAATGGGACCATGTATCGTGAGATTTTGAGTGAAAACATCCTTCCATCAGCAAGGGCATTGAAGATGAAACGTGGCTGGGTCTTTCAGCATGACAATGATCCCAAACACACCACCCGGGCAACGAAGGAGTGGCTTCGTAAGAAGCATTTCAAGGTCCTGGAGTGGCCTAGCCAGTCTCCAGATCTCAACCCCATACAAAATCTTTGGAGGGAGTTGAAAGTCCGTGTTGCCCAGCGACAGCCCCAAAACATCACTGCTCTAGAGGAGATCTGCATGGAGGAATGGGCCAAAATACCAGCAACAGTGTGCGAAAACCTTGTGAAGACTTACAGAAAACGTTTGACCTCTGTCATTGCCAACAAAGGGTATATAACAAAGTATTGAGATGAACTTTTGTTATTGACCAAATACTTTTTTTACCGAGGAATTTACCAATTAATTCATTTCTGGATTTTTTTTTTTCCTCATTTTGTCTCTCATAGTTGAGGTATACCTATGATGAAAATTGGAGACCTCTCTCATCTTTTAAGTGGGAGAACTTGCACAACTGGTGGCTGACTAAATACTTTTTTGCCCCACTGTATGTAGTTTAATGACCAGAAACCATTTGGGTTTTACAGCTCATCAAAAAAGCCATCTTTATAACTCTGTAACAGTTTCCTGCTGGAAGCCTCAAATTTTGTCATAGAGCATTTAACGTGTTCAATGCCGTCTGTGCAAACATGCGTCAGCATTTTTTTTAATTTGTTTTTTGGCTGGGCCCAGAACATGAGTTAAAAACTGCATCACTTATCAACGGCACACCTCTGAACCAGCTAATCTCTCTGAAAAAACAAAAGTCTAGAGTGCTTGCAGCAGAAAAAAATGCTACCCGTGGACATGCAGCATAAGGATTTGAAAACTTTTGCCTTTCAACCTTTGAGCTTTCTCGTCCTTAAATTTTTATTTTTGAGCCAAAAGTTTGTCTTTTATCACTCTGTCACGATCATAGGACTTTGTGTTGCCATGGTAACCATATCAAAGCTCAAAGGCAGGCATCACTCAGGATCATAGGACTTGCTATGACATCATCAAAGATCAAAGGCAGGCATCACTCACAATCATAGGACTCGCTATGACATTATCAAAGATTAAAAGCAGGCATCACTCACGATCATAGGACTCGCTATGACATCATCAAAGATAAAAGGCAGGTATCACTCACGATCACAGGACTCACTATGACATCATCAAAGATCAAAGGCAGGCATCACTGAACGAGTGGCGACATCAAAGATCAAAGGCAGGTTTCACCAGGGTTACTGTTGCCATGGTAACCATGTCAAAGATCAAAGGCATCACCATGGTTACTTTTGCCATGGTAACCATGTCAAAGCTCAAAGGCAGGTTTCACCATGGTTACTGTTGCCATGGTATCCATGTCAAAGATCAATTGCAGGAATACAAAAATGCTTGCTTACACTTGCTTTCTACGGGCATGCAGAAATACTTGCTTATACTTGGTTTCTACGGGCATGCACAGGTATGCACGAGTTCTTGTTAATTTAAGGATTGTTTTTTGGTCAAGTCCACAGATCTAGTCATTATGGGCAAAACAACCTTTGAATTATCCTCATCTTCACTTCAGTTTTCATAATTATTTATGAGCCCCAGTTCTGATTTATTTGAGTGAACCAATCACAAATTAGAAGGCAGTCAGGGTGTTTGGTAACTTTTACGACTTTCAGACAGAAGACAGTCCGCACTAGATATTGTCCTGTTCTTGTCTCAAATGTTTTTAGAAACACTCCTTACTGGATCATTTATGAAAGTGGAGAACATTTACTGCAGAGTTGCCATATGTCCCATTTTTGAAATCCAGGAAGAGCACATCTTCAGTTACACATGCCTTCCAATCAGGACCAGCTTGGCATTTGTATGAAAGCTGGTAATCATTTAGCATTACCTTTTTTCCTCGCTGCGATCTGATAAAGCCTACTTTATAACTTTCAACATACATTTGTTTCAATATGGGCTGGCTCCTCAGAGCTTCAAGATTCAAGAGCTAAGAGTGAGATTCAGCACACGATAAAGCACAAAGACTTCTGTCTGAGAGCCCCATTACAGAACTGAAGGTGGGGCTTGTTGGTTTGTGACGCCATAAAATCCAGGAAGTCCACTGTACTTATTTAAAAGCCAGGTTAAATAAAGACAGTGTGTATTTCTTCTTCTTCTTCTTTTAGATTTGACTGGCAGTTGGCAACCAGCTTACAGGTGCATTACCGCCATGTACTTCTGCATAAAGATATGTCTTAACCCTTTGAGTGTGAGATTTCATGTGCCCCTAGTGGCAGAGCGCAGCGCTGCGCCTGTCATCTCACTGACATCACCAGCTGCACTGAAGATTTGTACTGATCTGCCAGTTTCAGAAGGTGGCAGACACGCGTTGGAAGACTCAATGGATGACATGTAATACACCAAAGAAGAAGAACTCCTCATTTCCTTTTCCTGCTTTCATCCTTTTAGCCCAGAAAGCTAATATGGCTGCTGTCCATCGTCGTGCACCGTCATTTAGACGGCTTCGTACACGGAAAATAGCCGCAAGATACAAGCGAAATTTATGTGGGATAATCATAAGACTCTGTAGATGTGGTAGAGAGCGTAAATGACCGACAGAACGCAAAATAACAACCACGATGGGTGAAAACACAGCGATCATGGCAGCGAGCGAGTCCCCTTAGCCGCCGGTAAGTGACAAATTTCTTTGTTTTTTAACATTGTACTGATTTCTTGTTCATATACTTTGAAGTAACAACATACCCTTGTAGAGACAACGGTGTCAAAAAATGAACCATTCTTTGTGTAAATATGTCCAAAGTCCAGTTTTGACTGAGTTATGGAATTTATATACAGTAGCTGCCGAGACATTATGCAAATTAGATGCGTAAATTTATTCCTATCTGAAACTTTGGATCATATTTTATGTCTTTCTAATGACAGTAAGCCATTATTTCTTACCATTTTCAAGTTATAGCCTTGGAAATCTGAACTATTTTATTGACAAAAAATATTTACCACTCTTGACCACTAGGGGTTATGTCGCAATTCGGCGACAGTCACACTCAAAGCCTTAATGGTACACATGGATGTATTTTATGAGGTTGAATCCCAAGAAAACATCATTTTGCACAATCTAGGACCTTTAACATCAAACCCTGCTTACCAGACAGAACTTTACTAATCATCAGCAAACATGTCTGAAGAGGTTTGAGGGGGGCAGGGTGGGAGTCGGGGGGCAGAAAAACATCCATCATCACTGTGTACCAAAGGTTACACACATGTCAAAACTTGGAGATTCTCTAGCAGCACTGCACACGGCAGGAGTCCCGTTTTCCTCAATACCTTGGTCATGGAGGGGAAAGTCTGGGTCAAATCCCCCCAAAGGATGCTGGAGTGTCACGAAAGGAAGATGCCAAATCCCCACAGGTTCCAGGGGAACTTTAACCTCCCTTTCCTTCAAAAGCAAGAACCGAGGGACCGATAAAGGAGCCGCAGTCACAGCCACTTTTAAATCCAGTCAAAATGTTGCAGATTTTTGGTAGCAGTTCTGCAGCTTTAATTCCACCAGGCCAGACCAACGGCAAGCAACAAAACAAAGAGCCCAGCAGAAGAGCTGAGAAGTCAGAGTGTCCTCTATTTAAAAAGGCCACTGGAAGTCTTCCAAGTCCTCCATGGGAGCCATGCCGGGAGCCAGCTTGGCCTCTGTCTCCAGCAAGTTCATGATGACCACGACGGCTGCCTCGTCATTGCTGAAGCTGCTCGGGCCTGCCAGCACGATGGAGTCCAAGTCCAGCTGGGATGGGTCACTGGTACTTTCAGAAGTTCCACTGCTGGCCCTCGCTGCCATCTGTGACTTGGACTCTGATTTGGACTGGGATGAACTGCCTGCTGCCTCGGCTCTGCTGGATGCACTCTGGCTGGTCTGTGGGGAAACCAGAGCTCCATTGTCCTGGGGTGGGCCGAACAGGCTGGAGGCTCCACTTGATGGAGAGGAGTTCACCCTGGAGACGTCCAAGAACTCGTTCGCGATTTGTGTCCCGATGCTGCCAGCGTAGATCATCGTCCCTGCACTGCTGGAGAAGCTGGGGATCACATGTATCTGCTTTTTCTGCTTCTGCCTGCAGAACCTTTGAACAGCTGTCCTGTGGCTTGTCTGCTGGGTGATCAGGCCCCGGAACGACCTTGTTTGAAGACACAATAAGCTCCACTTCTTTGGTCCATGGATTGGTGAAGCTAAACCACCAACTTTGGAGTGAAATGCAGTAACCGTGTTTCGTTTTGAACTTGTAGCACTGCATCTCAATCTTCTTTTTACTTCGTAAAACTTGACTGTGTTTGTTTGCCAGGTGCAGCACGTCATCTTGGTGAAAGTACTCGTAACAGGAAGTGCCCAGAATTTCTTGCGGCAGATAACCAATGACTGTCGTGGCTTGTTGGTCTACAAAAGTGAACTTGCCTTCAATTGCACAGCAAGTGACAAACTCAGTGGGTTTGACCGTGACGTCTTTGAGGGGCTGGTGGGATTGCCGAGGGTGGAGGCGGCACATGGTCAACAGGCAGGTCAGGTGAGGGTCGTCCTCATCGGTGTCACCCTCAGGTAACTCCAGCTGGCTTATGTGCCAACTCCGCAGGTTATCCAGTACAGTGCAGCATACAGTATCTGGTGGTGTCTCTTTTTTGAAGAACTAGACGGCTAGTGTTTGTTGTCTGGCTTAACTGCCTCTTGGTTTTGCTTCATGCGACAGAAGAAAGATCGTCTCGCCCCAGTGGACAAGTGGGATTTCCTGACTGGGGTGTCTGCCTGGACTTGAGACCCAGTGACTGAATCGAGGAAACGTTGGTGAGGGGACACCTCAGAAAACAACATCTGTTCCTTCACCTTGCTGATGTCTTTGGGGTGGAGGAAGTCGAACAAGCTCTGCCCCATCAGCTCCAACCGACTGTAGTTGAGGAGGCCTGAGACCGTCTCGGAGATGAACAAGATTTTCGCCCGGTCGCAGGTTACAACTAAAAGGAAACCATCTGCAGACTTGAGCAGAAGCTCCCTGAGGTCATCGTGTGGCAGGATTGTTGGTTTGCAGGAGTCCAAAAAGGCGGTGCTTGAATCTGCTTTGAAGGATTTCAGATATTGAACAGCCTTCCGCAGTACCGTCTGTTTGTTGAGTCTGCAGCCCATTGGCTGACAGGTGGGGATCAAAGTTGCCAGCTCATCGATCATCTTGTTCATTTTGTCCTGCTGACACTTCTCAGTTTGTCTGTGGGGCTCCCTGAAGCATTGGATTTTGGCTTGCTGGTCTTCCCCTTCAGATCTGATGCTCTCCTCGACCAGACTGAGGTCCGGGCTTTGCCTCTCCTCCACGTCTCCCTTTCATTTCCTTGACACCACCTGGCCCGGCCCCTCATCCTCTGCGCAGGGATCTGTAGCAGCAGCAGTCACGGTGATGAACAGTAGGCAAAAGCAGGTGTTACGATACATGAGGCTCCTGGTGAGGCTCCTTATCCTCATCTCAACTTCCTGTACTTGGATAACGTCCAAACTATTCTGAAACATGCCTTCAAGCTAGAACTGAACCAAGTCATGGCTCATGGTTCAGTGTCAAGTCATGGTTCAGTTAGATCCAGACAGAGACTACATCTTTTTGTCGGACCAAACTGCAGCTGTTTGGTCCAGACTGTGGAGAGATCTTAACCAATTGCCCAAACCATCTCAACTGGATCTTTTGGAAGTAAAGCAGCAGTAACAGAACATGGAGCCTCTTCCAAATGGCTGGACATGAACCCCATTCTCACCACAAGCTTCAGGGACTTCATTAAAGTCCAAAGATCAATGTGAGGATGATGAAAACAAGATGGCTGCTGTGTCACATTTTGGCAACCGCAGTTTGCCTTTTGGTTCACTCTGACTAAAAATCCTGGGGTTCAAAAATGTGTCTCCTCATACCCAGTAAAACACTGCAGAAAAACAGACCATGGAGCAAATAAAGGATGTTGCGGAAAAACATGTTGACAGACCTTTGGTCTGACAGCACTGCAAGGCCTCTGCTATTCTGAGTGTTTATTACAGCGTTTATGAATGTGAGATGGTGTTGGTGCTTTTGAAAGTTCCTCTGAAAGCAAAATGCTTCTTAGTGTGTGTCACTGTGTATATGGCTATGTGTGCATGTGTTTAAGTAGGCTCTGCTGTATATGAGGGGCTCCGACCATCATTACATGCATGAGGCAAATTGCAAACAATATGCCCGCATGTGTGTGTGTGTGTGTGTGTGTGTGTGGTGTGTGTGCATATGCTCTGCTTCTATGCTTTTGTAAGGCAGATCAGCATAAGTGTGTGAGAGTTGTTTTTAAAAAGCCTCCCTTTAAGATAAGAGACCAGATAGTGTGAGTAGACAGAGATTGAGGGCTGCAGAGCAACAGAAAGGGGAAGAGAAATGAAGGGATAGGTACACATAATGTAAAAGACAGTGAAGATGAGGTAGAGACAAAAAAGAGCAATTTTAAAACTAAAAACAGAAAAACAGGGACGGTCACAGAGGGAAATGGTGGAAATTTCACTTCTTACATGCCACCCTGGTTTGGATGATGTCATTAGTGATGATGTGCTCAAAATGTTTTTGTCTGCCTGTGCGTATAAAATGCTCTCTACCTGCTGTTGGATAAGGATGACTCACTATTCTCCTGGAACAAATGCAATGTGCACCTCTTTGCCTTAGAGCACATCAGGCACACTTTCCCACCTGTGACCTCACATCGCTGTAGTAGCATTGAGGTTAAATAGCATTTTATCAAGTTCTGAATGCCTCATCAATCTTAAATTAAAGTCACCTTTGCCCAGTTTTTAATATATGCAAATAAGAAGTCAAAGGGTGCATTCACATTACTGCAGATCCAACTTTGTTAGGGGTGTCTGACTGCCAAAATCTGATGTAAAATTCAGGAATCTGAGTCATTTTCACATGATCCTAGATCATCATCATTTTACACACACACACACACACACACACACACACACACACACACCAAAACTTTATTGATAAAGCACTTTTCATACAAAAATTTGTAGCATACCACCCCTTCACCCACCCAACCCCATACAAACAGACAGAGAGACACGCACGCACGCACGCACACACACATCAATGTGAGACATGGCTGCGTGCCAAGGATCCAGGTGAGCACCATCCTAAGGAGCCATCAGCATGAGGGAAGCGCCAAGGTCGCAGCTACAGGGACACCATTTCTGCCACCACCCAAGACCAGGCATTGGGTGGGTCAGGGCAGTCACAGGCCAGCACCCTACAGCCAGAACCAGGCAACCCCCATGTGGGAGGGCCCCCCATGAGGAAACACTGGAGTTAGGATGGATAATAAGATGAATAAAACTATCAATAATAAATAATAATAAAAAGATACATACACACGTGGACAAAATTGTTGGTACCCCTCTGTTAATGAAAGAAAAAACCACAATGGTCACAGAAATAACTTGAATCTGACAAAAGTGGTAATAAATAAAAATTCTATGAAAATTAACCAATGAAAATCAGACAATGCTTTTGAATTGTGGTTCAACAGAATTATTTTAAAAAACAAACTCATAAAACAGGCCTGGACAAAAATGATGGTACCCTTAACTTAATATTTTGTTGCACAACCTTTTGAGGCAATCACTGCAATCGAACGATTTCTGTAACTGTCAATGAGACTTCTGCACCTCTCAGCAGGTATTTTGGCCCACTCCTCATGAGCAAACTGCTCCAGTTGTCTCAGGTTTGAAGAGTGCCTTCTCCAGATGGCATGTTTTAGCTCCTCCCACAGATGTTCAATAGGATTTAGATCAGGGCTCATAGAAGGCCACTTTAGAATAGTCCAATGTTTCGCTCTTAGCCATTCTTGGGTGTTTTTAGCTGTGTGTTTTGGGTCATTATCCTGTTGCAAGACCCATGACCTGCGACTGAGACCAAGCTGTCTGACACTGGGCAGCACATTTCTCTCTAGAATACCTTGATAGTCTTGAGATTTCATTGTACCCTGCATAGATTCAAGACACCCTGTACCAGATGCAGCAAAGCAGCCCCAGAACATAACAGAACCTCCTCCATGTTTCACAGTAGGGACAGTGTTCTTTTCTTGGTATGCTTCATTTTTGCGTCTGTGAACATAAGAGCTGATGTGCCTTGCCAAAAAGTTCCAGTTTTGTTTCGTCTGTCGATAAGACATTCTCCCAGAAGCTTTGTGGCCTGTCAACATGCAGTTTGGCAAATTTCAGTCTGGCTTTTTTTATGATTTGTTTTCAACAGTGGTGTCCTCCTTGGTCGTCTCCCAGAAGTCCACTTTGGCTCAAACAATGACGGATGGTCCGATCTGATACTGATGTACCTTGACCTTGAAGTTCACCATGAATGTGTTTAGAGGTTGTTCTGGGCTCTTTTGTTACCATTCATATTATCCGTCTCCTCCTGCGGCCACGTCCAGGGAGGTTGGCTACAGTCCCGTGGATCTTAAATTTCTGAATAGTATGTGCAACTGTAGTCACAGGAACATCAAGCTGCTTGGAGATGGTCTTATAGCCTTTACCTTTAACATGCTTGTCTATAATTTTCTTTTTAATCTCCTGAGACAACTCTCTCCTTTGCTTCCTCTGGTCCATGTTTAGTGTGGTACACACCATGTCACCAAACAGCACAGTGACTACTTGTCACCGTTTAAATAGGCCGACTGACTGATTACAAGTTTGTAGACACCTGTGATGTTAATTTTCTTGGTTGATCATGTCCCTATGGTCACATTATTTTCAATCTTTTCTAGGGGTACCATCATTTTTGTCCAGGCCTGTTTCATGAGTTTGTCTTTTAAAGTAATTCTGTTGAACCACAATTCAAAAGCATTGTCTGATTTTCATTGGTTTTCGGGTCGGGGGCGGGGGGGGCTGGAGCCTATTGCCCAAAGATGCTGGGATAGGCTCCAGCCCCCCCGCGACCCGAAAAGGATTAAGCGGAAGAAGATGAATGAATGAATCTATGAATTTTCATAGAATTTTTATTTATTACCACTTTTGTCACATTCAAGTTATTTCTGTGACCATTCTGGGTTTTTCTTTCATTAACAGAGGGGTACCAACAATTTTGTCCACGGCTGTAACTTGTTAATAAAAAGATAATCAAACACACACTCCCATTTAAACTCAAACAGTTTAAAATGTAATAGTATTTAGCAACAAAGTGAATTATTATAACAAGAACATAAAATAAGTTTAATATCAGAAATTAAGAAAATTAAAAGGAAACTAATCAAAAGCAAGGTTAAAATAGTAGGTCTTGAGCCTGCTTTTAAAAATATGAACACTCTTGGTAGCCCTGATGTTCTCTGGCAGGCTGTTCCACAGACGTCGGCCATAGTAACTAAAAGCCACCTTACCGTTGGTGTGTGTTCTGACAGTAGGAATAATTAAAAGACCAGTGCTACTACCAAGCAACACTGTATTTCAGTGCAAGGTGTCAGATTATGGAACGATTTTGGACCTGAATTAAAATCATGTACAAAGCTTGGACAATTTAAACAAAAACTAAAGGAAGAAATACTCCAAACATATTTACAAGACGACATGTAAACTCACATAAGGATTGACATTTCCAGCCTGTGTTGTGTTATAGCTTAGTTTTTCTTTTTTCTCTGTGACACTATGTCTTAGATTTGTTTTTGAATAGTAACCGCTTAACTTAGACTAGCTCAGTTTTCTTTTTCTCTCAGTCATATTTTGTCTTAGCCTTGTTTTAAATTGTAATCGCTCTTGTCTTGTTTTCTCTTTTTTCTCCTTTGAATTCTTGGATGGAATATGGGTGGGCAATATAAGCTGCGGCTTCAGCCATCACCCATTTCGGATAACTCACGTGGAATTGTATAGTAGAAGGAGTCTTTGTCTAATTTGACCTTGTTGTTATATTATACAGTTTCTTTTAACCTGTAATGTACTATCTGAAATAAATAAATAAATTCAATTCAAAAATAAATTCAAGTGCTGGAGGACCTCAGGGGCCATGGGGGCTCATATGTCAAAAGCAGTTCTGATAAATAAGAAGGCCCAAGACCATGCAGACATTTATAAACCAGTAAAAGGACCTTAAAATTGATCCTGAAGGAGCCAATGCAGTGACCTTAAAACCGGCATGATGTGAGCCTGCGTCTGATCTTCATTAGAACATCTGCAGCTAAATTATGTAATAACTGCAGATTTGAAATTGTCTTTGGGAAGACCAGAGAGCATGGCATTACAGTAATCAATACGGCTGGTGATAAAAGCATGCATCAGTATCGCCATGTTTGCTCAAGAGAGAAGTGGGCGGACTCTGGCTATATTCTTTAGGTGGTAGAATCCTGTCCGTATTATATTTTTAACATGTGGGGTAAAACCAAGCTCAGAGTCTAATATGACACCCAAATTTTTAAGATGTTGGGATGAGGTAAAGGACAAACTATGTAATTCTGATTAAATTTTCTCTCTCTGAGCTTCAGGACCGACGACTAAAACTTCAGTTTTTCAGTTTTATCCTGGTTAAGCTGAAGAAAGTTTGCTGCCATCCATGATTTAATGTCTAAAATACAGTTAAAAAGGGTGTTAATTGGTTCCATGTCATCAGGAGACACAGCGGTATAAAGTTGGGTGTCATCAGCATAACTATGGTAATTGGCGCCATGTCTCCTGATAACATCCCCAAGGGGCAGCATGTACAGATTAAAAAGTACCGGACCTAAAATTGAACCTTGGGGCACACCACAAATTATTCTGTAGACTCTGGAAGAACATGTATCTACACTTACCAAAAAGTTCCTGTCCGTGAGGTAGGACTTGAACCAATTAAGAACAGTGCCAGAGAGGCCAACCAGATCTTTTAGTCTGGTTAAAAGAATATGGTGGTCGACTGTATCAAAGGCAGCACTTAGATCCACTAGAACCAGGACTGAAATTCTGCATGAGTCCATGTTGTGCCTTAGATCATTAACAATCTGGACCAGGGCTGTCTCTGTAATGTGTTTGTCCTAAAACCAGACTGGTTTTAGGGCAAACTGGTCATCAAATATGTTATTTGATATCTATCTATTAAGTCAAGAAAATCTGTGTGTCTGTCACAATCATAGGACTTTGCGTGTGTGTCAAGATCATAGGACTCGCCATGACCAGTGTTGGGAGTAACGCGTTACTGTAACGCCACTACTTTTGCAGTAACATGCTGTGTAATGAAATTACTGTTTAAAAATTCAGTAATGCGTTACAGTTACTGAAATTTTATCAGATTAGTTAAAAAATAATTTAACTGAGTAAAAACAAGTTTTTCTAAAATTTTGTTCAAAAATGGTAGGTTGGATACAGGCCTGTAGTTATTACGGTTTTCAGGATCTAAATGACTCTTCTTCAGGAGGGGTCTCACCACTGCCTGACTCATATATATATATGAGTAAGCAAGATGCCAGTTTGTTTATTAATTAATCTATTTATTTATTACTATTATAATCTTTGTGTTTGTGTAGAATCTAGTCATGCTTTTACGTAACTGAATAGCTTTTTCTATTTGAGGAAATTATTTATATATTCAGTCTTTTAACTAAAGGTCAATTAGCAGTCTTTCATACACTGAGAATTTCAAGTAAAGAGCGCATTTAGGAAACATGGGCAGCGTGTCGTCTCATCATCAAAACCCTCCATCTGAACTCTCTTCATTTGCATGTTTCCTGTGTTTCTGTGTTGCGTTTTATTTCTGCTGGAGGCTACTATGTGCGCAAGCAAAGAGACAATTTCCCCGAAGGAATGATTTAATCTAATCAGAGCTAATCTAATTTTATTGGTGATTTATAATAGCACTATCTTCTGTTTCCCAAGAACAGCCTGAAGAGTCTAACTCACTTCTCACTATCAAAGCCCAATGCACTGCCCTGAATACAGACAAGCAGATAAGACAGGGGAAGGGGGGCGCACAAGTATAAATACAGAATGAACTGTCCCTCCCTTGGCGCCTAACACGCACGCACGCACACACAAAAAAAAGCACAGTCACAACAAGGGAAAATGATGGGAGCAGACAGTCAAGTGTTTTCAGTTTGTGAAACATATACAGGTCATGAATATTAACACAAAGCAGTTGGTGGCTGAGGAGAGAGAGAGAGAGAAATGTGGTTTGCTGCTGTCATGTTGTCAAGTATGAAACAAGAGTGAGTATGTGAGAGAGAGTGAGATATGTTTCTGGGAAGGACTATACCACCAGTTAACTCCAATGAACTGTCCTGAGCTGGCTCGTTGTCCTTTACAAGTGCTACTGCTGAAGAGTCACAAGTTTTTCTGAACAAATACAGTCATGTGAAAAAATTTGGATACCCCTTTAAATATTCAGTTATTTATTAAGAAATGTTCACATATCTATGTCTAACCTTGTTTTTTCTTTTATTTGCATTTTTAAACATTTATTTTAGCCATTTTAAGTGGGAATGAATGTGGGGGTGTCCTGAAAAAGATGGGGGGTGTAGAAGAGCTGGAAATAACGAGGCGGTTTTGTATCACAAAAGCAGGGTCTTTAATGAACAACTCTTCTATCTTGTCTCATCTGGTGCAGAGCTTGGCAGAAGGCAAAGAGGAAGAATTCTGCCCAGCTCGCTGGTTAAATACAGGAACACATCCAAGACATGCAAAACACAAGCTGAAATCCCCCGTTATCTAAATCCCCATTAGTCCTGTTAACTCCTCCCTTCGTCTTGGGAGGTGATGGGAAAAACCTCTCCTCGCCTTAGGGGGTGAAGGTGTCAAGTCTGTTGCCATGGCGTCCTGTGATGTCATTGGTCTTCAGCAGTGAGATTGCTTTGTCCTTTCAGAGGTGTGAAATTCCTTTGCATATGTTGCCCCACACATTTCCACATGCTCTAACGTATGCAGGTATGGAATATATGAGTAATATATACCACAGGCCCCCCAAACAACTAGGAAAGGACACAGAAAGATTCACAGTCTAGGGTAATTACTAAGACATACTACGTGTTACAGCTGTTGTCACAGAAGAAACTTCCAAGCAGCCATGCTCCTAAGAGAGTTCAGTGAAAATATAACAGCATAGTATAATCATAAATCAGTCCTAAACTGTTGCGGCACAATTAGCAAAAAATTGCAGAGTGGTGTAATCAGTCCCTGTGCAGTCTGGGTTTCAATCTTCTCCCAAAGCTGCTGTAGGCTGGTTTAGGCGTCCTGCTGGGACCTTGTTGTGAGGAATCTGCAGTGTGGGAAGGAGAGAGATTATCTGTTCCCTGCCTGGGGGCTGAGACTTTTTCCTTGGGGGGTCTACCTCGCCGAGGTGCTCGCGCCAACTGTGCAGGTTCGTCTCTCAACAAGAAGGCAGGTTTGAGTCTGTCAATGCTGACCGTTTCATTTCTATCCCCATAATCAAGCACAAAGTGTTTGTCACCATTTTCCAGCACTCTGAACGGGCCATCGTATACTGGGCGTAACGTTGGTTTAAGGGCTTCATGCTTAACAAAAACAAACTCGGCGTTTTTTAAAGTTTGAGGAACAAAAACTCGTGGAAAGGAGTGATGAGCTGGACCGTGTAGAGAGTCCGGTCCGTTACTGCCTAAAAACCTTGGGACTGGGAGGTGCCCTGGTTCCGGGTTTTCTGGTAAAAATTCACCTGGTAGTCTGATAGGCTGAGCAAAGACTAATTCTGCAGGGGAAGCGTCTAAATCCTCTTTAGGTGCCGCACGCAACCCCAATAAAACCCAGGGAAGTTTATTTACCCAATTTGTGTCCGTTAATGAGGCTCTGAGGGCGGCCTTTAAGGACCTGTGAAAACGCTCGCATAACCCATTAGCCTGAGGGTGATAAGCGGTGGTACGGTGAATTGTTGCCCCTAAACTGTTGGACATGGCTGACCAGAGCTCTGAGACAAATTGAGGCCCCCTATCTGACGTGATGTCTGGTGGGACGCCGAAACGTGCCACCCAATTTGTTAGAAAAATGCGAGCGACTTCCTCCGCTGTAGTTGCCGCTAGAGGGACTGCCTCTGGCCAGCGCGTGGTGCGGTCTATCATTGTTAGCAGGTGTGTGAAACCCTGGGAGGAAGGCAGCGGCCCCACGAGGTCGACATGAATGTGGTCGAACCTTCTAGCAGGGATGGGAAAAGGCTCCAGAGGGGCTTTTGTGTGTCTGTGTACTTTGGCGCGCTGACAAGGAATGCAAGTTTTTGCCCATTCTTTTACGTTTTTGCGCAGGCCTGGCCACACAAACTTTTCGGCGACCATTTTGACCGAGGCGCGCACACCTGGGTGCGCGAGGGAGTGAATTGCGTCGAAAATATGGCGGCGCCAAGCAGCTGGTACTAACGGGCGAGATCGGCCGGTTGAAACATCGCATATTAGGGGGGGCACGCCGTCGCGCAACCCTTTTTTCTCCAGCCTTAACCCTGTTGGTCCAGACAGGAGCGCGCGCACGTCCACATCACTACCTTGTTCTTCCGCCATGGCTGCATAATCTATCCCTTCATGGATAGGTGCTGCATATGTGTTTGCGTTAGAGAAAAGCTCAGCTGCTGAGGCAGTGTAATCTGTCTCCTCGTGCTCTGGCGGTGCCACAGCGCGAGAGAGACAGTCCGCTACTACGTTAAGTTTGCCCGCTACATGTCGAATGTCTGTGGTGAACTCTGAAATCGCAGCTAGCTGTCTTTGTTGTCTGCCCGACCAAGGTTCTGAAATTTTAGCCATAGCAAAAGTGAGCGGTTTATGGTCCACAAAAGCCGTGAAACTCCGCCCTTCTAACCAAAACTGGAAGTGGCGGATGGACAAATGGAGCGCCAGCAGCTCCCTGTCAAAAGTGCTGTATTTGCGTTCCGTCGGGTTTAACGATTTGCTAAAGAATGCTAAAGGTTGCCAGACCCCCTTGACAAGTTGTTCTACAACTGCCCCTATGGCCAAGTCTGAAGCATCTGTGGTTAGAGCAATGCGGGCCGAGGGATCTGGGTGGACTAACATTGTGGCGTTAACTAGGGCGTTTTTAACTTCCGCGAAAGCGCGTTCGCGTTCCGGGGTCCATTCGACCGCGTTGGAAGCTTTCTTTTTTTTGAGCGCGTCATACAGGGGCTGCATGAGCTGAGCTGCATGAGGGAGGAAACGGTTGTAAAAATTAACCATCCCCAAAAATTCCTGTAGCGATTTGACCGTTTGGGGCCGTGTAAAACCTTCTATCGCATGAATTTTGTCTGGAAGCGGAACTGCCCCTTTTGGGGAGACTCTATGTCCCAAAAAATCAATTTGCGATACGCCGAATTTGCATTTGGCTGGATTAATTATTAATCCGTGCTCTTCTAGCCTCTGAAAAACGGTAGTGAGATGCTGCTCGTGCTCTTCCTCAGATGAGCTGGCTACCAGCATGTCATCGAGGTAGACGAAAACAAAGGGGAGGTCGCGTAAGACTGCGTCCATCATACGTTGGAAAGTCTGAGCAGCGCCTTTGAGGCCGAAAGGCATTCGCAGGAATTCAAAAAGGCCGAAAGGGGTTATAACCGCTGTTTTAGGAATGTCTTCAGCTCGGACTGGGACTTGGTGATAACCGCGGACTAAGTCTATTTTTGAAAAAATGCGCGCACCTGCTAAATGTAGTGAAAAATCCTGTATGTGAGGGATGGGGTAGCGGTCATGCGCTGTAGCATTGTTTAATCTGCGGTAATCTCCACACGGTCTCCAAGAACCGTCGGATTTCAGAACCATGTGAAGCGGCGAAGCCCAAGGGCTCTTCGAGCGTCTCACAATGCCCAATTTTTCGAGAGCCGCAAACTCGTCCCTTGCTATGTTGAGCTTGGCCGCGTCTAAGCGGCCAGCTTTGGCAAAAACGGGAGGTCCCGTTGTTGGAATGAAGTGTTTAACCCCGTGTTTGGCTACAGTGGCTGAAAATTTGGGGGTTGTGAGTGCTGGAAATTGGGTGAGGAGTTGCTCAAACTTACCTCCTGCCGTGGTGACGTTGGCCTGCACAGGTGGTGGAGAGACTCGAGCTGAGCATGGAATAGAAGCAAAAGATAGTGCATTAACCAGGCGCCTATTTGCTAGATCAACTAATAACCCATGTGCACATAGAAAATCAGCGCCTAACAAGTTAAAACTCACCGCCGCTACAACAAATGTCCATCTGTAGCTGCGGCCGTGAATGAGGAGGTGCAGGCTCTTTTCCCCGAACGTGTCAATGTCAGAACCGTTGGCTGCCACTGCTCCATTGCCCCGGGTGCCCATGGCTCGATCTGCGTGGGAGGGCATGATGAAACTCAGCTGAGCTCCCGTGTCGATGAGGAACTGCTTGCCTGTGTGTCCATCCGTCACGTATAACAGCTTGTTTTTCTCGCCGAGAACCGCTGCCGTTAACGGCCCTCGGCTTTGGCGTTTCCCGACATCGTACTTGCAGGAAGGAACACATTTTCGGGCTTTCTCGGCGAAGCGGTGGTGATAATAACAGACGTCATTCTGTTTGTTGCGCTTGGGCCGTGCCGCTGTCACCGTGGGTTGAGTCTGCTCCGTGGGTTGTGGCTCTCCAAGGCTCGGGGCGTCAGTCTTGAGGTCTGCGGATGCCGCTGTGGGTGTCAGTTCTCTGCAGGCGTTGACGAGCCGATAAGCCTCGTTGGCCAGTGTGCGGAAGTCCTGATGATTGTTGCACTTCATACTGGCGAGTGTCCCTCTCGTGTGTGGTGGTAGCGTGCTGAGGAAAATAAATTGGAAGAGGAAATTATCATTATCCTCCTCCTTGAGCTGCAGCAAGTCCTCCATGAGGGTCTTTGGATTGCCCCCTCTGTGGCCGTAGACCACCAGGATCTTTTCGGCTCTTTCCTCCGCTGATGGGACATAATTCGCCACGATGGTCGCCTTGAGTGTCTCATACTTGTCCCGGGCCGGTGGTCGCTGGATCAAGCTCCGCACACACCTCGAAGTGGCGGAGTCGAGTTTGGAGACAATATGGTAGAATTTAGTATCGTCTGCCGTGATGCCTGCCAGTATGAACTGGGCTTCAGCTTGATGAAACCAAAAGGCCGGGTCTTCTCGCCAGAAATCTGGCAGTTTGACAGCGACGGCGTTCGCACACATCATCACTGTTGTGCCCGCCGGGTGAGAGTGCGTTGCCTTGGCTCTCACGGCGGTGCTGGAGCTCGGTTGAGCTCTCTCGGTGCCCTCTGTCGGGGGAAACAGCTGTCCGCTTGTTCCCTCGTCTGCGTTGTCGGTGGCGTATGCCAGATTCACCACGGATGAGTCGCTTGAAGAACGCCTCAGGTCCATACTCGCGTCAAGGTCACCAGTGTAGAAGAGCTGGAAATAACGAGGCGGTTTTGTATCACAAAAGCAGGGTCTTTAATGAACAACTCTTCTATCTTGTCTCATCTGGTGCAGAGCTTGGCAGAAGGCAAAGAGGAAGAATTCTGCCCAGCTCGCTGGTTAAATACAGGAACACATCCAAGACATGCAAAACACAAGCTGAAATCCCCCGTTATCTAAATCCCCATTAGTCCTGTTAACTCCTCCCTTCGTCTTAGGAGGTGATGGGAAAAACCTCTCCTCGCCTTAGGGGGTGAAGGTGTCAAGTCTGTTGCCATGGCGTCCTGTGATGTCATTGGTCTTCACACGGCGGTGAGATTCCTTTGTCCTTTCAGAGGTGTGAAGTTCCTTTGCATATGTTGCCCCACACATTTCCACATGCTCTAACGTATGCAGGTATGGAATATATGAGTAATATACAGTATACCACAGGGGTGTCCTAATTTATTCCTCATTATTTGTTTAGAATTACATTTTACAGAATATATGAAAAAGTCTTTAACTCATTTTTAAGATAAGATAAGATAAGATAAGCCTTTATTAGTCCCACAACGGGGAAATTCCAGGATTGCAACAGCACAGGGATAGCAACACTCAGAGCAACAATCAGAAGGCAAGAAAAAACAAGCAAGCAAGAGCAGCTAATATACATATGTACATATTACTATAAAATATATATATATACACACACACACACAGACACACAGTGCAGAGCATTGTAGCTGGATGGAATAAATATATGAATATATGAACACACAGTGCAGAGCATTGTAGCTAGATGGAATAAATATGTAAATATATAAACACCCACAGTATGGAGCATTGCAGCTAGGTGGAATAAATATGCAAGTATATAAACACACACAGTGCGGAGCAATGTAGCTAGATGGAATAATATGTAGATATATAAAAACACAGTGCGGAGCATTGTAGCTAGATGGAATAAATATATAGATATATAAATATAAACACACCCAGTGCAGAGCATTGTAGCTAGATGGAATAAATATGTAAATATATAAACACACACAGTGCAGAGCATTGTTGCTAGGTGGGATGAAACAGTTGTAATTGTTTAGTTGTATTACATGAATCTCCCAGTATTTTTAACATTGATATTAAATATCCATATGTCCAAATATGTAAAAAAAACAAAAAACAAAAAACACGCTTATACAGGGTGCCCTAATTTTTTCACATGACTATATCAAACCACTGATGATTGGCTGGGTTCATTAAGGGCAAGTTTTTAAACCTTTTTATTTTATTTCATTATTTTCTTCTTGAAAACATTCCTCATACCTTATTGAAAGAGTAAAACAAAATTGCAAAAAGCATCAAGAGATTGTGCCATCTTAGTTTTTGTTGTGCAGACATAGAATAGCCAACTGGTGCAAAGACCTCTCTGTTATGGACAATTTGCCTCTCAATTTCCAGTCTCTACATTCTACAATGGCTGTCAATGAGAAAATGGTCTGATGACAAGTTGGATCATTTTAAGCTAATGCTAGCTTTTGTTTTGCTAATAGTCAATGGTAAATTAGTCTTTGTCGGCGTGTTGTCATGGTGATTAGCAGTCCTGGTATACAATGTGAAGACAACAGCAGCTATCAGATTGTTTCTGTGTCTTTGCTATTCCAAATACCACCACATGGGCTCTAGTGGACCTGTGAAACCCACTGAAACATATCTGACTCCCAGCTGTTACCCGACTTGTTTTAATGTTCCCTTGTGTGTGCAGCATTGCTGCCAGTGCATTGGTATTAGGAGTGAATCAAAGTTTAATAAGACAATAATTAACATACTAGCAACTGAAAGGTAAATAGGCTAATAACAATAACACTACCAGCAACAACCAAGAGATGCATGCACAAGATAATATTAAAAAACAAGTCAGGTCACAACTGAGAGTCAGACATACATTTCAGTGAATAAGCGACAACAACAGGATAGCTGTGCTATGCTAACAGGGCTAATAAAAAATAGCACTGCATGATTACAACCAGACCGGCAATGACGAAGAAGCTCATTCCGACCTGATGAAATCACCCAGGGTTGCTCAGATCTCCTGATCGCTGACCTTAAGCAGAGCATGGACACAGACCCATCTAGGATGTGCTGAAAGTCAAGGTCAGTGGCCTAGGAGGAGTAATATTTTTGGGGAAATCATAAATGCCCAGATCTTCTGACCTTTGACAATGATCTTGACCTCAACCTGGATGCAGACCTACCTGAGGGTCACTGTGAGTGAGTTTCGTGAGAATTGAGGTAATAGAGAGCCTAACTCACGCCCCCTCTACTTCCACATACTGTATAAGACCTTAAATTGGAAAAAATCTCCATTGAAATCTATGGCAAGAGCGAGATTATCATTTGATGTCAATCTAATTTTGCCACAAGTTACACATACGATGTTTTGTCAATTTAAAAGATAATTTTCCACGTAATTAAAGTTGTCGGCTTCTGTAAAATAACAGTAATATTTAGTTTTTGTGAAAACACCACTTGGTGGACAACATCTCCCATCATCCCACATCACCAAACACGATCATGGCGGCTTCCCTCTCAAAACTCACCTCCTGTTTTCTGACCAATGAAAGAAGAATCCAAAGAGGAGAAAAACAACAGAAATGCATTGTTTTGTATTTTGAGAGCTGCAGCTGATCCAGAGGACTGTTCATTACCCCTCCCCCCCCCCCGGGCACGCTTTGAACACGTGACATAAGGTACGTGCCTCTGTGTTTGTAGTTTAATTTACATAAAATTATGTAAATTCTCTCCCGAGCTTTGACCTTGAGCATAACTTGGATACAGACTCACCTGAGGATCACTGTGAGTGAGATTGGTGAGCCTCAGGGCAAATGCCTAGGAGGCGTAGCGACTCCTATGAAATGTGGACAGACGGATGCCACATCATCGCATTAGCTCCTTTCAGCTTTGTCAGAATACGCTAAAAATGATCAAAATGTGAAACATGATCTTTATAAACAAAAAGCAATCTGAATACACCATTTCCAAAATATATAATAATAAGTGAAAGTGATAAAATTGATTTACTGATGAGAAAGCACTAAGTAATGGGCAAATATGGGGTAGCAGTGGCTCAGGAGATAGAGCGGGTTGTCCAGTAACCGGAGGGGTGGCGCTGCCATTGTGTCCCTGTCACGTGCCCGCCATGCGCTCCACTATGCGCATGGGGAAGAGAAGGAAAAATGAGGATTTATACGCAGGAGTTTACCACACACACATTTATTGACAACCAGTTCAAAAATAAAGACTTACATAAATGAGACAGTTGTGCACAGAACGGCGCACACAAATAGCGTGCAGCAGGCAGACCACTGTGCACCGTGGCCACGAAAACAAACAATACAAAATGCTCGGGTAACCAAGAGTTCCTCAAGGACGCTCGACTGGCACGGGAGGAGAGCAGGGCAGCAGTGTCCGATCGTAGCAGTTGTGCTGCAAGGGAGAACGCTACAGACCAGCGTAGCAGCACAGCTGAAAACAGAAACGCAGGAAAGCTCCACTCACCGTGCAGGACCTGTCCGAGGCGTCCAAGTCAACCCGCGAGCACACGCACAGAAACTCCTTTGGGACGTGACGATCCGACGGTGAAGAACAACCGTCTGACTCGTACAATGAACCAGTGGCATCTGTACAGAAACGAGCTGCTCTTGTACAGACACTGCTGGCGTGGTAGATGTGGAACACCTGGGCGAGGATAATTGCCGGGAAGGAACAGCTGATGGAATTACTGAACAGGAGGAGGCGTGGTAGGACCGGCAGCCTGTCAGCAGCCTGGGAAAAAGATCAGAGGCTGACTAACAGCTGCCGGTCAGGCAGTGGCTAAGGATAAGCAAAACGCAAACACATACAAAACAGAGGAGCCAAAACCTACAGAGAGATCAGGACCGAGCCGGGGAAACCCAAGCCGGCTCGGCCCATAACAGTCCCTGGGCAAGACATTTACCACCTTGCCTCCAGCGTCCATGACACTGGTGTATGAATGTTTGGTGGTGGTCGGAGAGGCCGTTGGTGCAGACTGGCAGCCATGTGTCCACCAGTCTGCCCCAAGGCAGCTGTGGCTACAGAGGTAGCTTACCACTATCAGTGTCTGTGTGGAGTAAATGAGTAATTGACTCACTGTAAAGTGTTTTGAGATGTGACTTGACATGTCAAACCAGCAGCCGGTGGCTTATCACCAGACTGCAAACCAAGTCTACCTACGGGTACAAATAAGTAACAAAAAAAAAAAAACAAACAAAAAAAAAAAACGCCATATAAATCTAATCCATTATTATTATTATTAAATATAAAGGAACCAGAAGTGAACTGAAAGTGGAAGAATGTCACTCTACATTGTGCAAGAGGTCCATAGCCTCTTTTTAGCATTTTAGGTAGTCTCCCAATGTGCCAACTTGCATTATGCTATTTTTAATATTTCAGAAGTTATTAATCCGATTATTGTTCGAAACGTCTATTATTTCTCAAGATATAATGGTGGTCGCATGCCAACAGAACCTCTGTTTAGATAGCTAGCTAACAAATCTAGAAGAATGTAGCAAACATCATGCCAGGTTCACCACCACCTACGCACTATACATATATACAGAGCAGGGTTTAAACGTCTTTAGTCCCGTCTTTAAATGGCAGTACACTAGTGGGATTCTGTGTCTTTTGTCTGTGCCACATTTTTGACAACCACCTCCAAATTTGTGATAACTTTTCAGGAAAGGCCCTTTCCTGTTTTAATATGACAATGCTCTTCTGCACAAAGACATAGTTTTCCCTGTTTGTCTAGCCTGCATAGAGCCCTGACCTCAATCTCTCCCACAGAAAAGTTGTGGGATGAATCGAAATGCTGACTGTGAGCCAGGCACTTATCGCCCAACATCAGTGGGCAACCTCATTAATGTTCTCGTGGCTGAATGGACGCAAATCTCTGCCGCCAGTTTCCAAAGCCACGTGGAAAGTTTTCCCAGGGGAGTGGAGAGTGATATAACAGCACGGTAATCTCTGAGATTTTGGAATAAAATGTCTAATCACTGTAGATAGATGTGATGCCTGTGTCCCCCATACCTTTGACAAGCTAAAAATTGTTTGTTTTGGTGGAGTTGTATCTCCTGCTCTTTATTCTCCATCTAGTCAAACAAAGGGCTGTTTGTTCTTTTGTTTGAGATACTCGCCACGGGAACCCCCCCCCCCCCCCCCAGCATGACAGGGAAAGAGGGTAAAAGACAGACAGCAGGAGAGACACCAAAACTCAACAGTATAAACACAATTAAAAATAGAACAGAAATAAAGCTCTCAGTGGCACTCGAGCAGAGCACTGGTGACAGACACCGCTGAAATTTCAGCGGCCTGAGTGACACTCTTGGCAGTACGAAGCACATTAGATACAGATAGGTCTGGCTCAAGACGTGGCACTGTGGCGCTTCAAAACAGCGTGGCACCAACACTGTCACAGCATGATGGCGACAAGGTCACTGCTAAACTGATTCTCACAAGCTGACTCGGAGCTCACACTAAACCTGACCTGCACCGATTTCATCTGCTAGCCAATGCTAAAAAGTCCTGAGAGGGAACAAAAATCCAAAGAGCGGCTGAAAACAGATGGGGAGGAGGAGCAAGGACTCTGACATGAGGACAGAGGGAGTGTGAGATGTAAAGAGAAAGAAAGTAGGGATGATTAACACTGACAGAAAGTGAGAGCACTTAATCCCACCTCTCTCCATGTGCGCTCTTCGTGTGTCACCCTGAGACAAAAGTTAATAGGGCAGCTTTCCACCTCTGCTCCTTCAGCAGCTCGCCACCGAGAGCTGCTTCACTGCAGAGCCTCCAGCAACACTGCCGGCAATTTGTGTTTTTGCCAACGCAAGGGTTTTTTTTAACCCACACTTTTTTTCCCCCACTCTGCTAAATCAACATTTCTGAAGAAAATGCAGCATAAACCTGCGACCTGATTAATTCAAGATACCCTATCATGTGTATCTGCCATTCATTAACATATACAGCTTGAGATTACAACAAAGTGTTTATGAAGACATGCCATATATCTAACACTTATGTGGAACTGGGGCAGATGTCACCAAAAATCTGATTTGCTGCTTTAGAGAGCAAAACAGGAAGTGGGAAGAAGACACTGTAATTAGTTGCTATCAGTTAATTAGTTTTTAGTAACTTTCAGATTTGCCGTTATACCGATGCAAGTTCAAGGTAGAGGCAGCTGTAAATAATGAAAGACATTTCTGTTAATGTACAACGTAGGCATCAGGTTCAGGTTCAGGTTACTTTATTTGTACCCGTAGGTAGATTTGTTTTGCAGTCTGGTGACATCCATATTTACAAGCCACAAATTACATTCAACATAGACACAAACACAGGTACACATGAAATTGACTATGAACATGATAAAAATACTCAAGGCTCCATCAATCAGGGTATAAAAAGACAAAGAGATGAGAGAAAAACCAGAGGTAAGAGAGAAGAGTCATATTAAAAGTTAAAAACTAATCAAAGAGGTTAAAAACTCAAAGGTCTAAAACTCAATAAAATATTTAGAACCCAAGTAACATCCTACAAAAATAAGTAAACATAAAATGGAGTTAATAAATAGGTACCTAAATTCTGTGCAATATATTGTTACAGCTTGTTCAACTCTTTGACAGCAGCAGGGGCAAAGCTGTTTTTGTAGCACTGGGTTTTACTTTTTGGGACAGCAAACCTCCGTCTTGAGGGAAGAAGCTGAAAGTTGCAGTGCAAAGGGTGGGAGTCATCATTTAAAATGGAGGTAGCAATCCTCTGTACTTGTCTGGTGTACAGGGATGTCAGGCTCAGCTGTGACTCACCAAGCAAACGACTGGACCATCTAACTACCTGATCCAAGGATTTCCTCTGTTTCAGTTTTATCTGACCAAACCATGACACTAAAGAAAAGGATAAAACAGATTCAATAAAAGCCCGATAAAACATTGTCATTATGGTTCGGTCAATTTGGAAGCGTGCAAGTTTTCTCAAGCAATGCAAATGTTGCTGACCCCTTTTGCACACCCTTTCACAGTTCTCCTCAAACTTTAAATTACTATCAATAATCGTCCCAAGATATTTGTAGGATTGTACACATTCGGTGGTCTGGCCTTTTAGTACGGTGACTTTGTGCCTGGGAGTTTTCCTCCTAAAGTCAATAATCATGTCTTTAGTTTTTGTCGTATTCAGCTGTAGGTAGGAATCCTCACACCAGTGAACAAAATCATCAACTACTGGGCCGTGGCCACTCTCACCATCCTGGAGGAGACTGACAATAACTGAATCATCAGCATACTTTATGATATGTCTGTTGTCATGTCTGCTCCGACACATGTTTGTGTACAGGATGAAGAGTAGTGGTGACAACACACACCCCTGAGGAGAGCCAGTAGAAGAGCACTTTAGGTCAGACAATGTACCATTGACCCTTACTCTCTGCGTCCTGTTGGTTAAGAAATCCAGAATCCAACCCACCAGATTATTGCTCAAATCAAATTGTTGCAGGAGCCTTTCAGCTAATATATGAGGTTGGATTGTATTAAAGGCGGAGGAAAAGTCCACAAATAAAAGCCTGGCGTGTGTCCCATTAAAATCCAGATGTTTAAAAAGCATGTTAAACAGAATGACAGTGGCATCCTCCACTCCTCAGGAATGGGCATAATCTTAGTATGTGCAATTACTGAGGTATTTAGAAAAGATGATGGTACAGATTTTTAGTATCATGACTTCATCTAAGTAATGTCACACAGAAAACTGCAATCCAAGAAAGATCGCTTCTGATCTACAGTAAAGTGAACTGTAAAAGAAAATTGTGAAAAAGTTATTTAAAAGTATGTATGCAACATCTAAACTGGGAGAGCTCAGTCACGTCAGCCAACCACAAGGTGCTTAGTGTCACGCCGCGCCGCTCATCAGCGGCGCCACCTGCTCGCACACCTGCACATCATCAACGGTGAGGGATATAAGCCGCCTCGCCCTGAGCATCGGCCTGAAGCCGTCAGACTTCTTCATGGTTCGCTGTGAGTTTCCTTCACCCTCAGCGTGCTACCCGGGTAAGAAGATCTTACCTTCCTTCTCTTCCCAGTCTGCTCCCCTGTGCACAGGTGGATTCCTCGGCGGCGGACAACGCCTCTCCATCGCCTGCTCCTCGCTGCTGCACCGGGCCTTGCAGGTGGCTGTCTACCGGGTCTTGTCCCTTGTGGTGCCAGTCATCTGTCCTCCCCAAGTAAGCTCCTCTCTCGCTCATTCATCTCCTGTGTTGGTGTGTGCCCGTCACCCTTCTCCTTGTGTTTTTTCCCATAGGGTTGTCCGGCTGTACGGCCTCCTGCCTCTGTGCCCGAAGCAGACGCCGCCACCAATACATTTACATCCCGCAGACACACACTCATACACGCCTGCTGTTAATAAACTGTTTGAACTACTCTGAGCCTGTGTGTGTGCGTCTCCTGAGTCGTGCGTTATGTCAGTACGGCTTCAGCAGAGCGGCTCGGCAGACGGCGGGCTCGCACACCGGCTTACCACCCTCGAGGCTCGGGTGGATCAGATAGCCTATCAGCAGCAGGTAATCCTCAATCAATTAGTGAATATTACTAACCGATTGGACCGCCTGGACCCCCAACAGCCGTTCCCCCCGGCTCGTCAGGGTGGCGCGGCTCCTGCCGCTCCAGTGGCCGTCCAGCAGGCTCCTGCGGCACCGACTCGGCTCACTCCCATTCCGACCCCCGCCCGCTTTAGCGGAAAGCTCGGCGGAACGCGGGGGTTTATTATGCAATGTGAGTCCGTGTTCCATCGTGTGCCCGGAGACTTTCCCTCTGATCACAGCCGAATTGGTTATATCGGGAATCTCCTGGAGGGGCGAGCATTAACTTGGACCTACGCCGTAATGGCGAGGCCCAGTTATGCCACCCTCACTTATGACCAGTTCGTGAGACGCTTTCTGGAGGTCTTTGACCATTCGCGTACCGAGACGGTCCAGGTCGACCGGCTTCTCGCTCTCCAGCAGGGAAGCCGGTTGGCAACGGACTACACGGTCGACTTCCGGGTAGCAGCGGAGGAATTAGGCTGGGAGGAACGCTCCCTCTGTGGCCTTTTCCTCCGCAGTCTAAATGATGATCTGAGGGATGAACTGGCTGGGCGGGATCTCCCTGAGACGCTAGCGGAGCTAACATCCCTTGCCATCAGCTTGGACAACAGGCTGCGCGAACGCTCCTCAGGGCGGAAGTCGTCTTCTTCTCGCCCTCGTGGAGCCTCGCCGCGCCTGCCCCAAGCTCGCCCCCGGCGACGCCGCCACCGTCGCGCCCCGAGGAGTCGGAGCCGATGGTGACGGGCTGGACAAAGCTCTCTCCGGCGGAGAGGCAACGCCGCCGTGAGTTTAATCTCTGTATGTATTGCGGAGATAGTAAACACACGGTAGAGCTTTGTCCACAGAAGCCAAACGGCGGGGTCCGCGAGTCACTGTAGGGGGCCTCGCGGACGTCAATCGGTTAAATCCCCTCACTCAATTGAAGCTGCCCAACCGTTTCTGCCACAACCCCACTGGGCATCTCACCCACGCACTGGTGGATTTGGGCGCAGAAGGCAGCTTTATTTCACAAAGCCTGGCAACCCAATTGGGCATCCGCTGCCAGGCACTGAGAAACCCAATCTCCCTGGTCAACCTCTTTTGTGCCTCCCTTGGGAGAGTGACGCACCAAACTATTCCTGTCCCGGTAATTATCTCAGGAAACCACCGGGAGGAAATGACCTTTTACGTCCTGCCCAACTCTGTGTCGCCCGTCATCCTGGGGTATCCCTGGCTACACCTCCACAACCCTGCTCTGGATTGGAAGTCCACCGGGGTGTCGGCATGGAGCACGTTCTGCATGGGCACCTGCCTACAGTCCGCTGCCTGCTCTCCGTCCGTTTCACCCCCACCTACGGACGCAGCGCCCCCGGACCTGTCCCTGGTGCCACTGGAATTTCACGACCTGGGTATGGTATTCAGCAAATCTAAGGCGATGTCTCTTCCTCCTCATCGGCCCTACGACTGCGCGATCAATCTCCGCCAGGGGGCACCCTTACCTTCTGGAAGGCTCTACAGTCTATCGGCGCCGGAGAAGGAGACAATGAACACCTACCTCAAGGAGTCACTGAGTGCTGGGATAATCCGCCCATCGTCATCACCCGTGGGGGCAGGATTCTTCTTCGTTGGTAAAAAGGACGGATCCCTCCGTCCTTGCATCGACTACCGTGCCCTAAATGACATAACGGAGAAGGATCGTTACACCCTGCCCCTCATGGACACCGCTTTCCACTCCCTCCAGGGGGCGACTTGGTTCACCAAGCTGGATCTACGCAGCGCATACCACCTCGTCCGGATCCGGGAGGGAGATGAGTGGAAAACAGCCTTCCGTACCCCGAACGGCCACTTCGAATACCTGGTGATGCCGTTCGGGTTGACCAACGCTCCAGCCGTCTTTCAGCGCCTCATCAATGACGTCCTCCGGGATTTCATTGGCCTTTTTGTGTTCGTCTACCTGGATGACATACCCATCTTCTCCAAGTCCAGAGACGAGCACCAGGTCCACGTGAGGCGGGTTCTCCAAAGGCTGCTGGAGAACCGGTTATACGTGAAGGCTGAGAAATGTGAGTTTTATGCAAGAACAACATCCTTCCTTGGGTTCATCATCTCACACGATCGGGTGCTTCCGGACCCAGAGAAGGTGAAAGCGGTGGTGGAGTGGCCGACACCTGCGTCCCGGAAACAGGTGCAACAGTTCGTTGGATTTGCGAACTTCTACCGCCGCTTCGTCCCAAACTTTGGCACCATCGTCGGCCCGCTGACCCGCCTCACGTCCCCTAAGGTTCCGTTCCGGTGGACCGAAGAGGCCGCAGCTGCTTTCCAGGCGCTGAAGGCGGAGTTCTCCTCCTCCCGGGTCCTTAGCCAAGTCAACCCCGCGCTGCAGTGCATCGTGGAAGTGGACGCTTCGGACACAGGAGTGGGAGCGGTGCTATCCCAGCGGTCGCCAGAAGATGGGGTCAAACGGCCCTGCGCCTTCTTCTCTCGGCGCTTGTCCCCGGCGGAGCGGAATTACGACGTGGGGGACAGAGAGCTCCTCGCCATCAAGCTCGCCCTACAGGAGTGGCGTCACTGGCTAGAGGGGGCGGACCTGCCGTTCGTGGTCCTGACGGACCACAAGAACTTGGAGTACCTGAGATCTGCCAAGCGCCTAAACGCCCGCCAGGCGCGCTGGTCCTTGTTCTTCGCCAGGCTCCAATTTACCATCACCTTCAGGCCTGGCTCCAAGAACGGCCTGCCCGACGCCCTCTCTAGGCAATTCGCCCCTGAGGAGTCGGAGGATACGGTTCACACCATCCTACCCAGGTCGTGCGTCGTGGGAGCTGTCACCTGGGACATCGAGAGCAAGATCCGGAAGGCGCAGGAAGTGGAACCTGACCCTGGCGGCGGACCGGAGGGGAGGCTGTTCGTGCCATCCACGGTTCGGGGGGAGGTTATCCACTGGTTGCACACGTCCAAGCTCACCTGTCACCCTGGCTCCTCCCGGATGATTGACCTCCTCCAGCGGTCCTTTTGGTGGCCGGGCCTGCGGAGGGACGCTGCCCGCTACGCCCGGGCCTGTCCAGTTTGTGCCACCAATAAATCGGGAAATGCCCCTCCAGCGGGTTTGCTCCAGCCTCTGCCCGTCCCAGGCAGGCCCTGGTCGCATATCGCCCTGGACTTCGTCACCGGACTCCCTGTCTCGAACACCTACGACACCATCCTGACCATCGTGGACCGCTTCTCCAAGGCGGTGCACTTCGTCCCCCTTCAAGGTCTCCCAACTGCCCTGGAGACGGCGGACCTCCTCATCCAACACGTGGTCAGGCTGCATGGGATTCCGGTGGACGTGGTCTCGGACCGAGGGCCCCAATTTTCCTCAGAGGTTTGGAGGTCATTCTGCAACGCCTTAGGAGCCAAGGTAAGCCTCTCCTCCGGCCATCACCCCCAATCCAACGGGCAGTGTGAGCCGACCAACCAGGAGCTGGAGGCTGCGCTCCGCTGTGTAACGGCATCCAAACCCACGTCCTGGAGTAACCACCTTGCCTGGGTTGAATACGCCCATAACACCGCTCGCTCTTCTGCTACAGGGATGTCCCCCTTCAAGGCGTCCCTGGGTTACGACCCCCCGCTGTTCTCGGCGCAGGAGAGTGAGGTAACTGTCCCCTCAGTACGGGCCCATCTCAGGCAGTTCCGCTCCATCTGGGCGTCAGCGCGCAATGCGCTTTTACGCACGGCGGAGCGCAACAGAACCGTGGTGGACCGGCACAGAAGACCTGCCGCGGCGTACAGAGTTGGGCAACAAGTCTACGTGTCGACCCAGGACGTGACTTTAAAGGGCGAGAGGAGGAAGCTGGCACAGCGCTTCATGGGTCCATACCCCATCACCAGGCTCGTCAACCCGGTGGCTGTGCGTGTAGCTATTCCCCCCTCCCTCCGCATCCATCCCACCTTCCACGTGTCCAAGGTGAAGCTGGCAGTCTCCGACCCCCTTTGCCCTCCTCCTGCTGCGCAACCCACGCCCCGGATGGTTGGTGGCCATCCGGCCTGGGCCGTCTCCTCCATCCTGGACTCCCGGCGCCGGGGTCGTGGGTTGCAGTACTTGGTGGACTGGGAGGGCTATGGGCCTGAACATTGGCAGTGGGTACCCCCGTCGTTTGTGTTGGACCCATCACTCATCGCTGACTTCCACCGTGCGCACTCAGAGAAGCCATCGCCAGGAGGCGCTGCTAGAGGGGGGAGTACTGTCACGCCGCGCCGCTCATCAGCGGCGCCACCTGCTCGCACACCTGCACATCATCAGCGGCGAGGGATATAAGCCGCCTCGCCCTGAGCATCGGCCTGAAGCCGTCAGACTTCTTCATGGTTCGCTGTGAGTTTCCTTCACCCTCAGCGTGCTACCCGGGTAAGAAGATCTTACCTTCCTTCTCTTCCCAGTCTGCTCCCCTGTGCACAGGTGGATTCCTCGGCGGCGGACAACGCCTCTCCATCGACTGCTCCTCACTACTGCACCGGGCCTTGCAGGTGGCTGTCTACCGGGTCTCGTCCCTTGTGGTGCCAGTCATCTGTCCTCCCCAAGTAAGCTCCTCTCTCGCTCATTCATTCATGCCCGTCACCCTTCTCCTTGTGTTTTTTCCCATAGGGTTGTCCGGCTGTACGGCCTCCTGCCTCTGTGCCCGAAGCAGACGCCGCCACCAATACATTTACATCCCGCAGACACACACTCATACACGCCTGCTGTTAATAAACTGTTTGAACTACTCTGAGCCTGTGTGTGTGCGTCTCCTGAGCCGTGCGTTATGTCACTTAGTTGTTGGTGGCTACAGTGCCCAGCAAACATAAATTAATTCATAGCTTTACAATATCATAAATTATCATATTTTGCATGACAGCATAAGAGATGTTTCTTTACACTAATTATATTTAAGTATTTCCGGAATATTTTAAAGTAGAAAATATTGCATAAACTATGAATTTAAGGGTAATCCAATTATAGCCTAGTATGAATGAAGAACAGATTAAAGACTAAAGAACAGAGAGGATGCGTGGTACTGTGTGAGGAAGTCAGCAGTGGCAGAAAAGTATGTGAGGGTGGTGCAGGACCTGTGTGAGGACAGTGAGACGGTGGTGAGGTGCGCTGTAGGAGTGACAGGTGGATTCAAGGTGGGGGTGGGGTTACATCAGGGATCGGCTCTGGACCCCTTCTTGTTTGCCATGGTGATGGACAGGCTGCAGACGAGGTCAGGCAGGAGTCTCCATGGGTTATGATGACATTGTGATCTGTAAAGAAAGTAGGGAGCAGGTGGAAGAAAACCTGGAGAGGTGGAGATATGCACTGGAGAGAAGAGGAATGAAAGTCTGTAGAAGCAAGACAGAATACATGTGTGTGAATGAGAGGTAGGTAGGTGTAACAGATGCAAGGAGTAGTGGTGTGAAGGTAGATAAATTTAAATATCAGAGGTCAACCATCTAAAGTAATGGAAAATGCAAAAGAGATGTCAAGAAGAGTGCAAGCAGTCTGGAGTGGGTGGAGATGAGTGTCAGGGATGATTTGTGACAGAAGGACAGCAACTAGAGTGAAAGGGAAAGTTTCCAAGACAGTAGTGAGACCTGCTGTGATGTATGGTTTGGAGACTGTGGCACTGACGAAAAGACAGGAGGCGGTGCTGGAGGTGGCAGAATTAAAGATGCTAAGATTCTCATTGGGAGTGACTAGGAGGGACAGGATTAGAAATGAGTATATTAGAGGGACAGCTCAGGTTGAGCGGTCTGGAAACAAAGAGAGGCAAGGCTGAGATGATTTGGGCATCTGCAGAGGAGGGATGGTGGATATACTGGACAAAGGATGTTGAAGATGGAGCTGCCAGGCAGGAGGAAAAGAGGACGACCACAAAGAAGATTCATAGATGCAGAAGAAGAACAGACTCTTCCCAAATCTCTCTGTTGTGACATATTGTGGCCAACCTAATGGAATAATAAACTAGGATGAACATCTGCTTGATTATCAGTATAGGCATCGTTATTTTCTCTTTTATGCCATAAGATCAAACAAATGAAATTCACAATACCACTGCACTTTCCCGGTGATTAATTTGTTGTCGCAATCACACGACACAAAATTAATAACTTAGAGAAAAACATACTTCAGGCTTGTTTCAGCCCTTTAATTTTCCGTCTTTTATTGTGTCAGTCCCTCATTAACCTTCCTCCCTTGTTAATTAACATGAGAGACCGCAGCGGAGTCTTAACCAGATGTGCGCAAGGCTGGCTGGTAGCACTCTCAGCTCATTTTTCTGCAGCTGGCAATGTATAAGCTCGCACCACAGGCACGCATGTTTACTATGGATGGGGTGCACGCATGTTGTACAAATTACACAAAAAAATCACTTGAAGCAAGGTGGAAATATTTTTCTAATATCAGCATGCTCGCTTCCCATAAGGTGGAAAGGAAGGAACTCGCCTACGAAAAGACGTGACTTACAACCACTTTGCTAGACCGTTTGTTTCTACTGAACTGGTGATTAATGACTGTGCTGCTTGAATTATATCAGTGTAAAGGTGTTATAAAATATTTCAAATCAGACTGCTTCTAATTTTGGTATAAAACATTTTATTTTTGCAACCTGCTGAGAGGGTTTGGGTGAGCGTATGCAACAGGTGACGGTTAAGTCAGTTCCTATAAACAGTCCGGTAATTGGCCCAGATTTGGAGAAAAGCTCAAGGTACCCAGGAGGAAAATGTGTCAACCCGACGGCCACACTAAAGAAAAGATGAAGAACAATCTGCTAATAATCTGAGGGAGCTTTGAGTCTTCTGACGCCGTAACTGTTGTGATTCCCATTTCTGTGATGTTCCAAACGTAAGAAATCTGAACCACAAGGGGCTTGGACTGAACGCTGCAGCTCGCTGGCTTTTTAGAAGGCTGAATATTAAGCCAAAACTCGTTATTTCTTTTTTTTTTTTTTTTTCCCGTTGTAGAGACCCGTGGGAGCTCAGGGTGTTTACATACCAGCTATATCAGTTTTTGCTGTTTTTGTGCAACATCTTCCTTTACTTCTGCAATTCCGCATAGCTGATATACTCTGGATGAACAGAGTATATCAGTTTAATTGCTATCTTAAACTTTCTTTTAGAATGTGTATTTTAGCACCAAATCCACAGTGCTTGTTTTCCAAAATCCAAACTGTTATTTGTCTCCATGTGCTGAAAACACGGCCCGCACAAATTCAACCCAACATTATTAACCAGAGACCCACTGTGGGGAAACCCCTGTGGGCTTTGAAACGGAGACAAGAAGGAGGGGAATAATGAGTTAATGCAATGAAGCCTTGTGGGTGAGCACAGGCGTAATCAACCACACACATAAAGAACGAGAGGCTACGCTCGCCCCGTATCCATACATCTCCCACACACACACACACAGACGCCCACCCTCTTCCTGCATTCCTCTCCTGTCTGACACACTTCCAGTAAGCCCACCAGCACTTCAAAAACAGCCCACCGCCACCACCAGCCCTTCAGATGACAGCAGCTGGTAAAAACATGCTCAGCTCCCGTCACACGTTCACAGAGACTCAAACGCCACCTTCTCTTTGGGAAAACGGGCCACAGGTGCGGCCCAGTCCTTGGGCACGGCTAGTATGTGTGTCAACCCTCAAAGATCACCACTCTAACATCATGCTTGGCTGTGTCATCTCGGGCGGGTTTTCATGCTTTTTGGAGGTTTTGGTATTGTATTTTAAAGGGGTCAGTGACTGCAAAATTGTGGTTTTGTAGGTTTTGACCTTCTGAAATGTCTACTGGTCATGTGACTATCAAAAAACATCAAATGGCTCACTTCCCTTAAAAAAAAACCACCGCCTTTATGTTGTTTTTCTCTTGGTTTCGAAGCCGTTTTGAGATTTTCTTGTACGTCAAGAAATGGGAAAAGCCACAAAAAGGTAAACGTCACTAGTCTTGACACCCGCCCACTGCTCTATTATTAGCCAGCCTAAATGTCTGCCATATAGATGAGTGGGGAGCCAAAGGTGTTACCTTTTGAGCTAACAATGGTGCTAGGAAGTTTGCACCAAGTGTATTTTATTATTGTTATTTTCTTTATATTTCAGTCACCCTAATAGCCATCCCTGCATCCACCTGGTTCGGTTCACTAATACACAGTTGATAATATTTCTCACGTTATTCTGGCTTATTTTGTTATATTTTCGTGGAGTTGCTACAGTCAGCTGTTAGCTTTAGTGAGCTAGGCGGTCCGAGTCAATCCATGTACCTGAATATCATTCGCCTTGGTGGGGAGGAGGTGAGAGACAGTCTGCCTAGCATTAGCTTAACTGTCGATTCGGCCAGTTTTGATCACTGTTTTCTATAAATTCTATTCACCCCCACTGGAATCTTTGTTCATTTTACAACACTTGACCATAAACGTCATTCTTAGATGTTATTTTAGCTTATTTTCTAGTAGTATATATAACAGTGACCAATGGTGGCTAGCTGAAACTAGCAGTTTAGCGACTCATCCATTAATGTTTCTGTGCTTACTGTACTCCAGAGATGGGTCATATCCTATCAGTCACTGAAACCACACACCCCCTGCCCACCAGTGATGCATTATTTCATTCATTCTTTGACACAAATTTACGTTAGTTGGCTTTGAGCTAGGCAGCTAGCTGAAAGCCACTAGCTATGTCACTACTGCTAATGTTAGCAATAGTGACATAAGAGGGAGGGTGGAGTTGACTACAGGGTACATTCCGATCCACAGTGTACTTCAACTGTATTCCCTACTCCCTGCTCCATTCTCGGGGAATGTCAGATAAATTAAATGCCCTTCACAAAATTTCTCCATTTGAAACACCCTGTAACTGTCAGCCCTCTCCTCTGTGCATTACCACGGTAACCATGGACACGTACTGATACTATGGTGGATAATTTATATTTCTTAAAATATTAATACAAATATACTTATTACTACCAGCTGATATAAACAATAACCAACATCAGTCTAGCTTGTTAATAACGTTAGCAACAGTAGTTTGTTTACTTGTATTTGAGGTGCAATGGCTTATGGGTAATCTTCTTGTCAACTTCCGGTGATGTACACTTCTTCCCTGTTCAGTTCTCAGTTCCCTTTGAACTGAAGACCGTTGGCTCCCTTCAGTTTGGAATCTCACTTAATATGACAGAATAGCCTGTGCAGTCCACTTTGGAGTATACTACTGTACGATCGGAACGCACCTACGGTTAGGGATTTCTTAAAGTGACTGCCCAAAAGTGAAGTGCTCTGAGAAAGGCTGGAAAAATGGAAAACAAATTTACTGCAATAATTAAATCATTTGAACACAATATACATAAGACATGTACAAGCTGTTAAAATGTGGAAAAAAGTGCAGTCAATGACCCCTTTAAAGTCTCTTAACTCTAATTGTTTGGTATCTGTGCCTGTATAATGCACCCATGCGAATATGGAGGTGTCCTAATAAAGGTGGGGGTGTCCTAACTTATTCCTCACCATTTTAGAATTACATTTTACAGAAAATTTGAAAAAAGTCTTTTCTTCAGTTTTAGTTTTTTAGTTATATTACATGAATCTCGCAGTATTGTTCACATTGATATCAAATGTCCAAATATGTTAAAACACACACACAGGCTTACAGAGGGTGTACTAATTCCTTCACGTAACTGTAAATGGTGGCACCAACATAGGGTATATGTTAGGGTAGGCTGTGAGCTCAATGTAGGGCTAATAGAGAAGTAAAATTCAGGGTAAAGACATGCGTAAGAACAAGAAAAACAGCAATGGCAAACTACAAAATGTAATGTCCCAACGATTCTTCCGAGTTCATTAGCCCACCAGCAATGCTACATTTCCTGCATCATTTTAGTTTATTTCGAACACAAAAAATATAACAAAAAACAAGCAAATAGCAAATGCAATAAAGTTACAGTATACACTGTTCGAAAGGGAGAAGGAAGAAGTGAACACTTATTAATTCCATCTCCTCTTTTCCATCGATACACCCATGTGAATTTTATACAAATTACTACCTTTAAGACCCCAAGTAAACAATTTACTGTATTTTTTACAGATCAACATTAACACCTGTCCATTCTAACATACAATGAAGTCCATATATCAAAACCAGTCTCAAACGACACAGATACACACAGTGCTGTCCCACCCACCATTCCATAGTGTCCCATAATGTCCCAGAGTGAACATAATGAATCGTACATATAAATTCTACCCTTCTAACATATATCCTTTCAACAAATGGTGCTTATACCTCTTTTTAAATTGATTTCTGTTTGTACATAGTTTCAGTTCTGGCTCCAGACTGTTCCACAAATCCACCCCACAGACAGATATGCACATACTTTTCTTGGTTGTACGTATCTTGGGTTTTGTAAAGTTTAAGTCTCCTCTCAAATTATGATCATTTTCTCTTTTTTTAAATATTATTTGTATATTAGTTGGGAGTTGATTATTAATTGCCCTGTACATTACTTGTGCTGTCTTAAATTTAACTAAATCGATGAACTTTATGACATGTGACTTCAAGAACAACGAATTGGTATGGTCTCTATATCCTGCATTGTTTATTATCCTTATAGCTCTTTTTTGTGATGTGCATATTGCTTGTAGGTTGGTCTTGTAGGTGTTTCCCCAGACTTCTACACAGTAGTTAAGATAAGGTAGAAACAGTGAATTGTACAATAAGACCAATGATTTATAGTCCAAGATGTGTCTTGTCTTCCCCAGTATGCCTATACATTTTGCTAATTTGGCCCGGATGTGACTGATGTGAGGTTTCCAGCAGATTTTACTGTCTAGCGTCACCCCCAGAAACTTATTTTCCTGTACTGTTTGTATTCTGGTATCATCTATCGTTACCATTATTTCATGATTTATTTTATAATTTCCAAACACCATAATCTTTGTTTTTTTTTAGATTTAGAGATAATTTATTTTTGTTGAACCACTGCGTTAATTTTTCCATTTCAGTTGTGACCACCTCTAAAACCTGCTGCAAATTCTCACCAGTGCAAAGGATATTTGTGTCATCCGCAAACAAAATAAATTTCAGAATTTTTGATACTTGGCATATGTCATTTATATACAAGATAAAGAGTTTGGGTCCCAAAACTGACCCCTGGGGCACACCACAAGTGATGTCCATGCAGGGTGATTTGTGCTCTCCAATTTGTACAAATTGTTGTCTGTTACTTTAATAACTTTCCACCCAACTCAGTCCTACCCCTCTTATCCCATACCTTTCCAGTTTCCTTAGTAGTATTCTGTGGTCAATGGTGTCAAAAGCTTTCTTTAAGTCTATAAATACTCCTACAGCAACCTTTTTTTTGTCTATACAACTAGTAATTTCTTCTATAAGTTCGATCAGTGCCAGAGATGTAGATTTATCTGCTCTAAAACCATATTGGCTATCTGTAAGGAGGTTGTGTTTTTCAATGAAATCATCCAGTCTCTTAGTGAATATTTTTTCAAGTATTTTGGAGAATTGTGAGAGTAAAGAGACTGGCCTGTAATTTGTGAAGCGATGACTGTCTCCTGTTTTGTAAAGAGGTGTTACTTTTGCTATTTTCATTTTGTCTGGAAATGTACCAGTTTGAAATGACGGGTTACAGATGTGGGTGAGTGGCTTAACAATTCCCTAAATTACTTTTTTCACTATTGTCATGTCAATTTCATTCCAGTCCGTTGATTTTTTGTTCTTAAATTTACTCACAGTCTCGATAATTTCCTTTTCAGTAACTGCACCCAAAAAGATTGTGTTTGGGTTTCTATCCTCTATTTCACTCACAGACCCACTGTGGTTTGTTTCCGGAGTCACTATTGATTTTGCTAATTCAGGACCAGCGTTTACAAAAAATTTATTGAAACCACTGACCACATCTTCCATATTATTAATCAAACTGTCGTTTTCGATAAAATATTCTGGATAATTTGCATACTTAGGACGATTACTAATAATCCCCTTGAGTACTTGCCATATTCCTCTTATGTTAATTTTGTTATCCTCTAGTATTCTGTTGTAATATTCTTTCTTAGAGGTCCTCATTATAGTAGTAAGCTTATTTTTATATCTTTTATATTTGATCTCAGCTTCCACCATTCTGCATTTAATGAATTGTTTATATAATGTATTCTTCTTTTTACATGCATTTATTAACCCCTTGGTGATCCAAGGAATATTTTTTTTGTTGTCTGTCACTGTATTGTTTTATAGGACAGTATTTATTGTACAATGATTGAAATATTTGTAAAAATTTATCATATGCTCTATTTATGTCATTTTCATCATAAACTATCTTCCAATCTTGTATTAATAATTCCTTTGTCAGTAAATACATTGATTCTTCGGTTCTTATTCTTTTATATTTAATATTTTTGGTATACTTTTTCTTCCTATAATCATATTGATAGACAACAAAAATCGGCAGGTGGTCGCTGATATCATTCAATAAAAGCCCACTCCTGATATTATTTTCCATAATGTTTGTGAATATGTTATCTATTAGTGTGGCACTGTGTGATGTGATTCTGCTAGGTCCTGTAATTGTTGGATGTAAGCCCATACTGTACATTGTGTTGATAAATTCTTCTGTCAAACTATGTTGTTTTGAGTTCATCAGATCTATATTGAAATCCCCACAGATGAACATAACTTTATGAGTTAGTTTTGCATACATTTTTTCCATCCAGTCCTTAAATAAGTCAATGTTTGATCCAGGTGTTCTATATACACAGCTCACTACTACATTCTTCACATTGTCCAGACAGATTTCTATTGTAATACATTCAAATAAATCATCCACAGTTACTGACAGATTTTCAACAACCTTGTATTTCAAGCTCTTGTCAACATAAATTGCAACTCCTCCTCCTTTTTTCACTTTTCTATTTATATAATTTAATTCATAGCCATCCATGGTAAAATCCACTCCTTTCTCTTCACTGAGCCACGTCTCTGATATTGCCACAATACTGAATGGCTCTTTAAACTGATTTAAATAATCTTTAATGTTATTAAAGTTTGCATAGAGACTCCTGCTGTTGAAGTGGATCATAGAAATACTGAAATCAGTTGTGACCACTGTGTTAAACTGTTCATCTGTGTAATAATTACAGTCATTATTGATTGAGTTAAAAAGATTATTATCAGGGTCTATGTCATATTCTACGTCCTGTGGGTTGTGCTCTGTGTATTCAAAAACTTTCAGTTCCTGTTGTCCCTGTTTGTTGATTTTTTGATTCATGCTGTTGAATGTTTTGTTGCAGATGAGTAAAATCCTTCAGTGTCCTATATTTGTCTGAATTGTTGCTGTGCCTCCAGATCGTATTTGTCCAGTTCCATAATATTATGGATGTTAATGATCTTGGCTTCTTCAGGCAATCCGTTTAATTTGATGAATATTTTACAGTTTGATGTCCAGGTGTTTTGAATTTTTTTCTGCTTTTTCATGTATCTTGCTTTCCTGGCTATTTCTGCGTTCTCTTTCGTGAGGTGCTGTCACCATGGGATGAGATGCCGTCTCAGCACTCAGCCCATGTGTCCCTTCATCCCTGCTTCTCATTGAGCAGCGCCTCAGCAGGCTTCCAGCTGGCAGCATTACGGACGGCTGGGGCCAATTAATCCTCATCAGCTGGGGCGCTGCCAATGAGAATAAATAGGAGCAGCCTCGATGACTCGGGGCTGCGACATAAGCACTGCTAGGCTGAAGCCCCTTCGTCTGGTGTCAGCCTCTACTCCCCTTACAGCATTCCTGTGATTGTAACCCGCTGTGAGTATGTACGCCTTGTTACCCCTATGTCCGGTACGAGCTCCCTGCTCCTGCGCTGTGCAACCTGTGAGTGTACTTCTGTATGAGTATCTGTGCTCTCCTCATCCCTCATCCCTCACCTTTAATAAAACATCACGACTCACTGGCTCGCCCTTGGCTCTTATTGCGTGGCTCCCTAGAGCCGTGCGTGACAGTAGGTCACAGCCAGACTGAGACGTCCGCGACCGTGAGTTTGCTGTGGGACTTGTTGTTTTTCCCTTCCTCTGGGTGCGGGCAGGCTTGTATCATGTCTCCCTCCAAGAGGCGTATGCAGCACCCAGGCCACAATCTCTCGGAGGCTCTGGACCTTGTGGACGGAACGCTGTTCACCACAGACCTTTACGATTCTCCCAGCAAGATACGCTGGCGCCTGGAGCTCGCCGAGAGTATGATTAACAACTTCCCTCGCTATTTCCATCTCCCCGAGGTTAAGGCGAGGAGGGCAGACATCTCTGTGGCCTGGGAGAGACTCCGTAGGCTGGAGGAGAACCCCGGCAGGAAGCCGAAGATAGGACACCATCGCTCCTCGCTTCGGAATCCCGCTCCTGCCGCCGATCCAGTCCAGGAGTTCGCCTCACCCAGGGGTGATCCCCAAGATAGAGTGACGTCAACCGGGGTTCCCCCGGAGAAGATGAGGTTAACAGCGATTCGCATTGCGGACCGAGTGGCAGCCGCTTGTTCCGCCGCCTATCCCCCCGTAGCCATGAAGCACGTGATAGCGGCAGTGAGGTTGGTTGAGAAGAACCCTGAGCTGAACGATTATCCGGGCCATGCTGAGGAACTCCTGGACTGTTACCCTCATTCTGTGTTCCATCTCGAGGACAGTGCCAGGATAGACGCCACAGGTACACAGCGAGAGAAGCTCCGCGGGTTGGATGGAAATCCCAGCAGGAAGCCGAAGTGGATGACGTTGCCCCCCGCTTCGGGATCCCGTTCCTGCTGCCATTCCAGTCCGGGAGTTCGCGCCAACCAGAGGGCTTCCCCCGACCTGCGGCACGCCACTCGGGATTCCCTTCAAGGAGCCGCAGCTGACAGCAGGTACGTCTGGGGCCGAGTGGCTGTCGCGAGCTCCACTGTGTTTCCTGTCACCATCTTCAGGCATGTGGCGGCGGCAGTGAGATTGGTGGAGAGGACTCCAGGTCTACGAAGCTTTCCCGTGCTCGACGCCTTCCTCGCCTCGATCTCCGATCAGGAGCGGCGATTCCTGGGTTCCCCCCTCGCTTCGTCCCCTGGGAATAGCCATCATCACATCGCCGAGTCACCTCTGCACGAACCTCGTCCGGATCCAGTTCTGGGCTGCCGCCAGGACCGTTCCCCCCACGCAGCTGTCACCTCCTCGTCTCGTCAGTGTGGAGATTTCACAGCCTCGTTCCCCCGCTGTCATTCCTGGACATTTGGGCTGGCTCACCCCGGCTGTTTCCCCCTCCTCCTCGACGCGCTTCCTGACTGCTGTGTGTGCCTGGAATCCCGGCCTGGTGAGCTCTCTGCTGGAGACTACGCGAGCGACCCTCAGACGGTTCCCCAGGGGGTCCTCCGTTATCGCCGGGCGGGGAGAGGAAGAAGCAGTATCCACCACAGCAGGCGATATTCAACCTCCAGGAGACAGGCAAGTCATAGTTTTTTCACATCAGCTTAATGATTTGCTCTGTCACATTCCTGGAGGAGGAGTTCAGGGTTCGCAGCTTCCTGAACTCCCCCCACCTGCTGTAACCTGTGTTCCTAATCCTGCATCCTCTGTGTCTCTCTCCGCCGAGCGATCCCCGGCTCCGGGTCAACGTGGTGGGATAAGGAGAGGGCCTGTGGTTCCGCAGCTACGTTGCGGACGGAGGAGGGGGACTGACTGCTGCGTGGAGTCTGCGCAGACGACTGAGCGTCCCCGGGTCTCCACGGAGGAGCGGTTCGGTCCAGCGGGACGAGATTCTTCTGGCTTCATGCCGAGTGGATCGTCGGCGGGGTCACCGGAGCTGGAGGAACCTCAAGCTGCGCTGACCATCGTGCTGGCTGCGGGGCCCGACGCGGCTGGATGGGAGCCTGACAACGACCTCCTGACGACAGATCCTGGATCTTCGCAGTCCTGGACGGCGTCAGAACCCGAGATCAGGCGAGTGCTCTCCTTTCTTTTCTCCCTTTATATCTTTGAGCACTTCAGCCTGTCTCTCGGGGAGATGAGCCGGGTGCAGCCGCCCGCTGCGTCTGAGCTCGTCTCGCCGGGTCCTGGCGCTGCCGGTGATCCTGATCCCGGTTCTGTTTTCTCTTCTGAGCCTTCTCCCAGGGTCACCGGCGAGGAGTTGCTATTCCTCGTGGTGCTGGAGGGTCCAGGTTCAACGGTGGAGGTCGGTTCTGGTGCGGTGTCCAACGTGGGTTCGCCCGAGACCCAATCGGGGTCCAACGTGGGTGCTGCTCCAGCGGGGTCCAACGTGGGTTCGCCCAAGACCCAATCGGGGTCCGACGTGGGTGCTGCTCCAGCGGTGTCCGACGTGGGTTCGCCTAAGGCCCGATCGGGGTCCGACGTGGGTGCTGCCCCAGTGTTGTCCAGGTCCAGTGAGGAGGTGGCCGCTTCCCTGCGGCCTGACGCTCGTCGCCCTCGTCATCGGCTCTCCCCTGAGCCTCTTCCACCGGGACCCGTTTTGACCTTTCGTCCGTCTCAACGGTCCTGGTGGTTGAGTGATGCGGGTCGACGACCCGACCTGCAAGACTTTCGGTTCGGTGATCTGGTTCCCCCTGATGATCTGTGTTTGCCTCTCGGTGGCCTGGTTCGGCTGCCGGTGGACTGGGTTCCTGGGATCTGGGTCCGGAGTTTGCCGTCCGAACACTTCCCTTTCCCTGGTTCGCCAACTGGACAATGGGCGGGGAGATCTCCGGAGCCATCTCAGCCATTTTTGGACTCTTCCTGTCATATTCCTCGGGTGCCGCTTATTTTTGTTATGGTCACTCGGGTGAGATATTTTGTCCTTTTGGTAAATACATATTCATAGTGCTGTGTATTGTTTTTTTTTCCCCGTATTAACCGTGCTCAGCATTTTATCCCATTGTCATCTTATGTACCTGTCATCAGTATTTCCCTAGGTGACCCCCTGTATATTTGCCGCCGTGTATTGTGTTCTCTCCTTTTCAACCATACTCGGCATCTTGCCTCATTATCCTGTGAACCTGTTCCCATTCTCCCTCTAGGGGACCTCCCGCATATTTCGTGCTGTGTATTGTGTTTTCCCCTTAACCATACTCAGCTTTTTACCTTATTGTTGTCCTTTTACCCTGTCACCGTTATTCTCCTAGGTGTCCCTCTTGGTATTTGGCGCCGGGTATTCTGCTATCTTTTTATTTACCGGTGCATGTCATTCTCATTATTTTTGTCCTGTTGTGAACATATATTCATAGTGCTGTGTGTTTTCCATTATCCGTACTCAGCATTTTCCTTTTTGTGCCTTGTTTTTTTAGCTTTGTCTGTGCATTATAGGGTTATGTGTTTTGTTTCCCGTCATACTCTGTAATTGTCCGTTTGTCCGAGTCACTTTCTCTCCTTTAGGTGACTGCGCGTGTAGATATATATATATATACGGTGCTGTGTATTGTGGGGGTTTTTTTCTCCCCCCTTTTCATTATCCGTACTCAGCGTTTTTTATCACTCTTGTCCTGTTCTTAGTTTTGTCTGTGCATTATGGAGTAGTGTTTGTTCTGTTATCCATACTCTGTAATTGCTTTATCCGTTTTTGTCATTCTTTTGGTGGATTGTTCTGTTCCCGTGTTTTGTATTCTCTCCGTCTGTGCCCTGTTTTTTTTTTTTTTTCCCTTTTTTGGTGCGATGTAGAGTAGCGTATTTGGGGTTTTTTTCTCTGCCCTGTTACCCTACATTTGTCTATTGGTGTTGTCCTTCCCTTTGCTTCTTCCCCTCCGGTCCTGCCTCCCTTCCACCCACCCTAGGTGAAGGGGGGGGGGATGTTCCTGGTTGTTCAGGAGCCCGACCTTGAGGGGGAGGCTCTGTCACCATGGGATGAGATGCCGTCTCAGCGTTCAGCCCATGTGTCCCTTCATCCCTGCTTCTCATTGAGCAGCGTCTCAGCAGGCTCCCAGCTGGCAGCATTACGGACGGCTGGGGCCAATTAATCCTCATCAGCTGGGGCGCTGCCAATGAGAATAAATAGGAGCAGCCTCGATGACTCGGGGCTGCGACATAAGCACTGCTAGGCTGAAGCCCCTTCGTCTGGTGTCAGCCTCTACTCCCCTTACAGCATTCCTGTAATTGTAACCCGCTGTGAGTATGTACGCCTTGTTACCCCTATGTCCGGTACGAGCTCCCTGCTCCTGCGCTGTGCAACCTGTGAGTGTACTTCTGTATGAGTATCTGTGCTCTCCTCATCCCTCATCCCTCACCTTTAATAAAACATCACAACTCACTGGCTCGCCCTTGGCTCTTATTGCGTGGCTCCCTAGAGCCGTGCGTGACAGGTGCTCGTTTATGTAGATGTTGGTTCCTTTCAGCTTCTTACCTTGTTTCATTAGTGCCGTCTTGTGTTTTCTGTTTACAAACCTCATGATCACAGCAGGTTTGTCGCCGTTTTTCCTGAGCAGAGGGTGGCAGGACTCGATGTTGTTGCAGTCCAGCTGGATTCCTTTTGACTGCATGAAGGCCGTCACCTGTTGCTCAGCGGATTCCTCACCCAGCTGACTTCCACTGCTGTCTGCGGCCACTGCTCTCGCGTATGATCGGGGTTTGATGTGGAGCCCCGTGATGATCACGTCGTTTGCCCGAGTGTTCTGGTCCATCTCAGCCAATCTGCTTTCCAGATACGCCAGCCTCTTGTCTTTCTCAGCGTTCTGGCTGCGCAGCGCTTTAATTTCCTCCACGAGGTCCAGTATACCTCTTTGCTGTGATTTTAGAGCAGACATTTCTTCTGCCAAGAAATCCAGCGCTTTTTTTTTTATCTCATCTTCATTTGGTAGAGCTCTCTTGGGACCCATTATTCCGGCCGATGATCTCTGATTTGGATAGTTCGAAAAAAAAACGCACGTGGGAGTAATCTCTTTGTTTTCCTTGAGCGCGAGGTGCGGGGGGGCGGGGGGCGCGGGGCCGCTTCACAAGCTTCACCAGCTACTACTGGCAAATTCCTCGTTACTCTTCACGAGCAGGTTCACTCCCCAGCGGCAGCAACAAAAAAAGCTCAAAATGCCAGCTCCAAACTGTGTTCCTTTTGCCTTTTAAACAGTCACGAACAGGGAGCTCTTACCTGTGCGTCCTCAGTTCTTCACGAATTTCTGTGAAGAACGAAGATGCTTTCACTTGTTTGTATTCCCTGCACTGCAGAAGAAGGTTTTTGGAGTTTTTTTGCACAGGTCGTGGTGTGCTGCTGTGGTGTTGCTGTTAAAACAGAAAAAAAGTCACACTGCCCCCTACTGGCCTGGCATGTGCACTACAACATTTTCTACAGCTTTTGTGGATTCTTTTTAACAGCTGTTTCAGTATTGTTGTATGAAAGCAGATTGGTTTTCACTTTTTTTAATTTTCAGGAAAACCACAGTGTAAACACAGCCAACTTAGTCAGTTAGAAATAAAACAATAACAGTCACCAACAAGACAGAATGTTCCACTACTTCATTTTTCAGGATTTTCCTTTAACTGTGTATTCTCAGATAATAGCAGAGCTTTAAAAATGATCTGTGCCTGCTGCCGGGCCTGTTTGATGAGCTTTGTTTCAATTTCTTCTTTGCACTTAGCAGGGCATACACCTTCAAGTCTGCTCCTCAGAGATACATTCCCACTTTACTTTCATTCAGTGGCTGAAGGCTTCGATTAAACCGGCATACGCAGAAAACAGCAGATAAGCAACACGAGGGAGAGGAATGAGTGTCTTGTGGTTATTTGCTAGAGCCTTGCCGTGTGTCCATCTCCCTCTTTTGTCATTCCCAGCTGATCCACAGCCCTCGTAACGCTCCACTCAACCGCCTCATCTACCTGTTTGTTCTGTTTGTTTACTTATTCCCTCAGTTCCCGCACCAACACCCTTCCTCTTTGCAGCATCTCCATCCTCATTCTCAGGATGAGTCACTACACCCTCAATCTCTGCCACCGTCCCTTCAGTTTTGCCTTTCTTTCATCCCTCATTCATGTCATCGCCATTCATTTCTCTCATTCACTTTATCCTCTTCAGCTCCATGTCCAGTTAAAGGCAAGCAAGAGGTGACTGAGAAGGTCGGTGTGTGGAGTGGGAAGAGATAAATAAGCTAAGAGATGAAAAAAATACAGCTGCAAAACCTTGTGCCAATGTGAACACGTCTGCAAAGAATAAGGATGTCATTGGCCAGTATGTGCAATTGTCCCAATATTTTTATTCAAGCTTGCCAGAGTTGAATCAACTTAAGTCTGCTGATGGAGTGTATTGTAACAGGACCGTGAAAATGAAAAAAAGTATATAAAAGTGTTTTCTCTGCACATAAAAAACCCCAGCTCGTTCATTTTTAGCCAGCCCCAAAGGAAAATCTTTGAATGTGCCAATAAATAAATAGATGTATCCACTTTCGTTTATAGAGGTCTCATTTACTTGAGGATAACAGAGGCTGCGTTTAATCAAAAGCTCTAAAATAACAGAACAATCCATAGATTGCTGTCCTATCTGGCTTAAATGTGTGGTTGATTTTGGACAAACAAGCAGTAGAAAATCCTTTTTCCAGGGACGAGAATAATTCAGTCAAAAGATTTCATAGAAAGAAGGTGTATGTAGCTGCCTAAAGGCCACAATTAGACTACTGCAAGAAATTGTTAAATAATTGATCTCTATTGGGTAAACAGTTATAGCCCCTGCAGGCTGACTGGCTTTAGGTGATGAGTATTGCAGACATGGCCAGCTCTGTATCTGCTCTGTGATGTCTGATTCCAAACAATGAAATTAGCAGACTTCTATGTGCTCCCTTTTCTATGCTCTGCCCATGAATCTCCCCATTCCTTAAAACAGGAGTACAGTGTATCCGGAAGGTATTCACAATGCTTCACTTTTTCCACATTTTGTTGTGTTACAGCCTTATTCCAAAAGAGATTAAATTAATATTTTTCCTCAAAATTCTACACACAATACCCCATAATGACAATGTGAAAAAAGTTTTTGAGATTTTTGCAAATTTATTAAAAATAAAAAACTGAAAAAAAATCACATGTACATAAGTATTCACAACCTTTGCTCAATACTTTGTTGATGCACCTTTGGCAATACAGCCTCAAGTCTTTTTGAATATGATGCCACAAGCTTGGCACACCTACAGTATCGTTGGGCAGTTTCACCCATTCCTCTTTGCAGCACCTCTCAAGCTCCATCAGGTTGGATGGGAAGCTTCGGTGCACAGCCATTTTCAGATCTCTCCAGAGATGTTCAATTGGATCCAAGTCTGGGCTCTGGCTGGGCCACTCGAGGACATCCACAGAGTTGTCTTGAAGCCACCGTTAGATATCTTGGCTGTGTGCTTAGGGTCATTGTCCTGCTGAAAGATGAACCATCGCCCCAGTCTGAGGTCAAGAACAGGCTCTGGAGCAGGTTTTCATCCAGGATGTCGCTGTACATTGCTACATTCATCTTTCCCTCTATCCTGACTAGACTCCCACTTCCTGCTGCTGAAAAACATCCCCACAGCATGCTGCTGCCACCATCATTGGCATGGTGATGAGCGGTGCCTGGTTTCCTCCAAACATGACGCCTGGCATTCATGCCCAAGAGTTCAATCTTTGTCTCATCAGACCAGAGAATTTTGTTTCTCATGGTCTGAGAGTCCTTTAGTTGCCTTTTGGCAAACTCCAGGTGGGCTGCCATGTGCCTTTTACTAAGGAGTGGCTTCCTTCTGGCCACTCTACCATACAGGCCTGATTGGTGGATTGCTGCAGAGATGGTTGTCCTTCTGGAAGGTTCTCCTCTCTCCACAGAGGAACACTCGAGCTCTGACAGAGTGACCATCAGGTTCTTGGTCACCTCCCTGACTAAGGCCCTTCTCCCCCGATCGCACAGTCTAGACGGCCGGCCAGCTCTAGGGAGAGTCCTGGTGGTTCCAACTTCTTCCATTTATGGATGATGGAGGCCACTGGGCTCACTGGAACCTTCAAAGCAGCAGAAATTTTTCTGGACCCTTCCCCAGATTCAGATTTGTGCCATTTTGTGCCATTTTGTCTGTAGACCTCTAAGGTCTACAGACAGTTCCTCTGACTTCATGCTTGGTTTGTGCTCTGACATGCACTGTCAACTGTGGGGCCTTATTTAGACAGGTGTGTGCCTTTCCAAATCATGTCCAATCAACTGAATTTACCACAGGTGGACTCCAGTTTAAGCTGTAGAAACATCTCAAGGATGATCAGTGGAAACAGGATGCACCTGAGCTCAATTCTGAGCTTCATGGCAAAGGCTGTGAATACTAATGTAATGTACATGTGAGTTCTTTTTTATTTTTAATAAATTTACAAAAAGCTCAAAAAAAAATTTCACATTGACATTATGGGGTATTGTGTGTAGAATTTTGAGGAAAAAATGAATTTAATCCCTTTTGAAATACGGCTGTAACTAATATAATGTGGAAAAAGTGAAGCTCTGTGAATACTTTCCAGATGCACTGTATATTCTGTTGTGTGTTTTACTCTGCGGGTGGGCCAAGGGGCTGCTAATTTCACATCCGTTTATAAACGAGCAATGTTTCAACTTCTTACACATGAAAATAATGCAAAGTTGTTGGGGTTTTTTTTGTCAAGCATGGATCCCAAAGTAACTGTAACACCAATAAAATGGTCATGGTCATCTGTTTTTGGGTCTGCCTGAGTCATTCCTAACTGTGGGACAAGGCCAAACTACAGTGGCCAAGAGAGTTCACCAAAATGTAAAAGACACAAACAAATACAAAAACCATGCTAATGGCAGCATGTTAACATTAGCATCAATTCTAACATTAGCATGCCAACGTTATTAGGCAGCCGTTTCGTAAGTTAACATGCTAATGTTAGCGCTAACATTAGTACTGACACTAACATTAGCACTCTTTTATGTTTCTGTTGTGGCATTTGCATTTTGGTGAACTCTCTGAGCCACCTTACCAAACACTAAACCAGCTGATTCACACAGCTTCATTAAAGCTTTTACCCACATCGACAGGGTCAAGGCGTGGCTCGGGCAGTCGCCCGAGTATGGGTATCTGTCCATCTGTCTGTGTTTCTGTGCTGGGACTTTATTTGTAAATTAAATGTACTTTTTTACAAAAAAAAGAAAAAAAATCAGTATTTCTTGTATATGTATGATTTTTTTCCACAAAACATTTTCATTTGTGGGTTTTGGGTTTTTTTTGTAAATTCATGATTTTTTTCTTTTAAATTTGCAACATTTTATGTTAATCAGAAAGCTTTTTTTGACTCCTAATTTTGGGCAAACATATTCAGTGAATTTAAGAAACATATCTGGTAACTTCAAACCTTCCGTTACATGGTTTCAACTGAGCTTCCTACCATCCTGAAGCCTTTGTTCTTTGAAAGTCACATTATCGGATTCAGTCCTCTCTTGCTGTTCAAAATAAAAGGAGAAAATGTTTACAGCCATCAATCTTCGTCTACTCATCTGCCGGTTTATCTTCCCTTCCTCTTTACCCATCCATGCAGCCATCCGTCCAAATCAATAAACATTATTTTATGTGAGGCCCGAGCTTTAGGACTCCACTGGGAGACAAAGCAGCAGTAAACAGTGTTTACTGTCCGGCAGGCGGGTTGGGTTTAAGTGGCCAACCACGGTGCGCTGGAGCTCCCTGATGTGACCGTTCAAGTCAATGGCCTCACCTTGGCAACTGGGCTGGCAAAGTGGCAAGTTAAAAATACAACAACGCAGCATATAAAGAAATGCTGTAGCATCTGCGAGAAACACGCTAAAGTAAGCGAGTCAAATTGAGCATGCACACACAAACACATGAGGGATCAGGAGAAGAAAGAGAGAAGCAGGCTTAATTATCCTTCGACTACGGTCTCATGTGTCTCACTCTCTTTCCGTCTCTGTTTTAAACACACACACACACACACACACACACACACACACACACACACACACATATACACACACAGAGTAGTTAAATAAAGCTGGCAGATGGTAGATTGGTAAAAGGCGGACAGCAAGGTCCAGATGTTGCTGAACCCACAGTGCATAAGGTGAAGCTCTTTAATCCATCCGATGCACCACAGAGGAACTCCTGCATCTGTACAGAACCTCCATTTTTCCATTTAAACAAAAGACAGATAAGGGCAAGATGTACTGTATACATGCGTGTGTGTGTGTGTGTGTGTGTGTGTGTGTACACACGTGTGTCGAAACGACAGCGAGTTAATGTACCGCAGCGAGCAATGCGAGATGCATCTGTGTTTATGAGAAAAACGCCCTTGGGATAAGTCACATGTATCACTAACAGATACCCACACATACAGAAAGTGTGGATCCACAGACACACACACAAGCAGTCCAGTCTCCCACTTGCAGCTCTTGGGTTTACTCACATGACATCCATGTGTGTGTGTGTGGGGGGGGGGGGCAACCTGCAGTAAACACCACCAGCCACACATGCTGGGTTGCAAATCGGGAATATTGCTTTTACACACACACACACGCACACACAAACAAACTTTTTTCCTCCTGATGTAATTTAAGGTGCACACACTTCTCAGAAGCAGCAATTGTTTGTTTTCTCTCCATATGTTTTTCTTTCTTTCTCTTCCCCAGGTCCAGCATAAGAAAAACAATTTAAATAAAGTACTAAAGTTACTGTGCAGCAAGAGGAGTCTATAAATACTGTTTATATGCAGCATATATCAAATATGAGTAGAGCTCCTGTGGCAAAGTAAATGTGTTTGGCACAATAAGGCAAGCAGATATCTGTTCTGCTTGCCGAGCTGCTGGACACGACAAGGAAAAAAGTAAGAAAAGCTGCACTCATTTATCAACCCAGGCTAATTCCCCTTTTTCATACTTTCCTCCTGTTAAAGCGTCCCCTAATTATTGTCTGTCTGGTCAAGCCTCCACATTTTTTTTTTTTTTGGTTAATGGTACTAAATAACAGCACCCTGATTATAAAGGTCAAATAAATCAAAAAACTGCCAGATGAATGGCTAGGTGGACGAGCATGCCAGTATATTTAGGTTTTGGCAGGCGGCTTCACCAACACCAAAACACACATGTGCATCAGCAAGTTAAGTCCATTGTTTAGAAATAAAATGTTTAAATTTCCAAGCCAGTCTTTGCCCACAAACTGCAAGAGGTGAATGGGTTTAGAGGCTGAGTCACCCGCTGGAACCAGAAAACCAACGCAGCTCTGGCCAATGATCAGTCAGCATGCTATTCCAGAGAGGTCGGCCAAACAGTCAGGAACTTGTCCTGAAAAAATTGTCAACAGACAGATCCGACCTATCAGTCACTGGAGTGATGCTGGCCAAAACTGCCAGTCTTTGCAAACAGGGCAGCTTGTCTTTAAATGTGATTAATAAAGCACCCAGAGACCCCCGCCACATAACTGTGGCGATGAGACGGCAGAGAATGTTATTTTCACAGAAAACCACTCATTGACTCTTTACTCATCCAATCAGTCAGTCAAGGAAGTTGCTGTCCTGGCTGGCAGCTGACAAGAAAACCACCCAGGCGAACAGTCGGGGGCGGGAAGGGGGGGTCGGTCGGTCGGGCGGAGAGCCTGAAATGTGGTGAGCAAAAGCCCCGTTGATCCAGTCGAGTGTTGAGAGAAGAGCATTTGTGCTTGAATAATGTTCAAACATTCGTCATTGATCTTACTTCCATACAGTTTTTAAAATTTAAAAAAAAATGGAGAAGGGGGTAAAGGAGGGGACCTCTGGAGCAGCAAGCAGTTCATTTCCTACAACCACTACATTGTCTATGTCCACTGAAATGACACAAAATGGCACAAAGCTTGTGAGCTTCAACCTCAATCTTCTGCACAACCTTAATAAAGATCCACCTGAGGATCATGGTTTGTGATGTTGCTGAGTATCTGGGTAACTGTCGAAGAGGAATAATGAGGCTCACCACCTACAGGAGGGATCATGGTGATCATGGTGCTACAGTCGTGAAAAAATTTGGACACCCCTTTAAATAGTCAGTTCTTTATTAAGAAATGTTCACATATCTATTTCTAACCTTGTTTTTGTTTTTATTAGCATTTTTTAAAATTTATTTTAGCCATTTAAAGTGGGAATGAATGTGGGGGTGTCCTAAAAAAACATGGGGGGGTGCCCTAATTTATTCCTCACTATTTGTTTAGAATTACATTTTACAGAAAATTTGAAATAAGACTTTAATTCATTTTTAATTGTTTAGTTGTATTACATGAATCTCCCAGTATTTTTAATATTGATATTAAATATCCATATGTCCAAATATGTTATAAAAAACACACACACAGGCTTATGCAGGGTGTCCTAATTTTTTCACGACATGTGAACCGGGCAGTAGTCTGGGCTACCATGTTTGAACTGCTGGCCCCGTGACCCGGACCCCCAGATAAGTGGTCAAAGACGGATGAATGGAGAACAAAAATACAATTTTACAAGGAAAGAATCACAATTTTATGAAATTAAAACCACACATTTATTCCAGCCTGATGAACATATCCCAAAGGTTGCCAAGAGCCTATCTTTCTCCTCTATAGAGGGTATGCGCGTGATGTCACAAAAAACAAAACTCATGGCAGTTAGAAAACACTGAGTGGCAAAAATGAGTGGCAGCATTAGGGTGAATGCAGTAAAACACCAAAAAACACACAATATTCAGTCACAGCAGTACACAGAGTACCTGCTTTCATTGTGGAGACCTAATCATATCATTCCACCTTGTATTAATTGACAAAAAATATAGACGAATAGATAATTAAAGGCCCAGAACCATTTCTTCCTTTATGTGTGCTCTTACCAACACATCATCAGTCAAATAAATAGTATGGTATTAACACCTAAAGTTAAAAAAAAAAAAAAAATCACGATATACTGCTGTGGATAAACATTTTGAGTGATTTTTATGTTTTGCTGCAGGAAAACTAAAGCTGCCACATGTGTTTGCCACTCAAACACACGTGGCAGCTTGTATAACTATGGTAACTGCTCTGCAACTGCCAAGAATTCTGGTCCAGTGCATTCCATCTATATATACAAACGTTTATAGCCCAGGCATACTGAGTGTTGAAAATGAAATGTACCCATACTATCTAGCAACCTTTGGCTGTGAACACAACCTACATGCAGACCCATCTGAGAATCACTGTGAATGAGTTTGGTGAGCATCTGGGCAATTGCCTAGGAAGAGTAGCGATTCTTGTGAAATGTGGATGTACAGATGAACATTAAACCCAGGGATATATTATTTCACCTTTGCAGAAATGAGCTATCAATTTGCAAGAAAGAAGCACCAAATTCAACAGAAAAAAGCAACATATTTACGAGAAAAACTGCAAAACTATGAGTTGGAAATTACCATATTTAAGAGTAAAACTTGATAATTATACTTGCCAATTATATTTGTAACTTCAAATGCTCAAATGTTTTATGGCTTTGTGTTAATTTCTTTTAGCCAAAACGGCTCAAAATGTCTTCATTCCACAGAGGCTACAGACCCTTGGGATAAACCAATCAGCCAAGTGGGAAGTGGATACCAATTGACCAGCCACTAAGAAAGTCTATAAAGCAGTCAGCCAGAAATCTGGTCACTCACTCAGCTACTCAATGACTCAATCACCCAGCCAGGGCTTAAGCCGTCTCCATTTACCAAGTTTAAAGATGCACCTCATGACTTGGTGAACTCATCCAGAAATGAGCATGTGTCATTATGTTTCTTATTTGCCGTTTTTGGTTCCCCTCCAGCCTCTGTGGGAAGTTTATTAAACCCCTTACTCCCTAGTAAAGACCTCAAAAGCTATTTCTCCACAGAACGTATCATTAGTTTTGTCACAGATACAGACGGCAGCGTCCCAGTTTGGCTTCTCAGCATATACTTAAGGTAATATAGTTCTCATATTTGCTAATTCACCCAGCCAAAAGCAACCAAGTCAGCCTGTGGTCAGGGAAACACCAGCTGACCCCTCATAGCAATGTAGCTGTGACTTACTGTGGGTGAATTTGGCATTTCTTCTAACCAATGAGTGGCCATTGATAGGTCAGCAATCAATGGATCCAGTTAGCACTTACGGAGTGATCAGTCATCATGCTTCAGATATTTAGTAAGGGACTGATGACAAAGACAGCAATTTTATCCTCGTCTTCAACTGTAAGAATGCTGACAGTGATAAATATCCTAAATTATCCCCCATATGCTAAATAGGCCACTAAATTTACTTTTCATTATTTAAAAGTTAATAGTTCTCCATCCCTGTTGTGCAGTTAAATGGCACCATTTTACTGCAAGAAAAATATCCTGTTTTAAAGTTTTAACACTGCAGGAAAAATATCTTTAAACTGAGCAAACAGGTTGGCACGTTCAAGTTTTATCCTCTATTTGTGACACAGTAGCATGGTAAGCTGCCTGCAGTGTTCTATCTCGACCACCTGTCTTCTGGAAGTGAGCTGCAAGTGATAAAGTTAACTAGGTGCATGTGCCACTACACTGAGTTCACAGAAGCTGCAAAAAGAAAAGCAACAAATGCTGCAAACTTCAATTAGAGGTATAAAAGAGACTGTAACAGAAACACCTTATTAGCACATACCATTATTTAGTATTTTATGCAAAAAACCATAGGTGGAACTTCTTTGCAATTCTTTCATTTCTATACAACTGCTAACCACTGCACGGTGGCGCAGTGGTTAGCACTGCGGCAGCACAGTTTACCCTTGGCCGGGGGATTGTGGGGATCGTGGGATCGTGGGTTCGATCCCAGCCCCCGACCAACAGTGATCTGTGTGGAGTTTGCATGTTCTCCCCGTGTTGCGTGGGTTTACTCCGGGATTTCTCCGGTTTCCTCCCACATGCCAAAAACATGCATGTTAGGTTAATTGGCTGTTCTAAATTGTCCCTAGATATTTGTTTCCTATAGGCCCTTAGAATAGAGGGTTAGTATTAATGAAAGCGCTTTGAGTGGTCTTTGTGACTAGAAAAGCGCTATATAAGTGCAGGTTAGTTAGTTAGTTAGCTAGCTATACAAACTAATGCATTGCCTGTAGAAAGCAAGTATTCTTATATGAAACAGGTAGCCCAATTAGGTTTTACAGGCCCAAATGTAGGGTGTGTTTGAAAGTGGAATATAAAGCCTACAGTGCTGTGAAAACGTATTTGACCCCTTCCTGATTTCTTATATTTTTGCATATGTTACACCTAAATGTTTCAGATCATCAAACAAATTTTAATATTAGACACAGATAACCTGAGTAAATACAAAATGCAGTTTTTAGATGATGATTTCATTTATTAAGGGAAAAAAGCTATCCAAACCTACCTGGCCCAATGTGAAAAAAGTAACTGCCCCCTAACTGCCCCCAAAACCTAATAACTGGTTGTGCCACCATTGGTGCCACCAACTAGCAATGAGTCTTTCACATTGCTGTTGAGGAATTTTGCCCCGCTCTTCTGTGCAGAATTGTTTAAATTCAGTCACATTGGAGGGCTTCGTGAACTGATGGCTGGACATTCTCCTTCAGGATTTTCTGGTAGAGAGCAGAATTCATGGGCCTGTCAATTAGGGCAAGTTGTCCAGGTCCTGAAACAGCAAAGCAGCCCTAGACCATGACACTACCACCACCATGTCTGACTGTTGATACGATGTACTTTTTATGAAATTCTGTGTTAGTTTTATGCCAGATAAAACAAGACACGTCTTCCAAAAAGTTCAACTTTTGTCTCATCAGTCCCCAGAATATTTTCCCAAAAGTCTTGAGGATCATCTAGATGTTTTCTGGCAAATGTGAAACGAGTCTTTGTGTTCTTTTTGTCCAGCAGCAGTTTTTGTCATGGAACTGTCCCATGGATGCCATTTTTACCCAGTCTCTTTCTTATTGTTCCATCATGGACCAGTGTCCAAAGTGAGGCAAGTGAGGCCTGCATTTCTTTGGACATTGTTCTGTTTTTTGTTTCTCATCTGCTCTTGAATTTCTGTAGATCACAGTGGGATGTGTTGCTTTTTGAGATCTTTTAGTCTACATTTCAGGTTGTCAGACAGGTTCTATTTAAGTGATTTCTTGATTCAACAAGTCTGGCAGTAATCAGGCTTGGGTGTAGCTACTGAAATTGAATTCAGCTTTCCAAAAAATGTGGTTAATCACTGTTATTTCATGATGTAACTTGGGGCAATTACTTTTTCACATAGGGCCAGGTAGGTTTGGATAGTTTTTTTCCTGTAATAAATGAAATCATCTTTTGAAAACTGCATTTTGTATTTATTCAGGTTATCTTTGTCTGATATTAAAATGTGTTCGATGATCTGAAACATTTAAGTGTGACAAATAAGATAAGATAAGCCTTTATTAGTCCCACAATGGGAAAATTCCAGAATATGTAAAAATATGTAAAAATGTAAGAAATCAGGAAGGGGGCAAATACTTTTTCACAGCACTGCATATCTCTAGCATCACTTGTGAACAAGACAGTCCCTCTGTCATGTGCAGGCGAGCGCCCACCCCCTCCTTCCTGCTCACCAGTCTCCTCATCAGACGCACCTGCTGATTCCTGCTGGGCCAGCGTTTATAAGGAAGCACTCTTCAGTGATTCAACGCTGGCTTGTTTGGGTATACTGCTCCAGCAGACAGCTCTCTTAGTAAGCGGTTGTGTTATTTATGACCTTGTCTTACACACATTCTCTTCCATCTCTTCCAGGTTGCTGCAAACATAGCAGTGCGTCTTCGGGGATTTGGTGCGCTCGCCAGCCTGTTGCTCTACCTCTACCCTGCTCATCCTCTCCACCCGGTCAGACCCCACAAACCATACCCAACCGGCAGTTCTTACCTGCTGGTTCTTCTCCTTCGCTGGGTTCTGTGCTGGTCACTCCTCACCTCCCACGTAAGTGATATAATTGGATTTCCATAATTTCTCCATTCCTCCCTAATCAGTCTTGTCTATCCTCTGCAGGGCTCCTGCTTATCTGGTGAGTGACTGACCTTTTCCACAAGAGTGCGGCTTTGAAAATTCTAATAAAAGGTCAAACGTTTTCTGTGTGTTCTCTTGATGATTGCACTTTGCACTCAGGTTGCTTGTCCAGCCAACATGACACCCTCCGGGATTTCACAATGTTGCGATTGCATCAATCCACGTGAAATCACTGGTTGGCCACGTCTTTTGCGCAACCTTGCAACTTTGTCCAATCACCGCAACTTTCCCGCAATTTTGGCCAGTCCTCGTCAACTTCCGTCCATTTCGCCAATCAAATTTGTCCCTGAGTAGTGATCAAACAGTGTTACCAATGAAATGCGTCACTGCACCGCACTCACGTCCGTGTTTACATTAAAGGCCAAATGTCACGTAATTTTTTTTTCTAAATGACAACGAATTTAGATAAAATACACATAGCTTAAACCAAATATTCATACCGGAGACCATATCACCCACCTGTATTTACATAATTGCACAAAATACACCAGGTGAAGGCCCCACCTTGCTCACTGGCTTGTGACAGCCAGTCCAGACCACGCCCATGTTTTTGACGTCACAAGTTGTACCCTGGCTGCCCTGCCTATCCACATTCACACTTATCAACATTGGACAATCATGACGGAAAGTGACAGCGATTGTGAACAAATTAGTTTAGTTTTGACTTTTTTTTTTGGTCTTTTTTTTGTCAGTGGTTCAGACAGTGACAGAGGCATAGAACCTTACAGGTTCGAGCCGTCCGAGACGGAATCAGATGCTTTGTCTGATGACAACAGTTCCGACGATGACCAGAGAGCAGAACCAGTGGAAAATGTCATTGAACTGGACATTAATCGCCTCCAGAATTGGGAAGCCGAAGGGAGTCTGTCGAGGGCGCCCCATAAATACTGATTTTTCGGAAGCCATTATTATTACAGTGGAGGAGAGCCGCTGCTGTCAAGAAATTGACCAGATCAATATGAAAATGGAGGCGCATACCTGTCCAGTGAGACGTTTTCGCCGTATTTTAATACCGTAAAACGCGGCTATAAGGGACGGCGGAGTAATAAGGGACACTTTTCTGGGAAATGTTTTAAATGTAATTCGTGTTGTTATTGTCAAATATTTTAAGGAAAATACGGGGAAAATGCAATTTTAGCAAAAACGGGCGTATTGCCATTTCTGTACACCCAAAAGAAAAATATACGGGAAAAAAAATTGAGTGTGTTGAGGAGCACGTCATGTGTGTGATCCCCCACAGCTAGGGTGCTGGCAGATGGCTCAGCCTGAGCTATTCGCACTACATTGAGAAGTGTGGACTCAATCATTAGTCTGATTGTCGGGGCGGGCAGATCGCTCAGCGGGAGCTATTATCACTACAATGAGAAGTCATTAGGATAATGGTTTAACACTTTCAGCTGTGCTGCGGCTGCGGAACAGAGAGGAATCGCCTTACAAATACAGAATTCTGCTTTTTTTTATTTTGCGCCGGACGCTGAGTTGTGTTGTTATTGTCAAATATCCATGAATCCTTAAAATATTTGACAATAACAACACGAATTACATTTAAAACATTTCCCAGAAAAGTGTCCCTTATTACTCCGCCGTCCCTTATAGCCGCGTTTTACGGTATTAAAATACAGCGAAAACGTATCACTTGACAGGTATGAAAACATTTCCCAGAGAAGTGTCCCTTATTACCCAGCTGTCCCTGATAGTCCCGTTTTAAGGTATGGGTGAAATATCCAATTTTTTCTTTCTTGTTGCTCACTTCAATCTTCCAGTCTCCATATAAACAATCAATCGAAATACCCCAAGCATCAAACTAGGGTACAATCTATTTCGTCACTTCCGCCTTCTTCCCCAGGCGATTCTAGGGGCCGTGAGTAGGAATGTCAGGCCAAGCGCGGCAGTTTTAAATTAACGAATATTCCGGCGTTACTGAAGCATATGCACCAAGACCCGAACGGATCGGTTCCCTTTTATATCTAGTTTCAAGACATTTAAAGTACCCTGTTACGTGACATTTGGCCTTTAAGTATTAACGGAACACATAAGCAAAAAACAGTGTGTGTGATTTAAAAAAAAAAAAAACACTCACCCGTGAGATTTCCCCACACCGTCCCTTCCCCCATCTCCCCCAGCCCGCCGGTGGACATCTCGCCACTTCACCATCCTGACTGCTGGGATGGAGGGATGGACCACTGGGTTTGTGTTGAAAAACATCCGCTTGCCTCAAAACCACCCCATTGTGGGAGCGCGTGTAACGAGAGGTGCAGTAAAACCACAAACAAGCAAGCAAATCTAACACTACAGCCAGTGTTTGAACATTTTATACATCTTTAGAGGTAAAATCATTACTACATCTTGCCAATGACTTTTAAAACTGTGAATCTCCAGTCTAGACACAGCATAAATTACTTTTTTTTCCCTCTGCGCTTGATATCGAGTGGGTGGGGACTGCTGCAGTTAGGGAGTTTTCAAATTAAGGTGCTGCCAAAAATTTCCCAATCTACACTCTTTAGCATGCATTCAATCCAGTTTAGCTGTTGTAATGGATATTGTGTTAAAGTCTGTATTTGCTGTTACACCAAAGAGTTTTTCTTTATAGCAGAAGTTTCTGCTTAATTTACAAATCACTGTTTAATAGGAAATTTCTGACAATCCTGTGCTTTTCTTGTGGTTTTGTATAGAATATCATTGCAGTAAACTATGGAAAAAGCATCTGCTTTAAAATTTGTAATTCTTCCCACAACCTTGAATGCAAAAAAAACTCTCAAAACATTGCAACTTTTATCACAACTTTTTAAAAAAAGCTCCTGCAAATTCAGGCTTTTTGGGCCGCAACAATAATAAAAACATCCTGCGAAATCCTAGAGGGACTGACAAGGTCTTGAGATACATTAATTCCTCCACTTGAGGCTGACCCTTATTTAATATCTAAAGAAAGTTAATTGCAAAACTGACGACAAGGTAGCAGACAGCAGTAACAACAAAAAGGAAAGATGTTTTTTGGGCTTTTTTTGTCCCTTCTTACATCCCCAGCCTACCACCTTGCATGGATTTAATGGTTTTAAAATGGGCAATCACCACGAAAGGTGGTGGTGGCGCATAGTCAAATTTGCAGGCTGTATGAGTGGTCATGTTGAATATACTGATTGCAGTTGTTTGGAAACTGAACAGGGTGTGATTTGAATAGTACCTTTTAATTCTGCTCAGTCAATAATTATCTGGACTTGACAAAATTTCAGCTAATTTACCAGTTTCAGGTGGTTGTAGCCATTAGATAAGGAAACCAAAATCTTTGTGAACATGACAACAAGGGGGTCTATACTAGGGATACAAGTTATGGATAAATTCATTAATTGATAATTCAGTGTTTCCTCTGGCTTAGAGACCTCGGCGCAGTGGCAACATATCCCCCCCCCCCCAACATACCGGAATATGTTAATTTCATACTATTTATTTCTTTCTAAAATTTTACACAGTAACGTTGCATATGGAACTTACCATTTGAAGTACTGTACAACCGAGGCTTGAATATTGGGCCAGTTGGGGTCCCACCCAGACATCCTGTATTTAGACTTTTTAGTGGTGTTATCCTTCTCTCCTTCCTCTGCCTGAACACTTCCCTCTCTTTGGCTCCTCTCTTCTGTCTCATCTTGCCCTCTCTCAGCTCTGTCTAATTCAGGTTCTCTCTCTGTCTATGGCGGTATACAAACAGGATAGAAAATATCAAGTGTCATGTTTTGTCCTGTAGGATTTTTTTGTCATAGTTTACATAAATGACAAAAATATGTGTATTTTTTGTATTTTTATTCCAGTGTTTCTTTTTTCCATTGAGAGAGTAGGGAAGGGAAAGAAACGTTCATAATAGTAATTTACTCATGCATACTTAAATTATATGATCAGGTGGATATAGTAACCAGAAATTCTAATCATGTAAAAGCAGTGCTTTGAAATTAATAATTAAAAGTAGACAAACAAAAATTTCGACTTGAGTCAAGGGTACAAAGAGCACCCACTTAAAAACTTGAGTAATGACTTCAGTCTTGAAGGTTTGAGGTTTTTCTCAAAAATTTATAACCATTTTCTTATAGTTTTCTACTTTTCTCTGTAAATCGAAAGTTGAAATCATGTTCCTCAAATTTGTAATTTCCTCTTGTAAAATTGACTTTTCTTGTACAGTGGGGTTAAAAAGTATTTAGTCAGCCACCAATTGTGCAAGTTCTCCCACTTAAAAGATGAGAGAGGTCTCCAATTTTCATCATAGGTATACCTCAACTATGAGAGACAAAATAAGAAAAAAAAAATCCAGAAAATCACATTGAAGGATTTTTAATGAATTAATTGGTAAATTCCTTGGTAAAATAAGTATTTGGTCAATAACAAAAGTTCATCTCAATACTTTGTTATATACCCTTTGTTGGCAATGACAGAGGTCAAACGTTTTCTGTAAGTTTTCACAAGGTTTTCACACACTGTTGCTGGTATTTTGGCCCCTTCCTCCATGCAGATCTCCTCTAGAGCAGTGATGTTTTGGGGCTGTTGCTGGGCAACATTGACTTTCAACTCCCTCCAAAGGTTTTCTATGGGGTTGAGATCTGGAGACTGGCTAGGCCACTCCAGGACCTTGAAATGCTTCTTACGAAGCCACTCCTTCGTTGCCCGGGCGGTGTGCTTGGGATCATTGTCATGCTGAAAGACTCAGCCACGTTTCATCTTCAATGCCCTTGCTGGTGGAAGGAGGTTTTCACTCAAAATCTCACGATACATGGCCCCATTCATTCTTTCCTTTACACGGATCAGTCGTCCTTGTCCCTTTGCAGAAAAACAGCCCCAAAGTATGATGTTCCCATCCCCATGCTTCACAGTAGGTATGGTGTTCTTTCTTCTCCAAACACGACAAGTTGAGTTTTTACCAAAAAGTTCTATTTTGGTTTCATCTGACCATATGACATTCTCCCAATCCTCTTCTGGATCATCCAAATGCTCTCTAGCAAACTTCAGACGGGCCTGGACATGTACTGGCTTAAGCAGGGGGACACGTCTGGCACTGCAGGATTTGAGTCCCTGGCGGTGTAGTGTGTTTCTGATGTAGCCTTTGTTACTTTTGTCACAGCTCTCTGCAGGTCATTCACTAGGTCTCCCCGTGTGGTTCTGGGATTTTTGCTCACCGTTCTCGTAATAATTTTGACCCCACGGGGTGAGATCTTGCATGGAGCCCCAGATCGAGGGAGATTATCAGTGGTCTTGTATGTCTTCCATTTTCTAATAATTGCTCCCACAGTTGATTTCTTCACACCAAGCTGCTTACCTATTGCAGATTCAGTCTTCCCAGCCTGGTGCAGGTCTACAATTTTGTTTCTGGTGTCCTTTGACAGCTCTTTGGTCTTGGCCATAGTGGAGTCTGGAGTCTGACTGTTTGAGGTTGTGGACAGGTGTCTTTTATACTGATAACGAGTTCAAACAGGTGCCATTAATACAGGTAACGAGTGGAGGACAGAGGAACCTCTTAAAGAAGAAGTTACAGGTCTGTGAGAGCCAGAAATCTTGCTTGTTTGTAGGTGACCAAATACTTATTTTACTGAGGAATTTACCAATTAATTCATTAAAAATCCTTCAATGTGATTTTCTGGATTTTTTTTTTCTCATTTTGTCTCTCATAGTTGAGGTATACCTATGATGAAAATTGGAGACCTCTCTCATCTTTTAAGTGGGAGAACTTGCACAATTGGTGGCTGGCTAAATACTTTTTTGCCCCACTGTACATGTGAAACTTTATTATAAATTTGTGGATGATTTTATGACTAATTTTGTCTGTTTTTTTAAAATAAAATTACTGGGGTTTTTTAGACAAATTTGAAACAGACTGTGGTAATTTTTTTTTTACTTTTTCCTTATAACAATTTACATTTTTGACCATAATTTTGCAGTTAGAACAAAACAATTATTTAACTCTGATTACAAAGAAAAATACTAATAAAATTGTATTTAATTAAATAAATTAACTTAAATGACCAAGGATGCTATTATTTCTGTCATAATATTTCTTTATAGTTTTGTGGGGGGGATTTTTAGAAATCTCCTCACCACCCAGACAGTAGGAAAAACCTCCATTATTCTGAAATCAAATGTTGACACATTAAAGGGCCTTTTCCACTAGCACGCTTTAGCGCGACACGGGACGGCTCAGCACGCTTTGTACGCTTTTCCACAAGCCCCAACACGGTTTAACAGCCGCGATTCTCAGCCCCGCTCCAGGGCAGGGTACAGCAGTGCTGAGCTGTGCCGTGTTGTGACGTTAACAGACTGGTCGCCGCTGATTGGTCAGGTCGTAACCGGCGCTGATTGGTCAGGTTGTAACCGCCCCTCTCCTCCTCCTCATCTACCAAATCTTCACGACCTTCTCAATAAAGTTTTTGAAAAAAAAAAAAAAAAATCTTCACGACCGCCTTTACTCAGCACGCAACCACTGTTGGCGGTTTCTTTTCAGTGTATTGCTGTGCTATTTTCATTTATTCTCTATCAAAAATGGCTTCGCGTAATAAGGGTGTTCCATGGACCAATAAGGAGGTGCAGTGTCTGCTCACTGCATTGTCAGACGAACGTATTCAGCGCGAGTTAGACGGAGCCGCCCGGAATGAAAAAATATACCGGGAGGTCTCGACATCGGAGTCCTTTAACGGTGAGTTTTAATTTTTTTTTATTGTGCGTTTTTTCGCAAATATATTCGGTAAGACGCTCAGTTTATTTATGCAATAAAAAAGCTGTTCATTTGTGGATGATCGCTGCTTTATTGCAGCACACTGCGGAATAAAGCTTTTATTTTAATTATTCATGTGAACAATACGCTGAAATAAGCTTATGTATTCTTGTTAAAAACTATTGTCTTTTCTGTATATATTGCACTTTCGTGCTGTATTTTATTGTGTGCATTTTCCTTGTAGAATCATCCCACGCGTCCGCCGCGACAGCCCGTCCGGATTATTCAACCGAGCCATCCTGACCCACAGCTGGCAGAGACGCTTCATTCAGCCGAGTCTTCGTGACCCAGTTTGGGAAGCTGGTGTAGAGGAACTCAGTGGTCAGCGTGTATAAAATGTCGATTAACCTTCATGTTGTGTTGCAAAGTTTTTTTTTTATTTTAATATTTTGTATATAATAAAATGGAATTGTTTTGGAAAGTGTGGTTTGTCTGTTATAACACTGAATTATAAAACAGTATAATTACATAGAAATTCCATTGCCTAGTCTGATCAAAATGATGCTGATCTTCCTGTCAGGGGTCAACCATTGTAAAGGTAATGTAATTTTTAACTAGACCAAAAAAAGAAATCTTTTTGTAAGCTTTCTGTTCTTTTTATTGAAATATCATAAAAAATTAGCACCAAGTCAAAGTAGGTACAAGTACATGTAAATTGAATGTTCTATCGGCATTCCAAATTCAGAGATTTACAATACTTTAGAAGGAGTGTAGCATCATCTAAACGGAAAATAATAATACTGTTGTTCCAAACATTGACCTGAAGGTGAAAAACATGAATTTTTTTAATTCAGTACATCCAAAATGCCCTAGGATGCAAAAAATAATACAATTTGGTGTTGGCCAGTGTGCCACCGTCTCATTATTTAATACGAATAAAAACAAGTTTCAGCTCATTATTTCTAGGTCATTTGGCAGTTAATTCAAAACAAAAGTGACTTGTGTTGTTGCAGCTTAATTATGAGATAAAATTAATTGTGAGATAAAACCACAGAGCGAGCAAGGCAATAATCCTTGGATCCTTTTTTGTCTCGTGTAAATAAGGACTCAGTCGGGTGCGTAACGTCACGGGAATGTGGCCCCGCCTCGCTGAGAATCTGCCGCTCCCCCGCTTCTAAAACCTCCTAACACAAACCATCACAGCACAAGCACAACACCGTGCTAATGGAGACAGAAGCATTCCGAGCCGTACTGAAGTGAATCGAGCCGTACCGAGGTGTGCTGGGCTAGTGGAAAACAGGTGTTAGTTTGTCTGAAAGCTGCTGACGGATTAAAGTCACTGACTTCATGAATTTCGGTCATCTTAACCTGCCAGGTACATAATAGGGAACTGTAGCGGACTCTAAAGACATAATTCATCACAATATGTGTTCATGTACAGAATGATCGGTTTCGGCAGTTATAATTGTGCGCTCAGGCTTTCTCATCAGGCACCTCTCTAGGCAGCCGCTGAAAGACCTCAGTTTAGCGTGAAAAGAGAGCTAACGTTTTTAGCTGTTGCTTTTGGTCACTGCCGCTGGAGAATAAAAATGGCACGCCTGCTCGTGCGAGAAAAGAGAGAAATTGCCAGTCTCTGAAATATATCCTCAGCAATTCATCAGTCCCTTGCCTTTCCCGTCATATGAAGCCGGCTGCATATGAATTCTAACCACATCTCTTAGCTAAGTGACTCTTCCATTATCACCCCCATTTCCAGCAGGTTAAAACCATGATAAACGCCAGTGCTTACATACCTCTTATGATTTTTTTCCGCATTTAAAGTACTTTAATAAACTCATGTTTTTGTCAGACAGTCATGCTTAGCGAGACACTGCTGACTGACCGGAAAACTCGTGTGACCAGGGCGTTTCTAAACTCCGCGCGGATGACGGCCACGCGCGTTGTTCGTGTGCGCGCTTGCAGAAAGTCAGTGCTGCATATATTTTTCTTAATAAATTCATATCGCCTTGGGGTGGCAGTAAAATTTCTGGTGCGGCGGGCTGCCACCGAGAAATGTTACCAGAGGAGACTCTGTAATTGATTCGCCTTATTGATCGATTAACGATTAACTGATAAGTGGCATTTTCCTGAGAATCTGAATTTCCCTCAGTACAATACAGTCTACCTTTAACATATAAAAAGTTGCTGTTTTTTCATATACTGACAATGACATTTTTTGTAGTTTTAACAAATTTTGTACTGTATAGTGTGTACTTATGTGCTGGTACATCTCAGTAAATTAAAAATGTCATGACTTTTTATTTATTTTACAAACTACTACCAATATCACGAAATTTATCTTTTTTAGTTGTATTTAAAGAAAAATTTTCACATTCTAATTTACTGAGATGCACTGGTAGACTGTTTTAACATGAAAATAAATTGTGAGCTGCTTCATCTGTTGCCTGTTAAACATTATCACAGTACCTCGGTGTAGGTACCACCTTTGCTCGGGCTGCCACATCTGCTCGATTCCTATGCCTGCTTATGACACTGCAGAATATGATTGGCTGGACGGTTGTTTTGATGACGTAGCACATTGTGATTAGTCCGTGTTTGTAGTTGGAAAAAATATGTATTTCATTTTAAATATTTTGCTTTTATTTCTACAAGGACCAGAGCATTTGTGTTATTTTCATCATTTACAAATAAAATACTAGAAAAGCACTCGGAGAGCACAGACCTCCGCCAAGCGGCACAGTTCCGCCCATACAGTGTTTGTGTGTACATTTTCAGATTCCTTGACCATGAAAACATATGACTAGCAATTGGATTGACAATGATAGGATTAGCGGTTCAGTAGTTATTCACGAAAATGGCATTTTCCGTAATGGCGGCGACAGTTCCCCCCATACAGTGTTTGTGTGTACATTTTGAGATTGCTTGACCATGAAAACATATGACTAGCAATAGCACGGTGATTCTCCGCATCCTCTGTGTTATCTCCTTGCCTTTTTTTCTTTCTCATGCACTCTGCACTCTGTTGCCTTCTGTGTTTCACACTTTTACTTTGAACAAGGCATGACTGCAATATCGAGCAGATCTTCTTTTAAAAAAAAAAAAACATAACCTCCTGGCAGAGGTAATAAGAAAAAAAATCAATAAAAAAAATAATAAAACTAAGCTCGACGAGCTTCAATAGCATCTGGGGATAGCCCTTGCCTGAGTCGCTGCATTTCTTCTCTCGCTGCAGCACGGTGATTCTCCGCATCCTCTGTGTTGAAAATGGCCCTATCTCACAATGTTAAAGATTCCTTTAAAAAATTCCTGGATCCAGACGGTGATCCGGATCATCCCCAAAATTTAATCAGTTCTTCCTTGTACCATTTCCAACAACGCCTGAAAGTTTCATCGAAATCCATCCAAAACTTTTTGAGTTATCTTGCTAACCAACAGACAGACAGACAGACAAACCCCAGCAAAAACATAACCTCCTAGCCTGCGGCCTGATGGAGGTAATTATCTGACCATCTATCTATGGCCAGGCATACAGTTCACAGGTATTTTTTTAGACATTTATATGTGGGTTTTACCGTTTATCCACAAACAAAACACGGTTTTTAGGTCCTAAAAAGGACTACAAAAAGTCCTTGTAGAAATAAAAGCGAACTATTTAAAATGAAAGAAGTATTTTTTTCAACCACAGACACGGACCAATCACAACATGCTATGTCACCAAAACAACCGTCCAGCCAATCAGATTCTGCAATGTCATAAGCAGGCACAGGCCCCGAGCAGATCTAACAGCCCAAGCACATATGGTACCTACACCAGCAATCCAAGCAAACCCAGTACAATCTGGGCTCCCTCTGTTGTCTGTTACCTCAGTGGTGACTTAATTACGGTCTGCTTTCCCATCTAGCAGGTATGGGTTTTTGCGCTCGTGTAGCCTACTGCAGTCCATTTATCTGCCCTGTTGATTTGAAGTAGGTGGGTGGACATTGGAATGTGGCATTGGAACTTTTTGTGATTCTCCAACGTAACTCAGAAGGGCAAGTTTTTTTCACTCTGCTCAGCGCATGCGCTCTGGGAGCTTAGTGTCTTCTTCTGCTTTTTCAGTTGAAATGCAACAGTGGGTGACCGTGTGCGCCCGGCCTGGACGACGAAACCACTACATTTCAAAGAATAAGCTCCCATTGAAAAGGACTGCTGAGTTATCAACTGATAACTAATTTAATTTAGTCAACTAAATTCTTATCGACAATTAATTAAAAGTCAATTAATCATTAACATCCCTAGTCTGAACTTAAAAGCCCTCTCTTCATTTATTCTCTGCATCATATATTAGATAGAAGGTCACAAATGTAGGCACCCTGTCTTCCTCTCCAATACAAATGTACAAACCAAACTATGAGCCATTCATCCATCTGTGTGGCTAAACATGTACTAAGAGTATCGCATCACAACAGATGACCAACAACCATACTGCAAGTAATGCATGTGGAATCTATTAGTTCACATGCACCCAGTGACCCAGTGCATGACGAGGCCGGTGATGATGCTGCTCTTACTCATCCTATTATCTGATAAAAAGAGCTGTTTTGGAAAGACGCACAGGCTGTCCTTGGGGAATTTGCACATGTTTCTTATGAATGTGGTTTTACACACAAGCATACACACTTAGAACACACAAGCAATGCTTAGAAATGTGTCCAGTATTGAAAGTCAACACTCACATTGTAGGCAGTCCAGATTAGTCATTTTACCGAGACTCTGTCCTTCCCTGCAAGTTCTTCCTCTTGTTTTACACTTGTTATCGATGAGATCACATCAGTGCTTGCACCATGACCTTTACTCGGCTTTGCCTCTTCATCAATTGCACCAAAGAGGAAAAATACAGTACATGTTGCATTTATTCAAGACAAAGCACTCTGTTCTTTGCCAACTAAAAAATACACTGGTGGCTTACTGTACGTTAAAAGCCATTTTCAGCAAAAAGGTAGATGTAAATAACTTTAATAAACACACTACAACAAGAGCACTAGTGGAGAAAAAGCAGCAGACGAAACTGAAAATGTCATGGTATATCTTTAAAAGTCTTAAATATAGCTGAAGTTTTGCGATAGGTGACATTTAATGGGTCCTCCATCTTCACTATCTGGCTAGTCATCCCCCTCTCCATCTCTCTATCCATCTTACTGCCCCGAGGCTGTCTTCAGTCCATTATCTGAGAGACTGTGTGCGTATGCGACAATTATTAGTAGCCGATTAGCCTTATGACCCACCGCTACACTGTCTCATCCACTGAAAGGGTGTGTTTGTGCAAGTGTGTGCACAATTGCATGTGTATACAGTATAAACAGAAACAGCCTGCTTAATCAGTAACAATCTGTGCTTTTACGATGTTACATTGGAATGCATCTATTCAAATTGTGTTAGCCAACAGCTCCTGTTGTACCTGAACCTGAATGCAAAGCTGGACATTTGTGCTAACCCCCCCTCCCCTCCTTCTCTAAAGACCCATTCCAACTCAATCAGCATTACTGGGGAAAGTCCAGGGCAATTAGAGCTTTCATCCAGTCTGAACCTGCCAACTCCACAAGCTCTTATCAGCCCAGAAAGTACAAAAAAAATCTCAAACAAATTACCCAATGTTTTTTAGCAGTACCAAGATTGAACCGGCATGTCCATCACATAATAATGTGCTCAATTCTATTTGGCAGCTGTCAGACTGTCATAACACATGCAGGCTAATGGCATAAATCGGCATAGTTTCAGTCTGCACCTGTCCTTTTCGTTTTCTATTACAGTGTTGTTCAACAGTTACAGTATCAGAAGCTGAACTCTTTTGGTGGCAAATATTTATGGTTTTGGGATAGACTCCAGCCTCCCCCCCCACACGACCTGAAAAGGATTAAGTGGAAGAAGATGGATGGATGGATGGACAAACAGATTTAACTTTAGATCGACTACCTCCAAACCTATTAAAACCAAAGGCTTCTGACAGGCTTCTTGTCGCCTTATCAAACAACCACATCCTCTCGGTGTTCTAACATTTCCTCCCTTCTGGCAAGTCCAGCCAAAGGTTTTACATAGTACCCATGCTTGTCAAACCCAGGTTTTATATATGGTAGTGACAGCTGCCAGAAACCTGACCTGCAAATATCTGAACACTGTCGGCCACGTAATGTGTCGCATTTACGCTCACGGCCACTTTCATACATTCTTGAACTCAATTAATGCCTGTAATAACGCTGTACAACATTTGAGCACCAATACAGCATTTGGAGGATGCTCTGTAGAAAAATGAATGCCTTTAAAAAATTTGCATGATTAATCTTTTCATCTTCCAGTACACAAACCACTTTGGTAAGGACTCTGTCCATGTAAGACTCTCAACGGCCAAAGTTTTACCCACCAGCTTGAAAGCCAACGTGGTTGGCCAAACCACAAACAAGGGGTTCACATTCACCAGCTTGGCTGAGGGAGGGAGGGTAAAGGAATAAATAATACAACCACTATCCCAATTCTTAAATTTTGCAAAAAGGCAAAGATCTTCTCCTATGCATGTGTAATTATTTCCCCGTCTGGTTAAGTGTTGCCACTTGCGACCAAGGTTGTTGAGTCACTGCCAAACCCCCATTCACTGTCTGCACATAGCGGGTATTACGCAACGGCTAATTACTTCCACTCGGTCCGACAACCGTGAAGAAAGAAAAAGAGGGTGAGACGAGGAAAGGCAACAGGAAAAGTCAGAGACAAAAAGAGAGAGCGAGAGATGAGGGGAAGAGGGTGGAAAAGAAGACAGGGAAACAACCGAACAAATAAAGCAGAGACAGAGGAGACCGAGAAAGGGAGTGGTAAAGAACAATTATCTTCTTTCTTCTCTCTCCATTCATCTTTCCTGCAATGTTTTGGTAAGGAGAGGCACAAACCGCAATGACCTCTTCACCATCCACCACAACAGCTTCACAGAAAATCACGGCACAGCAGATCAGATCCAAGGAGAGGAGAGAGTTATGTGGAAGACGCACATTCTCAGAGCCAGACAGGGCCCACAGCCCTTTTCCTTTTCTGCAATTTTTGGGGGGTGATGTCATTATTCAAAAAAAAATAGAAAAAATGCATCTGCGCCTCTGGCATGACTAGAGCAAAAGGTAGAGGAGAAGGTGAGGAGAGGGAGAGATCAAGACATCAAAGAAGAAAAGAGGAAAAAGGATTAGTAACATTTCTCAATGTATTCTTGCTTAGAGTTGTGCATGAGAATGAAACAAAGAGAATATTTGGCCAATTACCATATCAGTGTAGGCATACATCAATATATGGTATATACACAATACACTGCACCAATACAACGTTATTAGTCATCACGACCCAATTTTTATAAGCAAGACGTTTATTATTTTTGAGCTTTCAAATGAAACGCTGAACACAAACTGAGGCCACCAGGAATAGGGCTGGGCAATTTGACCTGAAATCAGTAATTTGACCGTAGATCAGTATCACGGTAAATTGACCCTTTCCTGTCTTTTTTTTTTTTTTACTTCTTCTTACTGACAAGGCTCATAATTAAGCAATATTACACAAGAGTGTGGAATCATATCACTGAGGTGCAGTAGTAAATGAGCATAATATAATAAAGAACAGAACTATTGTAATTTCACACACAAAATAAACAATGTCCAGTGTTTACAATTCATACCTCTTGAGGGTTTGTGGGTTATGTCATGTGCACGACGGCTAATTAGCTTGCTAGCTGCATTGAGGGAGTCCTTTATGCACCCATGATTGTGTTACCACCACATAGTGATTATGAGTCTCTTATCGGATTCTTAAATACAGTCTTAGCTTGTCCATTCCCTCTGTAAAGCAGTTGAGGTGATGCAGATAGACATCAGAGGCCAACAGCGACTTAGCGTCTGCTCGTTTTAGTGTTAGTATCCGCGCACTTCATTCGTTTTTTTCTTGGCATCTTCAGATGAAGTAGAGAGTTAATCATCACATGTTATGAAGATGGAGACACGTTTTTGTTTTGTTTTTTGTTACAAACCATCTTTAAATGTTCTGCCCATGTTCTACTGGGTCCAAACAGCACTGGCTGCGCTGCTTCCGGAGTTATGTGCCCACACATGTAATTACACAGGCACGTCTTAAAGGAGCAGTACATGAAAAGCTCCCCCCCCCAAAAAAAAAACCCCCGACATGAGTAAGATTACATCAATTTCTTACACCTTGAACGTCAATTCTGGTTTTACTTCAGTTAATCGCCCAGCCTTAACCAGGAGCCTTCATTTCTTTCTCAATATTCTGTATACAGTATGCACATGTATACAGACAAGGTCTACTCAAAGTTGAAATAACACTTACTCATCTATCATGAATCTGATCCTGAGAACAGCCTGGATGCAGACCATCCTGAGGATCATTATATGCAAGTTTGGTGAGCATCAAGACAATTGTTTAAGAGTTGTAATCAAAATTTTTTTAACAAAAACATACAGTATTGCAATGTTGGTCTTTTCGCCTTTGAATAATTTCTTGTAAGAAGGTGGCAAGGAAACTAAGCTATGATACAAAAACCCCAAAACAGTACACACATCCAAGATGCAGGAAAGGTTCAATTTTTGGAAAAGCAGAGCAGTCTGAAGTCTGTAACCATTAGAAGTAACTCCAAAGCCAGCAGCATGTTAGCCAGATACAAATCCCAAAGGACTAAACCTTTCCTCCTAAAACCTTTACAGCTCTTTTCCTTACATAAACTTTTCTTTATAGAGCCCTTATTATGCTCTTTTTTCCGCATGTTGACACAGCTCCCAGAGGCGTTAATGAAATGTCTATGACATGCTTTGGCCAAAGCAACTCAGGGTTTAATTACTGCAGCACTATTTTTCAAATGGGTAAGGAGTTCTCAAAACGGTCAGTTTTATGGTATACTGCTTTAAATGCTAATACTACGTATATGATATGATAATCTCCTTGAAGAGAACAGCAAAACCAAACATCGGGTAGAGCTGTAGTCCCAGTTTCTGTGGGAGAGAACTCCTGTGCAGGCAGATTTTGCAGATCATACAATGTCACAAAAATCCTAAATAACCCACTAAAATAGAGAGGAAACGCCAAAAAACAACCCTCTAAAAGGCAAAGAACAATAGAAATATAATTTCACATTGAGCAACCTTAGTTAACAGAGAATTTGAGATAGTGCTAATACTTTTTGACAGCAAGCATGTAAAAAATAGTCAACTTCAAAATCATCCTGCAGGTTTCAAGGTTAATGTTCCTTGATTAGAGCAAAAACTATTTCTCTGCTTGTTCACAAAAGCACTAGAATGAAAGACTGTAATACTCACTGTAATTGTTTAATAATGCTCCTACCTCTTTTCCTATCCTTTTCCATGGTTTATTTCTGTTGTTAAATATATACACATTCATTAATATCCCTTAAAATACAATGGCCCAAACCTGCAGTCACATATCCTATTAATTTCTGACCTTTTACCTATAAATGTGTCATATTTATGATTGCATGTGTCATTAACCGATGTTGTAGGAATATTCTGTCCAACCAGATTGTGCTGGACGAGACCTCACAACAGGCTACAACCAAGAAAGTTACAGTCCAGACAAATGAAAGAGCAGAAAAGAAAAAGAAAGGAGAGAAAATGAGAGAAAAAAGATGAACAAACTGGTGCCAGAGACTGACAGTGACCATCCACTTCAGTCACATGTTCCCTCTTCTCCGTCCATCTATCCATCATAGCTCCATTTCAGCATCCCCATAAATCACTTCATCATTCGATCACATACAAGATAGCAGATAAGCCTTCAGTCATACATCTATCCTTAACCATCCTTTCTGTGCGTTTCTCTCTCTTCTCCCAATATGTTCATCTATCTCTCTCTCTGCCTTCAGGCTCCCTTCAATCTGTTAACACCAGACTGTGTAAGTGTGTATATGTTACATATGTGTGTCTACTGGGACATGAACCTGGTAAACGGTGTAAACACAGCAAGTGTGACAAATTAATCCTTTCAATTTTTTTTTTTTCCATTTCCCAGTTCATGTGTTTGTTACATTTCTCTTCTGCATTGTTCTTCAAGCCTTGATTGCCTTTCTTGAGCAAAAGAGTTAATTTATAACGTCAGGATCTTAAGAGTATACTTGCATTGTTTAAACTGCTTCCCTTTTTTCTGATTTTCTAGTAAAGTCCAATAAATCATGGCATAAGAATTTAACTGTAAAATCACCAATTAATGCATTCTTAGTTATGCTATGACCCTACAATTCATTAAATATTACTTTTAAGAAACTGAATACTTGAATGGTAAGTGTCCATCTTTATATAGTGTTGAACAATTTTTCTTTTATGACAAGAAGCTATCATGCTGGAGAAGTTTAGGGTTCAGAGACTTTTCAGTCACTGATATGAGCTAAATAAAACGCTAGAAATCAAACTGACAACACTGATCATTAACATGTTAAACACGGAAAGTTTAATATAGTGGCAAGTGGTGATTGTGAGTTGGATCTGCTACTCTTGGAGGAGCCACACGGCCTTTTAAACGAAGACTCAGTAGGCAAACCAACCAGAAATAACACAGTTGACTATTTTGGTTCTGTCTGAACCTCACCATGCACGCACACACGCTACCCATGTCAGGCTTTAATTAGCTACTTTTAGCTCCAATCAGCAGAATGCTGTTTTAGTTATATGCAAAAATAAAATCGTTGGCCAACAATCTACATACAGCAGTCAGCTCACCTGTACAGCCAGCTTGAAAGCTTAGACAGTTGTTTGCTGGACAGGTTGGCACTTCAGCACAGTTTTTTTTTCCCACCACTGTCAGCTGAGATGCGTCCCCTGATGGTGCGTAACACTGATTATTTACTAATCGGGGGTCCTGGCAGGTTATGTCATATTATAACCCTCACAACTGCACAATCTGAGCCTTTAAAATCACTGGGTTAATGCCAGATTTCAACATGCACCAAGTAGTAGTTAGAGACCACTTCATGTCCCCTCAACTCTCTCCCCCATTCCCCCATCAGGTCCAGCATAATTAAGACAATTTAAATCAAGTATTAAAGTTATTATACAGTAAGAGGAGCCTATGAATACCATTTATATACAGTATATATCTGAGAAAGTAAATGTGTTTAGCACAACAAGGCAATCAGATATTTGTTCTGCTTGCCAAGCTGCTGGACAGGACAGGCTAAAAAAATAAAACTAGTTAGAGATTAAACCTACTCACTGAATTAAAGCAAAAGGTGATCAAAAGAGTGCAACACACAAACACTGTACATCATCTTCCAAGGAGCTGAGTAACTGTTCAAAGGCATACAGTACCTTAACATACCTAAGAAGTGTCTAAATATAATCAGCAGGTTAAACATGAAGTCAAAAGCAAACACAAACAAAACTATTCTCTTCACTGACAAACTTGAGCATTTCATGCAGACTTGTCACTGTTACGAAATTAGAAAATAGTTCTCTCTTTTTCCATTATTCCCATGAAGGGCACACAAAAGCGCACACGCACAACAACAAAGTATGCCCATAATTTGGACACTGATCAAAAAGCAGCATTTTATGCTCTGGGGTGCAGCTGACAGCCACCTCTGAATTTGCAGCACCAGAACAGCTCCTTTCCCATCCAGAATATGCATTAATTGGGTAATATGAAGAGAAACAATATTTCTCTGGCAGAAAGAAATAGTTGAGCAACAGCATTAGAGACAAATACTAGCAGTTTTTTTTTTTCTTTCCAAAAAATGAGCAAGGTTATTTTGAAGCTCAGCCTTTCTGTGTGTTTTCAGTTAAACAAAAACTTGCTGTGACAAGTTGGTAAAAAAGCATTTACTGTTTTGAATTACCCCCAAACACTTCTATTTTGCATTAAACCAAACCTCCCATGACTGGATAATTCATTTATTTATCCGTCTTAAAAAAACGTACTGAATGCTTGTCAGTGTGCATGTGTGTTTGCGTGTGGCCTCCCACTATGATATGTCTGTGCAACAGGGATTACCAGGCAGTCTGGGCATTTTCATTAGCTCCTAGAACACCAAGCAAACCACATGGGCATGAGAAGCAGCTGCAGTAGTACTACAGCGCCAGAGGAGCCTACAGTGACATCAGAAAGAGAGACACAACCAGCTGAGACTGATCTACAGTACAAGAGCGACTGGAACTGGGTCGAAGCGCATGCCTGCACACATCTGCCTACCAGCTTGATGTTGGTGCCTGCAACGTGCATCCAGACCGGCTTCCTCTAGCATGTGTGTTTATGTATGAATGAGTGAAGGAGTACAAAGCTACAGGAAAAAAAAAAAAGGTTTGCCCTTGTAGGTTTCTGTGCGCTGCACGTTTCAGTGCATTTCCTACCTGACCACAGGTTCTGGTATGGCCTCCAAATTGGCCGGGACCTGCACCCCTTTCTCCCACTCTTGTCTCCAAGGGTCAGAGAGCACATAGAAGTCATCCGGGCCGAGCTGAGCCGAATCGGGCAGCTTCATGGCAGTGATGAAGTCGGTACGAAATACCTGTAAAAACAGAGAGGGGCAAGATTTTGTATTTTGTCCTTGCAGCTTTCAAACAACCTGAAGTATGCATCAGAGGGTGCATCCATCATTATAAAACTGTTTGACCAGATGTGAAGAAACACACCAATTCTGACATCTCATGAAAGACACGGGGTTGTTTTTGCAGGGAGCCCATTTCACCCGCTGCCAAAAATACTCGATCAATCCTTAAACCTTATCGATGTAACACTTAAGCAACACCAGCAAGCGTCCGACCAATGAGAATTTGGTCAGATGAAAGTGTATTGACAAAACAATCAACCCGTCAGCCTCCAGAATGCAGCTCTGGGTTCTTCCCAGTATTTTAAATGCGTCTTCATTTCTCCAAGCTCCTTCCTCACATCTTACAAGGGAAGTGTGGGACTAAAACATGAGGAATAGGTGGAAGGAAAGGAACGAGAAACATCTGACAGAGGACATGAGAGGAAAGAAGAAAAGCTCTTTAAAGGATAAAAACCTACTGTGTCAAACGTAAATGCGGTGCATCTAAAAATGAGTGCAAAATTATCAAAAAAGGAAGAAACAATGGGTGGGATTGAGTGTAATGAAGCGTTTTGAGGACCTGAGGGAGTGGGTGAATTCAAGCATCACTCTCATACTTAATGGGAATACAAATACATAGAAAGTATCAGTGTGCCTGAGCAGGGACCCGAAGCAATGATATCATCAGTCATACTGCCAAGGACATCGGTCAATAACACGCGTGCACACGCACGCACGCGCGCGCGCACACACACACACACACACACAGAGATGCCAAACAAACCGAATGACTGGACCATGCATTTTATCATGATGTTGTGGCCCTCCTTACCCCTGCTTTATTAGCTCTTCTCCTTCACACCACCCATCTCTATTAATGTCTTCTGCCATCACTACTCTGAATATTTGCTTTATTTATTATGATCTATATTTTGACCTAAAATGAGGTAATGAGGCTGTAGAAAAATTAACCCACTAGCAAGAAAAGTGCCTATTCGAATGGATTCACTTTTGAATAAGCCGATATTGATTCACAAAATCTGTGCATCGACCTTTTAATATAATGCTCCCATGTGACCCAGCATCCACACCAGAGCCCAGCCGCAACAGAGCGCAGACCAACATGGCAGCCGACAGCACCGCCAAACTTGAAGGCATACAGCACCCGGACCAAAGAGCTGCAAAGACAGCAAAGAGTCCGACAAAACCAAAGCCACACATGCAGGACCCACTAAACAGAGGCAAAACACTGTGGAAACATCACAAACCCCAGAGGCTGACACAATGCCAGCAAAAATGCTCAGACAGAAGCAAAACACAGGGGAAAAGCATCCATCTCCCCGCATGTCCAAAAACACAACAGAGGCCGCTACAACCCCCATGTGCAAGGACACGCGACCGCACAGCATCGCAAACATGATGGCTTCTGAAGTCACACAAACACACCAGAACCATGCCATCCCCCACGACACGCAAGCACCCCAGCGAAACGGCAATCTTGAACCTGCACGCAGAAGCAAAAGACAGAGCCACAGCCCCAACAAATCCAGCAGAGACAGTCGTCCCAGTGCACGGCAGCCGGACATCCAGAACAATGGCCGACATCACACATCCCCATACCAAAGAAAGCACTCGTCAGCACCCCGCCAAACCACAAGTCAAACAAAAAGTGCATCATTTTAACCAATTTTGAGTCAGTTCTTAGCGTGACAATTTATGTATATAATTAACCAAGTTAGAGTATTCCTGGTACAATTTGCAGCATTAGGTGTCTGAGAACTTTTCCCTCTGTGCAAGCAAAATAGTTATCATAAACGGATAATGGTATCATGGATCGAATCGAGACTGGATTGATAAAGAACCTCAAGAATCTGAATCAAATCAATTCTGGAAGTTACTGATGATTCCCAGCCCTGTATCGACGCTGTTGCGCTGTATCAATTCCCCCCCCCCCCCCACCCCTACCATCCACCAGGTACGGTTGGATAATAGAGGATTGCATCTTTCTTGTAGCTAACTGCAGGGACACAACTAGTAAGTTGCCCAAACTTTGTGCTGAAGCAGGAAGTTTAACTGTGCCTGTAAAGGGAATGTGCGTAAATGCATAATAAGCAGCATATGTCAAGAAACTGTTTCTGTAATGTGCTTTATGAAATGATACCCGAATTAGCCAAGCCCCAATGAGGCACTTCAATGTGGAGAAAACAGCTTTTTTTCTAAGAACACCAAGGAAAAGTGATTATTCCTGATGACAAAATTGCTCTGTTTTTAAGCTACAGTATCCCAGTGACAAATGGAGGTGCTTTAGTAATAGAGAGAAGAGATGACTGTTGTGGCATGAGGAGAGGCAGAGAAGGAGGAAAGCAGAACAATGCTTTAACTAAAGCAAGGGCATGCATGACAAGAATGGGGGGGGGGGAGACACAAAAATACCCAAAAGTATGAGAGCAATGAGAGAGAGAGACAAAGGGAGAAAGGGAAGTGAAATTAATTTAGGTGGAGATAGAGAGATGAAAGACAAGGACAGAAGAGGATGAGGCGTGCCCGTGTGTGGCGGAGTAGCATATGAAAAGGCCATATGTAAAAAGCAACATCCTTGCTTCTGATCCTTGGCCGCCTCTACTGTCTGCCAGCCAGGAGAAATAAATAATGCAAAGGAGCCAGAAGATGAATTTGAGTGTATAAATATGTGCACATACTTGTTCCGCCCAGTTTTACTTGAGTGTGTAGTCCGATTTTTTTGCCAGCATGCATTATTGTCTGTCAGTGGAGGATGTAACTGTACATCGGGGGAGTTGTGCATGAGGATTTAAAAATGTGCATCAGACAGAGCCATGGCCCGGGTGAATCTTGTCTCCCCATCAGCTCTATGAGAGGAGGACAGACAGAGACTGAGGGCAACCAATCCCCCCCTAATCTTTCTCATTTCTTTCTTCTCATTTTTCACTACTTCCACTAACAACGTTCTTGCTCTGTTTCAGTACTCATCAGTCAGGAAAGCAGACAAAGGGAAGAAAATAGAAAGAAGGAAAAGTGGAAGCCGTGAAGATGGAAATAAAATTGTTTAAAAGGAAAAAGTGGTGAAAAATGGAAGATATGAACTAAGAGGAGAAATCAGACCGTCAATGATGGAGTAGCACCTTTCGGACTTATGAAATCACCTCAAGAGCGCTCGGATCTCCTGACCATTGACCTTGATCAAAGCCTAGATGCAGACCCACTTGAGGATCATTGTGCATGAGTTTGCCAAACACTGGGGTAGCTGCCTCGAAGGAGTAATGATTTTTGTGAAATCATGAATGCCCAGCTCTTCCGACCTCTGACAGTGACCCTGAGCCCGACGTGGACGGAGACAAACCTGAGCATCACTGTGTGACGCTTTGTCGAGAATTAGGGCAATTGCCAAGGAGGAGTAACAACTTTCATAAAATCAATAAGCGCTGAGGTTTCCTGACCTTTGACCTGGACCTTGAGCACAACATTAATGCAGACCCACCTGATGATCACTGTGAGTGAGTTTGGTGAGCACTAAGACAACTGCCTAGGGAGGAGCAGTGATTTTTCTGAAATCACATTAGTGACCAGATGCCCTGACTTTTGACCTTGATCTTGAGCACAACCTGGATGCAGAGCCCCCTGAGGATCATCATGAGTTCTGTGACCATCGGGGCAAATGGCTGGGAGGAGTAGCAATTCCCATGAACTGTGGACGGAGGGATGCAGCGTCACTGCATTAGCTCCCTTTGGCTTCACGGTAATAAGCTAACCAGACCGCCAATGATAGAGCTGCTCATTCCGGCCTGAACATGAGCACAACATGGATGAATGGTGCGTGTCCACTGGATCTGTTATTTTTCTGCTTCCTCTTCATTGTGCATATGAAACGCAAAGCAAAGCATTTGGCTCTGGTGTGGTGAGATTTGGGCCACGGTGTGTTGAGATGCCCATGCTTCTCATTTGCATGAAGTTCAAAATGTTTAACTTTATGCAAATAAGTCCGGCACTCGGCATGCACCAGCTGCAGCAACGGGGTGCTGAATTGTTTAAAACAGCAGTTGTTGTCAAATAATGACGGATTTATTATTAACTTTAGCCTGGCTCATTTATTTACCAGAACTGAAAGTAGTGCAAATTTTTTGTTATCACTCCACCTCTTATTAAATTTGCATTCCTAAAAGATTTAAGGAAAATACATGAAACTAACCCTTTATGGCACATATTTAGGGCGCATATATTGTATCCATATTTCCCACATATACCTAGTAAGCAGGACGGTGCATATTTTGGAGGCTTCACGTCTTAATGGACAAAGAGGACCTGACCCTACAGAGACCTACGGGAGGTGTGAAGTTGGTCCTGCAGGAGGAGGGAAGTTGGAGAGAATGTCCCAGCAGAAGCCCCGGAGGCTAGAGGGATAAGAGACAATGGGGACGCCAAGGAGTCTCGGGGGCTGTATGTTTGCTGAAGGACTGTGGGGTTGGGGGTGTATGACTTGGGGAGAGTATAAGAACTGTGAAAGACGAGTGTTCTCTCTCTTTTCGAGATTCTGAGATTGCTACAGGATGTAGCCATTCAATAAACCAATCCTGAGAAATAAACCCAGTCTCGTCTGTGAAAGGCATCCTCTACACTGGTGACCTATGACAAATTATGGCCGGTGGCGACGATTTTCCCGCACCGGACTCTTCAGGAGCCAACCGGGTTAACGCAGCTACCACACTACAGCTGCCCGATTTCTGGCAACATAACCCGCGCTCCTGGTTTACCACTGTGGAGGCGCAGTTCCACCTTCGGGGAATTTCAGCGGACGCAACAAAGTTCTACCATGTCGTCGCGAAGCTGGACAGCCTCACAGTGCAGTGGGTGGAGAGCCTGACCAACCACCCGCCCCAGGACGACAAGTATGGCGCACTGAAAGCCGCCCTCATTCGTGCCTTCCCCCCCTCGCAGGGAGAGCGAGCAGAGAAGCTTCTGGCGCTAACAGAAGGCGAAGCAGACAGGCCGGCGGATCTGATGGCAAGGATGATGAACCTGAGAGGCGAAGACGACGACAATTTTATCTTCGCCCACCTCTTCCTCAGAACACTACCGCCAGCAGTGAGAGTCACCCTTGCCAGCTCACAGCTGCTGAGCAACCGTGACTACCTCGGGCTGGGCCAGGAAGCACAGCGGCTCGTCGACGCCCATAGACGACACGCAGCCACGACGGCGGCAACGGAGCTGAACGCATCCCCGCGAGATGAGGGGAGACCAGAGGCCGCAGCACCGGACCCACTGACGTCAGCAGCGGCAGAGACCAGGAGAAGCGGAGCGGACGGCACCCTCTGCTTTTACCATCGACGTTTCGCCGAGAGGGCGCGCAGATGCATCCCACCGTGCCGATACAAGCGCCAGGGAAATGCCAAGACCGAGAGTCGGTAGCAGCTGCTGCTCTCGGCGCGAAGAACAAGCTGCTTTTCGTGACAGACGCGAATTCAGGGAAGGATTTCCTGGTGGACACAGGCTCCCAGCTGAGCTTCGTCAAGCCTTCCTATGCAGACCTGCTGGCGCCTTCCAGCGGACCCCTGGTGCTAGCAGCAAACGGCTGGACGATCAAAACCGCTCAAAAGATGCTCCTCCTATCCTTCCACGGTCGCACCTTCGAGTGGACTTTCGTCTTAGCTGCAGTTAGCAATAACATGCTAGGTGCTGATTTTTTGTGCTCAAATGGTTTATTAGTTGATCTTACTAACAGACGTATGGTAAATGCACTGTCTTTCCACTCTTATCTCCTGTACAGCTTGGGTGGCCCCGCCTTCAGCACATCCCAATATCACAGCTGCGGGTGGTAAGTTTCATGCACTACTCAATCAGTTCCCAGCACTCACGGTCCCAACATTTTCAGCGTCAGTAGCCAAACACGGGGTCGAGCACTTCATAACTACCTCTGGCCCCCCTGTTTTTGCAAAAGCTCGGCGCTTGGACCCAGCTAAACTGGCCATCATGCGTGAGGAATTTGCCAACTTGGAAAAACTGGGCATCATTAGGCGCTCTAACAGCCCTTGGTCTTCACCGCTGCACATGGTGCCTAAGGCCGACGGCTCGTGGCGGCCTTGTGGTGATTTCCGCAGGTTAAATAATACTTCAGCACACGACCGCTACCCGATTCCGCACATCCAGGATTTTTCGGCACATTTGGCAGGGGCGCGCATCTTTTCCAAAATAGATTTGGTGCGCGGTTATCACCAAGTCCCAGTCCGCGCTCAAGACATACCCAAAACGGCAGTAATAACCCCCTTTGGGCTTTTCGAATTTTTGCGCATGCCTTTTGGCCTCAAGGGCGCCGCACAGACGTTCCAACGTATGATGGATGCGGTGTTGCGCGGCCTCCCTTTCGTGTTCGTCTACTTGGATGATATTTTAGTAGCCAGTACATCCGAAGACAAACACAAACGCCACCTCATGGCGGTTTTTCAGAGGCTGACAGAGCATGGGTTAATAATTAACCCAGCGAAATGCCAGTTCGGGGTGGTGCAAATCGATTTTTTGGGGCACCGCGTTTCTCCAGAAGGAGCGGTCCTGCTGCCCGATAAAGTACGCGCGATAACGGAGTTTCCCCAACTGCAGACAGTTAAAGCATTGCAAGAATTTTTGGGGATGGTCAATTTTTATAACCGTTTCCTCCCCAGCACGGCACAGCTCATGCACCCACTGTACGCGGCACTAAAGAAACAAAAACCTGCAAATAAGGTCGAGTGGTCCCCGGAACGGGAGCGCGCTTTCTCCCAGGTCAAGTCGGCCCTGGCGAATGCCGTGTTGTTGGCACACCCGGTGCCAACAGCTCGCATGGCGCTAACCACGGACGCTTCCGACGTAGCAGTTGGGGCAGTCGTCGAGCAACTGGTAGCAGGGAGCTGGCAACCGCTTGCATTTTTCAGCAAAACATTGCGCCATAACGAGCGGAAATACAGCGCGTTCGATAGGGAGCTTTTAGCCCTGCATTTGGCCGTCCGCCACTTCCAGTTCTGGCTGGAAGGGCGCCGTTTCACCGCGTTTGTAGATCACAAATCCTTAACATTTGCAATGGCCACGATTTCAGAGCCTTGGTCGGGCCGACAGCAGAGACAGCTGGCCGCGATTTCGGAGTTTACTGCCGACATTCAACACGTGGCGGGCAAACACAATGTAGTGGCAGATTGTCTTTCGCGCACAGTTGCAACGCCAGGCCCCCAGGGGGCAGACACGGTGGCCGTGGACGCGGGCCAGGTTTGCGGCGCGGAAGCGCTCGCAGCCCCGGTCTGCGTGGGCTTAGATTACGCAGCCATGGCCGCTGAGCAGGTTAGCGATGCAGATGTGCGCGCGCTCCAGTCTGGGCCAACAGGGCTAAGGCTGGAGCACAGGGTGCAGCAGAAAGGTGTGCCCCCTCTAATCTGCGATGTCTCCACGGGGCGCCCCCGCCCCGTGGTCCCAGCTGCATGGCGCCGCCATGTTTTTGATTCAATCCATTCGCTGGCACATCTGGGGGTTCGCGCATCAATCAAAATGGTGGGAGAAAAATTTGTTTGGCCGGGGTTGCGTAAACAGGTCAAAGAATGGGCCGCAGCCTGCGCAGCGCATCAAAGAGCAAAAATACACAAGCACACGCGGGCCCCTTTAGAACCTTTTCACATCCCGGCCAAACGCTTCGACCACGTGCATATTGACTTGGTGGGACCCCTCCCGCTGTCGCAGGGGTTCACACACCTTCTAACCATGGTGGACCGCACCACGCGCTGGCCAGAAGCGGTCCCCCTGGCGTCAATTACAGCAGCAGACGTTGCGCGCACGTTTTTAACGGCTTGGGTCGCGCGTTTTGGAGTCCCGTCAGACATAACGTCTGACAGAGGTCCCCAATTCGTTTCCGAGCTCTGGTCATCCATGGCACTCAGTCTGGGGGTGAAAATTCACCGCACTACCGCATATAACCCCCAGGCCAACGGTTTGTGCGAACGCTTTCACCGGTCATTGAAGGCAGCCCTCAGAGCGGCTCTCACGGACACAAATTGGGTTGATAAACTTCCATGGGTTTTATTAGGGTTGCGTTTGGCACCTAAGGAAGATTTGCAAGCCTCTCCGGCTGAGCTAGTTTTTGCCCAACCCCTCCGGTTACCGAGCAAATTCCTTCCAGAGAACCCCGCACCAAATCGCCCCCCCGCTCAGCTGTTGCAGAGCGACACGGGACCAAATACCCTCCCCGGCCCAGTTCATCACAGTTTCCCACGCGTTTTTGTGCCTAAAACCTTAAAGAACGCAGAATTTGTCTTTGTCAGACACGACGCTCAGAGGCTGGGTTTAAGACCACCTTATGATGGACCTTTCCGAGTGTTGGAAACTGGGGAAAAACATTTTTTGCTCGATTTGGGTGACAGGAGGGAATTAGTCTGCATTAACAGACTCAAACCCGCTTTTGTTTTGGCTGATGAACAAGTGCAGTTGGCCAGGGCCCCCCGTCGCGGCAGGCCGCCGGGGAGACACTGTTCTAAGCCTTCACAAGGATGTACTAACGACTCTAATCCACAGATGCAAGAAACGGCTGCAGTCAGATCGAAACCTGCTTACAGCAGATATGGCAGGAGGTTGAAGCCCAAGCAGTCGGAAGTGTGATATGTTGTGCCATTTTCTGTTCTGTGTGATATGAGATGATTCTGTTTGCTATGCATCTTGGGGTGTACTTTGTCCTTATTTAGACGTTTTGGGGGGGTTATATGGCGCATATTTAGGGCGCATATATTGTATCCATATTTCCCACATATACCTAGTAAGCAGGACGGTGCATATTTTGGAGGCTTCACGTCTTAATGGACAAAGAGGACCTGACCCTACAGAGACCTACGGGAGGTGTGAAGTTGGTCCTGCAGGAGGAGGGAAGTTGGAGAGAATGTCCCAGCAGGAGCCCCGGAGGCTAGAAGGATAAGAGACAATGGGGACGCCAAGGAGTCTCGGGGGCTGTATGTTTGCTGAAGGACTGTGGGGTTGGGGGTGTATGACTTGGGGAGAGTATAAGAACTGTGAAAGACGAGTGTTCTCTCTCTTTTCGAGATTCTGAGATTGCTACAGGATGTAGCCATTCAATAAACCAATCCTGAGAAATAAACCCAGTCTCGTCTGTGAAAGGCATCCTCTACACCTTCAACTTTACAAAGTCACAGATTTTTGTGAAAAAACATTTACAATGGAAAGAATCATTAATTTATAAGGAAAAAAGTTATAAATTTACAGGAAAAGGGTTTCAAATTTAGAAGAAAAAAGTAAGAAATGTACAAAACGGTCAAAATTTTGCAAGAAAACAAGTTACAAAGTAAAACAGGAAAATATTCATAAATCTATATGGAAAAAAGTTAAAAATTCACAAAAAAGTCACAAATTTACAAGAAAAAAGTCATGTCCGTGGAATTTTTAAGATTTAAGGATCGTCTTTCTTGGATTTTTTTTAAACAAACTTTTAAAGGACCAGCGAGTACTCGGAGAAAGTTGAAGAGAGACAAAGGGAGGGGAAGAGAGCTGAAGAGAGGATCCCATTACATCAGTTTTATTACTGTGTGTTTGAGCAGGAATGACTTTGGCTAATTAATGTCTAGGAAACACAATTACAAGCTCCTGCAGTTTTATGTTCTACCTTGTTCCCTCTCTGCCTCCCTCTTTCTCCTCTCTCTCTCCCTCTCCCTCTTTCTCTGTATGACAGACAGTTGGAAGTCACCCAGCTTCGATGATGGATGGGCAGCAAATAGATGGAAAAGGAGCATTATAAAAAGATGATAGGTCGAAGGGAGGAGAAAGTCAGCCCGGTAGAGGACAGGCTGGCAGTTCTAAACACATCTGGATAGTTTAACAGAAAATATAGAACAAAAAAATGAGGTGCATTTCCCTCAGCTTCTGAACAGCCGAGAAAGAAATTCAGCAGAAAAAAAAACTGGGAAAACAGATGTTCAAGAGCTGATTAGATTGGAGTAACCAGTTTATCCTCCACAAAGTCAGTTACTGGCCGTATTTCATGCAAAGACAAAAACAAATGCATTTGGCTACATTGTAACTGAGCAACTAATGAAGAGTTATGTACCGGAGTGGAGCTACAAATGTCATTTCTGGCTGCTTTTTTGAGGACAGAAACTGTTGTGCAACAAGCCTGAAGCAGCGATGGAAACTTGTGTCGGTAATTACTCAAAAAATGCATTTCTTTTTCCATTTATCACATGATTTATTTGTAGCTGGAAACATTCCTCCACATCGATCAGCCGTAATAACTTTGTTCTGACGAGAGTATGTGATTGAATTTTGCCATTTCCACTCAGCCTTCCAGATTTGATAAATCATGATTCGCAAATGAAAATATTGAGTGTGAGTGACTCCCGACATTAAAAAAGGCACTGACACAGTAAATTTTTAAAAGACCCCTCAAGCTTGCTATAAACTCATGTGTCACAGTAGCCATCCACAGTATTCAGTGGCAAGTGGTCATTTCAGCCAGTTGCTCATCAAATGTTCGATTTCTCAGCGCTTTCAGCTGCTACAAGGTAAAAGGAAAAAAAAAATCTAGAAATATGTAGAGAATCCTGACATGGTTTTATGACCCAGTGACCACACACAGACTCAAGAATAGATTCAATTAGGTTTATTAATGTTCATGTGTGTGTGAATGTGTGCGTTTAAGTGTGTACAGGAACTGTAGGGGGCAGAGCAGGACACCGTTCAGCCTGGCAACCCTGGGAACACACAGAAGTGTGACAGTTAGCGGGGAAGACAACAGATGATGTATTGTTAGTCAGAGGCGAGCGCAGTGAGACATCTCCGCACAGAAGCCTGGGCAGAGCCATCTAAATAGGCCTAGGCCTGATGGGGAGCAGGTGTGCATGCAGCTGCTGGTAATAATTACCAAGCAGACCATGACAGTATTCCTCCCCATGGAACGCCTCTTGGCGGTCGTTCCAGTCTACCTGGATGCGTCCGGTGGAAGTCCCTGATGAGGTCCTTATCCAGGATAAAGGAAGGACGCACTCAGGACCTCCATTCTGGTCCGTAACCCTCCCAGTCCACCAGGTACTGCAGGCTGTGACCCCAGCGACGGATGTCCAGGATGGCGGTGACTTTCCACGCCGGGTCGCCGTCAATCACCATCAGTGGAGGTGGAGACCTGGGAGGGGGACACAGAGGGCTGGAACAAAAAGGTTTAATCTGAGAGACGTGGAAGGTCGGACATATGCGGAGGGAGGGGGGGACAGCCAGGCGCACAGATACTGGGTTGACAATGCGGGAGATGGCAAAAGGTCCAATAAAGCGCTGAGCCATCTTCCTGGGTTCAGCCTTCAAATTAATGTTCTTGGTTGATAACCAAACCTGCTGACCCCCCTGGGAAGAAGGTGCCGGAGTCCTACGGTGGTTGGCAACCGAGGAGTTATGTTCCGCCGTGCGTCGTAGCGCGGCTCGGGTTGCCCTCCACAGCCGGCGACAGCACCTAAGGTGAGCCCTGACGGATGGCACAGCAATGTCAGCCTCCTCTTCAGGGAACAACGGAGGAGTATAACCCAGTGATGCCTGAAAAGGGGTCATACCGATGGCTGAAGACACTGTTGAGTTGTGAGCATACTCGATCCAAGGCAGGTGCGAACTCCAAGACGCAGGATTGGAGGTGGCCACACACCGCAGAGCCGCTTCCAGCTCCTGATTGGTTCTCTCACACTGGCCATTGGACTGGGGGTGATAACCAGGTGACAGGCTTACCGTAGCCCCAAGGGCGTTGCAAAACGCCTTCCATACCTGGGATGTAAACTGGGGCCCCCGGTCTGAGACGATGTCCAAGGGGATGCCATGTAGTCTCACCACGTGCTGTACAAGCAGGTCCGCTGTGTCCTTAGCCATAGGCAATCCCTGCAGAGGAACAAAATGAGCAGCTTTGGAGAACCTGTCGACTACGGTGAGCACTACGGTGAGACCATTAGAGGGAGGAAGGCCAGTCACGAAGTCCAATGCCACATGGGACCAGGGCCTCCCAGGAGTGGGGAGAGGATGGAGTAGTCCAGCTGGGAAGGAAGAGGATGACTTGCCGGCAGCACACTGAGGACAGGCACGAACGTACTCCCCCACGTCCCTCTGGAGTGTGGGCCACCAAAACGTACGTCTCAGAAGTTCCTCCATGCGCTTTCTCCCGGATGACAGGCCAACCTGGAGGCATGAGCCCAATGAATGACTTCCCCCCCGGACGGCCGAAGGAACAAACAGCTTACCCACTGGTCCTCCGCCCTGGTCCGCTTCAGACTCCTGTGCCCTCAGGACCTTCTCCTTGATGCACCAGGAGAGGGCGCCCACGACACAGGAAGGAGGCAGGATTGGGTGGTATTCAGGATCCGAGATATCAGTAGCAAATTGCCTGGATAGGGCGTCTGACTTAGTGTTCTTGGACCCGGGGCGGTACATGATGGTAAAGTCAAAACGCCCAAAGAACAAGGATTAGCGGGCCTGACGGGCATTCAGGCGCTTAGCCGTCCAAAGGTATTCCAGGTTCCTGTGGTCCGTCCAGACCACGAACGGCTGAGAGGCCCCCTCCAGCCAATGGCGCCACTCTTCTAGCACAAGTTTGACTGCCAGGAGTTCCCTGTCACCTATGCTGTAGTTACGTTCCGCTGGCGACAGCCGCTTGGAGAAGGCGGCGCAAGGTCAGACCTTGCCATCTGCCGGGGAGCGCTGGGACAGGACAGCCCCTACTCCTGAGTCCGAGGCGTCCACCTCCACCAAACACTGCAGGGCCGGATCCACCTGAACCAGGATGGGGGAATCGGCGAATCTATCCTTGAGTGCCGAAAAGGCCATAGCCGCCTCCTCCGACCATAGGAAGGGCACCTTGGATGAGGTAAGGTGTGTCAAGGGGAGTGCCATTGTACTATAACCCTTAATGAAGCGGCGGTAAAAATTTGCAAACCCAAGGAACTGCTGGAATTGCTTCTGGGAGGAGGGAGTAGGTCACTCCACTACCGCCTTAATTTTGCCAGGATCCGGGATTATTTCCTTGTGAGAGGTGATGAACCCCAGAAAGGACATCTTGGGGGCGTGGAACTCACATTTCTCGGCCTTAACATACAGCTTATTCTCCAACAACCGCTGCAGGACTCGCCACACATGCACCCAGTGTTCTTCCAAGGACTGAGAGAAGATCAGGATGTCGTTAAGATATACAAATACAAACACACCCAGGAAGTCCCTCATCACATCATTAATAAGGCGCTGGAACACCGCAGGGGCAGTGGTCAGACCAAAAGGCATTATCAGATATTCGAAGTGGCTGCTGGGGGTCCAGAACCCTGTCTTCCACTCATCACCTTCTTTGATCCGCACCAGGTGGTAAGCATTGCGGAGATCCAGCTTGGTGAACCAGGATGCCCCCCCCGGAGGGAGTCAAAGGCTGTGTTGAGCAATGGGAGGGTGTATTTATCCTTAATAGTAATGTTATTTAACTCCCTAAAGACTATACATGGCCTCAGAGACCCGTCCTTCTTGCCGACAAAGAAAAATCCCGCCCCCACTGCTGAAGAAGACGGCCAAATTATGCCAGAACTCAAGGATTCCTTGATATAGGCCTCCATGGCCTCCCGCTCCGGAGGGGACAGGCTGTACAGACAGCTCGACGGTAGCGGGAATCCAGGACGGAGATTTATGGCACAATCATATGGGCGGTGGGGGGGGGGGGTCCTGGGTCTTACTGAAAACGGCTCCGAGGTCATGGTATTCCGGGGGAACCTTAGACAGATCGGGAGATGAGGCAATGGGAGCCTCCAAGAGCATGGACGGCGAGCAAGCGGCTGATTGGAGACAAGCGCCGAGACAAAACAAACTCCAAGACAAGACACTCCCAGTGCGCCAGTCAATAGACGGGTTGTGGAGGTGCAGCCAGGGGAAACCAAGGATGACTGGGGCCGCGGACACCGGCAGAATGAGGAAGTGCAACTCCTCCCGATGATTACCAGAAATGATAACGGGGACCAGGGCTGTCTGCTGGGAGACTACAACCATGGGAGCTTTAGACAAGGCCATAAGTCCAACTGAGTTGCCAGGCCCCAAGAAATAAAACTCCGCTCTGCCCCTGAGTCAACCAAAGCCTGTGTGAAAATTTCCTTATGTTTGTGTATAAAGCGTATGGGGAGTAAAAAGCTGGATAGGGGTTTTGGCTGAGGTGAGTCCGTGAGTCCTCCTACTGTGACGCACGGACTCCCCCTTTTGGGCCAAAGATGACATGAAGTGCTCCTTGTGCTCCTCACTCCCACAATACAGACACAACCCCAACTCTCGGCGGCGCTGTTTCTCCGCCGGAGACAACCTGAATTGCCCTACCATCGGTTCCGGGGTCTCAGGAGAGGTTTTTTTTTTTTATTTTAACCTTTATTTAACCAGGAAAATCCCATTGAGATTAAAAACCTCTTTTTCAAGGGAGTCCTGGCCAAGATGCAGCAAAAAAAAAATCACAATTACACTTACAATGACATACCAAATCATATAAAACAGTTACAAATTAGTGAGGTCGTTTCAAGTGTTCTCAATCTGGATTTAAAGTCGTTCAATGAAACAAGTACCGTTAGTTTCCAGAGTTGGAGGAAGGAAGGGCCAATAGGGAAGACTGAGGGGTGTGACGAAACTGGGCTCCCGAATAACTGGAAGCCCGCCACTCAGCAGTTCTCTCCCTCAGCCTGTTATCTATGCTGATGGCTAGGGACATTAGCTCGGGTAACCTGCTGGACTTCTCTAGCAGCGCTAGCTCGTCCTGTAGCTTAGAGCTGAGGCTCCTAATGAAGATGCTGCACAAAGAAGCGTTCTCCCACCCAACTTCAGCGGCCAACACCTGGAAGTTGATAGCGTAATCGGCCACGGCCTGGGAACCCTGCCTCAGATTCAGCAGCCAAGAGATAAGCACACTGTCGCAATCTGAGTGATCAAACACCTCATTAAATTCTGCAATGAACTGACTGAGAGTCAAGCTGGTATAGTTAGTCCTAGCCAAAACCGCATAGGCTCAAGCTAGCGCTCGTCCCTCCAGTAAGTTAATCATATACCCAATCTTACTGCAGTCTGAAGTGAAATCCTTGGGCACCCACTGGAAAACCACCTCACACTGCATAACAAAGGGCCTAGCCTCCCCTAACTTACCACTAAAATGATTGGGCGTAGGAACGGGGGTTAGTCAAGCAGGCGGTCCTTATTTAAGCTGGTTAGCCGGATGACTAGCAGGAGCTGAGGAGCTAGAAAAAATAGCTGAAGCTGGGGGAAAGGACTGGGACCCGGTTTGCTGGTCCAACCGGTCCGTAATATGGGCTAGTTGGGCCAATATGGATTGTTGCTGATAAACCAATTGATCTATTCGAGTGTCCATTAGATGTAATTCGGCGCACCAAAGCGCTGTCAGCTGGGTCACTCTGGCAGAGGTGTACTGACACGGTTTTATGACCCAGTGACCACACACAGACTCAAGAATAGATTCAACTAGGTTTATTAATGTTCATATGTGTGTGTGAATGCGTGTGTGTAAGTGTGTACAAGAACTGTAGGGGGCAGAGCAGGACACCGTTCAGCCTGGCAACCCTGGGAACACACAGAAGCGTGACAGTTAGCAGGGAAGACAGCAGATGATGTATAGTTAGTCAGAGGCTTACTGAGTGTGGAGATGGTGGGAGGCTCAGGTTCAGCTTGGCGGCTACGGCCAGGGAGACAGTGTCCGCCGTCGGGGTTGCAGCTCCTGCTGGTGTGTAGACGTGGAGATGGAGGTGTGGTGTGCAGAGGGAGAGGATAGGAGTCCGCCGCCACAGAGGAGGAAAGGATCTGCCGCCAAGGCGGTCCACCTGTGCACAGGGGACTGGAAGACAAGGTGAGTAGAGGAATAGTGGCTTACGTGAGCAGTAGAAGATGTCCCTCAGGCGTTGGGACAGCAGGCCTTGGCTGCAAAGAACTGTAGACTTCGGAAAGGACGAGAGGGTAGGCAAAAGAAGCTCCTCTGGAGCGCAGTGAGACATCTCCACACAGAAGCCTGGGCAGAGCCGTCTAAATAGGCCCAGGCCTGATGGGGAGCAGGTGTGCGCGCAGCTGCTGGCAATAATCACCAAGCAGACCATGACAAATCCAGCTCAAAGGATTAATACATACACCAAAACAATTTCTATTAGTGGTGTTGGCATTATTGCATTAATTGCCCGTTAACGCTTTGCCCCCATTAATGGCGACACATTCTGTGATCGCGGTTAACGACAGTTAATGGCAGAAAGCACAAACAGTACTTTTTGGCCTTGTGGCTCTCCGTACCACAGCCATTCTGGCCACAGACACTGCGAGCCATGCAGACATTGCAAAGTCAAACAAGCAGGATTACAGCTATGGATATCCCCAAAGTGCTGTCATGCTTAAGTTTACAACATTATCTGTCAGAGCTCTCAGCTGGATAATTGTTACAGCCTCCTCCAAACCTTCGCCTGGATGTTGGGTTGTCCTTCTTCTGTGGAAGCTAGCTAGCTGGCTAATATCTACATGCTAGGTTGTAGTTGACGTCCAGCAGGTGACACGGACAGAAATTCGCCTGTTTTCATCCTCATGGCTTTGGGTCCAACTGTTGGTGAGTACCAGTCTATAAAACTTCTCAAGCTGTGTTTGTAATGTCAATTCACTCCCCCGCCATTTTTGCAGCACGGTGGGGTGTCATCACAGGCAGGATAGTTGTTCGTTTGCAATTTTTCTGCTAAAAGGGAAATTGTGTCTGTTGAGACACAAAGTTTTGTGTTGATCTGCTTAAAGTGAATGTTTGCTATGGGAGAAAAAGCAAGCTCCTTTTGTGGTTGGTTGGTTGTTGTTCAGTGATGTTATTGAGCCCTGGCATTCTGTTGTTTGCACATGCAGTAATACTTCTGAGAATTTTCTGGAGAATATTCTGAATAGTTTTGTCATGTTCATGGGGCAAACAGACGACACCAAATGCGATCAGTGAGTTTGCATATTTAATAAATGACACACGTACAAAAACACACACAACAGACCAGACAAGTAAACTATGAATTCCCAGCAGAGATGGACATACGAAGAGGGAGAAATGCAAACTATGAATTCCCAGCAGAGCTGGACTTACGATACAGAGAACCACGGAGATGGGAAAGCTGTCTCCGGACGAGGACAGATGAATAATGACTCAGCGATTAGCAGAGGACCAAGGCGTAAGTAGGCAGTGAGAGTGATTACACGATTTGAATCAGCTGTGAGTCATGAGAGGAGAGGAGACGGGACTGACAGCTTGACAGGAGCACCGCCCACTACCACAACAAAACCTGGACGTGCCACTGACAGCTGCAGCCCCGGGGAGAGAGAGAGAGAGAGAGAGAGAGCACAGAATCAAAAGGTACCGGCAAAAATACAAATATAAAGAGAGAACTAGAATGAAGACAAATAAAGACTGAAGGATAAATACAAGCAAATCCCAAATATATAAATAACAAGACTGCGATGAACGAAAACAGGAGAATGAGTAGAACTAAGAAATAATACAAGATATATGAAAACCAACCAAGGATAGAATGACAGGAAACTAAGAACCCAAAAATACAACAAATATGCAAATATGGAAAAAGCCAATGAGACTGAGCGACAGAGACCCCTGCTCAAGATGTGGATTCCAGATACCCAGGGTAACATCAAGAGAAAAGGAAAAGGACCCACCCAAAAAGAAGACCCACCCTACAAAATAAAGGAAACAAAACCCACCAAGCGGGAGGAGGGGGACCCAGGCATGGAGGGACTAAAACAAACCAGAAAAAATAAGAAAAACACTCATGACTCACACCCAGAATAAGAGGCACATAATACAAATGATGTTGGGAAGACTAAATGTCCAGTTTGGGTGGTGTTCCTGAGTCCCTTAGCCACCCAAGCAACCCACAGAGTTCGTTGGGTGGTCTCCCTGAGTCCCTTAGCCACCCAAGCAAACAAAAGAGTTCATCGGGTGGTCTCCCAGGCCTCCAGAGCCACCTAAACGGCAGGAAGAGCTCATCAGGTGGCCTCCCAGCATCCCCGAGCCAACGGACCACAGAGCACGACCCACCCCCTCCTCGAGGCGGCAGTTGGAACCAGTGCATACTGCGGACCAGAGGAGTAAAGAGATGGGAGTCCGGCGAGGAAGATGGCTGGCCAGCAGGGGATCTGGAGGGGAAACCCTCCACAACCTCGGGAAGAAAAGAGGGGACCACAGTGGAGTTGGATGGGGACTGAGGGACCCCAAAGATTTTGGGCAGGCCTGTAGCACCTTCAGTGGCAACAGACTGGGGCACGAGAGCACCCACGGTGCCCCCAGGCTGGGGCGCAGTTGCACTCGCGGCGGTCCCGGGCTGGGACGATGCTGCACTTGCAGCGGTCCTGGGCTGAGGCGACGCTGCACCCATGGTGGCCCTGGACTGGGATATGGCTGCACCCATGGTGGTCCCAGACTGGCACATGGCTGCACCCACAGTGGTCTCGGGCGGAAGATGAGGACCCACAGTGACCTTGGGCAGAGGATGAGGACCCACGGCGCCCTTGGGCAAAGGATGAGGATCCACGGTGACCTCGGACGAAGGATGAGGACCCACGGCGACCTTGGACGAAGGATAAGGACCCACGGCAACCTTAGATGAAGGATGAGGACCCACGGCGACCTCGGATGGAGGATGAGGACCCATGGCAACCTCAGACGAAGGACGGGGATCCACGGCAACCTCGGATGAAGGAGGAGCAGCGCCCGTAGAGACCTTGGGTGGAGGGGAAGCAACACCCACGGAGACCCCGGGCAATGACAGGGGGCCCGTGAGGACCTCAGGCAAAGGCAGAGGAGGACCCGCGAAGACCTGAGGCGATGATGACGAACCCATGGAGACCTCAGGCGAAGGAGGAGGGCAATCATCCGAGGACCCAGACAAGGACTCGAGCAAGGGAGAAGACACAAACATCGGGTTATTACCACCGGTAGCAGTGGAGCCCAGTAAGGAGAGCTCAGAGGCAGTTGGCAGCTGCGACTGGCTCTCCCCACCACAAGCAGGACAAGAAATCTCTAGATTTGATAATGTGAAAACAGAACAGAGTACTTGCCTTGTCTCGGACTCCACCGCTGTCCAGGACTCCGGCGATCCTGGCAGAAGTGTCTAGAGTCTCCCCATCGGGGCGCCCTCCCTCGACATGGTCACCTTGGAAGAAGGACAAAAAGAAAAAAATGGAGAAGAATCACCAGCAGCGGCGGAGCCAGGCAAGGAGAACTCAGGAGCAGAGGACAGCTGCAGCTGATACTCCCCACTATGAGCCAGACAAGATTTCTCTGAATCTGTGAAAGGAGAAACAGAACAGAGCACTTGCCTGGACTTGAGCTCCACCGCTGTCCAGGACTCCGGCGATCCAGGCAGGGGTATCTCGAGTTCCTCCATCTGGGCGCTCTCTCTAGGCATGGTCACCAGAGAAACACAAAGAAAACACCGGCGAGGAATCACCGGCAGCAGTGTAATGCTGCCGATAGTGTAGAGCCCGGCAAGGAGAACTCAGGAGCAGAGGACAGCTGCAGCTGATCCTCCCCACCCTGAGCCAGACAAGAATCCTCTGAATCTGTGGAAGAAGAAACAGAACAGAGCACTTGCCTGGACTCAAGCTCCTCCACCATCCAGGACTCCAGCGAACCTGCTGCGACAACCTCGGCAGCAGGTGTGATGGTAAGTGCAGCCCCAGGACCTCTGGGCAAAACAGCCGACGCAGATGGCTCATCCGATGTGGCAGCTGGAGGTTGCTTCACCACTGGCACCGACTCCCATGCAGCTGCAGGTTTTTTTTTGTTTTTTTTTTTCCCCAAGATGGCACCCACAGTGGTCGACATGGTGCTACGCTGCTCTTTAATTTGTTTGTTTGTTTTTGTTCGTCAATTGTGTGTCTGCCAGCTCTTATACTCGTGAAGAGTTATTAAATATCAGGACTCTTACTCCCACGGACCTTCTCCCAGTTTTTTTTAGCTCCTGCCGCCGATCTGATTCATTGTTTGGCTCAAAGAGTAAGACGGCGAAAAAGAGGAAAGCGAGGGGGGATTCTCGCTCGGCTGCGAAGGAGAGGCACGCGAACAGCCTTGCCTGGCATATTTCTATCCAATGCCAATTCTCTCTCGAACAAGGTAGAAGAATTAAGACTGCTGATGCGATTTAAGGACCTCGCTTCCTCGTCTGTCATCTGTTTCTCTGAGACCTGGCTTAAAAGGAGCATATCAGCGCGAGCATATCAGCGCGATCAGCCTCGAGGGATTTCAGCTGTTTTGTGCTGATCGCGTCACAGAGCTCTCCGGTAAGTCTATTGGAGGAGGAGTGTGCTTCTATATTAACAGCAGCTGGTGCTCTGATGTAACGGTGGTTTCACAACACTGTTCTCCCGACCTAGAATTTCTCTCTGTTAACTGCAAGCCATTTTATTCCCCACGGGAGTTTGCATCATTTGTTTTGATCACTGTGTACGCCCCTCCCGACGCGGACGCGCGCGAGGCCCAGCGCGCGCTCGCAGATCACGTCCTACATGCGGAGCGGAATTTTCCAGACTCCCTGGTTATTGTGGTAGGCGACTTTAACCAGAGCAATCTGAGTCACGAACTCCCCCGATACAGACAGTTTATTAAATGTCCAACCAGAGGAAATAACACGCTGGATCACTGTTACACTACAGTGAAGGACGCATATCGCGCTGTTCCCCGCGCTGCGCTCGGACTGTCTGATCACATGATGGTCCACCTCATTCCCACATACAGACAGAGACTGAAACTCACTAAACCTGTTGTGACCACCACGAAGAAATTGACCAGTGAAGCTGGAGAGAAACTGAACACATGCATGGAAATGACTGACTGGGACATGTTTAAAGGAGCCACACATGATCTTAATGAGTACACAGACACTGTGAACTCATACATCAACTTCTGTGAGGAGAGCATTCTCCCATCGCGCACCAGGGTGAGGTACTCTAACGATAAGCCCTGGTTCACTGCTAAGCTCAGACAGATCAGAAAAGAGAAGGAAGCTGCGTTGAAAAGTGGAGACAGAGACTGCTACAGGGAGGTTAAATATCGGTTTAACAGAGAGCTGAGGAGAGCTAAATCTGTGTATTCTGAGAGACTCCAGCAGCAGTTCACTGCTAATGACTCGGCTTCTGTGTGGAGAGGACTGAGGCAAATCACCAACTAACAGCCTCAGGCTTCTAAAGGTCAGGATGACAAAGCCCTTTGTCAAAAACTGTCCCAACATTACGCCCGTTTTGACACCTCGTCAGCTGTGTCCAACTCCCCCACTCCACCCAGCCCCACTGCCTCCTCGGCCCCTAATACATCAAAAGCGGTCCCCCCCTCCTCCTCCTCCCCCCCTGCCCTTGTCATCAGTGAGCAGCACGTGCACAGACAATTCTCCAGACTGAACCCGTGCAAGGCCCCCGGGCCGGACGGTGTGTCTCCCTCCACCCTGAGACACTGTGCGAAAGAGCTGGCTCCTGTCTTCACAGACATTTTTAACACCTCCCTTAAGCTATGCCACGTGCCGACCTGCCTCAAATCCTCCACCATCATCCCTGTCCCCAAGAAGCAACGGATTACTGGACTTAACGACTACAGACCTGTAGCGCTCACCTCTGTAGTCATGAAGTCCTTTGAACGCCTGGTCCTGTCTCACCTCAAGTCCATCACCACTCCCCTCCTGGACCCGCTGCAGTTTGCCTACCGTGCCAACAGGTCTGTGGACGACGCAGTCAACCTGGCCCTCCACTCCATCCTGCAGCACCTGGACTCCCCGGGAACCTACGCCAGGATCCTGTTTGTGGACTTAAGCTCTGCATTCAACACCATCTGCCCCACTCTGCTCCAGGACAAGCTGTCCCTGCTCGGCGTGCCTGACTCCCTCTGCAGGTGGATCACCGACTTCCTGACGGACCGGAGGCAGCATGTGCGGCTGGGGAAGTCTGTCTCGGACTCTGTTAGCATCAGCATCGGATCACCCCAGGGCTGTGTACTTTCCCCCCTACTCTTCTCCCTTTATACCAACTCCTGCACCTCCTCCCACCAGTCTGTTAAGCTGATCAAGTTTGCGGACGACACCACCCTCATCGGGCTCATCTCCAACGGCGACGAGTCCGTCTACAGGAAAGAGGTGGCCCAGCTGGTGTCCTGGTGCAGCCACAACAACCTGCAGCTGAACGCTCTGAAGACAGCGGAGATGATTGTGGACTTCAGGAAAGTCACAACCCCCCTGCCCCCCCTCACCATCACAGGCTCTCCCATCACCATTGCAGATTCCTTCCGCTTCTTGGGCACCACCATCACCCGGGACCTCAAATGGGAGCCAACCATCAGCTCCCTCATCAAAAAGGCCCAGCAGAGGATGTTCTTTCTGCGGCAGCTGAGGAAGCTCAAGCTACCCACCAAGATGTTAGTGCAGTTCTACACGGCCATCATCGAGTCCATCCTCACCTCCTCCATAACCGTGTGGTACGCAGGAGCCACTGCCAGGGACAGACTAAGGCTGCAGCGCGTCGTGCGCACTGCTGAGAAGGTGATCGGTTGCAAGCTCCCATCTCTCCAGGACCTGTACATCTCCAGGACCCGGAGGCGTGCAGGCCGGATCATAGCCGATCCTTCACACCCTGGTCACGTACTGTTTGCCCCCCTCCCCTCAGGTAGAAGACTTCGGTCCATTCAGACGAAAACCTCCCGGCACATGAACAGCTTTTTCCCCTCTGCCATCAGACTGCTGAACATTAAGTGACTTATTGACTCTGTGCACTATATACAGCAGCTCATGTCGTTCATCACTGTTTTTCTGTTGCATTATCGACTGCACTGTGGTACCCCATATTATCTGCTTCTTGCTAATTTATTTAAAACTGCCTTGACTAGTATTACTCATTATTATTATTATTATTATTACTTATTATTCTACACTTATTGCATGTTTTTAGTCTTTTAGTTTTTTTAGTTTATCTCTTTATCTCATCATGTTTTTAATGTTGCAGCATGGCACCGAGACAAATTCCTAGTTTGTGTACTACATGAACAATGGCAATAAATCTGATTCTGATTCTGATTCTGAAGCCAGGGGACACACTGCTGTCGGCTCAGGCTTCAGGTCAAAGGTAGTGCTCTCCCACCGTCCAGACCATGGCTGCGGGGCTGGAATCAGGTCCTCCATTGTCCGCCAGCTCCATTCTGGAACCAGCAAACACCCAGGGGAAATTGGAGGAGACACGGGGTAGCAGGTGAGGTAGTGATAACAGCAGCTGATGGTGAGGACTCAATGGGCTAATGTGGTGGAGCCTCACCACCTGAAACTAGGCAAGATAATTGAGGATGAAAAAGCACTTGCCTGTGTTCCAGGGGCATGATGGTAACTGCTGCTGCTGATCCGGATGATCTCCTTCCAGGCACGGTGGAGGTGCTCTGGCAAGGAGGCAGAGACATCAGCTCATGGCGAGTTCTGCAAAATCTGGCGCCTAAAACCAAGCCCAGCAAAAACCGTCTCCAGTGTATTTCATCTCCACAATGCAAAAGCTGCCAGAGAACTAAACATCCACCTGAGCGGACTCAAGCTTAAGCATGCCCCAAATCCAACTTATCTTGGAGTGACCCTTGATAGGACCTTATCCTTCAAGGAACATCTAAAGGGGACGGCTGCTAAGGTGAAAGTACGAAACAACCTGCTCTGCAAGCTCGCTGGTGCAAAATGGGGGGCGGCAGTCTCCACCCTGCGCACCTCAGCACTGGCCCTTTCATACTCTGTAGCAGAATATTGTGCCCCTGTCTGGTCCAGGTCATCTTACACACACCATGTAGACACCCAGCTCAACTCAACCATGAGAACTATAACTGGAACAATCCGCTCAACACCACTCCCCTGGCTCTCTGTACTGTCAAACATAGCCCCTCCACACATCCGGCGAGCAGCATTAACTCAAAGGATGCTCCAAAAAGTTAAAGATTTTCCTCACTTACCAATCCATGCAGATATCTACACCCCACCCACTGCCCGACTTTCATCCAGACGGCCGATTTGGAAAAACCCTCCCCCAGCTGACTTTACCATCCAGACAGCTTGGCAAGAGGAATGGGAAACCAAGGAGGTCCCAAACAAACAGCTGGTGATAAACCCCAACCAACAGGTCCCGGGCACCAACCTCCCAAGGAGACAGTGGTCTACACTCAATCGCTTCAGGACTGGACATGGCCCCTGCTTGGCCAGCCTTCACAGATGGGGCAGTAGCCCTAGCCCACTGTGCGCATGTGGAGAGGAGCAAACTATGGAACACATCATAGAGGCTTGCCCGCTCCAAAGACTGGAAGGAGGATTACACACCCTCCATACAGCAAACCAGGAGGCAACTGCTTGGCTTAAGGACTTTGCATTCGCTAAATAAATAAATGGCGAGGTGGAACCTCCTCCAGTCTCCTGGGCAACATCCGGGAGGAGCCATGGCTTATATTCCAGCAGCAGCAGCTCTGTTTCTGCTAATTTGACCCGCCTGCACTCCCCCAGCTCCTCGGCCGATGGTGTGGGCCACTGCTTGGGAGGAAGAGGTGGAGCTGCTGTGTCGGAGCCAGACGGCTGTCTGGTGGATGAGCGCAGACACGGGCTCTGAATGGGACGAGCAAGTCTTTCGCCTCTGGGTGCGCCTCTTCTTGCGCTCCAGTGGCGCCGAAGGGGAGTCCCTCTCCCGCCCACTGAGTTTGCGTTGGGCGTCGACCACAGAGGCGAGGAAAACTGTGAGGCCCGGGTAGCTCCAGAGACCGGGATATGTCTCAATCACCCAGGCCGCACTGTCCACAAACCCCCAAGCCTCCTCGGGAGAGCGGGAGGCTCCAGCTCCCACAGCAAAACTGCCGATGAGCGTTGCCACAGCACACTCCTCCTCGCTCAGTCACAGAGTTGAAAAATCCAGGGTGGCAGACATAGCAAAACCTCGGAAAAGATAAAATGTGAGAGGGAATTAGAGAAAAAAAAGGAAAAGCACACCTCACTGCCACTGGCGTCTGTGTGGCTGGTTCATTCTGTCATGAACAGCCCATTCACGGGGCAAACAGACGACACCAAATGCGAGCAGTGAGTTTGCATATTTAATAAATGACACACGTACTTTTGTACGCGTCACACACAACAGACCAGACAAGTAAACTATGAATTCCCAGCAGAGATGGACATACGATACAGAGAACCACAGAGACGGGAACGCCGTCTCCGGACGAGGACAGATGAATAATGACTCAGCAATTAGCAAACAGAGGACCAAGGCTTAAGCAGGCAGTGAGAGTGATTACAGGATTTGAATCAGCTGTGAGTCATGAGAGGAGAGGAGACGGGACTGACGGCTTGACAGGAGCACCGCCCACTACCACAGCAAAACCTGGACGTGCCACTGACAGCCGCAGCCCCGGGGAGAGAGAGAGAAAGCACAGAATCAAAAGGTACTGGCAAAAATACAAATATAAAGCAAGAACTAGAATGAAGACAAAGACTGAAGGATAAATACAAGCAAATATCAAATATATAAATAACAAGACTGCGATGAACAAAAACAGGAGAATGAGTAGAACTAAGAAATAATACAAGATATATGAAAACCAACCAAGGATAGAATGACAGGAAACTAAGAACCCAAAAATACAACAAATATGCAAATGAGAGATGAGATGAGATTCAACTTTATTGTCATTACACATGTATAATGTGTATGGCAAAAGCCAATGAGAGTGAGTATGGTGGAACCCCCCGTGCTCAGATCATGACAAATTTTTGTCATTTTGGATATGTTGAGAGCTTTAATAAACCTGCAGGTGAAGACAGCAAGCATATTTGTCCACTCATGTTCATAACAGTATGACAAACTTGAAAAATTACTGACTTAAGGTACACGGTATCTGTATGGAAAAAAACACAATTAATGCGTTATTAATCGCGAGTAACTCAACATTCCAAAAGATTAATTGTGATTAAAAATTTTAATTGTCCAACACCACTAATATACTGTATATGTATCTGTTAAATTATTTTAAAAAAAGATTCTTCAGTGAAGGGAAACTCAAGTTGATGAATTCCTCTCTGAATGATGATTCAGCAACAATCAAATGATTAATCTTTCTGCATTGGTAAATCTCTTATATATGAAATACAGTGATGGACAAAGGCATTGAGGAGAATTTGTAGAAGGTGGTAGAAGTTCAGTCGACAATACAGTGTTTTTATTTAGACACACTAGATAAATATCAACCACTGATATCAGTGAATCGTATCTTCTTGGTCAGTTGTCCAATAGGAGTCAAAGTGAATATCAGCTGATACCAATATTAAGCGGATACTAGTAAATCAATGCATTCCTAATAAGAAGTACAGATACTAACCTATATAGAGTAGAAAATTTCAACACATCATCAAGCTCTAATATTGGTCGGTCCCTGAACTGATTTACTTGTACTTTATCTGAAGAATGTAGTATTGGTGCATCCCTATTGATGAACCTAGCAAGGTCTTTAGGCTGTATAACTTCATCCAGAAGGGTCCCTGCCTCTTAATTGTGAGACAACAGTGTTTAATCATCACTGCACCCACTGTTCAACCCATATAGCCCCACGTAATTTTTTCGTACAGGCAATACCAAACGCACATTAGTACTTTACTGCAAGAATTACTCAAAACTGTATTTACACACATGCTTCTTCCAGTTGTTTTATTGTTAAAGGTGTTTAATTAAATATTGCCACTGTTGAGCGCAAACCCCATATCTCAAAAAAATGATATTTTTTTCAGTAAATGAGACAAACACTACATTTTCAGATTGATTTAGCAGTTACAAAATTTATTCACATGGCTTTTCCACTGTTTCTCTTTGGTTTGATATTAGTAAAAAGAAAACATCCAAAGATATTAAGGGTGACTAATAGAAAGGGTGTTTATATATATATATATAAACCCAAACTAAAAAAAGACTTAATATGGAAATACGAGGTTTTCACCCAGCAAGTGACATTGTGGGGGAGCTAGGTGCTAAGACTCCTCCACCCAGAGAGTTATGGTCCAGGAGAAGAGAGGTCACCAGGGGGGTCCAGATGGAGCAGAACATTTTGGGCACCCCCTGGGGAGAAGAGGAGACGCTGGGCCGCTGGCAGAAGGAAGGAGTGCAGCACCAGTCCAATGTTATGTTAATGCACCGCACGGGCTTTGTCATGTAATAAGTATGATGTCGGAGCCCCAGGCCACTATGCAAATGATTAAAGGTATATAAGTGAGATGCACTGTGGCCTGGGAGCTCTCAAGTGATCTTGACTTGTTAGAGAGAATAAAGACTGTGCTGATTCAGCTCGTTGCCTCGTCTTGTTCATTCTTTCTACACTGGTGACCCTTGACGTGCAATGGAAGGCGAGATTGAGCACCCCGGAGACAAGCTGGAGAGGAAGCGCCAGCGCCGCATGTGCTGTTTCAGTCAAGCTCCCGGACTTTTGGCTACATGACCTGACAGAGTGGTTCTTACACACAGAGGCCCAGTTCGCTCTCCGCAGGGTAACAGCAGACAAGACCAAATACTACTATGTGGTTGCTGCGCTGGACATGTGCACAACACAGCAGGTGGCAAGCCTGCTCCAAGAGCCACCAGTCCATGCAAAATACGCCTGAGGCGCTCAAGAAGATGCTAACCCAGCGCTACACGCTTTTGGACTGTGAAATTGCAGAAAGGCTCCTGACACGTTCTGAGTTAGGGGACAGATCAGCAGTTGAATTGATGGAGAGCATGTTGGTATTGATGGGCAGAGATGGTGAGCCGTTCCTGTTCGCCCACCTGTTCCTCAGAAACTTCCCAGCAGTGGGGAGAGCGAACCTGGCAAACTCGTCACTGCTGGCGACGAACTATCGCACACTAGCGCAGGAAGTGGACCGTATCATCCTGACGACCAGAACCTTCGCCGTGAACGCAGTGGCGCCAGAGCCCAGAGGGGCGGCCAACGAGGTTGAGGAGCCGCTGGTGGTGGCTGGCGCAGACGCCAGGAGGCACAGGAAGGACACGAGCTTATACACGGACATGGAGCAGATACACACGGATGCGTGCCACCGTACCAGTTCAAGTGGTCGGGAAATGCCAAGGCCGGCAGTCAGTAGCAGTTGCGACCGCTGGCGACAGAGATAAGCTGCTCTACATCACGTTTGGGGAGACAGTTCCTGATGGACTCCGGCTCCCAGAAGAGCCTCATCCTGCCGTTCAACTCGGACATGGTGGCAGGAAGTAGCGGTCCCAAGCTTGCAGCCGCCAACGGATCGGACATTAAGACATTTGGTGAGCAGACACTAACTATACAGTATGTTTGCCTGGGCGTAATTTCCAGTGGACCTTCATTATAGCTGCATGTGCCTCCCCCATTTTGGGTGCACACTTTCTATGTGCGCATGGTTTATTAGTTCATATTGCTAATAGACGGCTGGTGGATGCTGTGTCTTTTGATTCTCTGCCCTGTACAGCTCAGGGAGCCAGGTCGACAACACTAGCCAACGTTACAGCTCCAGGGGTAAGTACCAACAGTTACTCGCCCAGTTCCCAGCACTCACGGTTCTGAGGTTTTCAGCGGCTGTAACCAAGCACGGCGTCAAGCATTTTATCACTACCAAGGAACCGCCCGTTTTCGCATGAACTCGGCGCCTGAACACAGCTTAAGTGGCTAGTGTATGTGAGAAGTTCGCCAACTTGGAGAGGTTAGGCATCATCAGGTGCTCAAACAGCCTGTGGGCATCCCTGCTTCACATGGTGCCTAAAGCCGACGGGTCGTGGTGATCATGCGGTGATTTCCGGCAACTGAACAACACTATGGCACACGATCGCTACCCTATTCCCCATATCCAGAATTTTTCCGTGCATCTGGCCAGGGCACGCGTTTTTTCCAAGGTGGACCTGGTCCGCAGTTACCACCAGGTCCCAGTGTGCGCGGAAGACATACCAAAAACAGCGGTGATAACTCCGTTTGGCCTTTTCAAATTTTTCCGCATGCCGTTTGGATTAAAAGGCGCGGCGCAGACCTTCCAAAGGATGATGGATGCAGTGCTGCATGATCTGCCCTTTGTTTTTGTCTACCTGGATGACATCCTGGTGGCCAGCACGTCCAAGGACGAGCACGTCGCCCACCTTGGGACGGTTTTCCAGAGATTGGAAGCGCACAGTTTAATAATCAACCTGGCGAAGTGCCAGTTCAGTGTGGCAACGATCGATTTTTTGGGCCACTGCATTTGGCCGGAGGGCGCAATCCCGTTACCAGACAAGGCGTGCGTGGTGTCAGATTTTCTGCGTCCTCAGACGGTGAGGGCACTTCAGGAGTTTTTGGGGATGGTTATTTTTACAACTGTTTCCTCCCCCGTGCAGCCCAGCTGATGCAGCCGTTGTTTGCCGCGCTTAAAAAAAAAGAGACCTGCAGACAGCATCGACTGGACTCCCAAGCGGGGTCAGGCTTTTTCGAATGCAAAAACAGCGCTGGTGAAGGCCGTGTTACTTGCACACCCAGATCCGTTGGCACGGAGAGCACTCACTACAGACGCATCTGACGTGGCCACAGGGGCCGTAGTGGAGCAGTGCGTGGCAGGTTCGTGGCAGGTTCGTGGCAGCCGCTCATGTTTTTCAGCAGATCTTTGCGCGACAACGAGCGCAAATGCAGTGCATTCGACAGAGTTGCTGGCTCTCCCCCTAGCGATACGCAATTTCCAGTTCTGGCTGGAAGGGCGCAACTTCACCACGTTTGTGGACCACAAGCCGCTAACGTACGCCATGGCCAAAGTCTCGGAACTGTGGTCGACCCGGCAGCAACGGCAGCTGGCCGCAATCTCAGAGTTTACGACCGACATTCGGCATGTGGCCAGTAAACTCAACATGGTGGCAGACTGCCACTCGCGCACATTGGTTGCCCCGGTCTATGTGGGAATAGATTACCCCGCCGTGGCCACGGAGCAAGCCGGGAATGCGGACATTTGCGAGCTCCAGTCTGAACCAACAGGGTTAAGGATGGAAAGCAGGGTACTGCAAGAAGGGGGCCCCCTCTACGCTGTGACGTCTCCACAGGCCGACCACGCCCGGTGGTCCCGCGCTCTTGGCCCCATCGGATTTTCGAGTCAGTCCACTCCCTTGCACACCTGGGAGTGTGCGCTTCAGTGAAACTGGTGGGGGCAAAACGCATCTCTTGACAGTAGTGGACCGCACCATGCGCTGGCCCGAAGCGGTACCGCTAGCTTCTACCACATCCGCAGAAGTAGCATGTACTTTTTTTGACAACTTGGGTGACATGCTTCAGAGCTCCTTCAGACATCACATCCGACAGGGGCCCACAGTTCATTTCCGACCTCTGGTCTGCGATGGCCAGGAGCCTGGGGGTCAACATTCACCGCACTACCGCGTACAACCCCCAGGCCAACAAGTTATAAGAGCGTTTCCACAGGTCACTTAAGGCAGCACTCAGGGCTTTGCTCATGGACGCAAATTGGGTAGACCGTCTGCCTTGGGTTCTTTTAGGGTTGCGTTCCGCACCGAAGGAGGATTTGGCAGCCTCCCCAGCAGAACTCGTTTTTTCCCACCACTGCGGATCCCTGAGGAATTTTTACTGGACAACCCCACGCCTGAGGCCGAGCTGCCCTTGCATTCTCTATGTGGCGCAGAGGTAGGGAGTGTACCAGGCCCGGCCCACCACTGTTTCCCCCACGCATTTGTCCCAAAAAGCTTGCGGAATGCATCTTTTGTGTTCAGACATGATGCACACCAGGCCCCGCTGCCCCCACCATACGACGGGCCGTTCAGAGTGTTGGAACCTGGGGTGAAACGTTTCGTGTTAGACTTGGGAGGACGTAGAGAAACTGTCTGCATTGACAGGCTCAAGCCCGCCTTTATGTTGGCAGACAAACAGGTGGTGTTGGCCCAGGCTCCCCGGCGCGGACGCCCCCCGTTGGGGGCTCCGCAGGTTGGTGACTCCTCAGCAGGGACAGGCACTCATGTTGAGGATGTGTTTTCTCCCCCTCCCCTTTTCCCCCCACAGACTGACATGCCCCCCGGGGTACCCCACCAACACAGCAGCGCCACAGAGCCGGCAACCCTCCACTACAGCCATTATGGACATCAGCTGAAGCCCAAAGGATGGGGGGCCCATTCTGGGTGTTCGGGGGGGGGGGGGCTAGGTGTTAGACTTCTCCACCCAGAGAGTTATGGTCCAGGAGAAGAATGGTCGCCGGGGGGTCCAGACGGAGCAGCATAGGTTGGGCACCCCCCAGGGAGAAGAGGAGATGCTGGGCCACTGGGAGAAGGAAGTAGTGCGGCACCAGCGCAATGTTATGTTAATGCACCACACGAGCTTTGTCATGTAGTAAGTATGATGTTGGAGCCCCAGGCCACTATGCAAATGATTAAAGGTATATAAGTGAGATGCACTGTGGCCTGGGAGCTCTCATGTGATCTTGACTTGTTAGAGAGAATAAAGTCTGTGCTGATTCAGCTCGTTGCCTCGTCTTGTTCATTCTCTCTACAATATAATACTTTACAAGCTCGGCTATTAGAATCATTACAGATAGTAGTATTACTTGAACTTTGGGCTAAGTTTCCATGATTTTTTTTTGTTTTTTAAAAAAGATCAAGTAAATCCTTTTAGTTGACTGACTGATTAGTTAACCAGACAAAGTTCAATGACATAAATGATGAGATGTAATCTTTTTTTTTTTTTTACAAGCAGAACAACCATGAAGGTCATGAGCATGAAAACATGGCTTTTCAACACCCACTTCTAGTTTTGATTTCCCTTTTACATTTTAATCAATGTTGTCACAAAAAAAGATTTTGTACCCAGTCGTAGATCAAATATTGCATAGTAAATTAAATATTTTTAGGGGACTGAAAGACTCAGTTATTGTTATTATCAAATCGTTGTTCATAGTGCACTCAATATTCACTTCTTTTCAAAAGTAATTGAGTTACTGCATGATTAAAATAATTAGTTACTTGGAAAAGTAACTTTCACATTACTTTTAAATGCATATTTAAATCATCTTGCACACATAGCAAGATGGATTACATTACGGGCTTATTAATGTTAGGCTGAAAGTCAAAGTCAAAGTGCCTTTATTGTCATCCCATTGCCAAAAAAAACAATACAACAAAATTAAGATGCTGCTCCCTAAAACAAACTATCACACTCACAATTCATTCATGAATTTAACATCCTCATAGTTATAGCAATAAACTAGAAAAGCACTCATAGAGCGCATACCTCCGCCAAGGCTCCCTCCGTTTCTCATGGATCACCTCCAAAATGTAATGGGTTTGTGTGTAGGCCTATAGCCACTTGTGGTGAAAATTGCATCAAAGTCTGTCCATCAGTTTTGGAGTATTGTTGTGAACACACTGTGAGAAGATAAGAGCCTTGGCTGAGGTATGCATTCTCAGATCATCACCAAAATATAATGGGTTCCTATCTAGCCCAAGAAGCACCTCTGGTGAAAATTTCATCCAAATCCATGCAGTAGTTTTTGTGTAATCCTGCTGCACAAATACAAACAAAGCCCTTGGTGGAGGTATGCACTCTCAGATCATCACCAAAATCTAATCATCTGTCCCCCGTGCCATTACACACCTTTCCTGAAAATTTTGTCAAAATCCGTTCATATTTTTTTGAGTTATGCTGGTAACAGACAAACAGACAAACCCCGGTAAAAACATTACCTCCTTGGCAGTGGTAATAATACCTAAAGCAATAATACCTAAAGAATTAAAATAAAATATGTACATAGTAAAAGCATAAAAGCATACTGAGCAGTAAATAAAATAGGACCATCCTGTACACAAGGTTATTACCCACAAAATAACCTAAAATAACATCAGCAGTCTGTATATACTGTATTAAATGAATCCATTCAAAATACGTACTGCTGTTGGGAAAAAAAACTATGATTAAACCTGGTAGTCTGGGTTTTATGGGATCTTTACCACTTCTCTGAGGGGAGCAAGTGAAAGAAATCATGACCTGGATGAGTGCAATCCATAATGATGGCAGTAACTCTGCTGAGGTACCGAGACCTGGAAATCTCTTCCAAAGAAGGGAGAGAACAACCAGTGATTTTTTTACGCAGTCTCGATCACTCTCTGCAAAGCTTTGCGGTCTGCGGCCGAGCAGCCACCATACCAAACCGTGATGCCATATGACAAAATGCTCTCAATGGCAGAGAGATAATATAAAACCAACAACTGTGCATTCAGGCCATTCCTCTTTACGAGCCTCAGAAAATGTAAACGTTGTTGAGCCTTCTTTATCGTAGCTATGGTGTTAACTGACCAGGTGAGGTTGTGAGAAATATGAACACCCAAAATCTTGAAAGCCTCCACCCTCTCCACACACTCCTTGCCTATATACAGAGGAGGAGACTCGCTACTATGCTTCCTGAAATCAATGATGAGTTCTTTTGTTTTTTGTATTCAATAGCAGGTTATTATCTGAGCACCATCTCACCAGTTTCTGGACCTCATCTCTGTATGCAGACTCGTCTCCTCCTGATATGAGCCCACCACTGTTGTATCATCCGCAAACTTCATCATAATGTTTGTGGGGTGAACAGATATGCAGTCATATGTGTACAATGAATACAAAGTGGGGCTCAACACACAGCCCTATGGCGAGCCTGTGTTAAGCATGATTGTAGAGGAGAAATGGGATCCGAGTCTGACAGTCTGCTTGAGATTTGTTAGAAAGTCCTTAATCCAACTGCAGGTATGAGTAGGCAGACCAAGCTGAGACAATTTACTAATGAGAATATTGGGAATAATTGTATTAAATGATGAACCATAGTCTACAAACAACATTCTTCTTCTCATCTTCTAAGTGGCTGAATGCTGAGTGGAGAGAAATAGCAATAGCATGTTCAGTAGATCTGCTCCGCCTATAGGCAAACTGGTATTGATCAAAGGCTTGGGGGTGGGACTGGACAAAAGATGTTTCAACAGATGAAAACAGACTGTTTCAGACAGCGCTTCACAGACAGTTTTTTTAATGTTTGTGTTGCTGCACGTGTCAGTGTGTGGGACATTAAAGCTGTCCATGTTTATCTTACCTTTATGATTATGGATTAATCCGATGTGTAGTCAGGGTTTCCTCTGGTAACATTTCTGTATGGCGGCCCGCCGCCCTAAGGAAGTATGCCGCCGCGCCTATAATATATTAATTTAAGAAAAATTAAATATGAAAGAAACGCTCCGCAAACGCACACACGAACAATGCACGTGACTGTCATCCACGCGGAAGCGCCCCGCCCGCCAAGTGCCCGCGTGACCATTTCTGCAGGCAGAGTGTGTCTCTCTGGTGTTGCTGTCCAAGAGAAGCATGAGCTTATTAAAGTACTTTAAACGCAGAAAAAAGTACAAGAAATAAGCAGTAGAGGCATTTATGGTGGTTTTAACGTGCTGGTAACTGGAACAACAATGAGGAGTCACTTAGCTAACAAGTCTGGTTAGGATTCATTGCAGGGAAAGGCAAGAGTGACTGATGAATCACTGAGGATTTACTTCACCAGCTACTATAATATTAACTAATAATTTATGGTCATTATTATGTACCTGGCAAGTTAAGATGACCGAAATTCACGAAGTCAATGACTTTAATCTGTCAGCAGCCTTCAGACAAACTAAATGTGCCAACATTTGGATTTCAAAATAAGGGAGGTTTTTCCTGCTGTCGGGTTAGTGAGATTTCTAAAAATCTGTAAATACATAGAAATATTATAACAGAAATAACTGCATATTTGGTCATTTAAGTTAATTTATTTCTTTAAATATAATTTTAATAATTATATTTCTTTGAATTCAGAGTTATTGTTCTGTTCTGGCTCTACAAAATTATGGTCAAAAGTGTAAATTGTATGAGGAAAAAAGTAAAAAAAATTGCCACATTCTGTTTCACATTTATTTAAAAAAAACAGCAAGTTTATAATAATCTGCCTTTGTCCATTGGACAGGCCTCTTCACTGTCCAGTTTTAAAACTCCTCTTAAAACCCATTTTTATTCTCTGGCTTTTGACCCAGTTTGAGACACTGATTTTATTTGTTCTTATTGTCTCTATTGTATGACTATTGTTTTGTTTGTGCGGTTTTGTACTTTAGCTGTATTTTATTGTTTTTATATTTTATTTATTGTTGATGTACAGCACTTAGTGTCAACTGTCGTTTTTTTTAAAGAGTTTTATAAATAAAGTTGGATTGTATTTAAAAAAGCTCAATATTCGCCATAAAATAATCCACAAATTTATAATAGTCTCAAATGTACAAGAAAACTCCTAATTTTACAAGAGAAAATTACAAATTTGAGGAAAATGGTTGCAAATTTAGATAAATTTACTGAGAAAAGTAGAAAACTATAATTGTTATAAATTTTGGAGAAAAACCTCAAACCTTCAAGACCGAAGTCATTACTCAAGTTTTCAAGTAGGTGCTCTTTGTAACCTTAACTCAACTAGAAATTTTTGATTGTCTACTTTTAATTATTAATTTCAAAGCACTGCTTTTACATGAGTAAAATTTTTGGCTACTATACCCACCTCTGGTCATATAATTTAAGTATGAATGAGTAAATTACTATTATGAATGTTTTTCCCTTTCCCTTTCCTACTCTGTCAATGGGGGAAAAAAGAAACACTAGAATAACAATACAAAAAAAATACACATTTTGGTTATTTATGTAAACCATGAAAAAAAAAATCCTGCAGGACAAAACATGGCACTTGGTATTTTCTAACCTGTTTGTATACCACCATAGACAGAGAGAAAACCTGAATTAGACAGAGCTCAGGGAGGGAAAGATGAGACAGAAGAGAAGAGCCAAGGAGAGGAAAGTGTTCAGGCAGAGGGTCCAGGAGAGGTGAGAGCAGAGGGAGGAGAGAAGGATGACACCAGTAAAAAGTCCAAACACAGGACATCTGGGTGGGACCCCAACTGGCCCAATATGCCAACATTCAAGCCTTGGTAGTACAATACTTCAAATGGTAAGTTCCATTCTGCAATATTACTGTGCATAATTGAAAAAAAAAAATAAAAAGAAATAGTGTAACATTAACATTTCTGGTTACAATCGTGTCATGTGCTTTCTGCCCCTCCCCCTCAAGAAAAATATGCTGCCACCGCGCCAAGGTCTATAAGCCAGAGATAACACTGTGTAGTGATCCACAGAAAATGTCAATTATCCACAGTCCAAATATCTGCTGTGACAGAGACATGATCCAGTCTCTCAAATGCCTTTTGGAGATCAAAATCCGTTTTTGAATAATCTTTATCCAGGTAGCAGGTAAATGCGTTTTAACTTCAGTGGATCACAGTCCAGCTGTCTGATGGAAAGTCACTGTTGATATCATGTCTTCATTCTGTATCAACATATCTGGCAATCAGTCAGTTTAATTCTTGCTGGGTCAGAAACTGTGCAGATGCATACCTGTGCTTGAAATCCAGCTGTGGGTGTTCAGATAAGAGCATCTCCACTTTACATCCTGCTGTGGGATCCACTTCACGGTGTTAGTTGTTAGCATAGCTAGCAGTTACTTAGCATAGCTTTGGAGCTTTGTTGCTGTTTTCAGGTGCTTCTGAAGATTACAGTTGGACTCCACCGGCACTTAGCTTGCAACCCACCAATATGCTTTTGTCCTTAACCGTGACAAAGAAAAAATAATCTGTGTATGTCCACAAAAACAAAGTAGCTTCATCTCTTCCTCCGCTCAGTAACGAAGACTCAGCCTCTTTGCAACAGGTCACGTCGACTGACGGCTCATCTCAGTTACAGTAGGGTCAGTTTGTATATTCATTTATTTGTGCTAAAAAAATCTATCCATATTAATAAAATGAGTAACGCATCTGATTCAAGATTCAAAGATTCAAGATTCAAAGGCTTTATTATCATGTACACAGTTAAGAAATGCTACATTTCCTGAGCAATGAAATTCTTACTTTGCTCTCCGAACGAATGCCAAGTTAAAGGTACAGAAACAACAATTCTAATAGGTCATGAAACACTAACACAGTAACTCAGTCCTAGTACTGATGGATGCCAAGACACATACCAACACACAGTTAGGCAGTAGATCTATCTATCTATATAGAGTACATCTATCTAGCTATCTATCTAGAGGAATGAAAATGAAAGTCACCAGATGACTGAAGTGACAGTGGTATATTGATATCAGAGATAATGTGAACCTGAGATGGCATGAACCTATGTACAGTGTGCAAATGAGCAGTGTGCAACCTGATGTGAACCTGAGATGGCATAGACTTATGTACAGTGTGCAAATGAGCACTGTGCAACCTGATGTAACCTGAGATGGCATAGACTTATGTACAGTGTGCAAATGAGCATTGTGCAACAAGCAGCGTATAATTGCAAATAATTGGTAAGTAGCAGCAGAGATGATATGGACATCAGACAGGTGATACTATATCTACTGTACTGGTGAGCAGTGTGCAAATTTAGCAGCCGGTGTGTGAGTTCCTATATGTAAAGCTGTGTTACAGAGTTTTGGGAGTTGTTGTCTGATCATGAGTCTGATGGCAGTGGGAAAGAAGGAGTTTTTCAGTCTGGTTGTCCAGCATTTCACACTTCTGTACCTCCGGCCTGAGGGTAGAAGTGCGAACAGTCTGTGCTGGGGGTGGGTGGGGTCCCAGGGGATGGCGTCAGCTCTCTTTTGGACTTTGTGGTGGTAGATGCTCTGCAGAGAGGGGAGTGGAGCCCTGATGATCTTCTCTGCTGTCTTCACCACTCTCTGCAGGTGTTTGCGCTCCAGGGCAGTGGTGTTTCCGTACCACGCAGTGATGCCGTTGGTCAGGATGCTCTCGATGATGCAGCTGTAGAAATTGTTGAGGATCCTGGAAGACATGCCGAACTTCTTCAGCCTCTTCAGAAAGTACAGTCGCTGTTGAGCTCTCCTGACCAGCTCTGTGGTGTTGTGTGTCCACTTAAGATCCTCGCTGATGTTGATGCCAAGGTATTTAAAGCTGCTCACCCTCTCCACCTCAAGCTTCTGGATGAACAGTGGTCGATGGGGTCTCCTCCTCCCTTTCATCATGTCCACTATCATTTCCTTTGTCTTGTCTGTGTTGAGGGTGAGATTGTTGTCCTCACACCATGACACCAGGTTGGCCACCTCCCTCCTGTAGGATGCTTTGTCATCACCAATGATGTGTCTTATCACTGCTGTGCCATCTGCAAACTTTAGGATGATGTTGTCTTTGTGGGAGGCAACACAGTCATGGGTGAAGAGGCTGTAGAGGATGGGGCTGAGAACACAACCCCGGGGGACACCTGTGTTTGTGATGATGCTGGCTGAGGTCCTGTTACCCATCCTGACAGACTAGGGCCTGCCAGTTAGAAAGTCCAGTAGCCAGTCACAGAGGGTGGGGTGCAGGCCAAGTGAAGACAGTTTGTCGGTGAGTTTGTGGGGGATGACCGTGTTGAAGGCGGAGCTGTAGTTGACAAAGAGCATCCTAATGTAGGAGTCTTTATCTTCCAGGTGGGAGAGAGAATAATAGAGTGCTACGGCGATGGCATCTGAGGTGGACCTGTCGAGCCGGTAGGCATACTGCAGGGGGTCGAGGGTGCCCGATATGCTGTCCTGAATGAGGGGCAGCACCACTCTCTCAAAGCACTTCACGATGACTGGAGTGAGTGCTACCGGTCTGTAATCATTCAGACAGGTTGGCGGGCTCCTTTTGGGGACGGGGATGATGGTTGTTGTTTTGAAGCAGGAGGGGACTATGTTCTGGTTGAGGGAGAGGTTGAAGATTGCTGTAAGAACATCAGTCAGCTCTGCAGCGCATGCTCTGAGGGCCCGCCCAGGGATGTTGTCTGGTCCTGCTGCCTTGCAGGGGTTAATATTCCTTAGTGTTTTGTTTACCTGGTCTGGTGAGACACTTAGTGGGGGGGGGGGGGCGTGACTGTGTGTCTCTTCTCTGTGCTGTGGCTGATGGTCTCGAAGCGGGGTGTAAAAGATGTTGTGGTCGTCCGGCAGGCTGTCTGTAGGGCGCTGCTGTTGATCTTCTTGTAGTCTGTGATGTGTTGCAGGCCTTGCCACATGCACCCCGGATCAGGAGTGGAGTAGAGGCTGTCCAGCCTTTCTCTGTACTGCCTCTTGGCTGTTGTTATAGCCTTCCTCAGTCCATAATTTGCAGCTTTGTACTCGGCCTCACAGCCTGATTTAAATGCATGAGAGCGAGCACGCAGCATCTGACGTACCTGACTGTTGATCCAAGGCTTCTGGTTGGGGAACTTCCTGACCTGTATGGTTGGTACAATGGAATCAACGCATGTGCTGATGTACGTAGTCTCGTATTCAACGTAGTCCTGTATGTTAACAAAGAGTCCTCTTGAGTGGCTGCAGCTTTAAACACATCCCAGTCTGTGTAGGCAAAACAGTCTTGCAGGATGTTCTCAGTCTCTGGAGTCCAGCGCTTAATTTGCTTAATAACTGGGTTCGTTTGTTTCAGCTTTTGTCTGTAGGCTGGGTACATGAGCAGTGAGATGTCATCTGACTATCCGAAGTGGGGGCGGGGTGCCGCTCTGTAGGCGCCACATATGTTGGAATAAAGATGATCCAATGTGCTTTTATCGCGGGTGAGTATCTGATCAAATTTCAGTAAGTGTAACGCATTACTGAATTTTTTTAACAGTAATTTCGTTACACAGCATGTTACTGTAACACCACTACTTTTGCTGTAACATGTTACTCCCAGCATTGGTTAAAAGAAAATGTCAGCTACCAGCAGACTGAACTTCTCTTCCATTACGAATTTGTCTTGCAATGAAGCTGATTAAATTCAGCTGTTCAACTGAGGTTCAACATTTCTGTGAGGTGACGGAAAGGGTTACCAAACATACACACACACTTTCTTTAGGCCAGTCAGTCGGTCAGTATGCTGTGCTGAGTTATGGGCTGTTAAGCTTGTAGAGGTCTCATTAAATCTAATCTGGGGTGAACTGATGACTTTAGCAGAAACTGTAAGTGTGTCTAAGTGTGTGTGTGTAGTAGGGGGCTGACAGTGTGAGAGGAATATACATCACCCTCAAAGACACAGGCAGAGAGCAACATATATAGTGGGGAAAATACGTGTTGAACATGTCAACTTTTTTCTCATTAAACATATTTCTGATGGAGCCAGTGACCTGAAATTTTCACCAGATATCAGTAACAAACCAAGTAATCCATACATACAAAGACATCGAGGTAACTGTCCTCACAAACCAAGTTATATTTAATAAAGTGTTATGACACAGGGAATAAGTATTGAACACGCTTGGTGAAATTTATTTAATATTTAGCAGAAAAGCCTTTGTCGGTAATAACAGCTTCCAGAAGCCTCCTATATGAAGGAACTAGGTGCAGGCATTGCTCAGGAGTGATTTTAGCCCATTCTTCCACACAAACTGTCTTCAAATATTGAAGTTTCCATGGGTGTCTTCAATGAACTCTGATCTTCAGTTCGTTCCATAGATTTTCAATTGGATTCAGGTCAGGTGACTGACTGGGCCATTCTAACAGCTTTATTTTCCTTCTCTGGAGCCAGCTGAGTTTCCTTGGTTGTGTGTTTGGGATCATTGTCTTGCTGAAATGTCCACCCTCGTTTTGTCTTCAGCATCTTGGCAGAGGGCAGCAGGTTCTTATCAAGGATGTCTCTACATTTGTCCATTCAGTTTTCCTTCAATTATATGAAGTCTTCCTTTACCATGTGCTGAAAAACACCCCCACACCATGATGGGATGTGAAGTGCCAGTTCTCCTCCAAACATGCTGTAAGTTGTGGCATCCAAAACGTTTAATTTTGGTCTCATCTGACCAGACCATAGTCTCCCAGTATTTTACTGGCTTACCCAAATGTTGTGCAGCAAAACTTTAAACGAGCTTCAACATGTTTTTTTCCTCAGCAATGGAATCTAGCGAGGTGAGCCGGCAGTGAGCCCATGTCGGCTGAGTGCAGTACTTATTGTTTTCTTTGAAACAGCAGTACCTACTAACTCCAGGTCTTTCTGGAGCTCTTCATGAGTGGTCTTTGGCTCTTGGATAACTCTTCTGGTAATTCTTTTGACTGTATCAGAAATCTTGCAAGGACTTCCTGGTCATGGCCGGTTTATGGTAAAACGATGTTCTTTCCACTTCCGAATGATGGCTCCAACAGTGTTCACTGGAACATTCAGCAGTTTAGAAATGCACCTGTAACCAATGCCATCATTATGTTTTGCAACAATAAGGTTGTGAAGGTCTAGAGAGAGCTCTCTGCTTCTACACATCATGAGTTCTTTGTGGTGTGACAATCTGATATTCACAGACCTTTTTAAAGTCAGGACTTAACCAGCTGAAATTAATTTGCACTGATAGGGGATGGGATGGCTTCCTAAATTAAGTTTTAGGGCTTGTTCAGTCTACCTTGAGAGCTCTTATTGTGTAAAAATCTGAAGAAAGTCAGCATAATATTGGCAGTACTTTCCTCATTTTGGAGTGAGAAATAAGGTCTGTGGTGTTAGGAGAGAGAGAGAGAGGGAGAGAGAGAGGGCAAAACAGTGAGATTCACTCCTGGCCTATTTATATTTTACTGCATGACAAGGGTAACAGGGCCATTAGCATCACTAGTGTTACAGCGCAAACCAGCACAACCAGGAATTTTATGGCTCTTTTTAAAAGTGTCACTGTAATAGAGCAGCTTGTTCAATAATTCACTACCTACTTTAGAAATTTGTTTACTCATTTGATGTTTATTGAAAAAAAAAAAACTCTTCATACACCTTTCATTCTTTTTTTAATAACTTCATTTTTCAAGAGTGTCAAGTGTCTGGATAAGTGTACCAACCTGAGTAATTACTACTGAATTTTTGAATTTAGCTTTAGCACTGAAGTGCAACCTTTCTTTAAATAAATAAGCCTGGCATGTTTTTACAGCAGGGAAAACTGCTTCACATGGAGGAAACCCCACATTAACACAGGAAGAAGATTGCAAAACCACAGAGGAGGCCTGTGTATGTTCGAACTTAGGACCCTCTAACTAGAATGGCAATTATGAAAGCAAATTTGGGGAATAAACCCTCCAGTCTCTCCAAAACAGTCTTCATCTCATTCTGTAAACCACAAGCTTATGACTGCTCTGATTCCTCTTGTTTGTGTCCTATATTAGGCCGTCAACATGTCTGTCTTATTTTGTGGGCTGACTTATATCTCTGACCATCTGCAGTGATGGATTATCCCGCTTCCTTCTGGACTGAACAGAACAGAAACCACACCAAAAAAAAATGTTCAAAGCTGACATTTTAAACCATTAACAGCAAAACAGAAATGCACATTAACATAAACACAGATACAGAGCATCGCACTGGACAGACAGAATTAAACACACCCACACATGGATTGAACTAAAAACAAAACATGCACACACACATACTGCACACAGGTGCACACCCAGCACCCGTCCACACAATAGACCTCGTTATCAAGGCGCTGCCGAGCCAGTTTCCTTGAAGCACAGTGACAAAGTGCTTTAAGTGCTTTTAAAGGCCGGCTGACATGACATGCCATCATTTGACTCGCTGGTTATCTTGAAAAACAATCAGCCATGTTCGTGTATGACTTTGAAAAAGAGATGAGCGCCCCAATGGGAAGAGAAAGCGGATGCTATGCCCTTCACTTCTCATCCTGCTATTATTAGACTGCTAAACTCTGCCAGGGCTGCTGTCTTTTCTGTGAAAATACGGATGGAGTTATCTAGTAGAGATAAGCCAGTGAATAGGGACGAGGCTGTCTGATATCTCGCCATGATTTTCTTCCAAATTGGTGACCATTTGGATGATATAAGTTAATGTTTACAGAGTTGACTGTGACAACTGTAACAGAGCTTCCATGATGGTATCTGAGAGTCAATTTCGAGCCTTTTTACGAGCATCTACAGTGTGACACGGGAGCAGAACAATACACTAACATCTTTTAATAAATCTTTTATCCATTCTAATATCCCCACCTCATACAAAGATGCTGTGTCATTCTCTAGGGCCCATTTATCTCTGTGGAGAACAGAACCGCAGCAGACAGAAGATAACTTGTTAATGGATAGTAACATTTTTAAAAATAAGCAAAAATTAAAGCCCAACACCAGAAATAAATAATGCATCAATTAATTAGGGGGATTATCCTGCGCCATAACCTCTGAAACTTTTGCAGCTGGTGATCTCACATTACATCCATTCTTTCTTCTTTTCATTGGCTCTCAGTGAAACTCAGAATTGATTTTAAGATCTGATCAATCATACTGTATTTAAAGCACTGCATGGTCTCTCGCCCACTTCTACTGAAGAATTGCTTAGACCAGACAAGTTTCTCAGACATATTAACCATCTACAGCACTTTCTGAAACCCAGAGGTGACCATGGTTTTATTGTTGATGCTCCCCAAACTTTTTGACTCGATTCTTTCGAACGTGTTTTAAAATTTTTATAGGTTTGCTTTTTTGTTGTCGTTTTTCACCCCATCATTTTTTAAATAAATCGTACTATAAATGCATTTTGGTATGTGTTCTAAATCTGAACTGCTTTGTGACCATGTTTTGCAATGCCTATAAAACGTATTTTTTTCACATCGAAGTGGTGGCCTAGAGGCAGAGCATCCGCCCCACAACCAGGGGGTCAGGGTTCAAGTCCCAGCCGGGTCATGCCAAAGACCATATAAAAATGGAACTTCCTACTGTCTAGCTTGGTGCTCAGCAAAAATAGAATGGAGGAAGGAAATGTGGGCAGCATTGGCTCAGGAGGTAGAGCGGGTCGTCCAATAACCAGAGGGTTGGCGGTTCGAGTCCTGCTCTCCCCAGCCATCTTGCCATTGTGTCCCTGGACAAGACATTTTACCCACCTTGCCTCCAGTGTCCATGACACTGGGTATGAATATATATAAATGTTCAGTTGTGGTCGGAGAGGCTGTTGACGTGGATAGGCAGCCACGTTTCCCTCAGTCTGCCCCAGGGCAGCTGTGGCTACAGCAGTAGCTTACCACTAACATTGTCTGTCTGTGGAGTGAATGAATAATGGACTCACTGTAAAGCACTTTGGGTATTAGTAGTAGTAGATTAGTTTATTTGACAGGGACAGTGCAATAAACATAGACAATTAATCAAAGACAATCAATCTGATGTGTTGCACATAGAGTGTATAGCTATTAGCTAATTTGCAACTCTTGTCCCTGGATGGGCTTTAGAAAAAAGAATCAAGTAAAGATGGGAAAAAAAATAAAATAAAAAATATACACAATAACCACATACATCAATGCAGAAAAATTATAAATACACAATTATAAATATTATAAATATTATAAATACACAAATATAACAGCCTGACTCACACTTAACATAAATATTATAAATATTATAAATACACAAATATAACAGCCTGACTCACATTTAACACATATAACATAACTCACATTTGCCTATTTCAGGCCTTCCTCCCTCCGTCACTCACTATAAACAAACACATTTATTCCTTCCCTTCATTCACTCTCACTTTGCAGACAATTAATTCATACATGAGTACATTCTTGTTTATTTTTCAGCCAGTTTTTAACATTTTTAGTGAATGTTTTAAAGTCCGTTATTATTTTAATTTCATTTGGCATTGTGTTCCAGATGTGACAGGATGTGTGATATCTTGAAAGGCGCTATATAAATCCAATCCATTATTATTATTCACCCCCCTTGGATGTTTTAACCTTTTATTGCTTTCATAAATGAAATCATGGTCAATATAATTTGGCTTTTTTGACTAAAACTTTCCAAAAAAAGCTTCTTTCATCCATCCATCCATCCATCTTCTACCACTTTTCCGGAGGTCCGGGTCACAGAGGCAGCAGTTCAAGCAGAGAAGCCCAGACTTCCCTCTCCCCAGCCACCTGCTCCAGCTCTTTAGAGAGGATACCAAGGCGTTCCCAGACCAGCTGGGAGACATAGTCTCTCCACCAAGTCCTGGGTCTGCCCCGGGGTCTCCTCCCAGTGGGATGTGCCTGAAACACCTCAAGTGGGAGGCGTCCAGGAGGCATCCTAATCAGATGCCCATTGTTGACTTCAGCTCAGCATTCAACACAGTTATCCCCTCCAAGTTGCTCACCAAACTTGGGGACCTGGGAATCAGTACCTCCACCTGCAACTGGATCATAGATTTTCTGACCAACAGACCCCAGCATGTTAGGTCAGGCCCCAACCGTTCTTCCGTCATCACACTCAACACTGGTGTACCACAGGGCTGTGTGCTCAGCCCATTCCTCTACTCCCTCTACACCCATGACTGCAGGCCTATGTATGGATCCAATTCCATCATAAAGTTCGCAGATGACACCACGGTGATTGGACTCATCAGGGACAACGACGAGTCAGATTACAGGGCAGAGGTTGAGCACTTGACTACTTGGTGCGCTGACAATAACCTGCTCCTTAACACCAGCAAAACCAAGGAGCTCATAGTGGACTGCAGGAAGGAGAGGGAAGAGACACATGACCCCATCCATATCAATGGCATAGCTGTTGAACGTGTCCCCAGCTTCAAATTCCTGGGGACCCACATCTCGGAGGACCTGTCCTGGTCAGTTAACACCACCAGCCTGATCAAGAAGGCCCATCAGCGCCTCTTCTTCTTGAGGACATTGAAGAAGAACCATCTGTCAGCTGACATCCTGGGCAACTTCTACCGCTGCGTGATAGAGAGCACCCTGACCAACTGTATCACACTCTGGTATGGGAGCTGCTCTGTAGCTGACCGCAAGGCGCTGCAGCGGGTGGTGAAAACCGCCCAATGCATCACAGGGACTCCACTTCCAGCTATAGAGGACGTCTACAGGAAAAGATGTCTGCGCCGGGCACGCAGCATTCTTAGGGACTCCAACCATCCTGCTCATGGACTGTTCCAGCTTCTCCCCTCCAGAAGACGTTTCAGAAGCCTTCGGACTAGAACCAGCAGGTTTAGGAACAGTTTCTTTCCAACAGCTGTCACGTTATTGAACTTAGTTCCCCGCTGACTCTCTTACAATCATCTTTTACCATCCTCACCTGTACATAACTGCATAACTACATAACTACATCTAACTTATTGCACATTATTTGCACATAACAGTACTTTTAACTTTCTGCACTGCTGCATATATTTGCATATATTTGCTTAAATTGCACATACTGTTAATTACCGTATATACTGCACTGCTGTCCTTTGCACTTCTGATTGGATGCTAAACTGTGTTTCGTTACGTTGTATTCATACATGTGTAATGACAATAAAGTTGAATCTAATCTAATCTAATCTAATACCACCTCAACTGACTCCTTTCAATGTGGAGGAGCAGCGGTTCTACTCTGAGCCTCTCCCGGATGACTGAGCTCCTCACCCTATCTCTGAGGGTGAGTCCAGCAATCCTACGGAGAAAGCTCATTTCAGCAGCTTGTATCCGCGATCTCGTTCTTTCGGTCATTACCCAAAGCTCGTGACCATAGGTGAGAGTAGGAACGTAGATTGACTGGTAAATCGACAGCTTTACGACAGTTTTATCGACAGCTTCTTTCATGTCAAAGTGAAAACAGATTTTTACAAACTACTGTCAATTAATTAAAATTATATAAGGTAAAGTAAATGAATGCATAAGTATTCACCCTCTTTAAAGTAACTGACCTAATTCAACAGAGGTCCAGCTAGTTGATGCCTGCAGCCGTGCAGTTAATGTGTGTCAAGTGACTGTAGTATAAAAACACCTGTGTCTGGGAGGTCCAGTCTCTGGTTCATCAGTATTCCTGCTACAGTTGCAACATGAAGACAAAAGAACACTCTAAGCAATTCAGAGCAAAGATCATTGAAAAGTATAAGATAGGAGATGGCTACAACAACATTTCCAACTCACTGTGCATCCCACAGAGTTCAGTTAAATCCATTATTAAGAAATGGAAGCAGAATGGCACTTGTCTAAAATCTGCCTTGAGCTGGCCGTCCTCACAAACTGAGTGATCAAGCAAGAAGACTGGTGAGGGAGGCCTCCAAGATACCTACAACCACGCTGCAGGAGTTGAGAGCTTCAGTGGCCCAGATGGGACAGACTGTAAATGCAACAACTGTTGCCCAGATCCTTCACCAGTCCAAGCTATATGGAGAGTGGCAAAGAAAAAGCCACTGTTGAAAAAAGCTCACATGAAATCTCATCTGGAATTTGCCCAAAGGCATGTGGGAGACTCCAAGGTCAATTGGAAGAAGGCTCTTCGGTCTGATGGGACAAAAATTTAACTTTCTGTCCATCAGACTAGACGCCATGTTTGGCAACCACCAAACACTGCACATGACTACAAACACACCATCTCCACCGTGAAGCATGGTGGTAGCAACGTCATGCTCTGGGGATGCTTCTCAGCAGCAGGACCTGGAAGGCTTGTAAAGGTAGAGGGGAACATAAATGCAGAAAAATATCACCAAATCCTGAAGAATAATCTAATTCAATCTGCAAGAGAAGTACGACTTGGGAGAAGATTTATATTCCAGCAAGACAACAACACCAAGCATAGAGCAAAAGTTACACAGAAATGGTTCAAAGACAACAAGGTGAATGTTCTGGAGTGCCCAAGTCAAAGTCCAGATCTCAAGTCAATCACGAATTTGTGCTGGACTTGAAAAGAGCTGTTCACACCTGATCCCTGAGCAGCCTGACAGAGCTTGAGCTGTTTTGCGAGGAAGAATGGAGAAAAACTGCTGTCCAGATGTGCCAGCCTGATTGACACATATCCACACAGACTCGGTGCTGTAATTGCAACCAAAGGTGCATCTACTAAATATTGACCTGAAGGGGTGAACACTTATGCAATTATTTACTTTACCTTATACTGTATAATTTTAATTCATTAACAGTAGTTTGTAAAAATCTGTTTTCACTTTAACATGAAAGCATTTTTTGAAAATTTGTCAAAAAAGCCAAATTATATCGATCATGATTTAATTTATAAAAGCAATAAAAGGTTGAAACATCCAAGGGGGTGAATACTTTTTATAGGCAGTGTAAGAGGTGCTACTCACATAAACATATGTGAGTAGCATATGGCCATGTGCTACTACATATGGCAGTAGCTTTCAATAGTAACCAATACAAACAAACTAGGATTCGCGAAAGTTTAGATTGCACTTCTAAATTGTATGTTCCACTACCTGTAGCATGACATACCCTGAATCCTTAAAAAAATGCTTTATTTTTAACCAGTCATGTCAGGCAGCTTGGCAAGCAGAACAGATACTGTATCTGACTGCTTTGTTGTGCCACCTGTACAGTTGTATAGTTGAATGCACTTCCTTTTTACATGATCCCTGTGGACAGATTGCATTTACAGTATTTACATGTTTCTTCTTGCCCTGGTTGTGGCTGTTGTAATGAAGGTCATAGCAACAGTATCCCACAAGCCTGTTAAAAGTAGAAAGTATGCAGTTCTGTTAAAAATGTTACTAAAAACAAATGACACTTATTTTCACTAGTGCATGCCTGTAGAACCAAGTATTCCTGTCTTAAACAGGTTTCCCAATAAGGCTTTCCAGGCCCAAATATAGGCTGTGTTTGAAAGTGGAATACCAAAGAGGTGTAGTCTATATCTACGCAATCACATGTTCGACTTTGACAAATATAAAAGGGACTAAATGGCACTAAGATTTATTTGACTGTGTGAATATTAATTACAGAATACCTAATTATTGAAAATGAATGGGACATCCACTATTATCTGTTTCAGATCCCTTGTTTAGTCACCATTACAATTATTTTAGTTTATATCACTGTTCAGTCATGGAGTTCAGTGTAATACTGAATTTCGTCTGTGCATCATCAATAAACCCATGCAGTGCTATAACAGGACACGTTTACAAATATTTGAGACCCATTGTACTGCATCATTTTATATTTTGTTATTAAAAGTTTTTTTTTTAAACTGTAATCAACCAAATTAACTACAAAACACCCAACATCAATAAAGTGCATCTATCTATTATTATTCACAGCACAAGGACCTGTTTGACTGCAACCGTTCCATCAGTGTTGCCACACACAGAGATACCTTGATTTTATAGATAGATATTAACTTGAGGTAGTTGTCTTATTTTTCTTGGGGAATGTGGCTTCATATGCTAGTTAAGCATCACTGTAAGACAAAAAAGATGTAAACAGGTGGGGAAAAATATGTGCATAGTATATCGGAATCGGCAAAAATTTCACTCTCGTGCATCTAGTATTTAATGTTCGCAACAATTGTGAATGTTTTACTATTCTATTAGTTGAAACCGGACTGTTCCCTCTACGGGACCTTACTAGAGATTGAACTTAAACTTCCAAAGGAGCAGTTGATGAGCTAAAGTCGAAGTGAATATTCCAAGTAGTGTCAATCTGAACATCATTCCCCCTAAAAAAAAAAAGTTTACCTATCATTTAACAAGAGGCAACATTTCCAAATTCACATTTCAATCAAGTTGATAAAGGAAAATATATGTCAAACATCACTTAATGGGTATTCATTCCTACTTTTTCTCCTTGCAAAGTTTGATTTCCTTTTGAATAGAGCAAAAGAAACCCAGTTGAATAAGGCGATTCATTTTTATTTCTCTATTAAAGCTGAACATCTACCACCGAACGATTCAATGACTGCCATGAATGTCTCCTACAGCAAGAAATGGATAAGAAGTTGAATGATGTTTTGGATTTACAGATTAATCTAGAGACAAAAGGGTGAGGAGGCTGTGACCTTGTATCTAAACCTAAAATACGTTCAAGCAAAACAAACTGACCATTTTTTATCAAAGTGGATTTAAACAGGTGTACTGAAGGAGAATGTGTTAGATACAGGAAAGGTGTGAAAACCAGAGAAAAGAGGGTGAACACAAATGGGGAGAAGAATATTTTTTCTTCTCCTCTGGGCATCATGGCTACCTGGCCTTCCACAGTGCGTCACAGCAGATGTCGACTCACAGAGAGAGGAGGATAATTTTAGCAGCCACATCACAGCGGCCGCTCTAATGATTGGCTGCTTGGAAGGTCCACAGGACTTAGGAAAGAAGTGTGCCTGTGTGAGCGCTGAGTGGGTGATTAAGAGTGAGAAAACGACAGAGGAGAGAAAGGGGCTGATGAGAGAGCAGCAGAGCGAGGGAGAGGAGAGTGAGTGTGTGTTCGGTGCATTAGTGCAGTGACTTCAGTGATTTCAGCGAGCACAAACAAGTACACTAAAACACAGCCTGCAACGTGCACAGAAAAGGGAATGTATCTCAATAATTCCAGCAAATTAGAGGCTTTATCTTTATGATGATGGTGATGCGCTGCTGTTTGCTGCTCGAGAGAAACTCCAGCTTGCAGATTCAGTCAGATGGCTGGAATAAGAATTGGCACCTTCAAGTCTGATGCAACGAAAAAGGTGCCCACTCCAAACTTGGGGTGAGCAGTGGCCTAAAATTGAGGAGTTAATGCTTAAACTGAGCCCAGATATGGAGATGACCATTTACTAGTTGTGCCGAAAATCTTCATATATGGCTGTGGGAAGTCAATATAATCACTGCAAAAGATAAACAAAAACATTATGAGTGCCTATTCTTCTTCTTTCGGCTGCTCCCTTTAGAGGTCACCACAGCAGATCATCTGCCTCCATCTCCCTTGCATCTTCCTCTGTAACATCAACCCTCTCCATGTCCTCCTTCACTACATGAATCTTCTCTGTGGTCTTCCTCTTTTCCTCCTGCCTGGCAGCTCCATTTTCAACATCCGTTGTCCAATATATCCACCATCCCTCCTCTGCACATGTCCCAACCATCTCAGCCTTGCCTCTCTTTGTCTCCAAACCACTCAATCTGAGCTGTCCCTCTGAAATACTCATTTCTAATCATGTCCCTCCTAGTCACTCCAGGGTTTCCTCTGGTAACATTTCTTGGTGGCGGGTCGCCTCGCCAGAAATTTTACCGCCTCACCAAGGAGATATGAATTTATTAAGAAAAATATATGAGGCAATGACTTTCTGCAAGCGCACACACAAACAATGCGCGTGGCCGTCATCCGTGCGGAGTTTAGAAGCGCCCCGCTCACCCGAGTTTTCCAGTCAGTCTGCAGGCACTGTCTCGCTAAGCGCGACTGTCCAACAGAAACATGAGTTTATTAAAGTACTTTAGACGCGGAAAAAAAATCATAACAGGTATGTAAGCACTGGAGGCGTTTATCATGGTTTTAAACTGCTGGAAATGGGAGCAATAATGGAGGAGTCGCTTAGCTAAGAGATGTGGTTAGAATTCATATGTAGCCGGCTTCATATGAAAGGAAAGGCAAGGGGGACTGATGAACTGCTGAGGATATATTTCACCAGCCACTACAATATTAAGTTATGTTCTGTAGGAATTGCAGGAATGAAGAGACTGGCAATTTCTCTCTTTTCTCGCACGAGCAGGCGTGCCGTTTTTATTCTCCAGCGGCAGTGACAAAAAGCAACAGCTAAAAATGCTAGCTCTCTTTTCACACTAAAATGAGGTCCTTCAGCGGCTGCCAAGTGAGGTGCCTGATGAGAAAGCCTGAGAGCACAACTATAACTGCCTAAGCAGATCATTCTGTACATGAACACATACTGTGGTGAATTATGTCTTTAGAGTCCACTACAGTTCCTTATTATGTACCTAGCAGGTTAAGATGACCGAAATTCACGAAGTCAATGACTTTAATCCGTCAGCAGCCTTCAGACCAGGGGTGTCAAACTCATTCCATGGAGGGCCAAGACCCTGCAGGTTTTACTTCCACCCAGTCTCTTCAGCAGGTGTTTTCACTGATCAGCAATCAGTAGGACTAAATTCAGAGAAATCACCTGTTGAAGACACTGGGTGGAGGTAAAACCTGCAGGGTCTTGGCCCTCCATGGAATGAGTTTGACACCTGTGCTTCAGACAAACTAAACATGTCAACATTTGATTTCAAAATAAGGGAGGTTTTTCCTGCTGTCTGGGTGGTGAGGAGATTTCTGAAAAAAAACAAAAAAACAAAACAAAACAAAAGCTATAAATATAAAGAAATACTATGACAGAAATAACGGCATCCTTGGTCATTTAAGTTAATTTAAATCATTAAATACAATTTTATTAATATTTTTTTCTTTGTAATCAGAGTTAAATTATTGTTCTGTTCTGACTGCAAAATTATGGTCAAAAATGTAAACTGTTACAAGGAAAAAGTAAAAAAAAAATACCACAGTCCGTTTCAAATTTATCTAAAAAACAAACAAACTAATTTTATTCTAAAAAACAGACAAAAATTAGTAATAAAATAATCCACAAATTTATAATAAAGTTTCAAATGTACAAGAAAAGTCAACTTTATAAGAGGAAATTACAAATTTGTGGAACATGGTTTCAACTTTAGATTTACAGAGTAAAGTAGAAAACTATAAGAAAATTGTTATAAATTTTTGAGAAAAACCACAAACCTTCAAGACTGAGGTCATTACTCAAGTTTTTAATAAGTGGGTGCTCTTTGTACCCTTAACTCAACTAGAAATTTTGGGTTGTCTACTTTTAATTATTAATTTAAAAGCACTGCTTTTACATCAGTAGAATTTCTGGTTACTATACCCACCTGATCATATGATTTAAGTACGCATGAGTACATTGCTATTATGAATGTTTCTTTCCCTTCCCTACTCTCTCAATAGAAAAAAGAAACACTGCAATAAAAATACAAAAAATACACATATTTTTGTCATTTATGTAAACCACGACAAAAAAAATCCTGCAGGACAAAACATGACACTTGATATTTTCCAACCTGTTTGTATACCACCATAGACAGAGAGAGAACCTGAATTAGGCAGAGCTGAGAGAGGGCAAGATGAGACAGAAGAGAGGAGCCAAGGAGAGGAAAGTGTTCAGACAGAGGAAGGAGAGAAGGATAACACCACTAAAAAGTCTAAACACAGGATGTCTGGGTGAGACCCCAACTGGCCCAATATTCAAGCCTTGGATGTACAGTACTTCAAATGGTAAGTTCCATATGCAACGTTACTGTGTAAAATTTTAAAGAGAAATAAATAGTGTAAAATTAACATATTCCGGTATGTTTACTGCCCCCCCCCCCCGGGGAAAAATATATTGTCACCGCGCCAAGGTCTTTAAGCCAGAGGAAACACTGCACTCCCAATGAAAATCTTAGCATCTTCAACTCTGTCACCTCCAGCTCCATCGCCTGTCTTTTTGTTAGTGCCACTGTCTCCAAACCATACATCATAGCAGGTCTCACTACCATCTTGTAAATCTTCCCTTTCACCCTTGCTGCTATCCTTCTGTCACAAATCACCCCTGACACTCGTCTCCACCCATTCCATCCTACCTGCACTCTCTTCTTCACCTCTCTTGTGCATTTTCCATTGCTTGGATGGTTGACTCCAGGTATTTAAACTCATCTACTTTCACTACCTCTACTCCTTGCATCTTCACCACTGCACCTGCCTCCCTCTCATTCACACTCATGTATTCTGTCTTTCTTCGACTGACTTTCATTCCTCTTCTCTCCATAGCATACCTTCACCTCTCCAGGTTCTCTTCCACCTGCTCTCTATTCTCACTACAGATCACAATGTTGTCTGCAAACATCATGGTCCACGGAGACTCCTGCCTGACCTCATCCATCAGCTTGTCCATCACCATGGCAAACAAGAAGGGGCTCAGAGCCGATCCCTGATGTAACCCCACTCCCACCTTAAACCCATTTGTCACTCCTACAGCACACCTCACCACCATCTCGCTGTCCTCATACATGTCCTGTACCACCATCACATACTTCTCTGCCACTCCTGACTTTCTCATACAGTACCACACTTCCTCTCTTGGCACTCTATCATATGCTTTCTCTAGGTCCACAAAGACAATGTGCAACTCCTTCTGACCTTCTCTATACTTCTCCATCCGCACTCTTACAGCAAACAGTGAATCTGTAGTACTCTTTCTTGGCATGAAACCGTACTGCTGCTCACTGATTTGTCACCTCTCCTCTTAACCTAGCTTCAACAACTCGTGTCAACACAACGGAGATAAGCTATGGAGAGCTTGCTGCTCCTGTAATTGATAGCATGGTAGATAGTCTAACAGCTTCTCTGCATCAGACCCTAGACATACAGTAGTGGCCCCTTTAAAAAAGAAAAGTCCAATCGAAGATTTCTAACGCCTTCATTCAACACAGAAACTCATAGCTTAAAACAGAAGACTCGCCAATCAGAAAGAAAATGGCGCTCCACTAAATTAGATGAAATCTATTTAGCTTGGAGAAATCAACTTCTAGTTTATAAAAAATCTCTTAAGGAAGCTAGAACAAGTTATTATTCTGCATTAATAGAAGAGAACAAGAATAATCCCAGGTTTCTTTTCAGCACTGTAGCCAGACTGACAAAGAGTCAGGACTCTGTCAAACCTAGCATTCCCTTAGAGCTTACTAGTCAGGACTTTGTGAACTGCTTCAATAATAAAATTTCATCTATCACAGATAAAATCAGTCAGATTCCTCCCACCGTTAATTTAAATACAGTAACTACTACAACTCCTTAAATTGATATCTACAACTCCTTCAATTGATATCTGTTTGGATGAGTTTACTCCAATTGACCTTTAAGAGTTAGATAAAATAATTTCCTCATCCAAGCCTTCAACTTGTCTTTTAGACCCTATTCCTACCAGGTTATTTAAAGAAGTCTTCCCATTTACTGGTAGCTCTATTCTTCAAATAATCAATTCTTCATTAACATTAGGCCATGTACCACAGGCCTTTAAAACTGCTGTAATTAAACCCTTACTTAAAAAGCCAATGCTGGATCCAGGAGTTTTAGCTAATCATAGACCAATCTCAAATCTGCCTTTCATTTCAAAAATCTTAGAAAGAGTTGTTGCTACACAATTATTTGACCACTTGCAGGGAAATGGTTTATTTGAAGAGTTTCAGTCTGAGTTTAGAATCCATCATAGTACTGAAATAGCTTTAGTGAAGGTAACTAATGACCTCCTTATTGCATCTGATAATGGACTTGTTTCTGTGCTTGTCCTTTTGGACCTCAGTGCAGCTTTTGATACTATTGATCATAATATTTTACTTGATAGACTAGAACACCTTGTTGGACTTAATGGAACTTTGTTGCAGTGGTTTAGATCTTATTTATCTGATAGGTTTCAGTTTGTTCATGTCAACAATGAGTTTTCTTCCAACTCAAAGCTCAGTCATGGAGTTCCACAGGGATCCATGCTGCTTATTCTTTTTAGTTTATATATGTTTCCGCTAGGCAACATTATTAGAAAGCACTGTATACATTTTCATTGTTATGCAGATGACACACCATTATACTTGTCAATGAAACCAGATGATAGTTATCAATTAGCCAAATTAGAGGCTTGTCTTAAGGAAATCAAAGTTGGATGACTTGTAACTTCTTGCTATTAAATTCCGATTAAGACTGAAGTCATTGAAGTTGGTCCAAAAAACCTTAGAAATACCTTTCCAAATTAAACACTTAGTTTGGATGTGGTTACTCTTTCTCTTAATAGTTCTGGGAGGAACCTTGGAGTTATTTTTGATCAAGATTTGTTCTTTAATTCACATATTAAACTTGTTTCCAAGACTGCCTTCTATCATATGCGTAATATTGTAAGGATTAGGAGCATCTTGTCTCAGAGTGATGCTACGAAACTAATCCACGCTTTTGTTAGCTCTAGATTAGATTATTATAACTATTTAACAGGCTGTCTTACAACATCTTTAAAAAGTCTTCAGCTGATCCAAAATGCTAAAGCAAGAGTTTTAACGGGTACCAGAAAGAGGGATCACATCTCTCCGGTTCTGGCCTCCCTTCATTGGCTTCCCATAGAATTTAGAATTAAGTTTAAAATCCTTCTTCTCACTTAAAAAGCTCTATATAATAAGGCCCCTTTTTATTTAACAGATCTGCTACTACACTATCATCCAAACAGAGCACTATGTTCCCAAAATGCAGGATTACTTGTAATACCTAGAATCTCCAAAAGTACAATAGGAGGCAGAGCCTTCAGTTACCAAGCTCCTCTCCTTGGGAACTAGCTGCCAATCTGGATTTGGCAGTCAGACTTGATCTCTGTTTTTAAGAATAGGGTTAAAACCTTCCTTTTTGATCTCGCCTATAATCAGGGTGGGATCAGGTGCCCCTGAACCCTCCCTTAGTTATGCTGCTAATAGGTTTAGACAGCCGGGGGACCTCCAACAATGCACTGGGCTTCACTCCTTTCTTCACTCTCAATGAAATATTTTTGCTGATCATTAACATCTGTTTGTTCTCTCTGATAGACTGAATATCCATCGCGCTTGCTCACAGGGGATCACCAGATTGCTGGAGTCTTTCTGCAATTGTGGGGGTTTCCCCTACAGTTAAAAGTGCTATGAGATGACTGTTCTTGTGAAGTGGTGCTATATAAAAAGAGTTGAATTGAAATGAATTTCCCATATCTTCATTGGCTGATCAACTTTATGCCTCTGTAGTTACTACAGGTCTGAGCATCATCTTTGTTCTTGAAAATTGGTATCTAAACATTTCCTCTCCACTCCTCAAGCATCCTCTCACTCTCCAAGATTGTGTTAAACAATCTCAGGGTTTCCTCTTGTAACATTTCCCGGTGGTGGCCCGCCACGCTTGTAAATTTCCCGCCATTCCTATGAGGAAATATAAATTTAAAAAAAAAATATGAAGGAATTATGGTCCGCAAGCGCGCATACGAACAATGCGCGTGACCGTCATCCGTGCGGAGTTCAGAAGTGCCCCGCCCGTGTGACTGCTCCAGTCGCCAGGCAGAGTGTCTCACTCGCATCACTGTCCCAGAGAAACATGAGCTTATTAAAGTACTTTAAATGCAGAAAAAAATCCGAAGAGGTATGTAAGCACTGGAGGCATTTATCATGCTTTTAACTCGCTGGTAACGGGAGTAATAATGGAAGAGTCGCTTAGCTAACAGATGTGGTTAAGAGCTGGAGTAGGTTCATTTTGCCTTCTTTTTAATCATTACTTTATTGTTCTTATTTCAGACAAGAATGAAAAGGAGCTGTTTTTACCTTTACCCTAGTTAATATTAATTAACTAATTTATGTTCACTATTATGTACCTGGAAAGTCAAGATGACGGAAACTAACGAAGTCAGTGACTTTAATCCGTCAGCAGTCTTCAGACAAACTAAACGTGCCAACATCTGAATTTTAAAATAAGGGAGGTTTTCCTGCTGTCTGGGTGATGAGGAAATTTCTAAAAAAAAAAACAAAAAAACAACTATATATAGAAATATTATAACAGAAATAACTGCATCTTTGGTCATTTAAGTTAATTTAGTTCATTAAGTACAATTTTATTCATTTTTTTTCTTTGAAATCAGAGTTAAATTATTCTGTTCTGGTTCTGCACAATTACGGTAAGAATGTAAATTGTTATAAGGATAAAAGTAAAAAAAATGACCACAGTCTGTTTCAAATTTATTAAAAAAAACAGTAATTTTATTTTAAAAAATAGACAAAAATTAGCACTAAAATAATCCACAACCTTATAAAGTCTCAAATGTACAAGAAAAGTCAATTTTACAAGAGGAAATGCAAATTTGAGGAAAATGGTTTCAAATTTAGATAAATTTACAGAAAAAAGTATAAAACTCAAAAAAATTGTTATAAATTTTGGAGTAAAACCTCAAACCTTCAAGACTGAGGTCATCACTCAAGTTTTTAAGTGGGTGCTCTTTGTACCCTTAGCTCAGTTAGAAATTTTTGGTTGTCTACTTTTAATTATTAATTTCAAAGCACTGCTTTTACACGAGTAGAATTTCTGGCTACTATACCCACCTGATCATATAATTTAAGTATGCGTGAGTAAATTACTACTATGAATGTTTTTTTCCCCCTTCCCTACTCTCTCAATGGAAAAAAAAGAAACACTTCAATAAAAATACAAAAAAAATACACATTTTTTTTTGTCATTTATGTAAACTATGACAAAAAATCCTGCATGACAAAACATGACACTTGATATTTTCTAACCTGTTTGTATACCACCATAGACAGAGAGAGAACCTGAATTAGACAGAGCTGAGAGAGGGCAAGATGAGACAGAAGAGAGGAGCCAAGGAGAGGAAAGTGTTCAGGGAGAGGGTCCAGGAGAGGTGAGAGCAGAGGAGGGAGAGAAGGATGACACCAGTAAAAAGTCCAAACACAGAACGTCTAGGTGGGATCCCAACTGGCCCAATATTCCAACATTCAAGCCTCGGTTGTACAATACTTCAAAATGGTAAGTTCCATAAGCAAAGTTACTGTGCAAAATTTAAAAAAGAAATAAATAGTATAAGATTAACATATTCTGATTACAACAGTATCATGTGTTTTCTGCCCCCTCCCCCCTTTCCCCTGGAAAAATATGTTGCCACCGTGCCAAGGTCTTTAAGCCAGAGGAAACACTGCAACCTGGTTAAAAAGTCCACTGCCATCTCTCCTAAACATCTCCATACCTCCACAGGTATGTCATCAGGAACCAACCGCCTTTCCATTCTTCATCCTCATCAAAGCTGCCCTCACTTCTGCCTTGCTAATCCTCGGGACTTCATTGTTCACTCTCTTTCCTTCACCCATCCTCCTCTCTCTCATTTTCTTTATTCATCAGCTCTTCAAAGTACTCGTTCCACCTTCTCAACACACTCTCGTCAGTTGTTAGTACATTACCATTTTGTCCTTAATCAGCCTAACCTGCTGCACATCCTTTCCAGCTCGAGCTCGCTATCTAGCCAATTGCTACAAGTCCTTTTCTCCTTCTTTAGTGTCCAGCCTCTCATACAACTCACTATACGCCTTTTCCTTTGCCTTAGCCACCTCTCTCTTTGCCATGCGCCTAGATTCCAAATACTCCTGTCTACTTTCTTCATCTCCCTTACTATCCCACCTTTTCTTTGCTAACCTCTTCCTTTGAATACTTTCCTGTACCTCCTCATTCCACCACCAAGTCTCCTTGTCTTCCTTCCTCTGTCCACTGGATATAGCACACACCTTTATACCTGTTTCCCTCAATACTTTTGCTGTACTTTCCCAGTCATCTGGTAATTTTTTCCTACCACCCAGAGCCTGTATCAACTCCTTCCTGAACTCTGTGCGGCCTTCTTCCTTCTGTAACTTCCTCCACTTAATCTTTGGCTCCGTCTTCACTGTCTTCCTCTTCTTGCTTTCCAAAGTCATCCTACAGACTACCATCCAATGCTGTCTCGCTACATTCTCTCCTGCCACCACCTTGCATCTCCTATCTCTTTCAGATTTTTCCTTCTGCATAAGATATAGTCCACCTGTGTGCACCTTACTCCACTCTTGTAAGTCACCCTATGTTCCTCTCTCTTCATGAAGTACTGTATGTGTTCAGCACAGCCATTTCCATCCTTTTAGCAACATCCACAACCATCTGTCCTTCCACATTTCTCTCCTTAAGACCATACCTACCCAGAACCTCCTTACACCTCTGTTCCCTTCACCTACATGTCCATTAAAGTCTGCTCCAATCATCACTCTCTCCCCCTGGGAACACTCTACCACTTCATTTAACTTACTCCAGAATTCCTCTTTTTCTTCTACTTGACATCCAACTTGTGGAGCATAAGCACTGACAACATTCAACATCACACCTCTGACTTCTAGCTTCAAACTCATGATTCTGTCTGACTCCCTCTTTACCTCCTGAACACTCTTCACATACTCTTCCTTTAAGATTACTCCTACTCCATTTCTCTTCCTATCTCCACCATGGTAGAACAGTTTAAATCCACCTCCAATGCTCCAATGCTTTCCTTCCATCTGGTTTCTTGAACACACAGCATACACAGCATATCTTTCTTCTCTCCATCATATCAGTCAACTCTCTGCCTTTACCAGTCATAGTCCCTACTCTCACCTCCACACATCCACATTTCCTTTTCTCTTTCTCCCTTCTAATATGCCTTACTCCTCTCTGCCTCCTCGATCTTTGACCAACAGTAGCCCAATTTCCACCGGCACCCTGTCGGTTAACAGCACCGGTAGCGGTCGTTGTTAATCCAGGCCTCGACCGATCTGGTATGCAAGTCTCATTCATGATCCGCATGTTTGATATGGCAAAGGTTTTACATTGGATGCCCTTCTTGATACAACCCTCCCCATTTACCCGGGCTTGGGACCGGCACTAGGAGTACACTGAATTGTGCACCTCCTGTGGCTGGGTTGATGAGTGCCTATTGTCATGTGAAATGAAACCTTTCTAATTATAATCAAACAAATTAGCCCTCTTTCAAACCAGTTTAAGAACAGCACATAACCTGTTGGTGATGTCAAATGTTCACAAGAAAAACAGCAAATCATTTTCTCAAATTCTGAACAGATTTATTTTGGGTATGAATGCTCCAAAATTTAGGTTGAAGAATGGGAATGATGGCAAGGAAACTTATTGGTCTGAAAAATGTTTCAGACATGGAGAGCCTCGGCAGATGTGTCTCATACTGGTAAGATCAAGTCTCTCACCTGAATTCATACTGCTTTGGTTTTGTTACAGAAGACCCAGACCGTTGAGCTTCTCTGAAAAGAAACAAGCAGGGATGGATTGATTCCAACCATTGGCAAGGCAAACAGGTGTAACAACATCCTGGAAACTCAGCTCTCAGCCAAAAGGACCACACCAACCCACACGTGACCACAACGGCACACCATCCCACAGTGGACTGAGATCCTCTAGCCTCCAAAACAAAAGCGACCTTGGTGAGTTGAACAGAATTTTTTATGATATATAACAGATGTTGACAGTTTTACTTTGTGGACACAATTTGATGATGTAGAGGAAAAAGTTAAATTGTATGGCTTTGCAATACCCAATCTATCGTAATACTGCAATACTTAAGGAATCACAATATGGTGGTGGTATTGAATCATGAGCTTTCTGGAGACTCACACCCCTACCGTCCATCAAAAATCCCCCTAATGGACACATAAATTAAGGGTTATTAGAACTGAGATTTCCCAACCCTTGCATCTACTGCTACTTTGTATTTTCTAGCATCAGCAATGACCACCTGTTGAAAGCTGAATAACAGAAAATCTATATGGCCACATCAAATTATGAATTGCAAACCATGCAGTTACAGTATGTCAAAATAAAGCTTATAGATGAATACATTACATTTGCAGCTCCTTTTAATGTTTTATTTATGCAAACTCTTTGATAATCCACCTGTGATTTGTACAGCTGAGCCCTGAGGTGCCATTCAAAACATATTTTTTTCTCTCTGCATACTCTTTCAGACAGTTCAGATGGCAGCTTGTTCTTTGTGAAAGCATTGCAGGGCGGGCACCATGCCGGGCCCAGAGAGCGCAGGCCTGAAGAAACCTTTCACTGCTTTTGCCGTACACCGCTTCAGCTCAGGATGGATGAGAGTGAAGAAAGAGATATTTTTAAAAAAAAGCAACAGTGAAGGGAGTCACTGGTATTATGCAGAGAAAGCTCTCACTTACACGAGTCCCCCACATCAACAGCCTTTACTGGCATGACACTTTTCACATGACACACAAAGGACTTAATAGGAATGTGAAAAGAATTTCCTCTTGCTCTTTCTATAGTCTCTTCTCCCCTCTCAAGTTCTAAAATGTCACATCCGTAGCTATTAGCCTAGCGTTATGGTGCTGAACTCTGAAAGGATGCTCAGCCTACAATTTATGCCCCTCATTAGCGTGAGACGAGACCGAGAACGAGTCCTTTTGAGACTTCTCTGAACGCCGGCTCCTTATCACGAGGCCCTGGCCTGAATGATGCGTGGAGCGGCGGCACTCCCCTCCACGCCAAGGGCAGGCTGATTGCCAAGGCTTCACTCAAAGGTCACACAATTAAGCTTTGTTCCCAGTTCAATAAGGCTTTGACAGACTGACTGTGCTCCTCCATGTGAACAGATGTGATTTTTGGCCTCTGGCAAGCAAAGAAATTTTGGCCTCTGTTCATGCTCACAATCATGTATCCGAAGAAATAAATCAGAGACAGAAGACACTTCACCCAAAAGATAAATAAATCAGAAATGATCATTAGTGTAGCTTGTCCACAAATTTGAACTGAAATGCTTGCACTTATCACTGCACCAGCTTGGATATGGAGCCAAAAGAAGCTTGGACTTAAAAGTCTGGTCTCTAAATTTCCTCAGGCAAGGCATTAACCTCCAAACTTCTACCAAATCTACTGCAAGTCAAACACACATTTAATTGTAGATAGAGAGTTATGTGCAGGGCTTGACATTAACACCCGCCAACCTGCCAGTGGCAGGTGGATTTCAGCAGTGGCCGGTAAGACAGCTACTCCCACTAGCCATTTTGGCAGGTTGTAGTTTTCTCAAGTGGCGTCTAAAATAATAAACGTATTGCTACTTTATTGGACTTTGGGCGCATGCGCACGCAGCGACCAGCAGCTTGGTGATATAGTGCGTGTGTGCGTGTGTGTGTTTTTTGTACTTTTTTACGTTTTTAGAAAATCCTCTGTGTCGTTTCTGCTCTGGAGCGTTTGTGGAATATATGGCGAACAGCTCCCTAGTATCTGCAACATGGATTTCCTCTCATATCTCGCACTGCTGCTTTCTGTGTTCTGGCTCTTTGTCTCTGAGGTAAACGCGTTCGGCTCCATGACGAGCAGAATAGCGGGCAGAATACAATATTCCAGGGACGTGTTGCTGCGCTTTAACACAGCTGGTGCAGAGTCTCTGATTGCGCCCAAATTTCATCTGCCGGACTTTATTTTGAGAGACGGTCACAGCGGTGAAAAAAGAAGCGGCAGGAGGAAGCGTGGAAGACGTGGAGGTGTGAAATTGCGCCTTAGGAGACGTCAGTTTGGTAACATTCCTCTTCCTTCGATCATTTTTGGGAATGCACAGTCTGTGAGAAACAAGGTGGAGGAAATTCAAGGCAATGTACGTTACCAGAAGGATTTTAAGAACTGCTGCGTCATGGCTTTCATTGAATCTTGGCTTACTGCGCATGATCGGGATGCAGACCTGTGGATTGACGGCTTTGGAGCTCCGCTGCGCTCGGATCGGCAGGAAGAGGTAACTGGGAAGCGTCAGGGGGGCGGAGTATGTTTGTACATTAATAAGCAGTACTGCACATCTGTCACGGTCAGAGAGCGCATCTGTACACCCCATGTGGAGCTGCTGTCTGTGTCACTACGCCCCTTTTATTTGCCTCGAGAGTTTCCCCAACTTTTCATCACAACTGTGTACATTCATCCGAGGGCAGACGCTGACTCCGCCTCCAGCACCATCTCTGATGTGGTGCAGCGGCTGCAGTCAATTTCTCCAGAGGCGCCAAACTTCATTCTTGGGGATTTTAACCATGTTTCTTTAAAGAAGACACTTAAAAACTTTCATCAGTATGTCTCCTGCCCAACCAGGCGAAAAAAGACATTGGACCTGTGCTATGGATCCATAGAGAGGGCCTATAAATCACTCCCCCTTCCTCCTTTAGGATCCTCAGATCACAACTGTGTTCATTTGCTGCCCACATATAAAACTGCTCTCAGAAGAGGCAAGGTGGAGACCAGAGACATTGATGTGTGGACAGAAGATTCAGAGCACAGCCTCCAGGAATGCTTTGACTGTACAGACTGGAAGATGTTCATAATGGCCTGCGGGGATGATTTGGACTCTCTGGCTGAGCTCACATGCTCATACATGGCTCACTGTCAAAATAAGTTTGTTCCACGTAAACGTGTCAAAATATACCCCAACAACAAACCATGGGTTACTAAATCAGTTAAATCCTGCTTACAGAGGAAAGCTCTTGCCTTTAAACAAGGGTCTGTTTCTGCGCTACAGGTTGCCACTAAGGAGCTGAAGGCCGAAATTTTAAGAGCAAAACAGAATTATAAATCAGAGTTGGAAAGCAAGATGGCAGCAAATAAACTTGGTTCGGCCTGGGCCAGTATGAAAACTATTGCAGGCCTTCAGAGCACAGAGCGCAGTAACCGTGTGTTTTTAGATGGTTTTAGTTCAGACACAGAGCTGGCTAATGCTCTTAATTGTTTTTATGGTCGTTTTGACTCCTTTGATTTTAGCACAGAAATCCAAGATTTGAAACAGAAACTCAAAGACAATCAGCACTTTAATATTGAGATGCAGGATGTTAAAAGGGAGTTCCGCGCTGTAAAAGTGAACAAAAGTCAGGGCCCTGATAATATATGTGGACGCCTGGTAAAGTCCTGTGCACATGAACTGAGTCCTATATTTCATTATATTTTCAATAAGTCCTTACAGACACAACATGTGCCTAAGATCTGGAAAGATGCCGTGGTTGTTCCCGTTCCAAAATCCAGCTGTCCTAAAACGATAAACGACTTTAGACCAGTTGCTTTGACTTCAATTTTAATGAAAATTTTTGAAAAACTGGTCAGATGTGAGGTCCTAAGGCAGACTGAACATGCATTGGATCCTCTGCAGTTTGCCTATAGGCCTCACAGAGGAGTGGAGGATGCCACTGTCACTCTGTTTGACATGCTTTTCAAACATCTGGATTTTAATGGGACACACGCCAGGCTTTTATTTGTGGACTTTTCTTCTGCCTTTAATACAATCCAACCTCATATTTTAGTTGAAAGGCTCCTGCAACAATTTGATTTAAGCAATAATCTGGTGGGTTGGATTCTGGATTTCTTAACCAACAGGACGCAGAGAGTAAGGGTCAATGGCACATTGTCTGACCTAAAGTGCTCTTCTACTGGCTCTCCTCAGGGGTGTGTGTTGTCACCACTACTCTTCATCCTGTACACAAACATGTGTCGGAGCAGACATGACAACAGACACATTATAAAGTATGCTGATGACTCAGTCATTGTCAGTCTCCTCCAGGATGGTGAGAGTGGCCATGGCCCAGTAGTTGATGACTTTGTTCACTGGTGTGAGGATTCCTACCTGCAGCTGAATACAACAAAAACGAAAGATATGATTATTGACTTTAGGAGGAAAACTCCCAGGCACAAAGTCACCATACTAAAAGGCCAGACCACCGAATGTGTACAATCGTACAAATATCTTGGGACAATTATTGATAGTGGATTGAACTTTGAGGTGAACTGTGAAAGGGTGTGCAAAAAGGGTCAGCAAAATTTGCATTGTTTGAGGAAACTTGCACGCTTCCAAATTGACCGAACCATAATGACTATGTTCTATCGGGCTTTTATTGAATCTGTTTTATCCTTTTCTTTAATGTCATGGTTTGGTCAGATAAAACTGAAACAGAGGAAATCCTTGGATCAGGTAGTCAGATGGTCCAGTCGTTTGCTTGGTGAGTCACAGCTGAGCCTGACATCCCTGTACACCAGACAAGTACAGAGGATGGCCGACTCGATTTTAAATGATGACTCCCACCCTTTGCACTGCAACTTTCAGCTTCTTCCCTCCAGACGGAGGTTTGCTGTCCCAAAAAGTAGAACCCAGCGCTACAAAAACAGCTTTGTCCCTGCTGCTGTCAAAGAGTTGAACAAGCTATAAAAATTATATTGTACATATTTTATATTTACCTATTTTGTAAGATGTGTGCCTGTGTTTGTGTCTATGTTGAATGTAATTAGTGGCTTGTAAATATGGATGTCACCAACTGCAAAACAAATCTACCTACGGGTACAAATAAAGTAACCTGAACCTGAACCTGAACCTGAACCTGCTATGTGAGACTACAAAACTGCAACTCCCATAGGCACTATCTGCATACAGTGTGTGATCAATGGTCCACTGTCGGTGTGAACGTAGTCTGGCTCCACTCACTACCAGCTCGGTACAGGAGAAGTAGCGGAAGGAGTCTGGCACCGCTCCGGGCTGGGTACATGAGAAGTCGTGGACAGTTTGCTCCACGGGTCAGTTCATTTTGCGGTGATTCTGAAGAAACTGTGATGAACAGACAGCAGCCAGCAGAACACACCTGCCCCCACTTTCAACGATCAGATCACCAGGGCTACTGCCCCTGATCCCCCGCTGTCCCAGCGGTGATTAGTGAATCCTCCCCACATTAGCTCCTACCTCTGCGGTTAAACATGATTATTTTTAGAGCAAGAATCTCCCATTTACTATCTGCAGTTGTGCAAATTTAAGTTTTCATACAAAAGAGAGAAAAAGTGACTGCACTTTGATATGTTGGTGTAAAAAAAAATAAGCTTCTTCTGAGGTGAACTTTTATCTGTGATTATCTATGATATCTGTGATATGCAGCTATTTCACGGAAGTAAAACCTCTAAATACGCATTTTTAATGTGCTGGGTGAGGGGTGTCAATATGGCCCATGAGCCAAAAATTACCTGTCACTGGGTCCAAATTCACATTTAAAAAGGCCCTCCGTGAACTGCCACCTAATTGTGGTGGAGGGATTTGAGTGCCCGAATGATCCCAGGAGTTATGTTATCAGGGGCACCTTGCCCCTAGTGGATCTCCCAAGGCAAACTTGGTCCTGGGTCAAGAGCCACACCAAGAGCGGTCCAGTGGATCTCCATGAAAAATTTTACATCAAGGACCCAGTGTACCCAAACCAGGCACGTGAGTCTACCCTCCAGTGGGCTCACCACCTGCAGGAGGGATCATGGTGATCATGGTGCCATGTGAACTGGGCAGAAGTCTGGGCTAGTCTGCCTGGACTGATGCCCCTGCAACCCAGATCCACGGATAAGTAGTAGAGGATGGATGGATGGATAGACATTTAAAAAGGTTGCAAATTTAGTTCAAGTAAATTTTAGCATGCCATAGTCAAGTTTGATCATATTAAACATACACTACTCCTAAAAAGTTATTGACATTTGGCTTTTGGGTGAAATTTCAGGATGCACCTAAAATGCACTAAAACCTTTACATGTGAACTTAATTTGATCTTCTGTAACCTTTTGAATGCACATTTCCAGCTGTTCAATGTTTCAGTACTTTTTGCATAACTGGCTGTTCTCTAACAAGGTGCTTCACGGCAAAATTCACAACAAGTGTTTGATCCATGAATCGGCCACTAAATTTTCTGGTTCAATTAGAATTGGTATTTAAACAGTCCTCTTCATCATGGTGTTTACATTTTGACATCATGAGACCAAGATGACTCTTAACAACTGATCAACAGTGCCTCGCCATTGTGAGCTTTCAAACAAGATGTTCTCAGAGGGAAGTGGCCACTGAGCTTAAAGTGTCACAGAGTGTCATCAGCAGGTTGCAAGAGAGATACAGAGAGACTGGAAGAGCCACAGAAAGGTATAGAAGTGGATGTCCTTTGGACACTTCTTCCTTTCCTTACTTTCTTCCTTCCTTCCTTCCTTTCCTGCCTTCCTTTGGCGGCTGTGGCGCAGGTGTAGTGTTGCCGACTACTGATTGGAGGGTCAGGGGTTCAATTCCCACTCTGCCTGCATGTCAAAGTGTCCTTGAGCAAGACACTGAACCCCCAATTGTTCCTGGTGGGTCAGGCCAGCACCTATGTATGGCAGCTCCGTCCCCTTCAGTGTGTGAATGGGTGGATAGCAGGATCTGTAAAGCGCTTTGGTCACCTAGAGATGAGAAAAAGCGCTATATAAGTGAACGCCATTTATCATTTTACATCCCACGCTGATGACCTCTTTATTGTGAACAGTGCCCTGCAGAACCGGATGATGAATGTCATTCAATATCATGAACTGAGGGCTGGAGATTTCCTCCAGACTCGGTTCCATGGCTTTTTTTCCCCTGTTTATCATTCATCTGTTGCACTTCATGCCTTTTGGGTTTATGCATTTGTTTTCCGCTTGTCATTTTTCTGTTTATGTTAGGACTGTGTTTATACTTTCTGCACTTTCTCATAATTATACCTTGGCATGATGTATTATCCTGTTTTCCTCAGTATTGTCCTCTTTTCTGTTGACAGCTGTCATGGGCTAAGCTTCAGGTGGGCGTGCCCTGTCAGCTGCCAGTGTGTTCTGCTTCCCTCTCACTCAGCTGATCCTGATTTGGCATTATCGCTTTCTCCCATCTGCTCGGGCACCCACACCTGATAATAATTATGTGATGGGGTTTTGTACCATATTTAAGAGCTCTGTTTTTCATTTTACTTTGTCGCCGCTTCTGACTGTCTCTCCTCATCTCCGCCAGAGCCCTGGTTCGTTCTGGTGAGTAATTCCTGTAAGTTGTCTCCCTCTCATTTGCTTCCTTTGTTTTTTGAGCACTTTGTGGCACCTTGTGTTAATTTGTTACTTTATTAAAACCACACTAGTTAACAGTTCAGTACGTGAGTCATTTTCTCAGCTCAGAAAGAGCAATACATGACAGAAAGCGGCGACCAGGTGAGACTCAGCTGCTGTTACTAGCACATTTTTGCCTTTTTGTTTTTCCACCAACCTGGTCTGGAGCTCACCATGGCCAATCTGGACAAAGTGGAGCAGCGGGCGGTGTGCCTCCTGGACAACATATGGTCGTAGACACGAGCCTCCCATTCTCCCAAGACGGTCCAGGAGAGCCGGGACAGCGCAGCACGAGTGATGCAGGCGTTTCCCAACCTGTGGAATAACCCAAAGGCAATAAACATCCTCTCCTCCATTTACTCCCTTCCAAGTACAGGTGAGGGGCCAAGGGAGGTGGCCCCAACGCCTGCGCCGATTCCAGCACGCTCGCCGCCAGCTCCAGCACCGATGAAACCACGTCATCTCACAGCGGTCCGCCGGAGGAAGCAATCCTCCTTGTCGGCAGCCCCTTCCCAGATGTCGAGCCCAAACAATTCCCGCAGCAGAGCCCCTCCTTTCTTCTTCTTCGCCGGTTGTCATGCCAGCCCACACTCTCTCTGGCTGCTGCCGTAACTCCCGCCGCCTCGACGTTCCCTCCTGCTGCCCAGAGCTCCTTCACTATTGCTCCAGTTATGCCTCCCTCCATGATAGCGGAAGTGGCTCCTCCACACTCCTCAGAGGGGGCCACTCTCGCCACAGACACGGAGAGGGATGATGTCATCCCTGCTGCAGCAGAGAATATCGTTCACCAAGATGACAGGCAAGTGTCATTTATGTTTTCTTCAATTTATGGTGAAATGCCTTGTCTGATTCCCGGTGATAAGGCTCAGGGTTTGCAGTCCCCTGAGCTCTCACCACCTGTTGCAGCAAATAGTTCCTCACCTATCCTCTCTGTGTCTCCCCCATCTATTCCTGAGTGTCCATCAGCCCCAGAACCAAGCCGCTGGACGATGGAGGAGCCCATGGCCCTGGAGGCCCCAATTCTGGTACCAGCACGGAGCCGGATCCTAGCTGCCATGCTGGATGAGCCACCAGCGTGGTCCCCTTCACCTGGGAGTGTCAAGACTGCTACCACCATCATGCCTGCTGCGGGGGCTGCCGTAGCAGAGTTAACGACCGAGCTGGACCTCCAGAGGGCCGAGCCCTGAGCTATGTCATCGCCCGGATCAACGGAGTCCTGGACGGTGATGGAACTCCGAGCTCAGGCAAGTGCTCTCCTTTGTTTTTCTTGTCTCAGTGCTGGAGAGATCTTGTCTGGCTCTTGGTGAAGAGAGTCAGGCACAGCCACCCGCTGCGCCTGAGCTCGCCTCACCGGGCTCTGCTGCTGCCGGTGACCCTGACTATGCATCCCTATGTGTTTTGTCTGAGCTTCTTCCCAGGGTCACCAAAGATGTTCCAGTACCACCTGAGGTCTCCGTGGGTCCAGGCTCGCCACTGGAGGTCATTGTGGGTGCAGCTTCCCCTCTGCCCGAGGCCGTTGTGCGGGTTCCTCCTCAGCCTGAGTCTCCGTGGGTGCTGCGTCCCGGCCAGGGACCCTCATGGGTGCTGCGCCTCAGTATGAGCCCGACGTGGATGCTGCACTCCAGCATGGGCCCGCCGTGGGCACTACCCCCCGCAAGGGGTCCACCAAGGGTGCTGCAGTGCTCCAGCCCGGTGCCACCGAGGGTGCTGCAGTGCTCCAGACCGGAGCCACCGTGGGTGCTGCAGTGCTCCAGCCCAGAGCCACTGCAGGTGCTGCAGTGCTCCAGCCCGGAGCCAGCTTGAGTGCTACTACTTTCCAGTGCTTGGCCACTGAGGACGTCGTGGCTTCTCTTCCTCCTCAGCCAGACGTCATCGTGGTCCCACTCCCTTCTCTGCCAGATGCCGTCGTGGTTCCCCTTCCACCACTGCCAGACAACGTCGTGGTTCCCCCTCCTTGGCTCTCCACTCCTTCTTTGAGCCTCCCAGAGGAGGAGCCACCTCCTGGGCCGCCTCTCCAGTTCAGGTGGCTTAAGCACTCGGGACGGCCGCCAGAGAGACTGAGCCGCTGGGTCAGGTGGTCCATGTTCTCCGGCAGGCCATCCGACTAGTACCACCTGGCCGTCCAGTTGGTCTGGGACTTTGGCAGGCCACTTGATTGGGTTCACCTTGCCGTCCGCTGGGCCTGGGACTTTGGGCGGCCCCTGAACTTTAGAGGTCCGTGGGCCGGGGGCTTGTATCCTGTGGGTCCTGGTGTGGGTCCTGAGCAGGGTTGTTTTTGTTCCCTCCTAGCCTGTTCCCCCCACCACCACCCCTGGGTGGTTCGTTGTGTTTCCTGCTGGGAGGGGGGGGGCGGTTTTTCATTTTTGTTTTGATGTTACCGTGGGGTGTCTGGAATCCACCCCTTGAGAGGGGGGCTCTGTCATGAACCGAGAGCTGGAGATTTCCTCCAGACTCGGTTTCATGGCTTTTTTTCCCTGTTTATCATTCATCTGTTGCACTTCATGCCTTTTGGGTTTATGCATTTGTTTTCTGTTTGTCATTTTTCTGTTTGTGTTAGGACTGTGTTTTTACTTTCTGCACTTTCTCATAATTATACCTTGGCATGATGTGTTATCCTGTTTTCCTCAGTAATGTCCTCTTTTCTGTTGACAGCTGTCACGGGCTAAGCTTCAGGTGGGCGTGTCCTGTCAGCTGCCAGTGTGTTCTGCTTCCCTCTCACTCAGCTGATCCTGATTTGGCATTATTGCTTTTTCCCATCTGCTCGGGCGCCCACACCTGATAATTATTATGTGATGGGATTTTGTACCACATTCAAGAGCCCTGTTTTTCATTTTACTTTGTTGCCGCTTCTGACTGTCTCTTCTCGTCTCTGCCAGAACCCTGCTTCGTCCTGGTGAGTAATTCCTGTAAGTTGTCTCCATCTCGTTTGCTTCCTTTGTTTTTTGAGCACTTTGTGGCACCTTGTGTTAATTTGTTACTTTAATAAAACCACACTAGTTAACAATTCAGCGCGTGAGTCATTTTCTCAGCTCAGAAAGAGCAATATATGACACTCAACTCTAGGCACATTTAAAGGAGGTGAGAGGCACACAAGTCTCACATCAGACCATTCGAAACCGTTTACATTAGCGTGGTCCTACATGCTAGATGACCTGCAATGGTACCTGACCACATCACCAGGCACAGGCGTCATCGTCTTGCATGGGCCAGGGAGCATTTATGCTGGACAAGGGACCAGTGGGCCTTAGTGCTGTTCTCTGATGAAAGTTGATTCATGGTGAGCAGAATGATGGCCGCCAACAATGTTGGAGACATCAAGGAGAGCGCTATGCATCAGCCACTGTTGTCACCAGATGAGCCTTTGGTGGTAGTGGTGTTACAGTCTCGGCAGGTGTGTCTCGTCAATGCAGAACTGCCCTACACCTTGTGAATGGTATAGTGACAAGTCGAAACTACCTGAATGACATTAATCCAGTCATTGTGCCCCTGCATGAACAACACAGGCCTCATTTCATCTTCATGGACGACAATGCTCCAGCTCATCGACGTTGCATCACTAGGGAACGGCTGCTGGAGGCTGGGATACCTCAAATGGAGTGGCCTGTACTTTCTCCAGACCTGAATCCCACAGAAAACCTATAGGATTAGCTGAGTCATCGTGTAGAGGCTCGTAACCCTGTACCCCACAACCTCAATGACCTGAAGGCCGCTCTTCAAGAATAGTGAAATGCCATGCCTCAGCAGACAATAAGTTGACTTGTGAACAGCATGAGATGCCCTTGTCAAACTATAATTGATGCTCAAGGGCACATGACAAGTTATTGAGACATTAACATTTCTTGTTGTGGCATACCCACCACTGCTGCAGGCTTTTGTTTCAATAAATTGTTTGAGATGAGGAAATCACCATTGCATGCTTCTATTTAAATGTCCTACTTTCATGATACAGTATAATATCACTGCAGTGTGAACTTTTAACATTTTCCATAAATTTCACCTGAAAGCCAAACATCCCAAACTTTTTGTGAGCAGTGTAATTTTCTAATCGCAAAATTGTGGTTAATGAAAAGGTTAGTGGCTAGTAACTTTGGAAAATCACTAGCCACAGTGGCTGGTGAGTAAAAAAGTTAATGTCAAGCCCTGGTTATGTGTATAAAGATAATTAAAATATAAATATAGACACAGAGTATACAGTATGCTTGTTACCGTGGTAACGCCAGAAGTTGAACTACATTATTTATTTGGTCAAACAGAGTTCCTTTTTTTTTTTGTAAAATTCTCAGAACAGTTACCTTTCATTCATTCTGCATACCATATGTGTTGAAGTCATTTCTATATTATTCTTTAATATATTACTGAAAGTTTAAGTCCATATTGTGGATCACATGATCACTACAGCTGGATGATGTCAAAACTGAGAAATATCAGAAACGAGGGGAAGAGTTCATGAACTTTTATGCTCCCAACAGCATTTCTACTGCTGGTCTACCAGGAAAAATGTTTTCAAGGTGTTTAGACATCTTCTAAGAAGAAAACCTCATAAATTGGCAAGCAGAGTAACAAATGCATAAGAAAAATACTGAAATACTGTGACGGAAAAAGTTGCAAATTTGTTAGAAAAAAGTTTGCGGAAAAAGGTTTTAAAAATTTTCAGAAAACTGGCAAATTTTAGAAATAGGTAGCAAATTTATTAGTAAACTCTAAATTACACCGTACTCCATACAAGGGCAATAAAAGCATATAACTAATCAGTAATAATGATAATAATTGGGGGGGGGGATTTGTATCTGTTTTCTTGTAAATGTGCCACTTTTTTCTTGTAAAGTTGCAACTATTCTTGTAATTTCATTACTTTTTTTCTTGGAAAAGTGTTTTTACCCATTCAGTCGTCCTCTCACAAACTTATAACTTGTAAATTTGGGACTTGCTTATGGTACACTTGTGACTGTTTAATTGTAAATGAGCACTGTCATATTTTTCTCCTTTATTCTTGCACATTTGAACTTAATTTACATTTACTTCTGCTAAATAACCAATTCAAAGACCTCTAAAAGTCACCATGAAAATCATAAGACAGTCTCCCAAACGTTTACACAGAAACAGCTTTTTGAGGCTTTAGGAGATCATTGAGAGACCGGGTCAATTTTTGATCTCTCAATTGTCACACAATGAACTCAGTCTGTGCAAAGGGGCCATTAGACTCTGGCTACAAGACAGCAAATCCCAGAAGTGGCAGCTTTGGCTTTTATACACTATAACAAAGTGGCATGGCTTCATCCATCTCCATTTTACAGTTATATCTAAATTCAATGGGAAATAAATCAATCAGTTACACATTTTGGTATAACATAACCAACCCCTGATTTAGATTCAGATAAAAATCTTTAGATTTTATTTGACTTTTTCAGCAAACTAACTGGCTCAATCAAAGCAGGCAAGCCCCAAACCACTCTGGATGTGCTCAGAAGATGCTGCACTCGTACTCTGCAGTTCCCAGGGAGAAAGTGAGTAAAACCATGAATATGAAGCGAGATGCTTCTGACAGACAAAAAGAAAAGGGGGTTAACATGCACACCGCCTTTCCTCAACAAATAAAGGTTGAAAAAATTGGGTCACTGATGAGAAAGAGTGAAACAGACTTCAGAGGCGGAAGCGATAAGCCAATTTCCCCCCACAGAGTCCGACGCAAATATCCCGCTTCGTATGGCGGCTACATCTGTCGTATGGTGAGCAGTCTGACGATCTGGTAAAATGGTACACCAAGGCTGGGGAGAGAAGTGACCTAGTTCTGGAGACGTGTGGCTGAAAAACAACCAAAACATCTACATGATTAATGCTGCCTCACGTCTGCATCCAGCGCAACTTGAGTCGGCTGTTTTTAGCACCAGAATTTACAAACAGGGGAGCAACAGAGTTGATTAACTGAAAGACGATACACGGCTTCTCTGCTGAAGCTCCCACAGATTTACCTAAAACACAGATTTCTAAAACAAAAATCAGAACCGATGACCCAAAGTCCATAAAGACCATATGAATCTGCAGCTTGTTTTATTCAACATGCAGAGACAAAAAAGGAAAAAACCACAAGTTGATACAAGATTACTATAACAAAACTGGAAATTTAAGAGGGAAAAAAATCAAACACAAGTAAAATTTGTAAATTTATAAGAAAAAATAAGCAATGAAAAAGGTAACAAATTTCTGAGGAAAAAGATGCCTGTTACTAATTTTGACAGCCCAGTTTAGTCAGTTTAGCTACTTCATTTTCATGTCTTTACATGAAACACAAACCTCAAAAATACACCCAAAAAAATCACTTTTGTAGTACTTCATTTTAACTGTATAATTTTCATCCATTTGAATTGAAGACGTTTCACATAAAGCAGTAATAAAGTTGATGTGAAACTGCATAAAAACACACTGCAATGAATAAGTATGCAATCTCAAAAATAAAGCACATACCTCTGCCAAGGCTTTATCTCACAATGGTAAAAAAGTGAAAAAGTGATCCAGAATCTGTATCCTGACCCATATCACCTCCATAAATCTAATGCCTTCATCCGTAGGACAAGGGCCACCTCTGGTGAAAATTTCATCAAAATCTATCCAGTAGTTTTTATGTAATCCTGCTAACAAACAAACAAAGAAAAAAAAACAAACACAGAATACCAGAGAGTAAGGGAGTTGCAGTGCACTGGTTATAGACAAGCAGATAAGGAATCCTTCCCGAAAAATAATGAAAGGGGTACACAGAAACACACCAACTTAACAAAATACATTTGACAGCAAATTCAGTTTCCACAAGTCTTAGCTACAAGGCAGATATAGAAAACGCTAAATATATTATCGACCTAGAATATGTGATGTCTTTAATCACAGTAGCATGGTTTCAGCAAAATATGTAAATAAGCACAAAACTAATGCTTTAAAAAAAAGGAAAAGAAATCCAGACAAATTTCTCTTCCTTTTTGCAAACATCAGCGTGAAAAAGAAGAAAAATGCATGTGAATGACTGCATGATTTATGTTGACCAAATGAGTTGCATTACAGAAAACCGTTTCTGGAAAAAAAAATATATAAGTATTGCACATAATGGCTCGAAGTTAACTTGCAACATTAGATCACCTTCAGGTTAAGTCCCAAAGCATGCCACATCACATTACTGTAAGTACGTACGAAAAGGCATGTCAGCGTCTCCCTCCTGTGTTCAGCTTACAACGCATGTTTCTTGTACCATTTCAATGGATAATTCACATGTTCAAACTACAGCATCCAATCAGAATCAGAATCAGAATCAGAATCAGGTTTATTGCCATTGTTCATGTAGTACACAAACTAGGAATTTGTCTCGGTACAATGCTGCAACATTAAACATGATAAGATAAGAGAAATAAACTATACATGTAATAAAGTGTAGGATAAGATTAAGTGATACTGGTCAACAGTTAAAATATATATTAGCCAGCAGCAGATACTGTGGAGAACTATATAGTGCAGTCGGTAATGCAGGAAGAAAACAGTGATGATTGACATGAGTCTGGTTGAGCTGCTGTACATGGTGCACGAGAGTCACTTAGTGTTCAGCAGTCTAATGGCAGAGGGGAAGAAGCTGTTCATGTGACGGGAGGTTTTAGTCTGGATGGACCGAAGTCTTCTACCAGAGGGGAGGGGGGCAAACAGTACATGACCAGGGTGTGAGGGATCGGCTATGATCCGGCCAGCACGCCTCCGGGTCCTGGAGATGTACAGATCCTGGAGAGATGGGAGCTTGCAGCCGATCACCTTCTCAGCAGTGCGCACGACGCGCTGCAGCCTTAGTCTGTCCCTGGCAGTGGCTCCTGCGTACCACACGGTTATGGAGGTGGTGAGGATGGACTCGATGATGGCTGTGTAGAACTGCACTAACATCTTGGTGGGTAGCTTGAGCTTCCTCAGCTGCCGCAGGAAGAACATCCTCTGCTGGGCTTTTTTGATGAGTGAGCTGATGGTCAGCTCCCATTTGAGGTCCCTGGTGATGGTAGTGCCTAGGAAGCGGAAGGAATCAGCAGTGGTGATGGGAGAGCCTGAGAGGGTGAGGGGGGGCAGAGGAGTAGTGACTTTCCTGAAGTCTACAATCATCTCCACTGTCTTCAGAGCGTTCAGCTGCAGGTTGTTATTGCTGCACCAGGACGCCAGCTGGGCCACCTCTCTCCTGTAGGCGGACTCGTCGCCGTTGGAGATGAGCCCGATGAGGGTGGTGTCGTCCGCAAACTTGATCAACTTGACAGACTGGTGGCTGGAGGTGCAGGAGTTGGTGTAAAGGGAGAAGAGTAGGGGGGAAAGTACACAGCCCTGGGGTGATCCGGTGCTGATGCTAGTATAGTCTGAGACAGTCTTTCCCAGCCGCACATGCTGCCTCCGGTCCGTCAGGAAGTCGATGATCCACCTGCAGAGGGAGTCAGGCACGTTGAGCAGGGACAGCTTGTCCCGGAGCAGAGCGGGGCGGATGGTGTTGAATGCGGAGCTGAAGTCCACAAACAGGATCCTGGCGTAGGTTCCCGGGGAGTCCAGGTGCTGCAGGATGGAGTGGAGGGCCAGGTTGACTGCATCGTCTACAGACCTGTTGGCTCGGTAGGCAAACTGCAGCGGGTCCAGGAGAGGGGTGGTGATGGACTTGAGGTGGGACAGGACCAGGCGCTCAAAGGACTTCATGACTACAGAGGTGAGCGCTACAGGTCTGTAGTCATTAAGTCCAGTGATCCGTGGCTTCTTGGGGACAGGGATGATGGTGGAGGATTTGAGGCAGGACGGCACGTGGCATAACTTAAGGGAGGTGTTAAAAATGTCTGTGAATACAGGAGCCAGCTGTTTCGCACAGAGTCTCAGGGTGGAGGGAGACACGCCGTCTGGGCCGGGGGCCTTGCGCGGGTTCAGTCTGGAGAACTGTTTGAGCACATCCTGCTCACTGATGATAAGGGGAGGGGGGGAGGGGGGGTGCCTTAAATGAAGTAGGGAATGTGGAGGCTGTGGAGCTGGAGGGAGGGGGGGAGTTGGACACAGATGACGAGGTGTCAAAACGGGCATAGTGTTGGGACAGTCTCTGACAAAGGGCTTTGTCATCCTGACCTTTAGGAGCCTTAGGTCGATAGTTGGTGATTTGCCTCAGTCCTCTCCACACGGAAGCCGAATCATTAGCAGTGAACTGCTGCTGGAGTCTCTCTGAGTACACAGATTTAGCCCTCTTCAGCTCTCTGTTAAACCGGTATTTAACCTCCCTGTAGCAGTCCCTGTCTCCACTTTTCAGCGCTGCTTCCTTCTCCTTCCTGATCTGTCTGAGCTTAGCTGTGAACCAGGGTTTGTCATTAGAGTAACTCACCCTGGTGCGTGATGGAAGAATGTTCTCTTCACAAAAGTGGATATATGAGTTCACAGTGTCCGTGTACTCATCCAGATCATGCGTGGCTCCTTTAAGCATGCCCCAGTCAGATATTTCCATGCACGTTTCCAGCTTCTCCTCAGCATCACTGGTCCGTATCTTCGTAGTGCTCACAACAGGTTTAGTGAGCTTCAATCTCTGTCTGTATGTGGGAATGAGGTGAACCATCACGTGATCAGATAATCCCAGCGCAGCTCGAGGGACAGCGCGATATGCGTCTTTCACTGTGGTGTAACAGTGATCCAGTGTGTTTAATCCTCTGGTGGGGCATTTAATAAACTGTTTGTAGCGGGGGAGATCGTGGCTCAGATTGCACTGATTAAAGTCGCCAGCCACAATAATCAGCGAGTCTGGAAAACTCCGCTCTGTGTGTTGAATGTGATCCGCGAGCACGCGCTGAGCTTCGCGCGTGTCCGCGTCGGGAGGGGCGTACACAGCGATCATTATGAAAGAAGCAAACTCCCGCGGGGAATAGAAGGGCTTGCAATCAATTAATGAGCTACTAAAATACACAAATGGAGGAACTGCCATCTATTCCATTTAATTGGTATGACGGAACGGACACTCCAGACCCTGACAATGCCCCCCTCATCAAAAATGCTCATGACGTCCATACATCCAGCGCATAAGATTGGAGGTCAGCGGGTCCAAAGCAAAAAGAATAAGCAGACTATTTGATAATAGACCTTGATACAAGATTAATACTCGCAGTAAGGCCTCAGAAATCGCAAGAACAATTCATTCCCACAAAAGAAACTTAATCCAGAAAATAAAGATCCACAGACATTACAAGACCACAGCACCTCAAGTGAGAGTTCTCATGAGAACCCAAAGAATGAAGCATTTCCCACATAACTGACAAGACTACAGCTTCTCACTTGGGCGAAATCTCACATGAATTGACAAAAAACTGAACATTTCCCCAATACAAATACAGTTCAAGATCAACCACCCGACAGGAACAACAAAAAAAACATCCCTTCACATTACAGAGAAAGAAAAAGACACCCACAGGGGCATCGGCAGGCAGAGCTCAGAGGAAAGAAAAAAAAAACATTCGGGAGGTCTACCCGCATCCAGCCTCCAAATCACCGGCAGGGGAAAAAGAAACAGTTCGGGCGGCCTACCCCAGTCCCAGACCCAGGAAAACAGTACCTCAGGCGGCCGAACCAGCCCGCCGAACCAACAAGGCAGTTCTTCAGGCGGATGACCCAGAACGCAGAACCCACGAAACAGTTCTTCAGGCGGCTGAACCAGGTCGCCGATCCAACAAGACGGCTCTTCGGGCGGCCGTCCCGTGTCCTTAGACCATCAGGACCAGAGGGGGAAGCTCAGATACGGCCTCCCTATCGAGAGGGACAATGGGGGAGAGCCGACCCGAATGAGGGGAACCCCAACGGCACCCGGTGGGGAAAAATAGGAGGAAAGAGAAGGAACCAGCCCAGCGTCCAGCCGAAGGGAATCCCCAGCTCCCTCACCGGCCTCAAACCAAACCTGCGCTGCACCCTCGACGGGCCCCGACTGAACCGGCACTGCGTCCTCGACGGGCCCCGATTGGACCGGCGAAGCATCAGGGATGACCTCCGAGCACAAACCTGGCGCCTCCACCACAATGACCGGAGCTAATTCGTCTCCGGTGACCCTGGGGGAAGGCTCAGAGAAAAATAAAAAACCGGGATCAGGATCACCGGCAGCGGCAGCGGCAGAGCCTGGCGAGACAAGCTCGGATGCAACGGTCGGCTGCACCTAGCTCGTTTCCCCAAGAAACAGGCAAAAATGCTCAAGAACAGAAAAGAGAAAGACAAAAGAGAGCACTTGCCTGATCTCGGGCGCTACCGCTGTCCAGGACTCCGCGACAATCCAGGTTCAACGAGCTGGAGGTCCACTCCTGGTTCCCACTCGACTGCGGCAGACTCCACAGCCGGCATGATGGTCCTCACAGTCTGGGGACTCCCTGGTGCTGAGGTCCATGATAAAGGCCCATTCGGCGTGGTGGCAGGGGATCCGTGGCCTGCTGGATCGAACCGCTCCTCCATGAAGACCCCGGGACGCTTGATCGTCGGCGCAGGCTCCAACCGGCAGTCCGCCCTCCTCCTCTGCCCATGACGTAGCTGCGGGACTGGTACCAGGCTCTACAGGGCTGCAGGCTCCTTCTTCGTCCGATGGTGTATTCCTGGCACTGGGGGACCCTCAGGGGAAGGAGACACAGAGGATGCAGGCTCACAATTAATGGCTACAGCAGAAGGAAGTTCAGGGGACTGTGAACCCGGAGTGGTGGCTCAGTTGGTAGAGCATCCGCCCCACACCCGGGAGGCAGGGGTTCAAATCCCGGCCGAGTCATGCCAAAGACCGTATAAAAGTGGAACTTCCTGCCGTCCAGCTTGGTGCTCAGCAATAACGGAATGGAGGAGGGAAGTCTGTGGCGGCGCCTTGCATGGCAGCGGCCCTCTGATTCTACACTAGGGTGTGTGTGATTGACACTGTAGATAGGTAAAGCACAATCTCGTTCTACTGTACATGATTGGTTGTACGGTTGAATGACAATAAGGGTGATTTAATTTTTAATTTTTAATTAATTTAATTAACCCCGAACTCCACCCCCAGGAGTCAGACAAGGCAAATCATAATATGGAGCAGTAAAATGAAATAGCACTTGCCTTTTCTCCAGAGGGCCGATGGTGCCTGCTGTAGCGGGCTTGGTTCTTCCCTTTCCCCTATGGATGGTGACGGAGGACCCCCCGGGAAGACGGAAAGGAGCCACTTGCGCAGGATCGACGACGGACACAGCCGGAGCAGATCTCGCGGAGCTCACAGCAGCTAGAGAGAGCTTTGAGGAGGAGGGAGGAGCAGCCGTGGCAGTCCGGGGACAAGGAGCTGACAGAACAGCGGAAACAGAAGACCTGGAGGCGGAGGCTGCTGTCTTTCCCCTCTGTCGTGACGCAGGGGCAACAGCTGGCTGGGAGGCAGAGTTCTTTCTGCGGCCCGACACTGGATCCAGACGGGGATCTCGCTGAGGCTGGGCGCGAGCAGGGTGACGGCATTTACCGGCAGAGGGCGAGGCAAAGGTAAGGTCTGGAAACCGCCGCTGCTGCGCGGAAACAGAGGCTAACAGTTCAACGTACTCAGGATAGTCATAAAGCTCGGGATTGACCTCCACCAGTCTGACTGCCGCCACCACATGCTTCATGATTAGGGTCGGATGGAGGGAAGAGCAAGCCTCAGCCACACGGCCCCGGATGAGCTCAGCTGCCCACTGCGTCTCTTCCGGGAGAATCCCGGCTGACGTCCTCCTCCGCTGTGGATGGGAATGACCCTTGGGTGATGTGAACTCCTGGACTGGATGGGTGACAGGAACTGGATCCCGAGCCGAGGAGCAGGGATGCCTCACCGTCGGCTTCCTGCCGGAGTTTCCCTCCAGTCTGCGGATCTTCTCCCTCGTTGGCTCCTTGGCCACCTTCTCTATTTGTCCCCGTAGCACCACTATCAAAGTCACTCTCTCCTTTCCTTCCGGAAAAGAGGTCAGATGATATTTTAATAATGTCCTCTGTGCGAGATCCAGGTGCTCATATGCAGCATAGGTGGGCATAAGGAGACAGGCGTTGGCCAGGTAACCATCCACCTCCCACAACCACTCGGGGCAAAACCCACACTCGAATGTTGACATTGTTTATCAAAAAATACTGGCACCCAGGGAGGGGGGAAAACTCAAGCCCAAAAACACAAACTCACAGCGACCGGCGTCTCGTTTTGGCTGCGACCTACTGTCAACGATGGCCCTCACGAGCCATCAATAAGACGCTGAAAACCAGCCGATGAGTTTACATATTTTATTAACAAAAAGACAAGACTGACAAAATAACAGCCATGTGGGGCAAAAACACGAACAAACACTTTGGTACAAAAACAGACTATGAGGAAACACACTTACTGTGAGAAGAACGAATCATGAATCTTTGACAGAGGTTTGACGAGGTCGCAGCGAGGAGTAACCCTCAGCTGCTTCCTTAAATACTAATGACAACCCAATCATAGAGAAATGTAATCAGTGAAAATACTGAACAGCTGTCACAACGTGACTCGGTTTCGACGGCCGGAAGCCCTGGTGTGACGCTGTCAGAATAAAAGCCCTGAAGTGGCCATATGCCAAACACAGAAGAACGGGGAAAAAACTGGACAACCCGAGCGCGGACAGACTCAGCGCTCAGGCCATCACATGCTGCCCTCAGACTTTCTAGCTGATTCTGGTTCTAAGTTACAGAACACATCACCAAGCCATCATTTCCCATGTCTACATTTCCACGTGTCCGTTTACCCCTTTAGCAGCACATAACTGTTTTATTTGCTTCCTTTGCCTGATAGCTGCTGGTTTGAGCCTTGTTCTTTGGTGAGGTTTACCTTCACTCTCTTCCTGCCAGCACAACCTATGTTTAACTCTCAAATATGCCATCTAATGACTAAACTCCACCCATCTGGTGCTGCTCGGAGGCCAAAATCAATGCTACTCTTCATGAATAAGAGCTGACTCATATTAACACTCGTTTCAACTTCAGATATATTTAAAAGAAAAAACAAAAACCATCAAGTCAGGAATTCTTTCAGCAGCGCAACATCCTGAGGAGACGTTGAGCAAGCTCCCGAAGTTACCTTCTTTTAAGTGCGACATTTTTTTGGTCTCTCAGTCTGTTTTATCTACTTCTTTTCTTGTTAGAGATTCCTTCCACTTAGAAAATGAGACTTAAGATTTTGCTTCAACTGTGAGATTTTCTGCTAAATGAGAAAAGCAAGAGGCACGACATGTTTTGTGGAATGATTTCAAGCTGGTTTTTGTCAAGATTTTCTCTCACTTTTATTATTTAGTATCAGAGCAGCATCTCAACCCATGTAAACTGTTTTTTAAGAGCTGGTGTCAACTTTTTTCTGTATAATCTTATGAAACACGGCTCATGCAACATAGCTGTCCCCATATAAATTTTTAAACAAGACTGTCAGTGATGGAGTAGCTCACTCCAGCCTGATGAAATCACCCAGAGTGCTGAGGTCTCTTGATCGTTGACCTTAAGCACATCCTAGATCCAGACTCATTTGATGATCATTGTGCATAGATTTTGCCCAACACTGGGGTTTACTCCTGTGAAATGTGGACAGACAAGTGGACAGAGAGATGTCACATCACCACAGTAACTCCTTTTGGCTTCACCGGAATGAGCTGAAAATAGCCTTGGTGTTTTGTTTGCAACATTATACTGTAAGTTGTCACCACTTCTTCACTTACTTTATCTAATCAAGCATTGCACTTTGGGGGAAAAAAGTGTTACACCCCTGGTCTAGGCTGAGGGAACTGGGACAACAACCATTTGAGCAACTTTTGATCAAAGAAGAAAAATCAGCAGGGGGTCACAAAACTTGATTTGAGACATAAAATCAAGGTAAGACAGCAAAGTTGTAAGTATAAAATGATCTGCCAACATCTGTAAGGCTATGTGTCCACCAAGCACGTTTTTTTTTTTACGCACTGAGTTTCTCTTTTCTATTCAACTTCTATGTAGTCCAGCGTTTAATGCACTCAGCACCCCCAAGTGCAAAAATGCTCTCAGTGGTGAGCGCTTTTTTGTTTTTTGTCACTGCGCTCAGGGTACAGAAAGTTGAAAAAGTTCAACTTTTGGAGAGCTGAGCACTCATCAGCGGCACACCTCTGTAACCAGCCAATCAACATCAGGCTAAAAGTATACCATGATCCACATTTTAACAGTAAAAGCTTGAAAAGAGGCATGTTCTTACCAGTTTGATGCGTTTTATTCCAGTAAATAGTTTCAGAGCAAAACGTGTGAAACTGACAGCAAGCTTTGAATGACAGGTCAAGCGGTTATTAGGATACTGAGCAGAGATATTTTAACAGCACCTGTGAAGCGCCAAGGAAAACAGGTTTAGAGCGTTTTTAATGCGCTCTGTGGACACACAGGCTAAAAGTATTTTTTCCTCAGAAATACAGTATGCAACTTTTCTTGCAACATTTTTCATCGTAAACTTTAATGTAGATTTGTGATTTTTTTTCTCATAAATTTGTTCTGTAAATTTGAAACATTTTTCCTTATGAATTTCTGTTTTTTCTTGTAAATTTATATACTTGTCACATAAATCAGTGCCTTTTTTCCTGTAAATATGCAGCTGTTTTAGCATACATGTCCATGTTTTTCCTCATAAAGTCGCAGTTTTTTTTGTGTTAAAATTACAACTCTTCCCATAAATTTGCAACTATTTTCACCATTTTTTCTATCTTAGCCACATAGAGTTAGTACAAGTAGATCTGGACTAGGCACCTCTTACTACTTTCAGTACTCTGAGACCAATCTAAATTTTTTTTCCCCAATATCCATCCTTACTTGAAGTATGCTCCCAATAAACTGTTTTCATACTGTTGATAAAAGCCTCCTGCACAGACACAACTGAAGCCCTGAAGGATTAAAATCTCTATCTGAACCTCTTTTCTGTAAACAGGATTTAAATCAGTACTTTCTTGCCAAATACATTTCCATAACTACTTTTTCCAACAAGTCGAGCTCTTTGATGTTCCGCCATGAAACTGTCACACATGAATGAAAGTAAAAATGCGAGCCAATTTTGGCATGAAATGCAACCCAGATGCACAAAAACTTGTGATGACTCACTAAAAGTAAAACAGGGGGGCAAGCAATACATAGAGCATTAAAACATTAACATCCATGGGTACAATAACAGTAAGTTTGTTTATATTTCTCTAAAACACTCTCCAGTTAATGTTGTTGGTTTATGAGTCAACCATAAATACTTAATACTCGAAGATGAAGCAACCAGTGAGAAATCTTGTTTTTATTTAAATTTCAGCAGTGACTGAACAGCGCTTACTGCCAGAGAACCACATTGCCAAATCCTGGTTATTCCCCAGTTATTTTTTTGCCTCCCTTCTTCTTACTGGCAAGACTTATGATTAAGCAATATTATAGAAGATTATCACTGTGGTAGTAAATGAGCATAATATAATAAAGAACAGACCTATTGCCATGCATACCTATTGTCATCTCACACACAAAATAAATGCTGTCCAGTGTTTACAACACATACCTCTTGAGGGCTTGTGGGTTGCATTACATTACATTGCATTGTGCGGCAGCTAATTAGCTTATTAGCTGCATTGGAGGAGTCCTTTACGGACCCATGTGTTACCACCACATAGTGATTATTCGGGGAAAAAAGATCGATTCAGTGATGGATTGCGATTCTTGGCACTGGCGACAATGCATCAGTCTATAAATGCATGGATCGATCTTTTATTTTTAAAAAATGTGCACACATATACTTTTGGGTTATCAGTTAAGCACCCAGTCAAATGAAATCATAGCTTGTCTCAGTGATTTGAAGCCAGCTTTGAAAGTTAGGAAGCAGTTAGCTCAAAGTTAGCTCAAATGGGCCTTTTTAGATTTTATAACAAAGATGGAAGAAAAAACCTTGACATGACACACAACCCGCAAGAAGCGCTACGCCGAAAAAAGAGAAAACACTTGGAATACGGCAGGCCAGCACACGTCTTGGAGCAGAAGCTAAAGAGACACTGGCATGGAACTTTTTATTATTGTGATAGAATTGAATCGTGACCCAAGAATCGCGATCTAAATCAAATCGTGAGGTCCCCTCGCCCAGAGTGGAAAAAACGTGTTTGGTGGACACGCAGCCTAAATCGTTTTAAATGAACAAACGGCTATTAAATACCACGAGATACCGTGGGACCCCAAAGGAGTGGTCTCTGGTTATCCCCTCACTGCAGATCACCTCACTGAGGGCCAGCGAGCAGTTCACCTCAGAGCAGCTCGAAGTGAGGCAAGCTTTGAAGGAAGGAGGCTGGGGAGCGCCTTGGAGGGGAGCTGGCTAGCGGGCGCACTAGACCGAGGTGAACTGCTCACCGGCCCCCAGTGAGATGATCCGTGACGAGTAGGTAACCGGAGACCGGCGGGAAGCCTTCCAGCCTCCATGCCGGGCCGGGCAGCAACTCTTCCGTGGGTTCACCTACGACGGTACTTCCTCAAGTTTGATTGCCTTCTCAGAACCTTATACAATGTCCTCGTCGTCTTCCAGCTATTGGTGGGTGGGAGTATGGGTAGAGCTAATTAGAATATTCATAGATCCGTGCATACTTAAATATGTCAAAGACATTAAAACTCTTTCCAAACTTTTCTAAGGTAATGAAAGTTTTTTTGTATATAAAAAAGCCACAATATACTATTTTGGGCAAAACACAATGGTTTTTGAGGTGGTTATAGGGCCGCTGAAATCCGGTGTTAAGAATGGCTATGAACTTGTTTTTTCTTTTTTTGCATCGTCATCTGAAAACACAGCATCATTTTTTCTATTTTGACTAGAGCAGTGGTTCTCAACTGGCCTGGCTTTGGGAGCCACCATCACCCCTCAATGACAAGCCGCGACCCAAATCAAAGATTTTCAAATTCTCAAATTTATTGAATGTAAAGATTGTGCATTTTGAACCTGAGGTAGAAGAACAGAATATCACAGTATACAAACACAAAACAAATTTAATGATTAACCAAAATGACCAGTAAGTGGCAATACAACAGAGGGAACAATTCCCTTTAATGCTGAATTAGCTGTATTTTAAATTAAAAATTATTATATGTATAGAATTATTATATAGAGAATGGTGTTTTGTTTCCAAATGCCGCTTCAGTTTTGACAGCTTCATGCTTTCACATGCCAACACCTCGCAGCACAAAACACACTGAGGTTTCTGTACTCCTTTGTCCTCAATATAAAAAAAATCCATATCTCATATAGTCCGTGTCGTATCTGCGTTTCGCCATGCTCAATTAGCATATACAAACAAACGTTGCGAGTCTTCTTCTATGGTGGTAAATATGGTGTTGCCCGCCACCTACTGCCATCTACTATTAAGGAGTGTGAATCGATGGCACTATGTTGATTTATTTCTTGATATTTTATTTGCCCAGGCAAAGGCCCGCGACCCACTGAAAACAGGTCCGCGACCCACTTTTGGGTCGCAACCAACCAGTTGAGAATCACTGGACTAGAGGGTATTGCATAAAATCAAGATAAGGGATTAAACCAGGATTTTCAAGTAATCCTGGTTTAATTTATGCTTGACTTGGTTGCATAAAAGTAGGATAAATGACGCCCAACTAAGTTGCTATGGACATTTATTCTCTGGAGTTATCCTGGTCCAGACGAGGCTGAGTCAAGTTAAGATTAATCCTAGTGACTTACTTGTCATTGCAGGGGTCAATGCTATGAGAAATCAGTGCTTTTCACCGTTATTCCATGATTTACTGTAAATACTGTATGTTACATTTTCATTATCCTGCATTGATTGAAACTCAAAGAGATGAAGAACAATTTATTTTGCATTAAAATAATACAGATATGCAGATATGCCTTTCCCACCATATTCAACAGAACTTATATTAACAGTTCTGACAGGACATCATATGATTATGATTTTTTCATTAGAGAACTCACAGCACCATCCTCATCTCGTAGCTCATGAAGGTTAACTGTTACCAGACACTGCTGGTAAACTAAAGTCAGTCAGCACATGCCACATCCTTTCTGGACAGGCTTCTTCTTTATGAAGAACAGATAAAAAATTACTTTAATGCTAAAAACATCTAAAAAAAATACTAAATACTAATCCTAATAAAATCTAAATGTATAAATATTCTGAGTAACATGCACTTCCACTGGTCACATTTAAGTCAAAGTCTGCAACTGTTAATTATAAAGGTGCGTTCACACCAAAAGCAAACGGGCGAATTTTTTGCACGGCACAATTATTCCATTATTATTCCATCTAGCTACAATGCTCAGCACTGGGTGTGTTTATATTTATATATCTATATATTTATTCCATCTAGCTACAATGCTCCGCACTGTGTTTTTATATATCTACATATTATTCCATCTAGCTACATTGCTCCGCACTGTGTGGGTTTATATACTTGCATATTTATTCCACCTAGCTGCAATGCTCCGTACTGTGGGTGTTTATATATTTACATATTTATTCCATCTAGCTACAATGCTCTGCACTGTGTGTTCATATATTCATATATTTATTCCATCCAGCTACAATGCTCTGCACTCTGTGTGTGTGTGTGTGTGTGTATATATATTTTATAGTAATATGTACATATGTATATTAGCTGCTCTTGCTTGCTTGTTTTTTTTCTTGCCTTCTGATTGTTGCTCTGAGTGTTGCTATCCCTGTGCTGTTGCAATCCTGGAATTTCCCCTTTGTGGGACTAATAAAGGCTTATCTTATCTTATCTTATCTTAATTACATTATAACTCAATGTAAGCACGTGAGCAGACATGAATTCCCCTTCTGAGTGAGATGCAGACAGGCGAAGTTGCCTTTATAACTTCTGCAGCTGTGTTCAACCTGCTGTGGAAAATCCCAAAATAACGTCATGCTTAGGTTTACATTACCCAACGGGGGGCTCACCTGAAAATGTTGGCTCAGCCTCCAAAACTTCACAAGACGATGGGTGTTTACGTTGCTAGCTTGCCAGCACATCCGTGGCAGGAAACCGTGGGTAAATAACTCCGAAATCCCGATTCAGCTGAAGAGCCCCCGGTCCTCCCGTTTCCAGGTGAGTGAGTCTCATTTTCAAACTAGTTTACTCTGCAATGGTGATACTTTTACTCCGGTGATGGCAGAATCTCAAAGCTAACAGCTAGCTAGCGTTGGACGTGAACGCACAATTTCGGGTGTGCTCGCGTCTTTCCGTTGACTTTGTATGGATTCGCGCCACCCGTTCACGTTTGGTGTGAACGCACCTTAAGACAGGATGAGTAACTCTGACTAGTGAACATGAAGTTCAACAGTCTAAAATGATTGACACAGGATCCAACTTAATCTAACTTGATTCTCTCTTTTCAGTAGTACACCAAAGGCGGGGCGGGGGGGGGGGGCTACTCCCCACAACAGCGCTCACACTGATGGTGCCGATAAAAACCACAACAAAAAACATCTCAACCAAGAAACTTTAGCACAGTAACTGACCATGTAACTTGTTTTTATATAATTTGCTTATAGAGAACATGCTCACTTTTAGACATTAAACCAGAGGTCACCAACCATTTTGAAACTGAGAGCTACTTCAAGGGTACTGAGCACTACGAAGGGCTACCAGTTTTATACACATGGGAAAAAAAAGTTGCACCGTTTACGTTTATATATTATTATTAATGATTACTGATATTCACCTATGTGACCATAGTGATCACATTAATAAATTCCTACAATCATTGTTAACAATGATTTAACAAGATAGGAAACGGATACATTTGAACATACAACACTTTATTTGTAATCTCTGTAAATGTCTCATTTTTAAGTGATCACTTCTACAACATTTCGTAGGAAATCTTCATGTCCCATTTTTAACTAATTTTGAACCATGTTTGTACAAGTTATCAATTATGTAAGACTACAAAAATCAACTTTCAGATTTTTAAATCTTATCGCATTTTAACAAAATTATATCTCTCACACTTTATGAAAATATTTGAAATGATTTTTTTAACATTTAAATTTAATCTTGCCATGTCACTACCATCATCTGGTCTGTTTGTCAGTTAGTGAGAAGCCAGGCATTGTGTGCTGTAATCTGGGGTGTAGCTTGACACTGCAGCTCTGAGTGAGTCTTGCAGATGTGCATCAGTGACGCGTGTTTGTTTTTGATGGCATTCATGTCAGAAAAGGCTGATTCACAGAAATGCGTTGAACCAAACAGGCTGGCAATCTTCACAGCTGCTGTGCATGTACCATTGCACTTTTCTGTGTCCACAAGGCATCAAAAGTTTGATGCAGCCTGCGAGGCTTTGAGGTGGAGGTCGTTTTTAAGAGACACGCACGCCATGCTCCACTCAAGTAAACACGGAAGTGCGCTGCAGGGAATTCTTGCAGAAATGAGAACCGTTTTAGCACCACAGAAGAAGAACTAGCATATCCATTGGCTTGATAACTCCGTTAGCGCTCTGGGTGTTTCTAGTTCTTTGCCGATGTTCCTGGCTCACTGACCCGGTTTCAACCCTATCAGACTCGGCAGACGTTCACAGACTACTCACGGGCGACTCATGCAGTCCCTGTGGGCGACCTGGTGCCCGCGGGCACCGTGTTGGGGACCCCTGCATTAAACATTTCTCATCAGCTTTTGCAGTTGCATTCTCCCAGAATGGTAAATGGAATTCACTTATATAACGCTTTTTCTCATCTCTAGATGACCAAAGCGCTTTACAGATCCTGCTATCCACCCATTCACACACTGATGGCGGCAGAGCTGCCATGCACAGGCGCTGGTGTGACCCGCCAGGAGCAACTGGGGGTTCAGTGTCTTGCTCAAGGACACTTCGACATGCAGACTGCAGACAGAGTGGGAATCAAACCCCTGACTCTCCAATCAGTAGTCGGCCACACTACACCTGCGCCACAGCCGCCACAAAATGTACAATATTTCTCTATTTACTTCAGCCATTTTTTTTCCTTTTTTAGATATGTATATGTTTCACCTCCTCATACTGTAGGGTTCCATAAGAACTCACTGTTCTGCTGATTAGAAATATGCTACTCATGTTTGTCTCCTGTCTCATCTGGAGTAGGATCAGTGATTCTGTGATTGATCATGTGGTCTATTTAAACTTGCCATGAAAGTGCAATTATCCCAACTATCTACACCTGGCTTGACATAGCTGCACCTTCTCATCCTGGCTTTACAATGGTGCAACTGGCTTTCTTAATTTTACTTTTATGCAATACCCCTCAGCTGTCATTACCTGCAAACAAATGGGCTAATAAATGACAATGTTCTGACTTTGAATTTGGGTGAACTGTTGTCAGTAGGTTACAGAATAAGATAAAACTGTTCAGTTTACTCAAACACATACCCATAAACAGTATAACTAGATAAACAGATAATCTTGCAGCGGTCTTTAATTTTTTTTCAGTCCTGTGTATGATATAAAAATATTACTTCTTCGTGTGTACTTCTCTCCCCTTTGCCACCACTCCCATCGTAAAACCATGTGCTCACCTCCACTTCGCTCACTAAATCGCTCCTCACTTTCACAGTAATGCTCACCTCTGATCATTTTTATCACATTTTCCGCCCATCTTTTCCACATTCATACTTCCTAATCCAAGCGCATGTTTCCCTGCCCTGGAAGCAGTGACTGCAAAGAAGATGTTTCTGGTTCTGTTTGTTTGCTGTAAGATCTGAGCACCTGGCAGGTAAGCGATGGGGAGCAATACTGACAGTTTACTACAACGGCTGGGAGGTGTGCACGTTGTCTCCCCGACTGTTAGTTTGCGCTCCTCTCCCCGGCTGGTATGTGTCGACACGCAAATCTCTCCGCCATCCATTCGGGCTGCTCATCCATTTGCCGAGCTTGGCGCGCAGAGTGAGTGAGTGAGTGAGTGAGTGTGCGTGCGTGCGTGCGTGTAAAACTGTAACATCAACTTGGAGCTGTTTGCATCTGGTTGTCATGGAGTTTCGCAGCTGTTTCTGCCAGATCCTAATGAGCTTCAGCAGCTGTTAGCTCAGTAGTATACACAAACACCTACAGCACATAAAAAGTACGCATGTTTATTTGCACACAACTATTTAGCAACTGATGCATTCTTTACACTGGCCTATTTCAGGACAAAAGAACTTGTACCACCTTCCATGAGTCCGGACTATACTGCAGATCCTATCTCACTTTGATCCACCTATAACATCTGCACATCCAGATGTGTACAGCCTCCTTGGAGAAATAACTCAAATCCAAACTCACAGCTTCTTTAAAAAAAAAAAACTGATAAGGGTTCAAACAGCTTGATGATACCCTGAGGAGTTTTTCCAGTGTCCTAGCTTGATTGTGTAAGCAAAAAGTCATTTATCAGTGTTGACATGTTTTCCATCACTTGACTTGCTGAGAACTTTCAGAATAAATCCTCCACTTTTTGCCCAAAACTCACTTTAATACTTATACACTACTCACACAAAAAGTTAGGGATATTTGGCTTTTGGGTGAAATTTATGGAAAATGTTAAAAGTTCGCACTACAGTGATATAATATCATGAAAGTAGGGCATTTAAGTAGAAGCATGCAATGGTGATTTCCTCATCTCAAACAATTTATTGAAACAAAAGCCAACAACAGTGGTGGGTATACCACAACAAAAAAAGTCACTCTCAATAACATGTCATGTGCCCTTGAGCATCAATTACAGCTTAACAAGGATGTCTCATGCTGTTCACAAGTCAACTTATTGTCTGCTGAGGCATGGCATTTCACCTCTTCTTGAAGGGCGGCCCTCGGGTCATTGAGGTTGTGGGGTACAGGGTTACAAGCCTCTACATGGCAACTCAGCTAATCCTATAGGTTTTTTATGGGATTCAGGTCTGGAGAAAGTGCACGCCAGTCCATTTGAGGTACCCCAGCCTCCAGCAGCCATTCCCTAATGATGTGACCTTGACGAACTGGAGCATTGTCATCCATGAAAATGAAATTAGGCCTGTGTTGTTCATGCAGGGGCACAATAACTGGATTAATGATGTTTTTCAGGTAGTATTGACTTGTCACTGTACCATTCACAAGGTGTAGGGCAGTTCTGCATTGACAAGACACACCTGTCCAGAAAGTAACACCATCACCACCAAAGGCAGATGCATAGCGCTTTCCTTGATGTCTCAAACATCACTGGTGGCCATCATTTCTGCTCAACGTGAATTGACTTTCATCAGAGAACAGCACCGAGGGCCACTGGTCCCTTGTCCAGTGTAAATGCTCCCTGGATCATGCAAGACAATGACGCTTGTGCCTGGTGATGTGGTCAGGTGCCCTTGCAGGTCGTCTGGCATACAGACCACATGATGTTAACTGTTTCGAATGGTCTGACGTGACACTTGTGTGCCTCTCACCTCCCTTAAGTGTGCCTGGAGTTGAGTGGCATTCATTATTCGGTTTCGCAGGGCACTGTTCACAATGAAGCGTTCATCAGCGTGGGATGTGGCAAAAGGACGTCCACTTCAATGCCTTTCTGTGACTCTTCCAGTCTCTCTGTATCTTGCTTGCAACCTGCTGATGACACACTGTGACACTCTAAGCTCAGTGGCCACTTCCCTCTGAGAACATCCTGTTTGAAGCCTCGCAATGGCAAGGTACTGTTGATCAACTGTTAGGTGTCATCTTGATTTCATGATGTCAAAATGTGAACAGCATGATGAAGAGGACTGTTTAAATACCAATTCTAATAGAACCAGAAAATTTATTGGTCAATTCATGGATCTGTTGTGAATTTTGCTGTTAAGCATCTTGTTAGAGAACAGTGAATTATGCAAAAAGTACTGAAAATTGAACAGTTGGACATGTGCATTCAAAGAGTTAGAGAAGGTCAAATTAAGTTCACCTGTAAAGGTTATAGTGCATTTTAGGTGCATCCTGAAATTTCACCCGAAAGCCAAATATCCATAACTTTTTGTGGTGATCTGTGCTATGTGCTGTTTTCCCTCTTCTCTCATTGCTTATTTTCCACAGCTGCGGTTTCACCCACACCTGCACTTCCTAATTAGCAGCCTTTAAAGGGAGAGGGGTCCTCCACTCCTGCATGGAGATGTCTACGCATGCATGCAGTCCAGAGAGCTCCTCTACGTTGTGTGCTGTCTCTCCCCTCTCCAGCTACAACCCCCGTCTCACACTCGGCACTCAGTAAGCAACCTCTCTGTTTGAACCTCACCCCTGCATTCTCCTCTGTTTGTCTTGGACTGACCTGTGCAAAGGTGGACCTTGTCCCTGGCGGACCGGCGCCCTTCTTCGTGGCAGACCTGGATCCTCCCCTTGGAGCTGGAGTTCCCTCACTCTCGTCATCACCCTGTAAGTGCACATAACTTATCAGACTGAACTGTTCCCCTTCACCCCTCGGCTGAGGGCATCCTCCCTGTACAGAGCACTGTATATATCTACACCAGCACTTCCTTCACCTTTGCAGAACCACAGCAACCTGGAGAGAACATGGGCCGCTGTTAGTTCCATCCCAGCCGCTCAGCACTCCGGTTGCCAGACTCTCCCCGCTCAACACACACACACTTGCACTCAATAAAATCACTGCAACTATAACAGAGTGTGTAGTCTGCTTCTGGGTCTATCTACTAAATCATGTCAGTGCGTCTCCATCAGCCAGACTTAGTTTTAAATGGTGCTAACCCATGCCAATTAGACATCATGGAGGCTCGGTTAGACCAGCTTAAATATCAGCAGCAGGTCATATTGAATCAACTTAATCAAATAAACGCGAGACTCGACTAACTTACCGTTGCTTTGCTTCCCCCCAGGCTGGCTCTGGGGTGTCTGCTGCCCCGTCGGCACATCCTCATCCCTTAACGCCAATTCCCACACTGACCCTCTTCAGCGGTAGGCTGGGCGAGGCCCGGGGGGTTTCTTCTTCAGTGCAGCCTAGTTTTTCAGTGGGTGCCGGAGGGATTTTCCCACCAATCAAAGCCAGATCAGCTACGTGGTGAATCTGCTGGAGGGGCGGGCCTTAGCTTGGGCTTATGCTATTATGGATCGCCCCAATTACCAAAACTACACTTATGACCGATTTGTGTCTGAATTCACCCCGGTGTTCGACCACTCTGACCAGGATAACATTCTCACCACCCGCTTTCTCAATATCCGGCATAGGGCCAGGTCCGTGGTTGACTACTCAGTGGATTTCCGGGTTGTCGCAGCGGAGGTAGGGTGGAAGGATGCTTCTCTTTGCAGCATTTTCATGTGCAGCCTCAGCCCTAGCCTTCGTGATGAGCTGGCTCAGTTAAACAAACCTTCCTCTTTTCACGAACTAATCTCCCTGGCCATCAACCTAGATAACTGACTGGCGCCTAGCGGCTGCCCCGGCCTTGAATGCGCTCTGCAGAGCGTGCCCAAATGCCAAGTCACGTTTCGTTACCTTGTATTCATACATGTGTAATGACAATAAAGTTGAATCTCATCTCATAATTGCTTAAGGCAACGATCCAACGAGCGGCACCTCGCCAATCACTTGGGCTCTCAATCACGCTCTCTCACTCAGCCCCCCCCCCTTCTTCTGAGCCCTCTGATACCAGGGAACCCATGCTGTTGGACCGGTCTAGGTTGCCTCGTGCTGAACGACAACGCTGCCTTGATCTCAGGTTGTGCATGTATTGTGCCAGTTCTGAACATGAGGTTGCCCACTGTCCCGATCAGCCAAAAGAGGGGTCCGTTCGCCACAGTAGGCAGGCTAACGGACGTGGGCAGGTCTAAATCCCTTACACGCCTTTTGTTGCCCATTCGTTTTGATCACTTTCCCACTGAATTCTGCACCACTGCTCTCATTGATTCAGGCGCTGAACAAAGCTTTATTTCAGAGAATCTGGTAACCCGGCTAAAGCTTCCGTGTCAGGACCTAGAAGACCCATTAAATTTGGTAGTCGTTTCTAGGGAGCCACTCACTAGGGTCACTAAAAAGACTGCTCCCATTCTCCATATTGGTTTCCGACAACCATCGAGAGCACTTGAGTTTTTTGTTTTACTCATCTCTGCCTCACCTGTTATTTTAGGCTATCCCTGGTTAAGACTCCACAACCCAGTTATTGATTGGCAGGCAGGGAGGGTTATTTCATGGAGCACCTTCTGTTTAGCCACCTGTATGCAGTCTGCAGTCTGTTCTCCCTCTGTTCCTATCAGCTCCTCGCCTACCCATTTGCCCGACCTCATTCTGGTTCCTTCTGAATATCACGACCTTGCCCCGGTCTTCAGCAAGTCTAAAGCGCTTTCGATACCCCCCTACCCCCATCGCTCTTACGTTACGACTGCGCCATTAACCTTCTTCCGGGGGCTATGTTGCCATCTAGTAGACTGTCTGTCTGCCCGGGAAAGAGAGGCGATAGGTAAGTATATCAAGGAGTCGTTAAGTTCAGGTATTATCAGGCCTTCATCATGTGCGGTGGAGTTTGTGGGCAAGAAGGACAGTTCTCTCCGACCATGCATTGACTTTAGGAAATTGAATAACATTACAGTGAAGGACAAGTACGCCTTGCCGCTCCTCAACTCTGCCTTCAACCTGCTTCAAAGTGCCACTGTCTTCACCAAGTTGGACCTGTGCAATGCCTACCATCTTATCCAGATTAACCCTTTGAGTGTGTAAATTTGCGTGCCCCTAGTGGCAGAGCACGGCACTGCACCTGTCGTCTCACTCTGACATGATCGCTGCATTGGAGATTTGTACTGATTTGTACTGATTTGCCAGTTTCAAAAGGTGGAAAACAGTCGTTGGAAGACTCAGTGGATGACACGTAATACACCAAAGAAGAAGAACTCCTCATTTCCTTTTCCTGTTTTTAAAATGTTAGCCCAGAAAGCTAATATGGCCGCGATCGGTAACTGTCACTTTGTTGGCTTTGTACGCAGAAAATAGCAGCGGGATACAAGCGAAATTTATGTGGGATAATCATAAGACTTTGTAGATGTGGTAGAGACTTTAAATGATCGATAGAATGCAAAATAATGACCATGATGGGTGAAAACGCAGCAACCACACCAGCCAGCCAGCCTTTGTCAAAAGTAAGTGAGGCATTTCTGGGGGGGGGGGGGGGGTTAATATTGTACTGATTTCTTGTTCATATACTTTGAAGATAAGATGATGAGGTACCTCTGCACAAAAAACGGTGTCAAAAGACAACCATTCTTTGTGTAAATACGTCCAAAGTCCAGTTTTGACTGAGATATGGAACTTAAAGAGGTGTCGCGACATTATGCAAATTAGATGCGTAAATTTATTCCTATCTGAAACTCTGGATCATATTTTACATCTTTCGAATTGACAGTAAGCCATTATCTCTTACCACTTTCAAGTTATAGCCTTGGAAATCTGAACTATTTTATTGACAAAAAATATTTACCACTCTTGACCACTAGGGGTTATGTCGCAATTCGGCGACAGACACACACAAAGAGTTAAGGAGGGTGATGAGTGGAAGACAGGGTTCCATACACCTAGTGGTCACTTCCAAGTACTTGGTGATGCCATTTGGGTTGATGAACGCGCCAGCTGTTTTCCAACGGCTCATCAATGACGTTCTGAGGGACATCCTGAATTCTTTTGTTTTTGTGTACCTGGATGACATTGATTTTCTCTCATTCCTTAGCATTGGGTGCACGTTAGGACGGTCCTTCAGCGGCTGTTGGGAGACCCAGCTTTATGTCAAAGTGGAGAAGTGTGAATTCCATACACCCTCGACCACCTTCCTGGGGTTTGTCATTGCCCATAAGGAGAGCCAGGCTGATCCGGGTAAGGTGAAGGCGGTCTTGGGGTGGCCTGTTCCCTCCTCCCACAAACAATTACAGCAGTTTTGGGGGTGTTCCAGTTTCTATTGACGCTTCATCTGCGATTACAGTGTGGTTGCCCTGCCCCTCACCTGCCTCACTTCCACCAAGGTCCCCTTTCTTTGGTCCGAGGAGGCTGACGTGGCATTTTCTGAGCTGAAGCCCTGCTTCTCTTCTTCCCCTATCCTTGCTCAGGTGGATCCACGGCTGCAGTTCCTGGTGGAGGTGGATGCATCAGACTTCGGGGAAGGGACGGTCCTTTCTCAGCGCCCGACCACCAAAAATAAGGTCCACCCCTGCGCTTACTTCTCCCAACAGCTGTCCCCACCCGAGAGGAACTATGATGTTGGTGATTGGGAGCTGCTGGCAGTCAAACTGGCCTTGGAGGAATGGCGCCAATGGTTGGAGGGACCCTCTCAACCGTTTGTGGTCTGGACCGATCATAAGAACCTGGAGTATCTCAGGACTGCTAAATGGCTAAACTCCAGACAATCCCGCTGGTCCCTGTTCTTCAGCAGGTTTAATTTCACCATCACCTACCACCCGGGGCCCAAGAACAGCAAGTCTGACGCCCTCTTGAGGCAATTCTCCGCTGACACAGCATCGCCGGAGCTGCATAACATAGTTTCCCCTTCGTGTGTGGTAAGCATGCTCTCCTGGGAGATCAAGGAGAGGGTCAAGAGGGCGCAGGGCACTGAGCCTAATGCGGGTGGGGGCTCTGCGGGTCGGATCTACATTCCTTCCTTGGTCTGTGGCAAGGTCATCAATTGGCTGCACTCTTCCAGGGTTATGTGCCACCCTGGCGTGTCACGCACTGTCTCATTTGCAGAGGACCTTCTGGTGGCAATCTATGAGGAAGGATGTGAATGAGTTCATCAAGGCCTGCCCCCAGTGCGCCACAGACAAGTCATCTTCTCCACCTTCCGGGCTGTTGCACCCCCCACCCATCCCCAGCAAGCCGTGGTCCCATGTGGCACTGGACTTCATTACTGGGCTTCCTCCATCCGCTGGACACACGGTCATTCTCACCATTGTGGACAGGTTCTCAAAGGCAGCTCACTTCGTCCCCCTGAGCAAGCTCCCATCTGCCAAGGAGACGGCTGACCTTTTTGTTCTACACGTGGTCCGCCTCCATGGTATTCCGGTGGATGTGGTCTCAGACCAAGGTCCCCAGTTTGTCTCCCAGGTTTGGCAATCCTTTTGTAAGGCCATCGGGGCCACTGTCAGCTTGTCCTTGGGGTATCACCCCCAGAGTAACGGCCAGTGCGAGCGGGCCAACCAGGAGCTGGAGGCAGCCCTGAGGTGCGTCTTGGCTACTAATCCTACATCTTGGAGTACTTACCTACCATGGTTTAAGTATGCTCACAACTCCGCCACTTCTACAGCTATGGGTCTCTTCCTCTTCAAGGCGTCCTTGGGGTACACCCCCCCCCCCATGCCCTGATGCGGAGGTAGAGATTGCTGTACCGCCTGTGCAGTCCCACATCAGGCGTTGTCACCGGCTCTGAAGGGCCGCCGGGGCTGCTCTCCGCCACACCACGAACCATAACTCCAAGATCACCAACCGTCGGAGGACACCCCCCTCCCCCCCCGGGTCGGGCAGAAGGTATGGTTGTCCATCAGACACATTAACCTCAAAACAGATTCTAGAAAGCTCTCTTCATCTCTATCTTTATTGGTCCTTATCCCATCTCCCAAATCATCAATCCAGCTGCTGTTCGCCTATTTCTTCCCTGTGCTCGCCACATCTGTCCCACCTTTCATGTCTCTCAGATGAAGCCATGTTCTACCAGTCCTCTCTGCCCACCATCCAACCCGCCTCCCCCTCCGGTGATGATCGATGGCAGTCCTGTGTATAAGGTCAACCGCATTCTGGATGTGTAACACAGGAGACAAGGTCTACAATACCTGGTGGACTGGGCTGGGTACAGACCGGAGGAGAGATCATGGGGTCAGGGGATCCTTCATCACGGATTGGGAGATGGTCCAGGCATTCCATCGGTCCCATCTGGAGAGGTTGGGTTGGCCACCAGAAGGCCTTCCTTGAGGGAGAGGCACTGTGGTGATGTGAGCTGTGTGCCTTTTTCCCTCTTCTCTCATTGCTTATTTTCCACAGCAGCCGTTTCACCCACACCTGCACTTCCTAATTAACAGCCTTTAAATGGAAAGGGGTCCTCCACTCCTGCACGGAGACGTCTACGCATGCATGCAGTCCAGAGAGCGCCTCTACTTTGTGTGCTGTCTCTCCCCTCTCCAGCTACGACCCTCATCTCACACTCGGCACTCAGTAAGCAACTTCCCTGTTTGAACCTCACCCCTGCATTCTCCTCTGTTTGTCTTGGACTTACCTGTGCAAAGGTGGACCTCCATGGCGGACCGGCACCCTTCTTTGTGGCGGACCTGGATCCTCCCCTCAGAGCCGGAGTTCCCTCACTCTCGTCATCATCCTGTAAGTGCACATAACTTATCAAACTGAACTGATCCCCTTCACCCCTCGGCCGAGGGTGTCCTCCTTGTACAGAGCACTGTATATATCTGCACCAGCACTTCCTTCACTTTTGCAGGACCACAGCAACCTGGAGAGGACGTGGGCCGCTGTTAGTTCCATCCTAGCCGCTCAGCGCTCCGGTTGCTAGACTCTCCCTGCTCAACACACACACACACACACACACACACACACACACACACACACACACACACACACACAAACACACACACACACACACACACACACACACACTTGCACTCAATAAAATCATTGCAACTATAACCGAGTCTGTAGTCTGCTTCTGGGTCTATCTACTAAATCATGTCAATTTTTGCGAGTAGTGTATACTAATTCAAATGCAACAGAGATAACCTTTGCCAGTGCAAACTCACAGAATAAGCCAATAGTGTTTACATAAAAATAATGGATGATGATAAACTTTTCCATCACCTTTAAATGTTCTCCACCACCATGAGTCCAATTTTTGTAGCAGAAACGATTTCTCTTGATACTGTTTTTTTTTCCATGTGAAAAGTGCAAGTTCTTTAACAAAATGGTAAAAAAAAAAAAAAAAAAACATCCATGGAGGGGAAGAAGAAAGATCACTCATGCCTTACTCTCAACACTACAATCCCTGTGTTAGGCATTAGTTGTTGTTGCTACAGGTGAAGTGCCCATTCACTGCACTTTTTCCACATGTTGACAGGTCCCACAGGTGTTAATGAAATGTCTGGGGCATACATTGGTCAAATTGCCTTTAATTATTTAACTATTGCAGCATCATTGTAAATCATCAGTTGCAGCCTTCCTCAGAACAGTTTGTTTCAGTGCATGTCTCTATAAATGCTTATGGGCCCTAGTTCAACCCCACCCTTGCTCCTTCATCACTTAGGATGTTGCAAGTGTCACTGGCTAATGTTAGCTGGCTGGCTCCTAGCTCAGGTAGTTAGCACAGCCTGAGCCAACTAATGAAAATTCATCTAAAAGAATAAATAAATGAAATAAAGCATCACTGGTGGACAGGGGTGTGGTTTCATTGGCCGACAGTATATGATTGGCCCCTGGAGTACAAGGGAATGAATGAATGGGAAACTGCTAACAGCTGATAGCCGCTTTTGGTCCCTGTCTTAGTAAAATAAGCTAAAATTCTACTTAAAGTAGAATTTGTAGAAAATTAAAATCGGCCTGTGACTTATGGGTAATGTTCTTGTCAACTTCCAGTGAAGTAATGTACGGTTGTTCACTTCTTCCCTACACACTAAGAAATCAAAGTACAGTAATGGACCTAAAAAAAGTACAAACGCTTGTCGCTCCAGCAGGACCCGAACAGGTACGAGAACTGTACCTTGAAGGACATATCTGGAGCCCCAGTGACAAAAATGTACCTTTAAATCCAAACAAAGATCCATAGTTGTCACCTTAAGGACCATTTCTGTACCTTGCAGGGTACTTTTGAAAAGTACCCTGTCAGGAACAGAAATGGTACCTTTTTTTTCCATGTGTACTCAGTTCTCAATTCCCTTTGAACTGAACATCTTTCACTCCTTTTAGTTTGGAATACCACTTAATATAGTGGAATACCCTATGCCAGGGGTGTCCAATCATGTGCCATGGAGGGCCAAGACCCTGCAGGCTTTATCTCCAACCAGTGTCTTCAACAGCAGATTCCACTGAATTGCTTCCCACTGATTGCTGATAAGTGAAAACACCTGCTGAAGAGACTGGGTAGAAGAGAAAACCTGCAAGGTCTTGGCCCTCCATGGCACATGACTGGACACCCCTACCCTATGCAGTCCAGTTCAGAGTACACTACTGGTTGATCAGAGTGCACCCCGAATCATCACAGCCAATCACATACTGATGGATCGTTGCTGAAGACCGGATAATTTGTCAGTGATGTAGGGAAGAAGACCCCAGAAGAACAAAACCCCATCCTGTCCATTTTACTGAATTGTAACACACACACACACACACACACACACACACACACACACACACACACACACACACACACACACACACACACACTGTATATATGTGTGTGTGAGTAATGGGACCTTTAATACAGTTAAACTTTATGTCCAAAAATGAGAATTAAATGCATCTTTTTATTTTATTATTAATTTATTTATTTATTTAGCGAATGCAAAGTCCTTAAGCCAAGCAGTTGCCTCCTGGTTTGCTGTATGGAGGGTGTGTAATCCTCCTTCCAGTCTTTGGAGCGGGCAAGCCTCTATGATGTGTTCCATAGTTTGCTCCTCTCCACATGCGCACAGTGGGCTAGGGCTACTGCCCCATCTGTGAAGGCTGGCCAAGCAGGGGCCATGTCCAGTCCTGAAGCGATTGAGTGTAGACCACTGTCTCCTTGGGAGGTTGGTGCCCGGGACCTGTTGGTTGGGGTTTATCACCAGCTGTTTGTTTGGGACCTCCTTGGTCTCCCATTCCTCTTGCCAAGCTGTCTGGATGGTAAAGTCAGCTGGGGGAGGGTTTTTCCAAATCGGCCGTCTGGATGAAAGTCGGGCAGTGGGTGGGGTGTTGATATCTGCATGGATTGGTAAGTGAGGAAAATCTTTAACTTTTTGGAGCATCCTTTGAGTTAATGCTGCTCGCCGGATGTGTGGAGGGGCTATGTTTGACAGTACAGAGAGCCAGGGGAGTGGTGTTGAGCGGATTGTTCCAGTTATAATTCTCATGGTTGAGTTGAGCTGGGTGTCTACATGGTGTGTGTAAGATGACCTGGACCAGACAGGGGCACAATATTCTGCTACAGAGTATGAAAGGGCCAGTGCTGAGGTGCGCAGCGTGGAGACTGCCGCCCCTCATTTTGCACCAGCGAGCTTGCAGAGCAAGTTGTTTCGTACTTTCACCTTAGCAGCCGTCCCCTTTAGATGTTCCTTGAAGGATAAGGTCCTATCAAGGGTCACTCCAAGATAAGCTGGATTTGGGGCATGCTTAAGCTTGAGTCCGCTCAGGTGGATGTTTAGTTCTCTGGCAGCTTTTGCATTGTGGAGATGAAATACACTGGAGACGGTTTTTGCTGGGCTTGGTTTTAGGCGCCAGATTTTGCAGAACTGGTCCAGTTTAGCAAGATCTTCCGTGAGCACCCGTTCCAGTGGTTCAAAGTCTGGTGCTTGGAATGCCAAACAGATGTCGTCTGCATAGATGAATTTGCGGGATTTTGTAGTAGGCAGGTCGTTTATGTAGAGGTTGAACAGAGTTGGAGCTAGAACTGAGCCTTGTGGGAGTCCGTTTTTCTGCATTCTCCATGCACTTGTGTTCTGACTGAGGTGGACTCTGAACCTTCGGTTGGTCAGCAGGGTTTTTATAATTGCTGTTGCCCAAGCAGGGATCGCCTTTATAAGTTTCAGGAGGAGGCCTTTGTGCCAGACCGTATCATAGGCGGCTGTAAGATCGAGAAACACAGCCCCTGTCTTCAGTCTGCTCTCGAAGCCATTTTCAATGAAGGTGGTTAGGGCCAGTACTTGTTCTCCTGTACTGCGGTCCTTGCGGAAACCTGCTTGATCCACACTTAGAATATCCTCTATTTCTGGGGAAATGTGTTGCAGTATTAGGCGCTCCATGATTTTGTAAGGAACGCTGAGTAGGGAGATTGGGTGGTAGCTTGCTGGTAGTTTGTGGTCTTTGCCAGGTTTTGGGATGGCAATGACCTTTGCTGTCCGCCATTTCTTTGGGATCGAGTTCGTTTGTGTGATCCTTGTGTAGAATTGTGTCAACCAGGTTAGGGCTCGGGGGCCAAGATTTTTCATGAATTCTGGGAAGATGTTATCGTATCCTGCTGCCTTTCCACATTTCAGGCCCTGTAGGACTTATTATTAATAGAAAATATTAAACAAAACTTATAATAAAGGAGCATCAAGCCAGAAAGATTTCCTCATCTGCCAAAAACATATTCGGCCAATAGTAAACTTAAATGAAATCATCAATAATTTCAATGATAACATGGCAGATTGAAAGAAACAGAATATGGCACATTCCTCAGTCCACAAAGAAAAACACTTTTCAACACCGCCAAATGTTATAGCTTTTTCTCAGTTTAAATAAATTTTAAAAATGAGCAGTTTTTTGATTAATCCATCTTCTGAATCCCTGCTGCTCTACAGTGGACAGAACATGCATCTGTGCTAATGCTAATGATGATGAACTGCAGACTATATAAGATTAGTCAGAGCACCTCTGCTCAAACAGACAGGGCTGGGGAGTGGATTTACACAGGAGTGTGGGTCTCTAGTGGTAGCGCAAAGTAAAGTGACGGCAACACTGTCTGCATGTGAAGGAGTTAAGAGAGTCTTGACTTTTAACCGCAGTATAGTTGAGCACGGCAGGAGTGGGAACATTAGAAGACAAAGATAGCACTGATGAAGCCTCAAAAAACTGTAACTCAAGAAAAGTTCAAAAGTGTGAACAAAAAACTGCAAAATTTATTTTTAAAAAATTGTCTAAAACTATCAAAAACTGATGAAATGTTCAAACTGCTAAATGTCCTTACAGCCTCTACTACTGCTTTTCACCCCACAATGACAAAAATTCTATATACAGTAGTGGTATCGCTTTAAGTTGGGTGAGTTATTTGTTTAATCACAATTATTATCATTATCATTATCATTATTATTATTATTATTATTATTAATAATAATAATAATAATAATAATAATGCATCAGATGTATATTGCACTTTTCATAGACACTCAAAGATGCTTTACAATGGATACATTATTCATTCACTCCACAGACAGACACTGGTAATGGTAAGCTACTACTGTAGCCACAGCTGCCCTGGGGCAGACTGATGGAAACGTGGCTGCCAATCCACGCCAACGGCCTCTCCGACCACTACCGAACATTTATGTACATTCATACCCAGCGTCATGGACACTGGAGGCAAGGTGGGTAAAGTGTCTTGCCCAGGAACACAACGGCAGGATGGCTGGGGACAGCGAGATTCGAACTGCCAATCCTCCAGTAATGGGATGACACGCTCTACCTCCTGAGCCACTGCAGTCCTGCAATTAATGCAATTTTTGCCATAGGCTGCATATAGGTGAGAGAAAGCTGTGTTGAGTTAATCACAATAATGCGATTTATCGCAATATGCAGTTCAAGTGTCACACTAAAACAGTGCGATGTGATTCAGAAGAAACGAGCTGCCCTGTCATCTAAATGTGATTAATCACAATTAAAAGTGACACCATAAATTGTATATAATTCTTATTGGTAAGAATGTACACATGAAAAAAGCCAATTAACTCAATTTTAAAGAAGCACAAAGAAAGATACAGTATCTCACAAAAGTGAGTACATCCCTCACATTTTTGTAAATATTTTATTATATCTTTTCATGGAACAACACTGAAGATATGACACATTGATACAATGTAAAGTAGTCAGTGTACAGCTTGTATAACAGTGTAAATTTGCTGTCCCCTCAAAATAACTCAACACACAGCCATTAATGTCTAAACCACTGGCAACAAAAGTGAGTACACCCCTAAGTGAAAATATCCAAATTGTTCCCAAAGTGTCAATATTTTGTGTGGCCATCATTATTTTCCAGCACTGCCTTAACTCTCTTGGGCATGGAGCTCACTAGAGCTTCACAGGTTGCCACTGGGATCCTCTTCCACTCCTCCATGACAATATCATGGAGCTGGTGGATGTTGGAGACCTTGCGCTCCTCCACCTTCCGTTTGAGGATGCCCCACAGATGCTCAATAGGGTTTAGGTCTGGAGACATGCTTGGCCAGTCCATCACCTTTACCCTCAGTTTCTTTAGCAAGGCAGTGGTCGTCTTGGAGGTGTGTTTGGGGTCGTTATTAGGAATACTGCTGTTGGATCATGCTCTGCTTCAGTATGTCACAGTACATGTTGGCATTCATCATTCCCTCAATGAACTGTAGCTCCCCAGTGCCGGCAGCACTCATGCAGCCCCAAACCATGACACTCCCACCACCATACTTGACTGTAGGCAAGCCACACTTGTCTTTGTAATCCTCACCTGGTTGCCGCCACACACGCTTGATACCATCTGAACCAAATAAGTTTATCTTGATCTCATCAGACCACAGGATGTGGTTCCAGTAATCCAAATCCTTAGTCCACTTGTCTTCAGCAAACTGTTTTCAGTCTTTCTTGTGCATCATCTTGAAAAGGGGCTTCCTTCTGGAATTACAACCATGCAGACCAATTTCATGCAGTGTGCAGCGTATGGTCTGAGCACTGACAGGCTGACCCCTCACCCCTTCAACCTCTGTAGCAATGCTGGTAGCACTCATACGTCTATTTCACCTCTATACGTCTATAACCTCTGGATATGACGCTGAGCACGTGCACGCAACTTCTTTGGTTGACGATGGCGAGGCCTGTTCTGAGTGGAACCTGTCCTGTTAAACCACTGTATGGTCTTGGCCACCACGCTACATCTCAGTTTCAGGGTGTTGGTAATCTTCTTATAGCCAAGGCCATCTTTACGTAGCGCAACAATTCTTTTTTTAGATCCTCAGAGAGCTCTTTGCCATGAAGTGCCATGTTGAACTTCTTATTACTGTTGCTCTGAGTGCTGCTATCCCTTTGCTGCTGTAATCCTGGAATTTCCCCATTGTGGGACTAATAAAGGCTTATCTTTTCTTATAGTGTTGCTTTAATTTCTTCTTCCCCAAAATTTGCAGATTTTCTCAAAAAAAAAATTGTTCTCATTAACAATTTTTGTCACACAATTTTTTGCATATGTATTCATGATAATTTGTGATTTGTTTTCATTTTGTGATTTGCAGGCAATTTTTGTAACACTGCGCAGTTTGGGGGGAAAAGAGAATATCTGAATATCAAATTTGAAAATTAAATGCCAGTGTAATCAATGACTTTTTAAATACATTGCTGTAGCCATTCAATCTCAGTATCAGCATGCAGTTTTTATAAAACCATTGCAAATATGTTACACCTGTCATGGTTCGAGCGCCTATCTCGTCCATGCTCGGGCCATACATCTTCTCCACCAGGTTTGACAGCAGTGTTATCTTCTGGCTCCCCGAGCTCTTATTTTGACAGCGCTCGGAGGGGCTTCCTGCTGTCAAAGCCTGCCAGCTGTGCTGCATTTGCGGCTCATCAGTGGCCCGGTATTTAACCGGGCGCTGAGAGCAGCATAACGCGGCAGTCTCGTTGACTCTACGGTCAACTTTCCCGTCAACTTGATCGTCGGACTTTATCGTCAAACTCCTTTGTGGCACTCCCTCCGTTGTCTGATGCATCGGGCATCCCCCGGCTCAGATATTGCCTATGTTAACTGTAAGTGTTTGCCTTTGTGCATCTGTTTCTTCGTAGTGTGTTTTAGCCCACCGTGGCTTGTTATTTTGTGTCTTTTCTGTTCCTTTAATAAACATCATTGCAAACTCACCGGCAATTTGTGGCATCTTATGATGGCTCGTGAGGGCCATCCATGACAGTAGACTGCCGCCAGACTGAGACGCCAGTCCCGGTGAGTTTTGCTTAAACTGGACGTTTGTTTTCCCCGTCTGGGTACCTGCACGCTGGGAGGTCATGTCGTTCTTCAGGCGCCGCGTTTGGAGCTTGGGCTACGAGCTGGCGAAGGCCCTGGACTACGTAGATGGAACGCTCATTACCGACACCCTCTACGACGCTCCCAGCGATGTTCGCCGGCACCTGGATCTTGCTGAGGACTTTCTCACTCGCCTTCCTCGCCACTCCAACCACCCGGAAATCACGGCAAGGAGGCTTGACATCGCTTCACAGCACGAGATACTCCGTGGGCTGGAGGGAAACTCCGGCAGGAAGCCGAAGAGGAGGCATCCTCGCTCCTCATTTCGGGATCCCGTTCCTGTCCCTGATCCGGCCCAGGAGTTCGCACCATCCTGGGGTGATCCCCGAGTGAACGTGACGTCAGCCGGGATTCCCCCGGAGACGCCACATTTGACAGCTGCTTCCATCAGAGACCGTGTAGCAGCTGCTCGCTCAGCTACTCACCCTTCACAAATTATCAAGCACGTGACGGCGGCTGTCAGGTTGGTTGAGAGGAATCCCGAGCTGAGTGATTATCCAGAATTCGCTGACTTGCTCGTCTCCGTTTCCGCACAAGAGCGGCATTTTCCGGACCTCACCTTCGCCTCGACATCAGCCAGTGAATGTCGGCGCCCCGCTTCAAACAAACCCCAGCGAGAACCCCGTCTGGATCCGTTTCTGGGTCATCGGAGGAACTCTGCCTCCCAGCCAGCTGCTCCTTTGGCGTCACGACAGGAGGGAATTCCCGCAGCATCTTCCCCCGGGTCACCTGTTCCCGCTGTCCCGTCAGCTCACTGTGCCCGGATCGTCTCGGCTGTCGTCCCCTCCTCTTTGACGTCACCTCCAGCTGCAGAGAGAGTTCTGAGTTCTGCCCCAGCAAAGCCCGTTTGTGGACCATCGCAAGTGGCTCCTCCTCGTCCTCCGGGGGGGCCCTCCATCACCAACCAGCGGGGAGAGGGAGGAACAACGTCCGCTACAGCCGGCACCATCTATCCTCCAGGAGACAGGCGAGTACAAGTTCACTATTCTCCACATAATGGTGATTTGCCTTGTCTGACTCCTGAGGGTGGAGTTCGGGGTTCGCAGTCCCCCGAGCTCCCACCACCTGCTGTAGCTTCTGTTATTAAACCTGCTGCCTCTGTGTCTCCCTCCGCTGAGCAGTCCTTGACGGCCAACATCGCCGAATGAGGAGGGGGCCTGCGGCTCTGGAGAGCCTGGTTCCAGCCCCGCAGCCACATCATGGGCAGAGGAGGAGAGCGGACTGCAGCGTGGAGCCTGCGCCGACGACGAAACGTCCCGGGGTCTCCACAGATGAGCGGTCCAATCCAGCGGGTCGAGGGTCCCCGGCCACCACGCCGTGCGGGTCGTCGGCGTGGACGTCAGTGCTGGAGGGTCCTCAGGCTGCAGAAACCATCATGCCAGCTGCGGAGCCCGACATAGCTGAGTGGGAGCCGGAAGACGATCTCCTTCCGTCTGAGCCCGGATCGTCGGAGTCCTGGACAGCGGCAGAACCCGAGTACAGGCAAGTGCTCTACTTTGTTTTTCTCCTCTCTATTCTGGAGCATTTTTGCCTGTCTCTCGGAGAGACGAGCCAGGGGCAGTCATCCACTGCACCTGAACTCGTCTCGCTGGACTCTGTCGCTACCGGTGATCCTGATCCCGGTTCTGTTCTTTCTCCTGAGCCTTCTCCCAGGGTCACCGGTGCGGAGCTGATTCCGATCGCTGTGCCAGAGGTTCCGGGTTCGGAGTTGGAGGTCGGTACTGGTGCTGCGCCGACCCAGTTGGGGTCCGACGCGGGTACAGCCAAGGCCCAATCGGGGCCCATCGCGGGTGCAGCCGTGACCCAATCGGGGTCCGACGCAGGTACAGCCGTGACCCAATCGGGGTCCATCGCGGGTGCAGCCGTGACCCAATCGGGGTCCATCGCGGGCGCAGCACCAGTTGAGTTCGAGGTCAGTGAAGGAGCTGCAGATCCTCTGCCGACTGACATCGTGCTGGCTCATCGTCTTCTCCATCCTCATTATCACGGTCTTCATCCCAGCTCGTCGCCACCGGGGGACGTTGGGGTTCTCTTCATTCACCCCGGCTCTCCCACATTTTTCCCCTCGCCAGGGAGGCCGTCCCCTACTGTTCCCCCACGGTTCTGGTGGCTGAGGGATGCGGGTCGGCCGCCAGAGGAACTGTTTCGCCGGTTCGGGGCCCTGGGTCGGCTACCCGACGTACTGTTCTTTCAACTGGGCGACCTAGTTCAGCCACCAGAGGCTCTGACTTCCCGGGCCAGGGACTTGGGTAGGCCGCCCGAACATTTCCCTTTCCCCCTTAATCACCCTTTGGCAATTGGACATAGGGAGATCACCGGAACTGTTCCCGTTTTTGGACTCTGCCTGTTGTCATCCTCATGTGTCGTGTGGCCCCACTGAGGTATTTGGTCATTCGGTGTAGTAGCTCTGCTCAGTGTATTTGTCCTTATTTGCGTGGGTTTTTTTTCCTCCCCCTCTCCTGTCTAAGGGATGAAACATGCTTAACTCTTGGTGTTTTGTTTTTCCCTATTCTGATTATCCTTGTGCTTTTTGGAGTATTGTATTTTCTGTTATCATGCCCTGTAATTGTTTCATTTGTGGCCTGCCTTTATCATGGGTTTTGCATTTGGGAACATTGTATTTTCTGTTATCGTACCCTGTGTTCTGTGTGATTCATGTGTTTGGGAGTTTTGTTTTGTTTTGTTTTTTTTCTGGTTGTCTCTGTGCTCTGTTTTCATCATGGCTTTTGGTCTTTGGCTGGTCCTCTCCCTCCAGGCCTGTTCCCCCATCCGCCCACACGGGGGGGGGGGGGGGGGGCTTGGGTGTCATTGGGCGTTCGCAGCCCGCCCTTGGAGGGGAGGTACTGTCATGGTCCCAGCGCCAATCTCGTCCGCGCTCAGGCCATACATCTTCTCCACCAGGTTTGACAGCAGTGTTACCTTCTGGCTCCCCGAGCTCTTATTTTGACAGCGCTCGGAGGGGCTTCCTGCTGTCAAAGCCTGCCAGCTGTGCTGCATTTGCGGCTCATCAGTGGCCCAGTATTTAACCAGGCGCTGAGAGTGGCATAACGCGGCAGTCTCGTCGACTCTACCGTCAACTTTCCCGTCAACTTGATCGTCGGACTTTATCGTCAAACTCCTTTGTGGCACTCCCTCCGTTGTCTGATGCATCGGGCATCCCCCGGCTCAGACGTTGCCTACGTTAACTGTAAGTGTTTCCCCTTGTGCATCTGTTTCTTCGTAGTGTGTTTTAGCCCACTGTGGCTTGTTATTTTGTGTCTTTTCTGTTCCTTTAATAAACATCATTGCAAACTCACCGGCGATTTGTGGCATCTTATGATGGCTCGTGAGGGCCATTCATGACAACACCTCCTCCTCATATTTGTGCCAACCATCAAACCTGCATCTTTAGTGCATAATAATGAAGAATTCCAATTTAATATGAATAGCTGACTTTCACATGCACACATTTTAACAACAAACTGTTTTATCTTTTCTTTTTTGGGGAACCCCTGCTGACACCACTTCTCTCCTCCTACGGTACACTGATACTATGTCCTGATATCACTTCTAGGTAAAAACCTCCTCTTAAGTGTAAAAACTATAGACATTATCAGCCTCTATGCAGAGTGCACTTGGTTCTTCATTTTGGAAAACACTAGGGCATCCTAGATCAGATGCTATTGTACAGTTTGCCTAGCAAACAACAACTGAGAAGAACAGTAACTGATAAGTCAAAAATGTCTTTAAAATAATTCCATAATAACATTCAGTAAACCCAATTTCATTCTCTATAGCTTTGTGGACATGTAATACACACCAGTGTCACTTCCTAGTTGTGAAAATGTCCCATTTTGTACTTCAAAGATGGGCTGTTTTTAAGTTTAGGGACATTTAAATGAAATGTGTGTGTCACAAAATTTTAATACCACAAGCCTGGAAGAAATCCCCAGAGTATGTGTGTGTGTGTGTGTTCATGTATCTGCCTCAGTGTGACAGGACTGCCCCCCCCAACAAAAGTGTGTGTGTGCTGGTGCGTACTTCGTCCATGTTTCTGTGTTTTGACAAGTGTCACACAATCCCCACAGGGAGGGAGCAGAGGGGATTTCTCTGAAGAGGGAGAGCTTTGCTTTTGTCACAAAGATGAAGCACCGAGCTGCTTAACAGAGAGTCCGCCGTCTGACTGGTGACACAGTGAAACTTTTTTTGATTTATACCTTTTTTTTTTTTCTTTTTTTTTTTGTAAAAGGGATGCACCGATACACATATCAGTAACTGAACAGGCTGGACTGGATCTTGGTGAAAAAGTCTCCACAGTACCAGTCTTTTTTACTATAGCGCACAAAGACAAAAGTGTGTCAGTGGCTTGTAGGACTAAGCGATTATCCAGATATTCTTTTGTAACGTTGAAATTTGGATTTCACATTTGGCATTCTTTCTAAATTCTTGATTTTAATAAAGGAAATTCTGCTGAATATTCAGAGTCCTAAATCTGGTATTTGGAACCTTAGTAGCTTTGGCGACATAACAAATAACTGCACAACAGTAAATAAATGACAATTAATTGCATAATACTGGAAGAAATAATCAAGCAAAGAAGTATCAGCTGATGCTTTATGATTTGCATACTTGATACTAAACAGATACAATACCACTTGTGGAGAATACAAATTGAGCTGTCGCTCAAGAGTGCTACAAGATGACCATCAGGCCCAAGCAGCCTACGTGGAAGCATGTGGCGAGATGCTTCCAGTGGTCCCCTCCACCAGCCACCGTCATTACTCACCTCTTGCTGAAGGATTTTCCCAGGGAGTAAATAACCTGCACAGAGCTTCAGAGGCAGTGGAGCTGTGCTGGCCCAAAACCACTCTCTACTCCAAAGGAACATCTACATGTATGTAAAAATGCAATGTGCAGCAACTGGCCACGTTCCATCATTTTGGACTGGCCTTACAGCTGGATGCAAGCAGCTGCTGTGCAATCCTCTTCACTAGCTAGGCGCTAGTGGGGCGAACCAGTTTAGACTCTGACCACCCGTTCATGGGGCAGGTTGTACTGAGTTGCATGTTACCAGTACATGTTACAAACCTGACCTGACCACATTACCACTACTAAATTTCACAAACCAGACCGTCAATGACTGAGTGGCTCATTCTGGCCTGACATAATCACCCCAAAAGTGCTCAGATCTCTTGACTGTTGAACTTGACCTTAAGCACATCCTAGATGCAGACCCATCTAGGATGTGCTTAAGGTCATAGTCAATAGCCTAGGACCGGAGTGGTGGCCTAGTTGGTAGAGCATCTGTCCCAAAACTGGGAGGCCGAGGTTCAAATCCCAGCCTGGTCATACCAAAGACCATATATATATATATTAAAAATATATATATATATATATTTTCTGCCTTCTAGCTTGGTGCTCAGCATAATGGAATGGGGAAAGGAAAGTTAACGCACAGAGCTGCCAGAGAACTGACACCCCCACTGTAGCTTTCACTACTCACAGTAGCTGTGTGGCCTAGGGTCAGTGAAATGGAGATAGGCACCACCGATTAACTTAACTTCAGTGGCCTAGGAGGAGTAACCATTTTTGTGAAAGCAGAAAAGCCCAGCCCACTATTATTTCTGATGCACGTTTAACGTACATGCAGACATGTGTTTTTGACCCTGATGGCTTTCCACCCCCACCGAATTTTTGAAAATAAGTAATGCAGCACGACAAGGATAGCAACCCAGAAAAGAAGTCCGGATGGGATGAAATGGACAAAAAAAAGGACATTTTGAATGGAAAGTTCAGCTTTACATTTACATTGTAACAAGTAGAAAATGTGCAATTAAAGTGTGATGAATCAAGACATGACTATGGGCATCATGTGATTAATCATGATTACAAATCTTAAAAACAGCTGACGGCATTAAAAGACAAAATTACAACCTACAATGACAATCACCCTTAAACAGCTGTTGTGCTTCACCATTAACCACAAGACCAAATATGGACTTTCTGTGTGCATGCTAGATGTGACAACACCTTCCTGTTTGTGTAGGAAATGTTCAAAATCTTAATCTAATCTAGAATGAGATAAAACAGCTCTAGAAAATAAAGTGCGAAGCAGAAGAACGTGCACTCCTTCCGCTGAGAAAAACCATCAAAGCCACTTCTGAGAAGAGTCAAAGCCGGAGTGCAGAAAAAAGGCGCAAAACAGTGTCGGCTCATTTTTAGAAAAGAGCTACGTTGTCATTACACGTCCACAGTGTTTAACTTTCACCACACCTTCCTGAACCACGGGTAAGTATCGTCCCATAAACTTGTCCATACTGGGAGCTACTGTTCAATTTTCTCCACAGTGGGGATGCAGTGATGAGGATGTTCATTGCCTAAAAATATCAACCCTTTTCTCTGGCCATGCTTGTTTTTTGTGCGCGTGTGTTGATCGTTTTATTTCAGTGTTGTTTGGCATTCCTGTTAACCCAAAAATATGCCAGACATTTCAGTGAAACCAGCATGAAGGCAACGCACAGGTGAGCGAGGCTCAGAGAACTGCAATCCGGTCCATCAGCAAGGTTCAAAAAACCAGACAAAATTTTGATAGAGCACTAATGAGCATCATCGCCGAGCGGGCTATTTCAACCAGCGAACCGTTTCAACACCAAATGCCACATGCAAATGTGACATTTTGGTGTTGCTTCTCTAATTTCCATCAGCCAAATTTATCCGCAGCTTTGATACAAAAAATTACTCTTCATCCCCTTTTGATTAGTCAGGTCTAAAAAGTAAAAGAGCCTGGCTCTTTTATACTAAAACAGAAACTATATGCTCTTTTCCCAAAGCAGAAGGAGCTGCAGTTATGCGTGGTTACATGCAGATGTGTGACAGGTGAGGAAAGGAAGTGACACCCCAGACGCCGAGAGTGCAAAATAAGTCAGATGAATGCAACTAGTACCGCTTGTATTACCTTACATGCTATGATGTAAGGGTCATGGCTTCTGACCTGTTCAAACACAGAAGAAGCTGCTGCTGCTGCTGCTGCTGCCTAATTACACTTCACACTCCAACACCTCTGGCTGAAGTGCTGACACAACACCGGTTGTTGCTAAAAGCTTTTGACTCCCTCTCCATCCCTTGAGGACAGATTCTTTGTCGTTTCATCAGCATGCCGTGAAAAGATAAGTCAGCCTGGAATCTACGCGCAAAAACAAACTGGAGCTGCACTAAACAGAGATGCAGACCCACTCCTCTGCATTTTCTACATCGGCCACAGCTTTCTCGTCTTTCATAAGACGCGGGCAGGCAAACACAATGCAAGCACATATGTCAGTGACATGCCTGCCGAGGTTGTCATGAGCCGAGCTGGAGGTTCCCCCGCTCAGGCTTCATGGCAGGCTCCTGTTCGTTATCATCTGTGTTTTATGCTACCTTTGGCTTTCCATACCTTCTCTGTGCCTTCTGCCTCTGGTAGCCACTCCCCCTCTCTTCTGTCAGTTTCTGACAGGTGACTCCAATCTGTCATTTCCCTGCCCAGGTTCACACATTCACACACTCGCTCACTCTTACTCACTCTATCATCCACACTTGCTTTCCATCCGCTCTACAATCACTTTCTCGCACTGACAATCATTGTGATGATCAGGGCTGGTCTACTTAAGCCCTGTCCTTACTCCTGCGTATCGCAGGTGCATTGTACTGTCTACTCCCTGCACACAGCAGGTGTTCTGCTCTGCCTGCTCCTGGTGTTCGGACTTTTCCCTTTAGATTACGATTGCTGTTGATTTGTCCCAGAGCCCAGCTGCACTCCAACACTTCCACGCAAGACCTGCTTCCCGGTTCACGTTTCTGATTTCCCCCAGCGGCCAGTGTTTCCCAGGCTGCGAACTGTTTCTTGGAATCCTATGTTGGATAATTGTTGTATGTTTGATTCCTCACTTATTAAAACACTCTCTTCACCTGATTAAAACACTCTCTTCACCTGCTATTGGGCTTGTCTGTTCCATTTGTGCGTGCATAAAGCGCACGCTTATGACAGAGGTGGCTAGAGTATTTACAAATTGCATGAGTAGTCACCCAAAAAAATTATGAGTAAGAGCAATAAAGTGTCTACTAAATAAGTTACTTGAGTAGTAATGACAGTTGCTAATTTCTGAGGGGTTTTTTTTCTCCTAAACGTGTGTCTCTTCTCGTGAATTTGCAACTTTTTTCCTCAAACATTTATGACGTTTCTCTTGTGAATGTACAACTTCTTCCTCATGAATATGAAAGTTTTTTTCCCCCAACAAAAACTGGGGATTTTACCACCTAAATGTGCAACTATTTTTGAATTTATGGCATTTTTCTGATACATTTGAGACTGTATTCTCATGAGTTTGTGTTGTTACTTACACTTCAGAAATTTTTCTTTCAAATTTGCTTTTTGTTAATGTGACTTTCTGGGTAAATTAGCAAAATGTTACTCATAAATTTACAACTTCTTAATGACAAATTTGAGTTTTATTCTCGTAGATTTGTGAGCTTTTTTGCTCATTTGAGATTTTTTGGCTAAAGTTGCTTTTAAATCAAGTTTTTCCTCATAAAGTTGTACCTCTTTTCTCAGAAATTTAATTTTATCCTCATTAATCTGCTTTTATTTGTACATTTGACACGTTGTTCTCATAAATTTCTGAAGTTTTTCTGATGCATTTCAGACATTTTGAAGTTTATTACTTTTTTTCCTCATAAATTTGACTTTTTTTCTCATTAGTTTGTAGCTGAGTCCAAATAGAAGAACAATATCAGCATCGAAATCAGTGACATAAGACTATAAATTTACTAAAATGACCAAAGATGCAATCATTTCTGGTTAGAAAAAGTTATTTCAGCATAAACAAGAATATTTCTGACCATATACTAGTTTTACACGATCTGGATGGCCTGTTTTTCACCTTCACATTTCATGAATTCTTTTTGTTAAGTAGCACATCGGTCTTAACACCAATAAACTTCAGAAGAGGTACAACAAAAGTTTGTCTTTTGTTCCATCATGGTTAGCTCCATCAGTGCTGAACTTCACTGATGGAGCTAACCAGGCTAAGAACAGGAAAAAGACACTTGAGAAAAGACTTTTTGAAGTATGGGCCAATGGCTCGCTAACATTCTAATTTCAAAGCTGGAAATATGGCTCAAATATGTTCTTTGACAGCCGACCAGCCACTTTAAAGGTGGCACACTGAAAAATTAAATCAGCATTCTAGGAAACAAAACTCACCGAGTAACAGTCTCCCTTTAGCATCAACAAGAAAGCTAACTGTAAGCTGATATTTATGATATGGCCATACAAAACTGATGAAATATTTGAGCTTCTCTCAGGTGCTCCCTTTAGGGGTGGCCACAGCAGATCATCTGCCTCCATCTCACTCAATCCCTTGCATCCTCTTCTCTTACACAAACTCCCTCCATGTCCTCCTTCACTACATCCATGAATCTTCTCTGTGGTCTTCCTATTTTCCTCCTGCCTGGCAGCTCCATCTTCAACATCCTTTGTCCTATATATCCACTATCCCTCCTCTCCACATGTCCAAACCACCTCAGCCTTGCCTCTCTTACTTTGTCTCCAAACAGCTAAACTTGAGCTGTCCCTCTGATATACTCATTTCTAATCCTGTCCCTCCTAGTCACTCCCAGTGATAATCTTAACATCTTCAACTCTGCCAGCTCCGCCTCCTGTCTTTTTGTCAGTGCCACCGTCTCCAAACCATACATCATAGCAGGTCTCACTACCATCTTGTAAATCTTCCCTTTCACTCTAGCTGCTAACCTTCCGTCACAGATCACACCTGACACTCGTCTGCACTCTACTCTTCACCTCTTTTGCATTTTCCATTGCTTTGGATGGTTGACCCCAGGTATTTAAACTTATCTACCTTTATTAACTCTACTTGCATCTTCACCATTACACGTGCCTCCCTCTCATTCACACACATGTATTCTGACTTAGTTCAACTGGCTTTCATTCCTCTTCTCTCAGAGCATACCTCCACCTTTCCAGGTTCTCTTCCACTTGCTCCCTACTATCACTACAGATCACAATGTTGTCTGCAAACATCATGGTCCACGGTGACTCCTGCATGACCTCATCTGTCAGCCTGTCCATCATTATAGCAAACAAGAAGGGGCTCAGAGCTGATTTTACTGATCTAATCCCATCCCAATCTTCAATCCATCTGTCAACAAGGATGACACCTGGCACAGTGCACCTCACCACTGTCTCACTGTCCTCATACATGTCCTGTACCACCCTCAAATGCTTCTCTGCTATTCCTGACTTCCTCATACAGTACCACACTTCCTCCCTTGGCACCCTATCATATGCTTTCTCTAGGATCCACAAAGACACAGTGCAACTCCTTCTGACCTTCTCTATACTTCTCCATCAACACTCTTAGAGCAAACATTGCATCTGTAGAACTGCTTCTTGGCATGAAACCACACTGTTGCTCACAGATTGTCACCTCTCCTTTTAACATGGCTTCAGCAACTCTTTCCCATATCGTCACAGTGTGGCTGATCAACTTTATGCCTCTGTAGTTACTACAGTTCTGCGCATCACCTTTGTTCTTGAAAATTCGTACCAAAACACTTTTCATCACTCCTCAGGCATCCTCACGCTCCAAGAATGTTAAACAATCTGGTTTAAAAAGTCCACTGCCATCTCTGCTAAATATTTCCATCCCACCACAGGTATGTCATCTGGACCAACCGTCTTTCCACTCTTCATCCTCTACGTAGCTGCCCTAACGTCTGCTTTGCGAGTCCTCTGAATGTATCTATAATATACCTGGAAAAACATCTGTGGTCTATGTGAGAACTTTTCCACCCTATGGCAATAAAACAGCTGCAAAATAAAACCTCTAACAAAATGGATGTAAATCGATATCATAATGTATTTGCTTTAAAAAAAAAAAGTGCGCGAGGAAAATAACGAGAATTTGAGAAAATGGTCACTAATTTAAGATTATTTTTTTTTAGTGGATTCCTTCATAATTTCAGTGATCAAGCAATAATTTGGTGACTACTTACTTAATCCGAATTACTTAATTACTGTACATATATCACTACTTCGACCCTAGTGCAATTTCTAGCTACTCTACCATCTTTCCCTCTTCTCCTCAAATATCACTGTTACCAGTGTAAAACTGTACAAATGGTAGGGCTGGGTGATTAACTGAAAAAAATCCAAAACCAACATTAAGACCCTCGAAACAATGCAATTTTGCCCATGCCCGATATTGTGATTACTCACAATAAAAGTGCGAACACTTTTAGTCATAAATTTAATATTCTCTCTGGTGGATGAAAAAGACACAATAAAACTGAAGAAATTGTATATCATTTCTACTGATAAATGAATTTATTCATTGCCATACCTTTGTATATCTTGCTAAATAGATAAATAAAAATCAAACTAGGCGCTACAATCGACTTTATCATCTAGTGAGTCCCAAGGAGTCTTTACAGCAGAGCAATCAAAGTTTCAATACTATCCAATTAAGGGAAAGTTATTTTTGGCCATTCACACCCCTAGACAAAAACACTTATTCTTTCAGCAGTGCCACATGCCAACACATTTTCTCTACGTTCAAAAAGTTTAGCTGTTCTGATATACAGTATATGCAAGTCTTTTTCCCCTTAAACCTTACTCTGAGCCTTTGTCAGCTGTCACCTGTCTTTTTTTTTTGTTTGTTCAACCTTTCCTGTCACTCCAGAGCTTTAAAAAAAAAATCCAGAGACATAACTTCAAACCATCATGCTTCATGAAAGAGCAGCGCGCCCCGGAGTGAGGAGGCAAGCGTTATGAAAGGGAACGTGGCCGTTGGCTCTTCAGTCGAGGCCCGGGTCAGCGCAGAGCTACAGTGGTAATTACGGAGCGACTGATTGCTGACAGGACCTTCCAACAGCCTGTGGTTAACTGGATGGAGCTGAGGGGGAGGAAGCTTCAAATGTGCAGGCCTGACAGATGCTCTGCTGACGGTTTGTACTTCAGGGTGGTTCGGGGGCACACGCGCCATTTTCTTTATTTATTTTCCTTTAAGAAGTTGCAGAAAAACAAATCTTGACTTTCTTTCTCGAAACGCATATATGACTGATGTAAGCGCAAATTACCTTGCAAAATGGGAGCAATTCATTAACTAAAAGCCTCAAAACACCGTTACCTGCATTGGTTTAATAAGGAAAATGACTGATGTACTTTGCTACAAATGGTAGATTTATTTTTTTTTAGGAGAACCTCTTCAAAAAAAAAAAGCAAGTTCTCTAAACAGATCTGAACCTACTTCACCAAGAGCGGGAGGAATGTGTGATTTTGGCACACAGCGTGTTGCAGCAAATAGTAGAGAGCACCATTTTTCAACTGGATTATGCCAGTTTCTTCCTCCAGGTGGTCATCTGAGAGGCAGTGGGATCGTTCAACTAACCTGGTATTTTAGCCGCCCAATTTGTGCCATCCGTGCGAGTGATTGATTCGGCTGCGGCAACGGAGGAGGCTGTGTTTACGTTGGACAGAAGAGTTTGTTTCACTGATATGACGCAGCAGTAGGCGGTGGTGAGTCAGCAAAAAACCTAATTTCACCTCTGAATTAAATAGTTTTATCCTCCAAGAAAATGGAAAAGGTTTTGGCATGTGCGGATGAAATGGGATTTGTTGTCTTACAAATCTTCACATAATCTAATCATTCTGCACATGAAACAGCAGCAGTTAAAATAGTCCATTCAAAGGAGTCACTGATTGAAAGATCACATTTTTGTAGATTGTAACCATTTGAAATGTGGCAATTGGTCACGTGACTATCGAAAATGTCAAAACGCTCACTCCACTCTCAAAAACACACAACCTTTGCATCATTTTTCACTCCAAAAAGCAAAACTGACTGCTCCGGATTTGCCACAGAAGGTTGTTTCCAAAGTAAACCCAGCCCAGTGCATCCTTGATACCCACCCGCTGTTCTACTATTGGCCAGTCTAGCCGTCAATCATGTAGACGAACAACAAAGCATACCAAACATGGTTTATATTAATTTCTTTAGATTTTAGTCACTCTTAATAGACATTACTGTTTCCATCTGGTTCACTAATCCACAGATGATAATATATCTTGTACCATTCCAGCTTATGTTATATTTTCACTGTGATGCTACATTGAGTTCTGTTAGCATTAACTTGGCTAGGCGGATGGTCAGCATTGGTTATGTGACTGACAGGCCACCTAGTGTTAGGCGGTTGGTTTGGATCGCTATTTTCTAGAAATTTTATTCACCCCCACTGGAATCCTTGTTCATCTTCCAACACTGGACCATATACGACATTCTTAGATGTTTTGAGCGGCAAGCTGATGCCTGCTAGCCACTATTGTCAGCTAGCCACCTTGTAGCTAACAGTTTAGCCACTCATTTGTGAATGTTTCTGTGATTATTGTATTCCAGAGACCGGTCATATCCTATTGACCACTGAAACCACACACCCCTGTCAACCAGTGATGCATTATTTCTTTCATTCTTGAAAGCAAGAAGTTAGTTGGCTTAGTGGTAACAGGTCAAGTCGGTCCTAATGCAGTCGGCCCCGGGATCGACGCAAGTGGAGAACCCCCACAAAACTGACACTTGCGCTAACTTTTCTCGGTCACCAACAAATGTAACATGTTTTAAAGAAATTCTTCACCCGTGCCATGAAAGATCACAGATCACATGAAAGACCTGGCCCATATTCGGCTCAGGATACATCCGACTCTGAGAAGCAAGGGGCTCCTCTGAGTCGGGGGTAGGATCAAGCCAATCAATGTTAGCAATATGATGTAAGAGGGAGGGTGAAGTTGAATCCAGCCTGAAGATTTAAAGGCCAAATGTCACGTAACAGGGTACTTTAAATATCTTGAAACTAGATATAAAAGGGAACCGATCCGTTCGGGTCTTGGTGCATATGCTTCAGTAACAACGGAATATTCGTTAATTTAAAACTGCCGCGCTTGGCCTGATACGGCCCCTGGAATCGCCTGGGGAAGAAGGCGGAAGTGACGAAATCGATTGTACCCTAGTTTGATGCTTGGGGTATTTCAATTGATTGTTTATATGGAGACTGGAAGGTTGAAGTGAGCAACAAGAAAGAAAAAATTGGATATTTCACCCATACCTTAAAACGGGACTATCAGGGACAGCTGGGTAATAAGGGACACTTCTCTGGGAAATGTTTTCATACCTGTCAAGTGAGACGTTTTCGCCGTACTTCAACACCGTAAAAAGCGGCTATAAGGGACGGCGGAGCAACAAGGGACACCTCTCTGGGAAATGCCCCAAATGCAACTCGTGTTGTTATTGTCAAATATTTTAAGGATTCATGGATATTTGACAATAACAACACAACTCAGCGTCCGGCGCAAAATAAAAAAAAAAAGCAGAATTCTGTATTTGTCAGGCGATCTCTCTCTGTTCCGCAACCGCTGCACAGCTGAACGTGTTAAACCATTGTCCTAATGACTTCTCATTGTAGTGAGAATAGCTCACGCTGAGCGATCAGCCCGCCCCAACAATCTGACTAATGATTGACTCCACACTTCTCATTGTAGTGATAATAGCTCAGGCTGAGCCATCTGCCAGCACCAGCTGTGGGGGATCACACACAGGACGTGCTCCGCAACACACTCAATTTTTTTTCCCGTATATTTTTCTTTTGGGCGTACAGAAATGGCAATACGCCCGTTTTTGCTAAAATTGCATTTTCCCCGTATTTTCCTTAAAATATTTGACAATAACAACACAAACTACATTTAAAATTTTGGTGCCGCGCTTGGCACCAAAATACGGCGAAAACGTCTCACTTGACAGGTATGCGCCTCCATTTTCATATTGATCTGGTCAATTTCTTGACAGCAGCGGCTCTCCTCCTCTGTAATAATAATGGCTTCCGAAAAATCAATATTTATGGGGCGCCCTCGACAGACCCCCTTCGGCTTCCCAATTCTGGAGGCGATTAATGTCCAGTTCAATGACATTTTCCACTGGTTCTGCTCTCTGGTCATCGTTGGAACTGTTGTCATCAGACAAAGCATCTGATTCCGTCTCGGACGGCTCGAACCTGTACGGTTCTATGCCTCTGTCACTGTCTGAACCACTGACAAAAAAAAAGACAAAAAAAAAAAGACAAAACTAAACTAATTTGTTCACAACCGCTGTCACTTTCCGTCATGATTGTCCAATGTTGATAAGTGTGAATGTGGATAGGCAGGGCAGCCAGGGTACAACTGGTGATGTCAAAAACATGGGCGTGGTCTGGACTGGCTGTCACAAGCCAGCAAGCAAGGTGGGGCCTTCACCTGGTGTATTTTGTGCAATTATGTAAATACAGGTGGGTGATATGGTCTCCGGTATGAATATTTGGTTTAAGCTATGTGTATTTTATCTAAATTCGTTGTCATTTAGAAAAAAAAATTACGTGACATTTGGCCTTTAAAGGTATGTACACTCAGAACAGGCCGTTTTCAGAAAGTCTTCAAAAAAAAAATTTCTACAATAACTAAAGAGAATTTGAACAAAATGTCATAAAAATTTAGACATGTGTGAGCTGTTAAATGTAGAAAAGTGCAATCAATGACCCCTTTAAGCAGTTTTTGACCAAAAGAAAATGACACAGCGTCACAAAGAAATGAAGATAAGACGGCCAATAAACAAGTATAAACTGACCTGTTAATATTAGTAATCAACTTTTTCCTCAAATTTTTGCAAGTTTTCTCAAATATGACTGACTTCTCTTGAAATGCCAATTTTTGTGGGAAAAATTTGATTTTGTCCATTTTTTTTAAAATACAGATTTGCATTTTTTTCTCCTGCAAACATACTGTACAATATAAGGATTTTTTTTTCCCCCTCAGAAATAAGGAACCGTTTTGTCACAGGAATTGATCAAAAACGTGAGAGTTAGGGCTGTCACAGCGGATGAATTTCCCCTGCGGTGATGGTGGATCGCTCAACAGCGCGATATGTGGTATTAATGCAAATGTTTTTAGGACCCCGTGAGCTCGTAATTTAAAAAGGGTCCAATAGCTTATGTGGCAAATGATAGCTGTGAGAAACTCGCTGCAGCTCCGCTCTCAATTTGTGTGTGTGACAATTGTGCAGAGTGCCCGTCTTCCTACAGGCATGAACTGCTGATTCTGTTTAAAAAAAAAACAAACAAACAAACAAAAAAAAACTATTCTCAAAGCAGTGGCGATAACTCCAGTATTTCAGCTACGGGGTGTGTGTGGACTGGTTGGAGACTGCAGCAACATTCAGCTTATTTAAACAGGACAGCCTCCGTACAGAACCCTGCATGGCTAGGGTGCAAACATGCTGTTGGCAATAAAAATACACTTAACATTTAACAATTTATTAAATAATCAATAGGGGCACATAAGTGGGGGCGGTGCGGTGATGCACTGCACTGCGCCAGCACAGCAACTCACCCTTGGCCATGGGATCCCTGGTTCCATCCCAGCCCCTGACCAACAGTGATCTGTGTCGAATTTGCATGTTCTCCCCGTATCTGTGTGGGTTTACTCCGGGATTTCTCCGGTTTCCTCCCACAGGCCAAAAACATGCAGGTTAGGTTAACTGGAGACTCTAAAGTGGCCCTAGGTGTGAATGTGTGTGTGAATGGTTAAGGGATAGAGCCGTACCGTGGCTGCTTCATCCATCCAGGTGGATGCCCTCAATTTCCCCTCTGGGGATCAATAAAGTATATAAAATCAAATCAAAAAAATAAGTGAACAATGAGACTTAGCCATACACAAAAAAGTGGATACTGCATGTACGGATCCCCGTAATATGTGATGACAATGATCTTGACTGCTGGTGATTTTTTTTTTTTTTATTATTATAGCACAGTACACATTAAGTAACACACAAACTACGACCACCATAAGAGCTCGTGTCTCATTACGGGTCCATGAACCGATTAACATTCGTGTTCGTAGCTCAACTATCTCTGCTATGCACTACTGACAATTCCACAGGCTGGCACAGGAAGCGAAAACAAAACCGTTATCAAAATAAAAAGCTGCTTTTTTACTTCAGTGCATAGGATGGCATAAGGCCTCTGTACTTTGCAAAATTAACTACTAATAGGAAAACATTTATGCAAAGATCAAAAAATACATATCACAGAATTATTGATCAGGTAATTAACCTAAAATAATAAACCTTTCAGGGGTTATTTACACCGCAGTTGATCATTATCCTCCACAGTAGGCTTGTCCATAGCACGGTACTACATAATAGCGACTATTCGCGACAGCCCTGGTGAGACTGCCAGGTTTTAAAGCAAGAAATGTAATCAACTACTGGATCTTTAATATTCTGTGATCAATTTAATAAACTAGAGGGCACTAAGGGTGCATACTTGTCCCAAGGCCAAATCGAGCAATGTTAAAGAAAGTAAAAAGTGATCTAGAATCAACAACCTCACTCAGATCACCTCCAAAATCAGACAAACTAACATGAAAACCTGACCTCCTTGGCAGAGGTAAAAATACATTAAAACTTGTAAAATTAATCTTGTGATCAGGAAAAAAAAACACTAACAAACGACACCCAAAAACATAACTCTTCACAATTCAGCAAATCTCTTTCTCAGACAGCCATAAAGAAGAGTGAAACTATAATCCTATTGTGACTAAACACCCACTGTTTGTTTGTGTGTGAGTAAATACAAGAGTGTTTAAACCAAGCTGTTAAAGTTGCATACCTCTGATGGTTTCTTGTGCTGGTGGCGGACCCATGTGCTGCTGGTGCCCGTGTTCTTGGAGGATCTTGACCATGACGTCACTTGACCTGAAGTGATTGGGGGGGGGGGGAAGAAAAAAAAAAGAATCATGGTGGGTTTTCATGCTCTTGTCTTCGAGAGCTGGCTTTTATCTAAATGCAAACTCTGTAATGGGCTTTCCATGATCTTGGTGCCTTCAGTCTTTTACTACATAAAGAAATTTATAATTCAAAACCTCTACTTCCACCAACACTGACAAAGCTCTTAAAATTTTGTGTCTTTACCATGATCAACTCTATAATTTAGTCATTGCTAAGTGGGCAAACTGCACCTCCAATCAGATTTTGATGCACATCTATTCATTAGGTTTTGCATATTTCCACTAACAAAGAAACTGGATCAATCACATTGGCAGAGTTAAAGTCTTTATTACACACAGAACCATAACTTTTGTCCCAAAAATGTGGCTTCATCCTACACTATATTTGTAAATGACTTGGGCACAGCATAGACCACTTCTGTCACCTTCATTTATAGGTGATATTTCAGTAATACGCCACATTTTGTGACTGCCATTGGCTCAGTTTTCTGCACACATTCCAACAACTCATTATTGATTGGTAGTGATAGTCGAAATATTTACCACACAGTACAGCCACAACAGCTTAAAAAGTTGTTTAGGCCTAAAATAATGATTAACAGTGACACAATGAGGTTTTACCAATTTTTTTTTGATACAAGAATTACAAATTAACACCACATTCTTGTAGCACAAGCAAAGATCATGCTCTCAAACATGATTTCATTTAAAAGAAACCAAAAGTCTTTGCTGCTGAGCACAAAGCCACAACAGAATGTTGATGTAATCAACTAGGGAAGTATGTATTAGTAAAGATGATCCAATTTTCCTGTGGCATTTCTCCCATTTAAAAAAAAAAACTAATTAAAAATACTTTCAATATTATCCAACTAATCCATGTGCATTTGTTTTCTCGCACTGCATTTTCCTGCCAAGGATGCACTACTGGTGTGTCTCTTCTGCTCCTGTTTCATTATGTGCTTTCCTTCATGTGTAAGGTTCTCAATCACCATAATCTGAGCTTGAATAAACAAACTAGGCATGGCAGTAGCTAATTCCGGACTGATAAACACACCCCGAGTTCACCACTCATTAATGTAGCCTATGCCTACTTAAAGCTGAAATGGCATGTACTCTTAGCTTGTGACCTTTGGCCTTTAGCAAACCCTGGATGCAGACCCACCTAGGGATCACCATGTGTGAGTCCGGAGAGCACTCAGGCAATTGCATAGAAGGAATAGTAATTCTAACAAATTGAGTACAGACAGATGGACAGACGGATGCAACGTCATGAAATCGGCTCATTTCGTCTTTTCGCCTGCACCTAATGGCAGAAGATAGAAGTCCAAGAGTATGAGAGAGAGGCTTTTGTATTTGTTAACTAAAAGGAGAAAATATTAGATGTTTGCATGAGAATAAGGTAACACAAGTACCCTGGCAGTTCAGTGTGGATTCCTTGCATGTTGGCTGCACAGTCACAAAATTTGGGCTGTACATAGTCACTCCATGCAGACTCTATGCATACTGGAAGATGAAATTTATTACATACACTACCGTTCAAAAGTTTGGGGTCACCCAGACAATTATTTTGTGTTTTCCATGAAAAGTCACACTTATTTACTACCATGAGTTGTAAAATGAATAGAAAATATAGTCAAGACATTGACAAAGTTAGAAATAATGATTTGTATTTGAAATAATAATTTTTTCCTTCAAACTTTCCATTCGTCAAAGAATCCTCCATTTGCAGCAATTACAGCATTGCAGACCTAACATGATTGCACAAGGGTTTTCTAATCATCCATTAGCCTTCTGACGCAATGAGCAAACACACTGTACCATTAGAACACTGGAGTGATAGTTGCTGGAAATGGGCCTCTATACACCTATGTGGATATTGCACCAAAAACCAGACATTTGCAGCTAGAATAGTTATTTACCACATTAGCAATGTATAGAGTGTATTTCTGATTAGTTTAAAGTTATCTTCATTGAAAAAAGTGCTTTTCTTTCAAAAATAAGGAAATTTCTAAGTGACCCCAAACTTTTGAACGGTAATGTAAATCTAGCTTTAAGCAACTGGCAACATTAATGTGGTTTCAGACAAATTCTTGCTTTACAGTGAGTGCAACCAGGCCGCCAATGAGCTTATTCCGGCCTGACAAAATCACCTTGGGAGTGTTCAGATCTCCTAGCCATTGTCCTTGCCCTTAAGCACAGCCAAGATGCAGACGACACATCTAGGATGTGTTTATGGTCAAGGTCAATGGCCTAGGAGGAGTAACGTTATTCATGACATAATAAATGCTCAGATCACCTGACCTTTGACAATGATCTTGACCTCAACCTGGATGCAGATCTACTGGAGGATCCTTGTGAGCAAGTTTGGTGAAAATCAAGGTAACTGCCTAGGACGAGTAGTGATTCTACTAAAATCATATACCGTAATTGCCCCGATCTCCTGACCTTTGACCTTGAGCACAACCTCGCTGTAGATCTAACTGAAGATCATTTTAAGCGAGTTTGGTGAGCATCGAGGCAATATCCTAGGAGTAGCAATTTTTCTGAAATCACGCAAGTATCCAAGATCTCCTGACCTTTGACCTTGAGCACAACCTGAAAGCAGACCCACCTCAGGATGCTTGTGAGCAAGTTTGGTGACCACTGCAGCAATTGCCTAGGAGGAGCAGCAATTTTTCTGAAATCATCTCAGTGCTCAGATCGCCTGACCTCTGACCTTGAGCATAACCTGGATGCAGCGCTACCTGAAGATCACTGAGTGAATTTGGTGAGTACCGGGGAAAATGCCTTGGAGGAGTAGCAATTCCCGTGAAATGTGGATGGACACATGGGCAGCGGATGCCACGTCATCACATTGGCTCCTTTTGGCTTTGCCAGAATGTGCTAATTAAAGTTTTTCAATAAGTGCTGGTCTGTCTAAACGAGGGATAGGACATGCAAGTAAAATTGATTCTGCACCTTCTTGAAATAATGAAAATGGCACTGGCGTTCACTTATATAGCGCTTTTATTCTCATCCCTGAATGGCCAAAGTGCTTTTCAGATTCGGCTATTTATTGTCAACCACAAACTATTTTTGTAAGGAAAGGGAGGTGCTTTAAATGCTTCTGTTAACTGTAGAAAGAGTTTACAACACAAGCACAATAAAATACAAAAAAAATTAAAATGGCGATTTGGTTACTTATTAAGAGAGCAAAAGGCTGCTCATCAAAGGGTCTTTAAATGAGCATGAGATGGGGGTTCAAGACTTTTGTAATTCGCACTAATGGAGGCGATTCAAGTGGTGCTAGGAAAAAAAAAAAAAAAAACAGCCAAACAAAAACCTTCCAAACCCTGTGGCAGCACCACCAGAGTCAGACCTTTAATTGAAACTGATGATGATCTATTAAAAAGCTTAATAAGTAATGGCTATATAAATAGCATCTTGTTAAGCTGTTAGTCCATTGCGGTCCTTTACAAGCTCATTAATACGCAACTTAATTGCAGACACTTGAGCCAATATCCCACCCACGACTTCAATCAAATGTCCGGGGTGTGTTTTCCGTCAAAGAAGAGGGCACATAATGATAGAAGATTGTGAATGAGCATCTGCGTGATTGTCTTCTTTTTTCCCCTCAAAGCATTACATGTGCACACCATGAAGACGCTGCATCAAACTGTCAGCAGAAATTACATCTCACACACATAATGGAAAACACAAATTTGCAAGCACTTTGTAATAGAGCACTTTGCGACTTGGACTGTAGGTGAGACTGTGCGCGTGTACTGCCTCCCACTCAACATATTTCCCCTTCCACCACAGCGGGACCAATTCTACTTGTGACGTCTGAACAACAAACTGGGCTGAGAGCAGAACTGCCAAGCTCGTCTTAAAAGAAGAAGGGAAAAAAAAAAAAATCACATTCACACAAAAAGCACGGCCAACTCCCTCAGATTTACCAGACATGTATGCATGTTGCTCACCCACACTTTTTAGTTATCGCCACACACAATTTACTGTCAACATGTCAGTCTTACTGCCATTGTTTTTATGCACAAACACAACTGCACTAAATTTCAATGAAGTGAAAGCTATGAGAAGAGTTTATTTGAGGAAGCCATCTCTACTGTCATTCAGTCCATACAGCCAATCATGTACAGTAGGAAAAACGTAATTTTGTTCTATCTACAATGTTAATCACATGTAGAATCAGAGGGTCACTGCCATGCAAGGCGCTGCCACAAACAACTTCTCCTTTCCCCAAGGAAAGGAGCACCAAGCTGAGCACCAAGCTAGAAGGTGGGAAGTACCTTTTGTTTTTTTTATATATGGTCTTTGGTATGACCCGGCCGGGAGTAGAACCCCCAACCTCCCGGTTGTGGGGCGGATACTCTATCAACTAGGCCACCACTTGCAAAACCACCATACTGACTGAAGCTGAAAGCAGTAGTTGCTGCTCATGAAGTTGTGTGTCTTCATTACAGGGCAGGGCAATGAACTAAAATAAAACCAAAACAGATGTTTGGGGTGTTAAACAGGTGTAATCTTGCACATGTCGGCTTGTAATGAAAAGAGAGGTCATCTCCGTCCACATAGTATGTGATGACTCTTTTTCATCTGAATATGCCTAGAATAAGCAAGCAATGTGCATGGAAACTAACACATAGATGCCTGAAGCTAAGTTGCTATTAGCCTCTGATGGATATCCGTGTCATTTCAACCGTTTTCCATGACAAAATAGACAAGCTAAGGCTGTATTTAAGAACTCAATAAGAGACTCATAATCACTATGTGGTGGCAATGCAATCATGGCTACATAAAGGACCCCCTCCCCCAATGCAATTGTTAAATTTGTGTGAAATGACAATGAGGCTGTTCTTTATTATATTATGCTCATTTACGATTGCACGTCAGTGATATGATACCACATTCTTGTGTAATATTTCTTATTTACAAGCCTTGTCAGTGAACTATAAGAAAGGAGGGGGGAAAAAACTGCGGGAAAAAGAAAGTAAAATTAACCATGATGCTGATTTGAAGGTAAATTTGCCCAGCCCTGCTTTATTACATTAAAAAAAACATTCTTTGTCTCCAAATAGACCATTTTATCAGAAGATTAAAAGAGGAATCATCATTTCTTCTGATTTTGTCATTACTCGACAATTATGGATGTCAATTTATTAGTTTTCTCATTTGAATTCCTATTAACCTCTTGCGCTCCGTTGTACCGCGGACAGGCAAGTCTCTGCGTCCTAGAGCGCACGAGGTCTCGGACGCATGATGGAGATCCTGATGGAGATTGTGATGTAGGTGGTGTATGGCATCCAAGTGGGCACTGAAAATAAAAGCTGCAGACACAGCCGTGAACAGATTAGTTCATCTGATTGACCTCTCATTCGACTAATAAGAGCCTTGAATTGGGTTTCTGAAACCTTGAAGAACCAATGAATGAAAACCTAGCCAGAAGGACCCGCCTCCCAACGCTGTGAATGCAGTGAGCCAACTGAAGCAGAGAAGTTCGCGAGCTGTTTTTTTTTAAGGCTGGGTGAAGACTGGCTGCTGCAGCGGATCAAAAAAGGACTCGCAGGAAGAACCGTCACAGACCCAGCAGCACGGAGACCATCCACAAATGCAACCTGTGTGACAGGGAGTGCCATTCGCGGATCGGCATGTTCGGCCACAGGCGGTGCTTATTTTGTGTTGGTTCCAGCAGAGTAGACGTTATGATTTCTTCCATGGTCATAGACCGACGGAGGCTGAGTGACACACACGCCTTCGCCAGTCTTTTTTTAATTACTACTGTTATTTGTTTTGAAAAATCGTTCGCCAAAAACCGCAATCATGGAAGCACAAAACCGCAATAATGGAATTATGTTTTGATCGGGTCGCGAGACCAGAACCACGAGCGGACCAGCGTCGCGTTCGTCTGACAGTGAGGAAGAGAAGTTCGCCAGGACTCTGCTGCTGTGAAGAGGTAAGGTGTTATAAGCTAAATTATTATTTATCCCCGAAAATTGTAATCCAAAATGACGTTTGACCGATCGGTAAATTACAGCTGTGCGGCACACGAAGTACGAAGTGCGTGCGCCGCGATAAACGGTTAATTCGCCGTGTCCGGACCATGAACGCCCCCCCCCCCCACTCCTCTTCTGTAGCGGGGGGTGGGGGGGAACCCGCGGTGACTGCGCAGCGGTCGCCACATAGCCATATGAGTCTATTCCGTCATATAGCGATGGCCGATGGCCGTCCTCTGTAGCGGGGGGGTGGTGGACAAACCCCCCCCCCCCACACACACACACACAGACAGCCCTGAGTATGACCTTTCATTAGAGCCCAAAATGAAGCTTCTACATTGAATCATTCAAAAGTTAGACGTTTTTCCAAACTGTGCCATTTGGCACAATTTGGCACAGTTCCAAAACGCCTGGGAAGTACCTGAGTATAAAGCTGTGTAATATATTCATTTTTTGTGGTATTGTTACAAAATTTGGACCTCAGCTGGATAACACTTGGTTCTACATTTCTGTTGCATTTTCCAGCCCGGATCTGAAGCTGTGTGTTATTTGCAAGCATCTGTATCAAAAAAAACACCCAGGCCAAATTTATTTTCTTCAAGTTCACTATGTTTAGATGACTGTAACTCAGTGGCCGGAGCACTTAGAGAGATTATGACTGTTTTGCCAAAAAATTCAAAGTGTTTTCTTTTAAATGCGACCAACCCCATGAAGATGCTGCAAAGGGTTGAAGAACAGCTTTCGATTTACTTTGGGCACATTATTTTTTGGCATTTTTTAGGAAAATTGACCGGAGTGCAAGGGGTTAAGCTACTCATATACGGTCTTCATTAAATCAAATAAGTCACCTTATCGTGGTGGGGGGTTTGCATGCCCTAGTGATCCCAGGAGCTATGTTGTCCGGGGCAATTTGCCTCTGGTAGGGTCATCCAGACAAACTGGTCCTGGGTGAAGGGCCAGACGAAGAACGATCCAACAGACTCTCATGATGAATACGAGAACAAGGATTCAGTGTACCCTGCCCAGTATGGGGTTACCGTGGCCCCACCCTGGAGCCAGGCCTGGGGGAGGGGCTCGATGACTAGCATCTGGTGGCCGGGTTTCCGCCCATGGGACCCGGCCGGGCTCAGCCCGAAGGAGTTACATGGGTCCGCCCTCCAGTGGGCTCACCACCTGCAGGAGGGATCATGGGGGTCTGGTGCTATGTGAATCAGATGGCGGTCAAAGGTGGAGACCTTGACAGTCTGATCACAAGCTTCCTAAACTGGCTTTTGGGACGTGGAATGTCAACTCTCTGGTGGGGAAGGAGCTTGAGCTGGTGCATGAGGTTGAGAAATACCGGCTAGATATAGTCGGCCTCACCTCAACACACAGCTCCGGTTCCGGAACCAGTCTCCTGGAGAGGGGCTGGAGCTTGACCTACTCTGGAGTTGCCCCGGGCGAGAGTCGACGAGCAGGGGTGGGTATTCTTGTATCCCCCCCACCTTGCTGCCTCTATATTGGAGTTTTCCCCGGTGGACGAAAGGGTTATTTCCCTGCACCTTCGGGTTGGGAAATGGATCCTGACCGTCATTTGTGCCTATGCAACACATGATGGTTCAGAGTACCCACCCTTTTTGGAGTCTGTGACTGGGGTGCTGGAGGGTGCTCCTCTCGGAGACTCCATTGTCCTACTGGGGGAATTCAATGCGCACGTGGGCAACGACAGTGAAAGCTGGAGGGGCATGATTGGGAGGAATGGCATGCCCGATCTGAACCCGAGTGGTGTTCAGTTATTGGACTTCAGTGCTAACCACAGTTTGTCCATAGCGAACACCATGTTCAAGCATAAGGATGTCCATATGTGCACCTGACACCAGGACACCTTAGGTCGCAGGTCGATGATCGATTTTTTTGTTATTGTGTCATCAGACCTGCGAGCATATGTCTTGGACACTCGGGTAAAGAGAGGTGTAGAGCTGTCAACTGATCATCACCTGGTGGTGAGTTGGCTCCGATGGCAGGGGAGGATGCCATTCAGACCTGGTAGACCCAAACGTACAGTGAGGGTGTGCTGGGAACATCTGGCTGAGGCTCCTGTCCGGGAGGTCTTCAACTCCCACCTCCGGAAGAACTTCAACCACATTCCGAGGGAGTCTGAAGACATGGAGTCTGAATGGGCCATGTTCTCCACCTCTGTTGTTGAAGCAGCTGCCCAGAGCTGCAGCCGCAAGGTCGTCGGGGCATCTTGTGGTGGCAACCCCCGAACCAAGTGGTGGACACCAGTGGTGAAGAGGGCCATTAAGCTGAAGGAGTCCTATCAAGCTTGGTTGGCTTGTAGGACTCCCGAAGCAGCTGAGATGTACTGGCAGGCCATGCAGAGTACAGCTCAGATGGTTGCTGAAGCAAAAACTCGGGTCTGGGAGTTCAGTGAGGCCATGGAACAAAACTTTCGGTTGGCCTCGAAGAGATTCTGGCAAACTGTCCGGCAGCTCAGGAGGGGGAAGCAGCTCCCTGTCCACACTGTGTATGGTGCGGATGGGGCGCTGTTGACTTCAACTGGGAAAATCGTCTGCCGGTGGAAGGAATACTTCGAGGATCTCCTCAATCCCACTGACACGCCTTCCACAGAGGAAGCAGGGCTTGTGGACGAAGGGGACGACTCTCCTATTACAGGGGCTAAGGTTGCCAAGGTGGTAACAAATCTCTTTGGTGGCCAGGCCCCGGGGGTGGACAAGATTTACCCCGAGTACCTCAAGGCCCTGGATGTTGTAGGGCTGTCATGGTTGACACACCTCTGCAACATTGTGTGGAGGTCGGGGGCAGTGCCTTTGGCATGGCAAACCGGGGTGATGGTTCCTCTCTTCAAAAAAGGGGACCGGAGGGTGTGCTCCAACTTTAGAGAGATCAAACTCCGCAGCCTCCCTGGGAAGGTCTATGCCAAGGTACTGGAGAGGAAAGTCCGGCTGTTGGTCAAACCTCGGACTGAGGAGGAGCAATGTGGTTTTCGTCCTGGCCGTGGAACATAAGACCAGCTCTTTACCCTCTCGAGAATCCTCGAGGGTTCGTGGGAGTTTGCCCAACCAGTTTACATGTGTTTTGTGGACTTGGAGAAAACATTCGACCGCGTCCCTCGTGGTTTTTTGTGGGGGGTGCTTCGAGAGTATGGAGTATTGGGCTTGTTGTTACAAGCTATTCGATCTCTGTACGACCATTGTGAGAGTTTGGTTTGTATTGCCAAACTTCCAACACCCAGTAGATTTGTGTTTTGGGATGCATGCTGCTCATCTGCAGTGATGCTTGGTTTGAGTTCCAGCCAGAGTGATCTTTCATGCATGTCCTGCCCCTGCTCTTCACCCCATTTTCTGTCTCTCCTCATTTATCCAAATAAGAGTGAAAAGCCCCCATAATATATAAAAAAGCTAATGTCAACACAAACACTAGTTTATATACATACACTAATTTATATACAGTGGGGCAAACGGGTATTTTTTTCCAGTACATATGTACATTTCCAATCAGGCTTCACACCTGAAATTTTCACCAAACGCTGGTACCAACTCAAGAAATTCACACATAAAAAACAAAAATCGAAGCATTTAAATTCATAAATAAAGTTGTGTGTAAGAAAGTAGATTTATTCAGGAAAAAAACATTGAACACATTTTTTTTAAAAGCAGTACACCAAGCCATGGAAAGAATTAGCTGAAATCCACAAGTCATTAGAAAGTAGTCCTACCTCCTATCTTTGGAAATTAATAGCAGTCAGGTAGGTACTTCATGAGTGACTAAAAAGTTGTTGGGTTTTTTTTTGTTTCCAAGGTGTCATACAAAAACATCTTACGATGGGCAAAAGCCAAGAGCTCTCCCAAGAACTCTGCAATCTGACTGTTGCAAACACATTGAGGAATTTGGTTAACTCCATCAAAACTTCTGAATCTTCCAGTATGTATCACTGGGGACATTATCCACAAGTGGAAGGAACAGTGCTCTACCATCAATGAATGAAGCCTTGCGCCGGAGTATTCTTGAAAATTAGCTGCTAATCATCTGCTGCCATCCAACAAAATGATGAGGATTAGAGGTATGAAAATTTCTTGATTCTCAGATAAGATAAGATAAAATAAGCCTTTATTAGTCCCACAATGGGGAAATTCCAGGATTGCAACAGCACAGGGATAGCAACACTCAGAGCAATAATTAAGAAGATAAGAAAAATAAAAATAAGAGCAGTGAATATACTGTATATACGTACACATAAATATATAAATATATATACAAAGTGCGGAGCATTGTAGCAAGATGGAATAAACAGCATAACCGTCTACTTAGTTATTCTACATAGTATGAATATGTATCCATATATATTGTCACCCTCTGTAGCGACTGATATTGTCCTAGTTGTATACTGGAGGGGACCATTTGTCTAAGTCTGTTGCGTCTTTTGCATTCAATACTATTGGGTCATCATGTTTTTTTGCTATCTCTGTGAGCAGCCCTGCTTAGGCTATACAGTCTGACAGCCGTAGGTAGGAAGGACCTGCGAAACCTCTCGGTTGCGCACCTAGGATGATGTAGTCTACTGCTAAATGAGCTCCTCAGTGCGTTCAGTATGTCCTGCATAGGGTGGGACTCGGGACTCCAGCAGAGATGACAGTTTAGCCACCATCCTTCTCTCTCCTATCTCCTCCACTGGGTCAAGGCGTTGCCCCAGGACAGATCTAGCTTTCTTGATCACTTTGTTCAGTCTCTTCCTATCGGCTGCTGTAATGCTGTTGCCCCATCAGACCACTCCAAAAGTGATGGCTGATGCTACCACCGTGTCATAGAATGTCTTCAGCAGCGCCCCTTGTACACCAAAAGACCTGAGCCTCCTCAGTAGGAACAGCCTGCGCTGTCCCTTCTTGTAGAGTGTGTCGGTATTGTGTGACCAGTCTAGTTTATTGTTCAGATGAACACCAAGGTACTTGTAGGATGTCACCATCTCAATGTCTGTTCCCTGGATGTTTACTGGTGCTGTGAGGGGTTGTCCTTGCCTGCAGCCGTCCACCACCAGCTCCTTAGTTTTCCTCGCGTTGATCTGGAGGCAGTTTTGATGGCACCAGTCCACGAAGTCCCGGATAAGTCCTCTGCACTCAGCTTCATCTCTGTTGGAGATGAAGCCGACGATCACAGAGTCGTCAGAGAACTTCTGTAGATGGCAGTGTGTTGTGTGAGAAGTCCGCAGTATAAAGGGTGAACAGGAAGGGAGCAAAAACCGTTCCCTGGGGGACCCCGTGCTACCGATGATCATGTCGGACACACAATCTCGGGTTCTCACAAACTGTGGCCGGTTAGTGAAGCAGTCCAGGATCCATGATGACAGGTGCTGGTCCATCCCTGCGTACAGCAGCTTGTCCTTCAGGATCATCGGTTGGATGGTGTTGAAAGCACTGGAGAAGTCAAAGAACATGATCCTCACCACATTCCCGGGCTTCTCCAGGTGGGACAGAGAACGGTGAAGGAGGAAGATCACTGCATCCTCCACCCCAATGCCATGCTGGTAGGCGAACTGGAGTGGATCCATCGCTGGTCCCACCAGGGGGCGGAGGTGAGCAAGGAGCAGTCTCTCCAGGGTCTTCATCATGTGAGACGTCAGGGCCACTGGTCTGTAGCTGTTCAGATCTTTGGGGTGGGAAGTCTTTGGTACAGGTACCACACAAGATGTTTTCCACAACTGTGGTACCCTCCCCAGCTTCAGGCTGGATCTACCTCGATGCAGGCCTCTGCATCAATGCTGAATGTTAATGATCGAGATCTGTGCAAAAACCTGAAGTGCCAATCTTGATTGCCATTTGTCTGACCTCTGCTTGTCAATATGAAGTTGAAAACGGCTGTTGAGCACAACTGAGAGCTTAATTGCTTGTTAATAGCATTGTGGTGGATGGCGGCGCAGAATGGCAATAGGTGACAACAAGAGCACTCTGAGGCAAGCGCAATATCCCCAGTTTTCTCTGAAGATCTCAATATGTCACTGAAGGAGAGCAGTTTTCAACTTTTCCATATAATTATCGGGGCAGAACCAAATTATGATAAGCCTATTATCCATGAATCTACAACAAATACGGTTGTATACAACCCATAGCTGTAGCTCAGGATCTCATGTGCAGCACGTTTGGTGACCCAAGTTTGGTGACCCTAGAGAGCTTTACATGTTCTATGTAAGAGAACATAGTGTTAACTTTGACCATTGACCTTTTGACCCCAAATCCATAGTCAGAGATTATGAGCTGTGTTCGAAATGTCCACATAGTGAATTCAGATACAGTGAACTATACAGTCCCTCCAGAATTTCATGATGTTGCAATCGCACCAATTCATGCAAATTCAGCCAATCACCACAAATTTTACACAGCCTTGCAACTGTTCAATCACTGCAACTTTCCCACAATTTTGGCCAATCCTCATCAACTTCCGCCAATTTCACTAATCAAGTTTGTCCCCAAGTAGCGCTCAAACGCTCAGTCTAACCAGTCAAGTGTGTCACTGCACCGCACTCACTTCCCTGTTTACAGTGAGTATAAACGTAGCACAAGTAAAAAAATGGGAGTGTGTGATTTAAAAAAAAAAAAAAAAAAAACACTCACCCGCGAGTTTTGCCACACCATCCCGTCGTCTCCCCTGGCCAGCCGGTGGACGTCTTCCCACATCTACATGCTGACCGCATGTAAAAAGCGCCGGGTTTGTGTTGAGAGAAAAAAAAAAAGTCCACTTGCCTGAAAAGCACCCCGTCACGTGAGTGCGAGTGAGGAGAGACGCCATAAAACCACAAACAAACGAGCAAATACTGTATAACACTACAGCCAGCGTGTGAACATTTTATACATCTTTAGAGGTAAAATCATTACTACATCTTGTCAATGAGCTTTAAAGCTTTGAATCTCCAGTCTGGACATGGACCAGTGCGCACCCCCGGCAAACCCCCAAGGAGAGCCCCTCCTCCTTGTATGACTCCCGCTAAAGTAAACATGAGTATCTGATGAGACAAGAGTGTGTCAAGATAGACAGACAAGTAGGAGTCAGGTACAGAAAGAGAGAGAATATTCAGTATTTTTTTTTTCCCCAGAAAAACAGACTTCGATAGACAGAGCAACAGAATAATTTTTTTTTTTTCTCTGCACTCAGTGCTGAGTGGTTGGGGACCACTGCAGTTAGGGAGTTCTCAAATGAAGGTGCTTCCATAATTTCCAAATCTATACTCTTTAACATGAATTCAGTGCAATTTAGCTGTTGTTATGGATAATTATTTTATGCATCCTTTTTATTCAAGTTCTCAGCAAGAGCCTATAGTGTTGGTCATTTTTACAGTACATCTGTAAAGTATTCACAGCGCTTCACTTTTTCCACATTTTCTTATGTTACAGCCTTATTCGAAAATTGATTAAATTCATTTTTTTCCTCAAAATTCTACACACAATACCCCATAATGACAATGTGAAACATTTTTGAGATTTTTGCAAATTTATTAAAAATTTAAAAAAAAACAGCAGGCCAAGCGGAGTGCAGCTCGGGTGGTTGCTGAAGCAAAAACTCGGGTGTGGAAGGAGTTCGGTGAGGCCATGAAACAAAACTTTCGGTCAGCCTTGAAGATTCTGTCAAACTGTCTGGCGGCTCAGGAGGGGGAAACAGCTCCCTGTCCACACTGTGTATGGTGCGGATGGGGTGCTGCTGACTTCGACTAGGGATATTGTCTGCCGGTGGAAGGAATACTTCGAGGATCTCCTCAATCCCATTGACACACCTTCCAAAGAGGAAAAAGGGCTTGTGGATGAGAGCGACGACTCACCCATCACAGGGGCTGAGGTTGCCAAGGTGGTTAAAAAGCTCCATGGTGGCCGGGCCCCGGGGGTGGACGAGATTCGCTCTGAGCACCTCAAGGCCCTAGATGTTGTAGGGCTGTCATGGTTGACACACCTCTGCAACATTGTGTGGAGGATGGGGACAGTGCCTTTGGCATGGCAAACTGGGGTGGTGGTTCCTCTCTTCAAGAAAAAAAAAAGGGGGGACTGGAGAGTGTGCTCCAATTTTAGAGGGATCACAATCCTCAGCCTCCCTGGGAAGGTCTATGCCAAGGTACTGGAGAGGAGAGTCTGGCTGTTGGTTGAACCTCGGATTCAGGAGGAGCAATGTGGTTTTCGTTCTGGCTGTGGCACATCGGACCAACTCTTTACCTTCTTGAGAATCCTCAAGGGTTCGTGGGAGTTTGCCCAACCAATTTACATGTGTTTTGTGGACTTGGAGAAGGCATACATCCCTTGTGGTTTTTTGTGGGGGGTGCTTCGGGAGTATGGGGTTATCGGGCTTGTTGTTAAGAGCTATCCGGTCTCTATACGACCGTTGTGAAAGTTTGGGTCGTATTGCCAACACTCGGTTAGACTCATTCCCAGTGAGAGTTGGACTCCACCAGGGCTGCCTTTTGTCACAGATCCTGTACATAATTTTTATGGACAGGCTTTCTAGGTGCAGCCATGGAACAGGGAGTGTCATGCTTGGTGACCACAGGATCTCATCTCTGTTGTTTGCAGATGATGTTGACCTGTTGGCGTCCTCCAGCAATGACCTACAGGTCTTACTGGGATGGTTTGGCACTGAGTGTGAAGCGGCTGGGATGAGAATCAGCATATCCAAGTCTGAGTCCCTAGTCCTCAGCCGGAAAAAGGTGGATTGTCCTCTCCGGGTTGGGGACAAGCTCCTGCCCCATGTGAAGGCGTTTAAGTATCTCGGTGTCTTATTCACGAGTGAGGGGAGAATGGAGCGAGAGGTTGACAGACAGATCAGAGCAGTATCTGCAGTGATGCGGACACTGTATCAGTCCGTTGTGGTGAAGAGGGAGCAAAGCTCCAAGGCAAAACTGTCGATTCATCGGTCAATCTACGTTCCGACCCTCACCTATGGTCACGACTTTTGGGTAATGACCAAAAGAATGAGATCGCAAATACAAGCAGCTGAAATGAGCTTTCTTCGTAGGATTGCTGGACTCACCCTTAGAGATGGGGTGAGGAGCTCAGTCATCCGGGAGAAGCTCTGAGTAGAACCGTTGTTCCTCCACATTGAAAGGAGCTAGTTGAGGTGGTTTGGGCATCTGACCAGGATGCCTCCTCGAAGCCTCCTACTTGAGGTGTTTCGGGCACGTCCCTCTGGGAGGAGACCCCAGGGCAGACCCAGGACTCGTTGGAGAGACTACGTCTCCCAGTTGGTCTGGAAACGCCTTGGTATCCTCTCTGAAGAGCTGGAGCAGGTGGCTGGGGAGACGGAAGTCTGGGCTTCTCTGCTTGAACTGCTGCCTCCGCAACCCAGACCACTGGAAAAGCGGTAGAAGATGGATGGCTGGATGGATGGATAAAAATACTAAGAAATCACATGTACATACAGTTAGTATTTACAGCCTTTGCTCAATACTTTGTTGATGCACCTTTGGCAACAATTACATCCTCAAGTGTTTTTGAATTTGATGCCACAAGCTTGGCACACCTATCTTTGGGCAGTTTTGCCCATTCTTCTTTGCAGCACCTCTCCAGCTCAATCAGGTTGGATGGGAAGTGTTGGTGCACAGCCATTTTCAGATCTCTCCAGAGATGTTCAATTGGACTCAAGTCTGAGCTCTGGCTGGATCACTCAAGGGCATTCACAGAGTTGTCCTGAAGCCACTCCTTTGATATCTTGACTGTGTGCTCAGGGTTGTTGTCTTGATGAAAGATGAACCGTCGCCCCAGTCTGAGGTCAAGAGTGCACTGGAGCAGGCTTTCATCCAGGATGTCTCTGTACATTGCTGCATTCATCTTTCCCTCTATCTGGACTAGTCTCCCAGTTCCTAATTCTGAAAAACATTCCCACAGCGTGATGCTGCCACCACCACCATGCTTCACTGTAGGGATGGTATTGGCCTGGTAATGAGCAATGCCCATTTCCTCCAAACATGACACCTGGCATTCACACCGAACACTTCAATCTTTGCCTCATTAGACCAGAGAATTTTTTTCTCATGGTCTGAGAGTCCTTCAGGGGCCGTTTGGCAAATTCCAGGCTGGCTGCCATGTGCCTTTTACTCAGGAGTGACTTCTGTCTAGCCATTCTACCATACAGGCCTGAATGGGGGACTGCTGCAGAGATGGTTGTCCTTCTAGAAGGTTCTCCTCTCTCCACAGAGGAACGCTGGAGCTCTGAAAGAGTGACCATCGGGTTCTTGGTCACCTCCCTGACTAAGGCCCTTCTCCCCCAATCAGTCAGTTTAGAAGGCCGGCCAGCTCTAGAAAGAGCCCTGGTGCTTCCAAACTTCTTCCATTTACAGATGATGGAGATCACTGTGCTTACTGGGACCTTTAACGCAGCAGAAATTTTTCTGTACCCTTCCCCAGATTTGTGCCTTGAGACAATCCTGTCTCGGAGGTCTACAGACAATTCCTTTGGCTTCATGCTTGGTTTGTGCTCTGACATGCACTGTCAACTGTGGGACCTTATATAGACAGGTGTGTGCCTTTCCAAATCGTGTCCAATCAACTGAATTTATCACACGTGGATTCCAATTAAGCTGTAGAAACATCTCAAGGATGATCAATGGAAACAGGATGCACCTGAGCTCAATTTTAAGCTTCATGGCAAAGGCTGTGAATACTTATGTACATGTTATTTCTTAGTTTTTAATTTTAATAAATTAGCAAAAATCTAAAAAAAAAAAAAAAAAAAAAAAAACTTTTTTCACCTTGTCATTATGGGGTATAGTGTGTAGAATTTTGAGGGAAAAAATGAATTTAATCCATTTTGGAATAAGGCTGAAACATAATGAAGCATCTCAGCATCTTTCAGTGCTGAGAATACTTTCCGGATGCACTGTATGACAAATTTACTACTACTACTACTAGTTTAGTAACTACTTTATTCTCACTTCATTACGTTAAAGTCTGTATTTGAACAAAAGAGTTTTTCTATATAGCAGAAGTTTCTGCTTAATTTACAAATAAATCACTGTTTAATAGGAAATTTTTGACAAGCCTGTGCTTTTTTTGTGGTGTTATATAGAATACCATTGCAGTAAAACTATGGGGGGGGGGGGGAGCATCTGCTTTAATTTGTAATTCCTCCCACAAGTTTGGTGCAAAAAAAAAAAACCTCTCAAAACATTGCAACTTTTATTGCAACTTTAAAAAAAAAAAAAGCTCCCACAAATTCAGGCTTTTTGGGCCGCAACAATCACAAAAACATTCTGTGAAATCCTGGAGGGACCGACTATATAGTAAACTCAAGATAACAATAAAATGATCAGCTTTCGGAGACTACTGGGCTTGTTTTCGTGGTGCAGTTAATGTCGTCATCATGGTGAGACAACAAAACACAACATTAATTGTGGTTAAAAAAAAATGACGCATTAAAGCAAATCTTTTTTATTGAATTAATAAATATAAATACCTTAGGGTTGTTTATGTTGATGTGAAGTCCTCCCCTACTGCTCCATTGGCTGTGCATTGTATTATGGGATACATTAGCTCATGTAGTGACCATTCGTTGTACACTACTTTTCAAAATGCATTATAAGATATTTTGAGTGAAGTATATAGTGAATGAAATTTTCAGTTAAGATTTTGAACAGCACTATAAAATGGCTGATTCACTATATAGTACACTATATGGGGGACAAGTGAACATTTGGAACACAGCAAGGGTCTCAGGGTAAACCTGTGTACCAAGTTCGTTGACCGAAGCTTTACTCGTTCTATAGTAATAGTGCAAAGGAAATGTTAACATTGACATTTGACCTTTTCACCGCAAACCCATAGTCAAAGGTCATAGGCTCAGGGTGAACCTGTATACCAAGTTTGGTGACTGTAGCTTTCTTTGATGTTGAGATATAGTTTATATGCCATTTTTATGTTGACCTCTGACCTTGTGATCCCAAAACCATAGTTACACTTCAGGATCACAGGGTAAACCTGTGTACCAAGTTTGGTGACCCTCGCTTCACTTGTTGTACAGAAATAGGGCATAGGCAATGTTAACCTTGACCTTTGACTTTTTGACCCAAACCCACAGTCAGAGGTCAGGATCCCAGAGTCAACCTGTGTACCAGGTTTGGTGTCCCAAGCTTTTTGTGCTGTATAGTAACTAGTGTTTATTGATGATGTGACAGAAGACAGAAGCAGCTGGATAAATTCTGAAATGTGTAGGGATATACTCTCTGCCACAGGGGGTGTACTCCTAGTGCCGGTCCCAAGCCTGCGTAAATGGGGAGGCTTGTGTCAAAAAGGGCACCCGATGTAAAACCTTTGCCATATCAAACATGTGGATCGTGACGAATGAGACTCTCATACCGGATTGGCCGAGGCCCGGGTTAACAACGACCGCCACCGGTGCTGTTAACTGACATGGTGCTGGTGGAAATTGGGCTACTGTTGAAAAAGATCAGAGGAGGAGAGGGGGAAGGCGTGTTAGGAGGCAGAGAGAGAAAAGGAAAGGTAGATGTGTGGAGGTGATAGTAGGGTCGTTAAATGTCGGAACTATGTGATTGGTAAAGGCAGAGAGAGTTGGCTGATATGATGGAGAGAAGAAAGGAAGATATGCTGTGTGTTCAAGAAACCAGATGGAAGAAAAGCAAGGCTAGAAGCACTGGAGGGGGATTTAAACTGTTCTACCATGGTGTAGATGGGAAGAGAAATGGAGTAGGAGTAATCTTGAAGGAAAAGTATGTGTAGAGTGTTCAGGAGGTAAAGAGGGAGTCAGACAGAATCATGAGTTTGAAGCTAGAAGTCAAAGGTGTGATACTGAATGTTGTCAGTGCGTTTGCCCCACAAGTTGGATGTCGGGTACAAGAGAGAGGAATTCTGGAGTAAGATGGATGAAGTGGTAGAGAGTGTTCCCGGGGGGAGAGAATGATGACTGGAGCAGACTTTAATGGACATGTAGATGAAGGGAACAGAGGTGATGAGGAGGTCCTGGGTAGGTATGGTCTTAAAGAGAGAAAAGTGGAAGGAAAGATGGTTGTGGATTTTGCTAAAAGGATGGAAATGGCTGTGGAGTACACATACTTTAAGAAGCGACAGGAACATAGGGTGACTCACAAAAGTGGAGGAAGATACACACAGGTGGACTACATCTTATAAAGAAGGAGAAATCTGAAAGAGATAGGAGACTGCAAAGTGGTGGCAGAGGAGAATGTAGCTCGACAGCATCGGATGGTAGTCCATAGAATGACTTTGGAAAGTAAGAAGAGGAAAACAGTGGAGATGGAGCCAAAGATTAAGGGGAGGATGTTACAGAAGGAAGAAGGTCACACAGAGTTCAGGAAGGAGTTGATACAGGCTCTGGGTGGTAGTGAAAAATTATCAGATGACTGGGAAAGTACAGCAAAAGTATTGAGTACCACTGAGAAATGGGTAGAAAGGTATGTGGTGTATCCAGTGGACAGAGGAAGGAAGACAAGGAGACTTGGTGGTGGAATGAGGAGGTACTGGAAAGTAGTCAAAGGAAGAGGTTAGCAAAGAAAAAGCGGGATAGTCAGGAAGATGAAGGAAGTAGACAGGAGTATTTGGAATCTAGGTGCATGGCAAAGAGAGAGGTGGCTAAGGCAAAGGAAAAGGTACATAATGAGTTGTATGATAGGCCGGACACTAAGGAAGGAGAAAAGGACTTGTATTGATTGGCTAGAGAGAGAGATGGCAGAAAGGATGTGCAGCAGGTTAGGCTGATTAAAGACAGAAATGGTAATGTACTAACAAATGATGGGAGTGTGTTGAGAAGGTGGAAAGAGTACTTTGAAGAACTGATGAATAAAGAAAATGAGAGAGAGGAGGAAGGATGACGGAAAGAGAGTGAACAAGGAAGTCCCAAGGATTAGCAAGACAGAAGTGAGGGTAGCTTTGAGGAGGATGAAGAATGGAAAGGCAGTTGGTCCAGATGACCTTACCCATAGAGGTATGGAGATGTTTAGGAGAGATGGCAGGGAATTTTTAACCAGATTGTTTAACACAATCTTGGAGCGTGAGCGGATGCCTGAGGAGTGGAGAAGAAGTGTTTTGGTACCAATTTTCAAGAACAAAGGTGATGCTCAGAGCTGTAGTAACTACAGAGGCATAAAGCTGATCAGCCACACTATGAAGATATGGGAAAGAGTTGTTGAAGCCAGGTTAAGAGAAAAGGTGGCAATCAGTGAGCAGCAGTACGATTTCATGCCAAGAAAGAGTACTGCAGATGCAATGTTTGCTCTAAGAGTGTTGATGGAGAAGTATAGAGAAGGTCAGAAGGAGTTTCACTGTGTCTTTGTCAATCTAGAGAAAGCATATGATAGAGTGCCACGAGAGGAAGTGTGGTACTGTATGAGGAAGTCAGGAGTGGCAGAAGTATGTAAGGGTGGTGCAAGACATGCATGAAGACAGCAAGACGGTGGTGAGGTGTGCTGTCGGAGTGACAGATGGATTCAAGATGGGGGTGGGATTATGTAAGGGATCGGCTCTGAGCCCCTTCTTGTTTGCCATGGTGATGGACAGACTGACAGATGAGGTCAGGCAGGAGTCTCCGTGGACCATGATGTTTGCAGACGACATTGTGATCTGTAGAGAGAATAGGAAGCAGGTGGAAAAGAACCTGGAGAGGTGGAGGTGTGCTCTGGAGAGAAGAGGAATGAAAGTCAGTAGAAGCAAGACAGAATACATGAGTGTGAATGAGAGGGAGGCAGGTGCAACGGTGAAGATGGAAGGAGTAACGGTAGTGAAAGTAGATGAGTGTAAATACCTGGGGTCAACCATCCAAAGCAATGTAAAATGCACAAGAGAGGTGAAGAAGAGAGTGCAGGTGGGGTGGGTGGGGACGAGTGTCAGGGGTGATTTGTGACAGAAGGGTAATAGCAAGAGTAAAAGGGAAGATTTGCAAGAAGGTAGTGAGACCTGCTATGATGTATGGTTTGGAGACAGTGATGCTGACAAAAAGAGAGGAGGTGGAGCTGGAGGTGGCAGAGTTGAAGATGCTAAGATTTTCATTTGGAGTGACTAGGAGGGACAGGATTAGCAATGAATATATCAGAGGGACAACTCGGGTTGAGCAGTCTGGAGACAAAGTAAGAGGGGCAAGGCTGAGGTGGTCTGGACATGTGCAGAGGAGGGATAGTGGATATATATAATATATGTATGTATATAAATGTAACATATATGTATGTATTTACATATTTATTCCATCTAGCTACAGTGCTCCGCACTGTGTGTTTATATATTTACATATTTATTCCATCTAGCTACGGTGCTCTGCACTGTGTGTGTTTATGTGTTTGCATATTTGTTCCATCTAGCCACAATGCTCCGCACTATGTGTGTGTTTATATATTTACATGTTTGTTCCACCTAGCTACAATGCTTTGCACTGTGTGTTTATATATTTGCATGTTTGTTCCATCTAGCTGCAATGCTCCGCACTGTGTGTGTTTATATATTCACATATTTATTCCATCTAGCTACAACGCTCCACACTGTGTGTGTTTATATATTCACATATTTATTCCATCTAGCTACAATGCTCCGCACTGTGTGTGTTTATATGTTCATATATTTATTCCATCTAGCTACAATGCTCTGCACTGTGTTTATATATCTATATATTTATTCCATCTAGCTGCAATGCTCCGCATCGTGTGTCTATATATTTATGTTTATATGTACATATGTATACTCGCTGCTCTTGTTTTGTTTTTTTTTTCTTGCCTTCTGATTGTTGCTCTGAGTGTTGCTATCCCTGTGCTGTTGCAATCCTGGAATTTCCCCATTGTGGGACTAATAAAGGCTTATCTTATCTTATCTTATCTTATATTGGATAAAGGATGTTTAAGATGGAGCTGCCTGGCAAGAGGAACAGAGCAAGACCACAGAAGACTCATAGATGTAGTGAAAGGGGACATGGAGAGGGTTGGTGTTATAGTGAGAGATGCAAGGGATAGGGTGAGATGGAGACAGATTATTCGCTGTGAAGACCCCTAAAGGGAGCAGCCGAAAAAAGAAGATACTCAGATTCAGTCAAATGGAACAAAGTACAGAGTCAGCACTATTGAGGCTTTTTTAATAATACCCTTTTGATGTCTGACTCTGGTGATTATGTGATTCTTGTTCTGCTAGACCTAACCACCACTTTTGATACAGTGGACCATGACATTTTAATTTATTGCCTGCAGCATCTTGTGGGTATTTCTGGTATTGCATTGGAATGGTTCAGGTCCTATTTGGCTGAGAGAACACTGTGTGAAAACCTTGCTGGCTCTGAATTCTCTGCTTCCCTGTCATGTGGGGTCCCACAGGGCTCAGTTGTAGGGTCCCTCCTCTTTTCACTTCATCTGCTTCCACTGGGTCCAATCTTAGAAAGCGTAACTCCTTCCACTGTTATGCTGATGACTCTCAGATTTATGTTCCATTAAGGCAGAAGGAGGCTTTGTTCATTAAATCACTTCTTGAATGTCTTAATGACTTTAAAGATTGGATGGCAGCAAACTTCTTAAATTTTAATGAAAAGAAGACAGAAATGATTGTGTTTGGACCCAGTGGCTCCTGTGAGTCCCCCCAAAGGTGGGACTCACTCCTGGGTTGCAAAAGCAACCAAGGAGTTTGTTAAGGCAAAGAAGTGGAAAATTCTACAACGGTCGAGCCAATAACCAGATCTCACCCTAAAAGAGCATGCATTTCACTTGCTTCAGACAAAACTTAAGGCAGAAAGACCCACAAACAAGTAAACAAGTACTGTTGGGAGTAACGCGTTACTCCACTACTTTTGCAGTCACGTGTTGTGTAACGAAATTACTGTTTAAAAATTCAGTAACGCATTACAGTTACTGAAATTTGATCAGATGCATTACTTGCGTTACTTGTTTAATTTATACTAGTGCATTGCCCGTAGAACGCAAGTATTTCTGTCTGAAACAGGTATCCCAATCACGCTTTACAGGCCCAAATGTAGGCTGTGTTTGAAAGTGGAATACAAACAGGTGTAGGCTATATGTAGGCAATCACGTTAGACTTTGACAACTATAAAAGGGAGTAAATGGCACTAAGATTTATTTGATTGTGTGAATATTAGTTACAGAATACCTAAATATTGAAAATGAATGGGACATCCAATATTAGCCACTGTTTCAGATCCCTTGTTTATTTGTTTGTCAGATCACTTATTTGTGTGATTTTTTTTATTATTTTTTTTTTATCACTTGTATTCAAGATAATAGTGTATCTTGCACTTTAGGGAATGGGAGTTGTTCAGTCATCATTATGATTATTTTAGTTTAGTTTATATCACTGTTCAGTGATGGAGTTCAGTGTAATATTGAATTTCTTCTGTTTATCATCAATAAACTCATGCAGTTACTATAACAGGACACGTTTACAAATATTTGAGACCCATGAGCTGCTGCTTTACCTGTGTGCCTGCAAAGGACTGTGATCCACCGGGTCAGCTGCCCTCCCCCCAACCTGGTGTTCTTCATGCCGATTTCTCCATTAGACCTACGCAATCACAGCAACTTATGGTATAATTTTTTAAGCATTAAACCTTAAGTCTATCTTTTGTCACTATTTGCACTACAGGTAGCATTACTGTACATGGACTGCTGTTGTTTTTCCAGCCTTATTCCTTTTCTTTTTTTATATTGCGCACAACACTGAAGAGAGAGAGAAATGCCATTTCAATTCCCCTGTATGTTCTGCACGTATATCAGCTGTTCTGATAGATATGCCAAAATGTCAGAACACTGGATCCAATCAGCTGATCACTCGAACCACAGAGCTCAGCTGTTTTCCATGACAAATCAACCTTCGGGCAAAATCACACTCCATGCATCATCTTTTTTTCCACTTTATTGAAATCAATTTCTTTTTTTTTTATCGCCATCAGTTAGTATGCCTTTGAGCCAGGTCTGAACGCTGCTTCTTCCAGCATGCTGTGTTGATTTGTCAGACCCGGTCCTTGCTGATGTTCCGCCCAGTCTGCTCGCGCACCTCATTCTCCACATATGGCAAAATTATCCTTTAGACCTACGCACTCACGGCAACTTATGGTATAATTTTTTTTAAGCATGAAACCTTCAGTACTACCTTTTTCTAACTTTCATTTCCTTGTTTTGTCCCGGGAACACTGTAGTGACTGACAGGTCGTGATGCTGTGTGTTATCCAATTAGCATGGTCGCGATGCCGCGTATTGTCCAATCAGCACGGAGTCAATATGAAACCCCACCCATACTTCTTGAAGCCAGCTCATGAAGCGACAGAGCGGTGGCTAAAACTTTTGATAAAAATTACATATTTTGACTGAGTGACTCCATATTCGGGGATGCACACCCTCGTAACCTCTGGAAACCACATTTAAAATCTGAGGCCAGTCTGACAAACGGTTCAAGAGATATGCATGGAACAGACAGACAAACACACATACAGACAGAGATTTCTTGCATTTATAGATAGATGGATAGATAGTTTTAGCACAAATAAACTGACCCTACCATAGCTGGTGCAGCCGTCAGTCTCCTCCACGGGTCGGTTTCCTGTCCTGCCCCGGTTCACGCCGCAGCCCGGTAGGCCGTGGCAGTGGCGACTTCTCATATCGAGCCCCGATCGCCTGCTGTCCAAGCGGTGAGTAGCCCCTAATCGCTCCTACCTCTGTGGTTAAACATGAGTATTTTTTGAGCAAGAAGCTCACATTTAGTGTCCGCATTAAATGCATTTAAAGTTTTCTTATGCACAGAGGAAAACGTGACTGATTTGCTGTAGTAAAGAACAGCTTCTTCTAAGCGGTGAACTTTCATTTATCTGTGCTTTCGGTTTTATTTTATTTTATTCATTTACATGCTGTTGTGATAAGCAACTATTTCATGGAAGTAAATCCTCTAAATATGCGTTTTTAATGGGCTGGTCCAGGGATGTCAAACATATAGCTCGTGGGCCAAAAACGGCCCACCAGGGGGTCCAAAATTTTCTCTGTGAATTTACAGCTTTATTTCTAGTAAATTTCTGACTTTCTACTGATTACAGTAGTTTATTTAAATCTGAGACATTTTTTCTATGCAAGATGAGACTTTTTTTCTCATCAGTTTTCTTTTTCTTCTTTCTTCTGATGAGAACAAGGGGCCCTTGATCCTGCTATGTGTTCAAGATGATTTAAGTATGCATTTAACAGTAACGTGAAAGTAGGGCTGTCGTGATAACCGCAATTATGCAATACCACGGTATGGACAAGCCTACTGCGGAGGAAAACCACCAACCGTGGTGTTCACTTTTTTTGTGTGTGTGGCTATATCTCGTTGTTCACTTATGTGCCCCTATTGATTATTAAATAAATTGCTAAAGCAGGCAGTTAGTCGTGAAAACATTTGGACTCCTTGTTAAATACAGCCGTAACAGTGAGCACTGAAAGAGCACAAAGTGTGTTATTTCCTTCTGAGCGGAGTGTGTATGCTCCTGACTGTATGAGCTCTGAGAGCAGCTTGTTCGAACGAGATTTTTCTAGTTATGCTAGCAGCTAGCTAGCTATCAGATGGAGTAAAATTATCACCATTGCAGTGTAAACTAGTTAGAAAATGAAACTCACTCACTGGGAGACAGGAGGACCGGGAACTCTTCAGCTGAATCGGACTTTGGAGTTATTTACCCACGGTGTCTGGCTACAGACGTTGTCCGGCCACGGACGGTTACAAGCTAGCAAGTTAGCAGCGAAAATACCCATGTTCTATGAGGTTTTGGAGACGAGACGACATTTTAAGGTGAGCCCCCGGTCGGATAAAGTAAACCTAAGCATGACGTTATTTTGGGAATTTCCACAGCAGGTTCAACACAGCTGCGGAAGTTATAAAGGCAACTTTGCCTGTCTACATCTCACTCAGAAGGGGAAGTCAGATCTGTTCGCGTGTTTACATTGAGTTATAATGTAATCGTGCTGCGTGAAAAATTTGTCCATTCGTGTTTGGTGTGAACGCACCTTTAGTTACCTTTAGTTACCACCACTGCTTTATGAAAATGATCGTTTTTTTGTTTTTTTTTAACAGAATCAGCAGTTCATGCCTGCATGAAGAGCGACGCTCCGCACAGTTGTACAACACGTGCATAAAGTTGAGCACAAGATGCAGCGAGACTTACAGCTTCCCTCATTTGCCACCTAAGTTATAAACCCTGTTTAAATTAAGAATCCACAGGGTTCTAAAAACATTTGCAATAATACCACATACCGCGGTATTGAGCTGTCCACCGTCACCGCAGGGCAAATTCCTCTACCACAACAGCCCTACGTGAAAGTTACTTTTCCAAGTAACTAGTTACTTTAATCATGCAGTAACTCAAAAGTAACAGTTACTTTTGAAAAGAAGTAACTAGTAACTATTTTTAGTAACTTGCCCAACACTGCAAACAAGCAACAACTGCAGACAACTGCAGTAAAGGCCTGGAAAAGCATCACAAAGGAAGAAACCCAGCATTTGGTGATGTCCATTGGTTCCAGACTTCAGGCAGTCACTTCCTGCAAAGGATTCTCAACAAAGTATTGAAAGTGAACGTTTTATTTATGGTAATGTTAATCTGTCCAATAACTTCTGAGCCCCTGAAATGAGTTTTTGTACAGAAATAGTTGTAATTCCTAAACAGTAGTTCCACTTTGGATGTGAATATCCTCAAATTAAAGCCGAGAGTCTACACTTTAAGTCCATATGAGATTATATAACTGTAGCTTGAATATATTTTGGTAAACACCTAAAATAGCAAAACTTGAGTCAGGTGTCCAAATATATATGAACCTAACTGTATGTGTAATGAAAAAATGGCGATGCATTCAATACTTACGTACATTCCCCAATGGAGGTACTGTATATTCAAATACAAAATGCACATACATATTTCAGTTATAACACAGCTCACACTTCCAAAGCCTCATTTATATTCTTCTGTAGAAGTGTATGCAGACAGCTGCAGACAACAGGGACATGCACATAAATGTTCTTATTGAACTATATTCAAGTCTACTTGAAGCCCACTTGGAGAATGAAAGCACAGTTGAGCAGTCACAGTAAATTTGAGTAACACGGTTGTCCACACAAAGCTTTGCATATACTCTCTGATGACTAAATCAATGGCACTCTCACCCTATAGGACTTTTACACAGTGTGTAAATGCTAAAGCTGCCTTAGGAACACACTGTTGTTTTTGTCTATCTTTAATTATTTGTAGAGTTAAATTATAGTATGTTAAAGGTCTGTAAAACATGGCATGTTTGTAGGTTTTAACCTTCTAAAATGCTTTCTTATACTGTATATTATCATTTTGGCAAAATGGACATTAGCTGGTTTTGCTCTTCCATGATCGTTTTCTCTGAGTCACTGAAAAAGGATCCGGTCTTCAGTTACAACCCATCACCGTGCAATTGGCTTTGATAATTCAGTCCCCACCCAGAGTGTGAGCCCAGGCGTTAGCTTCAGAGCTAACAGCGCTACCAGGGAGTTAGTTTACAGTTGATATTGTTGTTTTCTTTAAATTTCAGTCACTCTAATGGACATCTGTGTTTCCATCTGGTTCACTAATCCACAATCGATAATATATCTTGTCTCATTCTGTCATATTTTATTATACTTCTGTCATTAGCATTAGCTTAGTTGTGAAGCTGGAGTCAGTCTTTCTAACTGCATTAGATTCAGCAGGGAAAGGCCAACAGACACACGGAGACTGCTTGGTGTTAAGATTAACCCTCTTGTGGAAAAGGTTGTAGATATGCACCTGTCACATGGTGGCCCTCTTGTGGCCAAGATTTTTTCGAAGAAAATATTCAGTTTAGATATCAGAAATTCCACAGGCTGTAACTTCAAGGTGGTAAAGATAATGGCTTGCTGTAAATGAGAAAAATGTAGAATATCATCCAAAGTTTATGATGGGAGTAAATTCACTCATCTAATTTGCATAATGTGATGGCAGCCGTATTGGATTACATAGCTTTCAGTAAAACTGGACTTCGGACATATTTACATAGAGGATTTTTGTTTGTTTGTTTTTTGCTATCTAATCCCAACATATATGAACCAAAAAATCAGTAGAATGTAAACGGTGATTAAAAACATCAGACCTACTGTGCATCATGTGTCGCCATGCGTCTGTGTGCTCATCCTGGTCCCTTATTTCATCTTCTGTCCAACATTTTCTCTTTCTCTCCCCCGTCCAGAAACTCTCACATTTATCTTCTGATTTATTGCACCTCGATTTCGGTTAAGCAACGCTGCTAAACCGGTAATAATGCGCTCTCTGCGATGTGCTGCTCGGTCCACCGCGGACGCAAGGTGGCCGTCCGCCGGTCCATCTTGTGCTGTCACAGAAGGTAAATATTACCCTCCAGAATCGTCCTCAGAAGCTAAATAATCCCTTTTAGAATCACAGTTGGAAAAATTCAGAGCAAGTGCTTCCTCAGTGTTGAAATAGGTCGACAATCGTCCCAGCTTCTCTTCTTCTGCATTCTGAAACTGGCTTCTGGTTCTGGTGGAAATGGGCCCAGTCCTCCATGGTGGAACTGTGCTAGGATTTAAGCTATACGTGTCTGCCATCTTGTGATGTGAAATGGTTAGTACATCTGGGATTATATTTTGTTTTTGTTTTGTTTTTTTACCTACTTTTTCCACACCACATGACAGGTGCATATCTGCAACCTTTTCAATGACCTTTCCTACAAGAGGATTAAATCATGTAACTGTCAATTGTGGTTACCTGGGGCTCTGGGGAATTTAAAGAGACATGCAGTGAAATAAGCCATTCTGAGTAAGGTTGCAAAAGATGATTCACAATGATGCTGCAATAATTAAAGGCAATTTTGCCAAAGTATGTCATAACAATTTCATTAAAACCTGGGGGAACTGTCTACATGTGAAAAAGTGCAGTAAATGGGACCCTTTATACTTTTTCAGGTAACTTGAAAACAGTCATAATGACAGTCACTCAATAAATTTGAAGATAAATGTTTGAAGGACATCTTAAAATCAAAAGCTCGATTTAGGTGTAACCCTACGTTACTGGCAAATTTATTATAGAAGTCAAAGATATTTAATGCACAACTCTTTTTGACCATGAATCTAAATCTTCCCTCAAACGGTTGGACGATTGAGAGTATTATTTGTGGATTTTTTTTGTTCTTATTTATAATTCTCTGCATGGAAGCACATGTTTATGTGGATGTGTTTGTAACAGCGATGAAAACATTTAGCGTGTGAGTGACTGTGTGTTTTACATCAGGCAGCTGCGCAGCTCTATCACTCTGGCCGGATTACCAAACGGACCACAGCGCAGTCGGAGGTTACCAACATGGCTGTGTGTTAATTAAAAGCCACACTCGATGCACAGCAACCAAAATTATCATGGGTATCCTTCAATTAGAAATCTGATAACCTCCAGTGAGCAGATGCAGCTGGAGCCGGGGGGAAGCTAGCAGGTAGCAGCTGATTATAAGGCCGACACTGCGTCCTTCAGCTAAGGGTGGCTCAGCCATGTCTGACAAACAGCCTGTTAAACATGCTGTAAAATACATTACACATGCAGACCTGTGACCACACAACAGTTAAAACTGACAGAGGTCGTTTCAACCACTCATGTAAAAAGGCCGAGTTTACACCCTGAGGGGCTACATTATGTGGATTAAACTCATCAGAGAGAGAAATTCTAACACTAGTTGTAAAATTTGATAGCAAAAAGTTGCAGTTCCAGTCAACTATATTTATGTTGCTACTGAATAAAATACTAGAGGGGAATATAGAGTACAATCCCCACATAACTCCAGAATATGCATGAAATTTATATACTGGCAGGTGGACCAACATGTGATTTGCTTTAGGTTCAAGACTAAGCCTAGTCAGATTCTTGCTCTGACTTGACCAGGAGAGTGGCAACACTACATATCTGATCATCACAACCAATCATCATGTGTTGCCATCATTTCTGTCACCAAGATCGCACAGGACTTACAGCGAGTTAAGAGTCAAGAAAGTGTCAACCAGTGTAAATGAAGAGTTTTGTTATTCTTATAGAAATCTTTTAGCTCAAAAAAGAAGAAAAAAATGAGGACCTGTTCATGGGTTTATCAATGAAAAATATACTGTATGACCGGTCATTTCTCCAAAAAGAACCTAAAGTGAGCTCTCAAGAAAAATAGCCTAAACACAGTAATATTAGCTAGCTAACTAACATTATAGGGTCCAGGGTACAGTGGTGTGAAAAAGTGTTTGCCCCCTTCCTGATTTATCATTTTTTTTGTTTGTCACACTTTAATGTTTCAGATCTTCAAATTTAAATATTAGACAAAGATAACACAAGTAAACACAAAATGCAGTTTTTAAATGAAGGTGTTTAGTATTAAGGGACAAAAAAAATTCAAACCTACATGGCCCCGTGTGGAAAAAGTGATTCCCCCTAAACCTAATAATGGGCTGGGCCACCCTTAGCAGCAACAACTGCAATCAAGCCTTTGCGATAACTGGCAATGAGTCTTTCGCAGCACTGTGGAGGAATTTTGGCCCACTCATCTTTGCAGAATTGCTGTAAATCGGCCACACTGGAGGGTTTTTGAGCATGAACCGCCTTTTTAAGGTCATGCCACAACATCTCAAATCGGACTCAGGCCAGGACTTTGATTAGGCCACTCCAAAGTCTTCATTTTGTTTTTCTTAAGCCATTCAGAGGTGGACTTGCTGGTGTGTTTTGGATCATTGTCCTGCTGCAGAACCCAAGTGTGCTTCAGCTTGAGGTCACAAACAGATGGCAGGACATTCTCCTTCACAATTTTTTTGGTAGACAGCAGAATTCATGGTTCCATTTACCACAGCAAGTCTTCCAGGTCCTGAAGCAGCAAAACAGTCCCAGACCATCACACTACCACCACCACATTTTACTGCTGGTATGATGCTCCTTTTCTGAAATGTTATGTTACTTTTACGCCGGATGTAATGGGACACACACCTTCCAAAAGCTTAAACTTTTGTCTCATCAGTCCACAGAGTATTTTCCCAAAAGTATTGGGGATCATCAGGATGTTTTCTGGTAAAACTGACACAAGCCTTCATGTTCTTTTTGTTCAGCAGTGGTTTTCGTCTTGGAACTCTGCCATGCAGGCCATTTTTGCCCAGTCTCTTTCTTATGGTGGAGTCATGAATACTGACCTTAACTGAGGCAAGTGAGGCCTGCAGTTCTCTGGATGTAGTTGTGGGGTCTTTTGTGACCCCTTGGATGAGTCATCGCTGCGCTCTTGGCGTAATTTTGATCGGCCGGCTACTCCCAGGAAGGTTCACCACTGTTCCATGTTTTTGCCGTTTGTGGATAATAGCTCTGTCCCAAAGCTTTAGAAACGGCTTTATAACCTTTTCCAGACTGATAGATCTCAATTACTTTGTTTCTCATTTGTTCCTGAATTTCTTTAGATCGCAGCATGATGTCAAGCTTTTGAGGATCTTTCAGTCTACTTCACTTGTCAGGCAGGTCCTATTTAAGTGATTTCTTGATTGAGAACAGGCGTGGCCGTAATCAGGCCTGGGTGTGCCTGGAGAAACTGAACTCAGCTTTCCAAAGATGTGATAAACCACAGTTAATTTATGTTTTAACGGGGGGCAAATCACGTTTTCACACAGGGACATATAGGTTTAGATTATTTTTTTTTTTACCCTTAATAATAAACACCATTTAAAAACTGCATTTTGTGTTTACTTGTGTTATCTTTGTCTAATATTTAAATTTATTTGATGATCTGAAACATTTAAGGGTGACAAACATACAAAAAAATGAAGGAAGGGAGCAAACACTTTTTCACACCACTGTATATGAACAGAAGGCCCCCAGGACAAGAAATATGCATTCAGCTGTCACCCTATTGGTCACTGCCAGGAAAATGTTGCTAATAATCGTCAAACTAAAGTACACAAAATATAAAGTATAAAATGTTCTAACACGCTAGGCTTGTGTAATCACGGTCATAACATGTTGTGTTCATGCATTATGTCTCACTACATGGCTGGCTGTCACATCTAACCTTCATAATTGAGTCTGATGTTGTACAATGGTCAGTTGTAATGAAATCAGGTAGAGCCGGGTGATTAACCAAAACAAAACCGGAACCAATGTTCACGGTGTAGAACTGATGTAATTTTGCCCCTGTCGCGTTTTTGTTGTTGTTTTTCCCCTCTCCCCATTGTATGCTTGTATGCAACAGCTTATTATTTACTGCCCCTTTAAGATGTCCTCGCGGAGTTACAGGCGCCGGTACGTAACTTCAGAAGCAGCGGCGTCAGCGCTGTTCAGATGCAGCAGAACACAGGTGGAACAATTAAAGACAGCTTGTACTTGAAAACAAATGTGGTTTCCAACTACACAGTATGTGATGACTGACTCTATATATTTATCTGAAGATGCCAAGAAAAAGCAAGCAAAGTGCACAGATACTAACACTGAAAGGAGCAGAAGCTAAGTCACTGTTAGTCTCTGATCGCTGTCAACGTCATCTCAACTGCTTTAAAGAGGGAATGGACAAGCTAAGGCTGTATTTAGAACCCAATAAGAGACTCATAATTACTGTGTACTATGGTGGAAACACAATCGTGGGTGTGTAAAGGACTCCCCCAACGCAACTAACAAGCCAATTAGCCACCACACATATGACGTGAGCCACAGATCCCCGAGAGGTATGTGTTGTAAACACTGGACAGTTTTGGGGGTTTTTTTGTGTGCGTGTGTGTGTGTGTGTGTGTGTGTGTGTGAGAGAGAAATGACAATAGTACTGTTCTTTATTATATCATGCTCATTTATCATATCACCACAGTGATATGATACCACACTCTTGTGTAATATTGCTTAATTACAAGCCTTGTCAGTAAGAAGAAGGCAGGAAAAAAAATCAACATAACAGTCAATTAACCCTTGTGCGGATTTAAGGTCAAACTGGCCAGCCCTAAGTTGGGTTGAATTAGTGTAGTCTGAAGTGGACAAAATGCGCATATACAGTCATGTGAAAAAATTAGGACACCCTGTATAAGCCTGTGTGTTTTTTTTAACATATTTGGACATATGGATATTTAATATCAATGTTAAAAATACTGGGAGATTCATGTAATACAACTAAACAATTAAAAATGAATTAAAGACTTCTGTCAAATTTTCTGTAAAATGTAATTCTGAACAAATAGTGAGGAATAAATTAGGATACCCTCCATCTTTAGGACACTCCCCACAGTCATTCCCACTTAAAGATGGCTAAAATAAATGTTAAATGAAAATAAAAACAAAAACAAGGTTAGACATAGATATGTGAACATTTCTTAATAAAGAACTGAATATTTAAAGGAGAGTCATAATTTTTTCACATGACTACATGTTGCTAAACCGGATGGAAACTGTTTCATGCATTCATTCATTTCTTTCTTCTTGTTAAAGCTAGTATCCCACAGAGTGGTGAATGCTGGCAAACACGGCGAGTTTTGGATTTGCAAACTTCTCTGACCAACGTTTGCAAAAATCAGGGTTTGCCTCAGTCATTAGCAACATTTAGTGACAATTGGCAACGTTCATGCAAATACTTATGAAAGTGTTTGAGAAAGACAGCAAACATTAGCAACTGTTAATGATAATGTTTGCAACGGTTAGCAACTATTTGCCACTTTTTTGCCACTGCTCGGGAACGTTTGGGACCTTTTGCCAACTTAAGGTAAAATACGAGGTGAATGTCAGGCAAATCTCGGACCCAACCCTATAAAAAGGCAAATCCTCCCCAGTATTCAGATTTCAAGGGTTCATAAAGGCTCTTACACAATTGGTAGTGTTTACTACTTGGTGAACCAAAAATAACTTTAGCAACATGTGTTACAACTGTTTGGAAAAGTTTCCAAACATTTTCAACTGTTTGTGGAAAAATAAATTTGCAAAGAAATTTTGAACATGTCCAAATTTCTTTGTGGCAAGAAAAACTGTGTGTGACCTTTAAAACTGTGCAAACTGTTTTGCAACATTACACCAGCCCTGAAGAAGCCCAAAAATCGCAAAGGTTTGTCAGCATTCGCCGCTCTGCGAGATACTAACTTCACCACTTAATCTTCTTAGGTTGCGGGGGTCCTGGAGCCTATCCCAGCATCTTTGGGCAAAAGGCAGGGTACACCCTGGACAGACTGTCAGACACATAACCATTCACTGTCACATTCATACCTAAAGACAATTCAGACTCCCCAGTTTTGGGCAAGTAACGTGCATGTCGTTGGACTGTGGAAGAAGAGTGCCCAGCAAAATCCCACGCACACATGGGGAGAACATGCAGACTCTACACAGAAAGGTCGCAGCTTGAACCCACAACCTTCTTGCTGTGAGGCGACTGTGCTAACCCCTGCTCCACTGAGCTGCCCGGTTTGTCCACTCCTCAGAAACTGGGCACACAACGTGCTGTGCAACAGCATTGCCTCCACCATCCCTGCAGAAGGTTTGACACACTGCACAAATACAACAATGTGGGCCTGACCCACACACCACAATGGCAATGCCCTGTTGGCGTAAGAAATCCGAGTCCTGAAATGCAGAACTCCACAAAAGCAGGTCTATGCAACTGAGAAGTTCCCAGCCTATCTCTCCTCTGTAAAAAAAAAATCCACACAACCGATTATGCCAGACATACAAGGACAGAGAACCCTCTCATGAATAATTTGCTTAATGTAGCAAATGGATACCAACATCAGCCTGCATTTTCTTAAACTGAATTTTTTTTTTTTAAACTGCCTTAAACTGTGAAAGATTCAATAACTGATACCAGGTGTCCAGTCCAACTATTTCAAAGTAGCATTAATTCTCCAACTGTGACAGTTTAGTGATGATTAGCAAAAAAAAAGTTGGGTTTTCTATTACAGCAACATCTTACCGATGCATTTTTCTTTTCATTTAACTCTGACAGGAAATTAGATTTTATTCTATATTTAAAAAAGAAAATAAGTCTCTGAATATAACTGAAAATTTGCCAATTTGTGGAAGGATAATTATGTCCTATTCAAGCTCATTTAGACAAGCACAAAAATAATATCTGAAAACCTCATCAATGCGCCACGTTAAGAGCAGATCGTCTTTTCTCCACAGCATTTACTGATGTATTAAATATATGCCTGTTTATTCTGACACTGTCATGGGAAAGAGGAAACAATAGATTTGCTTCTTACTGAAAAAGAAAACATGTAGCAAAATGCCAAGTATTAGTCAGGCTGAACTGACAAAAACCATGAAGAACGACATTTATGATTCCATTTAAAACTGCTGGCTGTCTTCTGTGGCTGAATCTTCATATTCTGAGAACAGTTATCAGCTGTGAGAGACATGTGTGGATGTGGAACATTGTGTCTTATTCAAGGCCATTTATTAACAGATGAATTTCCTAAAGAAGCTGCCAGTCCTGGTAATGTGGTAGTCTGGCCAGATGTTCCCATCAACAGGTGGTATCTCTTTATGGGTGTTTATTTGTCTGTCGGTCTGAGTGGTTATTTAAATATGCCTCAGGATTCTGGGGGGAAAAAAAAGACACTACACTCAGCTTCATGGTCTTAATATCCATTTATAACTCATCTGATTAACCTTGAGTGAAATTTATTGATAAAAAGTTGCAGAGTTATGTGAAAGTCAAATTTATAAGAATTACGTTGTAAATATACAAGAATATAGTTCTAATTTGTGAGGAAAAAACTGTTAAATTAATGGGAATAAAGTCTCAAGGCTGCAAGAAAAAAGCCACAAATGTATCAATAAAACTAGAAAAGCACTCGGAGAGCGCAGACCTCCGCCAAGCGCCACAGTTCCCCCCCATACAGTGTTTGTGTGTACGTTTTCAGATTCCTTGACCATGAAAACATATGACTAGCAATTGGATTCACAATGATAGGATTAGTGGTTCAGTAGTAAAAGCATTACCTCCTTGGCAGAGGTAATAAACTCAAGTGTCGGTGTTGTGTCCATCTCCTCCATCTGCAAACTCCCAGGTGCGGGCATTGCAATTCATCGCACAACCGCGTACAACCCACAGGCCAATGGGTTATGCGAGCGTTTTCATAGATCACTGAAAGCAGCACTCAGGGCTTCACTGACGGATGCAAATTGGGTAGACAGGTTGCCGTGGGTTTTATATTGGGGTTGCGCTCCGCGGCAAAAGAGGATTTGGAATCTTCCCGGGCAGAGAGCTCGTTTTTGCGCAGCCACTATGGCTGCCCAGGGAATTTCTGCCAAATAATCCGGCGCCGGACAGCTGCCTGTCTCAGCTTTTGCAGCGTAGCGCAAACACAGGCACACTGCCGGGCCCTGCCCACCACTGTTTTCCGCGTGCTTTTGTGCCTAAAACTGTGAAGAACGCGGAGTTTGTGTTCGTCAGACATGGCGACCAGCGCCCTCCATTGCGCCTGCACACATGTTGAAAATGGCTGTATCTCACAATGTTAAAGAATCCTTTAAAAAATTCCTGTATCCAGACGGTGATCCGGATCATCCCCAAAATTTAATCAGTTCTTCCTTGTACGATTTCCAACAACACCTGAAAGTTTCATCGAAATCTGTCCAAAGCTTTTTGAGTTATCTTGCTAACCAACAGACAGACAAACAAACAAACAAACAGACAAACGCTGGCAAAAACATAACCTCCTCCTGGCCTGCGGCCTGGCGGAGGTAAAAATTAAAATCTACTTTAAAAAGTTGCAAAATTGTAAGCAAAATAGTTGCAAAATTACTTGGAAAATTAACTGCAAAAGCTATTTCAAGCCATTTTAAAGACAGAAACCAGCATGAAGCCACAAAACATATTCAATTATTAAAATGGAGATAAAACGTCCAAATTATAACCATTAAACTAGCCTGTCAACTTCAGTAATAAATAATTTCCTCTTGAATACAGTTTTCTTATAAATTTGAAACTTTTTGCTCATAAATTTACACATTTTTTTATTCAATTTAAAACTTTAACATAATTTGCAACCACACTAGCTCATCTCCACCCACATAAAGCTAAAACATTAGTGTGTCGTGCAAAATAATTAAAAAATCAGTGTTCGCATACCGTGTTTTTTTTCTCAAAAAAAAAAGTTTATTTAAAGCTGCAGTAGGCAGAATTCTGAGAAACACAGAAAACTAGCTGAAATTAAAATAAATAAATACATTTTTTTAAACTGCCTGCCTGATGAAGCAGCTTCCCCTCCTTCACTGTTCTAAGCTTCTATCAAGTATCGGTCTATAAGGAATCTTCCTTTGTAGAACAACCAATAGCAAAGCGTCTGGCTGACGAAGCCTGCAAACCACCACCGATAAGAAACTTTCTGCAGGCTTAACAGAACCAAAAGGACATGCTGTGGCATATCTGTCCTGTCACACTACTTGTATTACAACTTGCTAAAGGGTGATGATTGATTTTCAAATCTAGGCAGAATTATTCTGCCTATGGCAGCTTTAAAGGCTACACAGAAGACTTCTCCCAGTTCACCACCACTAGCATTTAAAATTGTGCGGCACCACATGCATTTCTGATTTCCTTGTCACCAAGCAAAGGCAATAAACACCTATCACAGGGACTGTAGCATTCCAAGAAAGACAAAGAGGAATAAAATCTTTACTTAAAAAAGAGATCTCTTCTGTTTTTACTTATGCAGGGTTTCCTCTGGTAACATTTCCAGGTGGCGGCCCGTCACGCTTGAATTTTTTCCACCACTCTATAAGGAAATATAAATTGATGGAAAAAATATGAAGGAATGACGGTCTGCAAGTGCGCACACGAACAACGCGCGTGACCGTCATCCGCGCGGAGTTCAGAAGTGCACCACCCGGGTGACTGCTCCAGTCACCAAGCAGAGTCTTGCTAGCGTCACTGGCCGAGAAAAACATGAGCTTATTAAAGTACTTTAAATGTGGAAAAAAGCATATGAGGTATGTAAGCACTGCAGGCATTTATCACGGTTTTAACCCGCTGGTAACAAAAGCAATAATGGAAGAGTTGCGTAGCTAACGTGTTGTTAGGAGCTCGAGTAGGTTCATTTTGTCTTCTTTTTAATTGTTTTTTTGTTTTTCCTTATTCCATACAAGAAAAAAAAGGAGATGTTTTAACCTTTACCTTAGTTAATATTAACTAATTTATGTTCCAGCCCCACCCCACCCCCCGTGACCCAAAAAGGATTAAGCGGAAGAAGATGGATGGATGGATGGATGTTCATTATTATGTACCTGGCAAGTTAAGATGACCAAAATTCACGAAGTCTATGACTTTAATCCATCAGCAGCCTTCAGACAAACTAAACGTGCCAACATTTGGATTTCAAAATAAGGAAGGTTTTTCCTGCTGTCTGGGTGGTGAGATTTCTAAGAAAAAAAAAAAAAAAAAAAAAAAAAATATATATATATATATATAAATATATAGTGATATTATCCACCTTATTCTTAGGCCCCATGATGCCTTGCGTGAATTACGGTAGCAACTTCCGGTACTAGTGTAGAGCGTGTGGTTGTCACTGAAATGGGACACTTTTCCTTGTTAAAAAACAATGACTTCGGCATGAAAAATGCGGGAACACGGCCTTTTGCACCTCAAAAATAGTAATATAATCATACCACTTCCTATGACTATGGAGGGATGGGAGGATGACCTTAATAAGTGTCCTTGTAGACAGTAGCTCCATTTGTTAGCACTGCTGCTAAGATGCTAATGCTGTAAACAAATAAAAGCTCTGAGATATCAATAGCCACAGTTACATGTGCAAAATTTCTTCAATCTGATTACAATTCAGATCAGAACTTTACTGTTTACATGGATCCTGAAAAAGATGATCCGATTAGGACGTGCATTTACATGTGTCACACGTTTGAATGGACTAAATCATTTTGACACGCGCACAATTATCCGACATTCTGGAAATGGTACAAGAAGCAACTTCCGATGTAAACAAACCCTGCTTTGTGTCTCTTTTTGAAATGGACCTGTATTGTGTTATTCAGACTGTACTTTTGCTTCTGCTGGTCTCTGTAAGGAAGCTACAAGTCCAGCAGTACATACTTCTGCATATGACGAACAGAGGGAGACAGCAGGACGATACAGACCAGTTCTCTTTTACTCCCGCCATGTCTTCCGCTAGCTGCTGTAAAGGCGGAAATACGTCATGTCGACGTGTGGCTGACGTACAGACATGCGCAGTAAACATATTTTCTACCCAAACTTTGGAATAAGTGTTATATGCGCACCAATCAGATTAACAATCAGCATAACCCACCTGTCTCAACTGGAAGGAAATTTTGATCTGGATGAGCGTGATCGGGTCAGAATATTCAGATTGGCGTGTTTACATGAAGCATTTTTATGCCGATCAGGCTTTTAATCCAGTTATTTGTGTCCATGTAAACATGGCTATTGTCGCCACCGCAATAACGTCGGATGCATTTTGTTAAACGATGTTGGACGTAATCAAATTTACCTCAGAGCAGATGTAGAATCTAGTCAGAGCCACAAAGAACCACAACACCGTGCTTGGGTGTTTCAGTGTCGGGGTAAATACAGACAGCTGCTCGTTTTACCCCGAAATTAAAATGCTCATGCTGCTGTCATGCTGTGAATGCTTGTTAGTTAACTTGACACATACAGACCTTTTCTGACAGTTGTTCAAAATTTTATTGATGTATATTTTGTGATAATTTAAAAATTAATGCATGCTGAAGGTGCTAATATCAAGTCCATATCATTCCAAGGCAGTGCAACAAATGCAAAAAAAAAAACCTAAAAAACTATTTGATATCTTTCTTAAATCGTTAAGCCTTAGGAAGCAAACTGTTATTATTTTTTATTTATTATTTTACTTCATGCAGCCTTGCATCTGGTGACATATATGACGCATAAACTTCAGATCTGTGACATTCACACAAGTGAAAACATACCTGGTATTTTTGCATCTGTACCACCGACGACACCAACAGTCCTTGTTAGTTTTCAGTGCATCATCTACGCATTGCCGGTGAGATGCCTCCAATTATACAGTCTATGGCACAACCACGAACACTAGCAGCAACTACCAGAGCTACGCCAAAGCATTCAAAAAAAATACAAAAACTACAAGAGCTGAAATTAGCTGCCACTTAAGTGCAAAACACGTATGGGGACTATACATTAAAATGAATTTGAAAAACTTTTAAAAACGCTATTTTAAATGCCCCACTACTCCACTCTTGTTGACTGACTTAACACTACTTCAGCCAAAACCGGAAGTTCCACCCATAATCATTTCTACAGTAGCGCCCCCAGGAATAATGTGGATAACAGAAATAACTGCATCTTTGGTCATTTAAGTTAACTTATTTCATGAAGATTTTTTTTCCTTGAAATCAGAGTTAAATTATTGTTCTGTTCTGGCTCTGCAAAATTATGGTCAAAAGTGTAAATTATAAGGAAAAGGTAAAAAAAAAAAAAAAAACTACCAGTTTCAAATTTATTAAAAAAAAAACAGTAATTTTATTTTAAAAAAGAGACAAAAATTTGCCATAAAATAATCCACACATTTATAATAAAGTTTAAAATATACAAGAAAAATCAATTTTAGAAGAGGAAATTACAAATTTGTGGACAATTGTTTCAAATTTAGATAAACTTACTGAGAAAAGTAGAAAACTATCAGAAAATTGTTATAAATTTTGGAGAAAAACCTCAAACCTTCAAGACTGAAGTCATTACTCAAGGGTGCTCTTTGTACCCTTAACTCAACTAGAAATGTTTGGTTGTCTACTTTTAATTATTAATTTCAAAGCACTGCTTTTACATGAGTAGAATTTCTGGTTACTATACCCACCTGATCATATAATTTAAGTATGCATGAGTACATTACTATGATGAATGGGGTTTTTTTTTCCCTTCCCTACTCTCTCAGTGGAAAAAAGAAACACTAGAATAAAAATACAAAAAAATACACATTTTGTGTCATTTATGTAAACTATGACAAAAAAAATCCAGCAGGACAAAACATGACACTTGATATTTTCTAACCTGTTTGTATACCACCATAGACAGAGAGAGAACCTGAATTAGACAGAGCTCAGAGAGGGCAAGATGAGACAGAAGAGAGGAGCCAAGGGGAGGAAAGTGTTCAGGCAGAGGGTCCAGGAGAGGTGAGCGCAGAGGGAGGAGAGAAGGATGACACCAGTAAAAAGTCCAAACACAGGACATCTGGGTGGGAACCCTACTGGTCCAATATTCCAACATTCAAGCCTCGGTTGTACAATACTTCAAATGTTAAGTTCCATATGCAATATTACTGTGCAAAATTTTAAAAAAAGAAATAAATAGCATAAACTTAACTCCTCATGGATCGTCACCTTATCGTGGTGGGGGGGTTTGCGTGCCCCAGTGATCCCAGGAGCTATGTTGTCCGGGGGCAATTTGCCTCTGATAGGGTCTCCCAAGACAAACTGGTTCTGGGTGAAGGGCCAGACTAAGAACGATCCAACAGACTCTCATGATAAATTGTATATCAAGGATTCAGTGTACCCCGCCCGGTATGGGGTTACCGGGGCCCCACCCTGGAGCCAGGCCTGGGGGAGGGGCTCAAAGGCTAGCGTCTGGTGGCCGGGTTTCCACCCATGGGACCCGGCCGGGCTCAGCCCGAAGGAGTTACATGGGTCCGCCCTCCAGTGGGTTCACCACCTGCAGGAGGGATCATGGGGGTCCGGTGCTATGTGGATTAGGTGGCGGTCAAAGGCGGAGACCTTGGCGGACTGATCCCAAGCTTTCTAAACTGGCTTTTGGTACGTGGAATGTCACCTCTCTGGTGGGGAAGGAGCCTGAGCTGGTGTACGAGGTTGAGCGATACCGGCTAGATATAGTCGGCCTCACCTCAACACACAGCTCCAGTTCCGGAACCAGTCTTCTGGAGAGGGGCTGGAGCTTGGCCTTTTCTGGAGTTGCCCCGGGCGAGAGGCAACGAGCAGGGGTGGGTATTCTTGTATCGCCCCACTCTATTGGGGTTTTCCCCGGTGGACAAAAGGGTTGCTTCCCTGCGCCTTCGGGTTGGGAAACGGGTCCTGACCATCATTTGTGCCTATGCACCAAATGATGTTTCAGAGTACCCACCCTTTTTGGAGTCTGTGACTGGGGTGCTGGAGGGTACTCCTCCTGGAGACTCCATTGTCCTACTGGGGGACTTCAATGCGCACGTGGGCAACGACAGTGAAACCTGGAGGGGGGTGATTGGGAGGAACGGCCTGCCCGATCTGAACCCGAGTGGTGTTCAGTTATTGGACTTCTGTGCTAACCACAGTCTGTCCATAACGAACACCATGTTCAAGCATAAGGGTGTCCATATGTGCACCTGGCACCAGGACACCCTAGGTCGCAGGTCGATGATCGATTTTGTTATCGTATCATCAGACCTGCGACCGTATGTCTTGGACACCCGAGTAAAGAGAGGTGCAGAGCTGTCAACTGATCACCACCTGGTGGTGAGTTGGATCCGATGGCAGGGGAGGAAGCCATTCAGACCTGGTAGACCCAAACGTATAGTGAGGGTGTGCTGGGAGCGTCTGGCTGAGGCCCCTGTCCGGGAGGTCTTCAACTCCCACCTCCGGAAGAACTTCAACCACATTCCGAGGGAGTCTGGAGACATGGAGTCTGAATGGGCCATGTTCTCCACCTCTGTTGTTGAAGCGGCGGCCCAGAGCTGCGGCCACAAGGTGGTTGGTGCATCTTGTGGTGGCAACCCCCGAACCAAGTGGTGGACACCAGTGGTGAGGGGGGCCATTAAGCTGAAGAAGGAGTCCTATCAAGCTTGGTTGGCTTGTGGGACTCCCGAAGCAGCTGAGGTGTACCGGCAGGCCAAGCGGAGTGCAGCTCGGGTGGTTGCTGAAGCAAAAACCCGGGTATGGGAGGAGTTCGGTGAGGCCATGGAACAAGACTTTCGGTCGGCTTCAAAGAGATTCTGGCAAACTGTTCGGCGGCTCAGGAGGGGAAAGCAGCTCCCCGTCCACACTGTGTATGGTGCGGATGGGACACTGTTGACTTCAACTGGGGATATCGTCGGGCGGTGGAAGGAATACTTCGAGGATCTCCTCAATCCCACTGATACGTCTTCCACAGAGGAAGCAGGGTTTGGGGACGAGGGGGATGACTCGCCTATCACAGGGGCTGAGGTCGCCAAGGTGGTTAAAAATTTCCTTGGTGGCCGGGCCCCGGGGGTGGACGAGATTCGCCCTGAGTACCTCAAGGCCTTGGATGTTGTTGGGTTGTCATGGTTGACACGCCTCTGCAACATTGCGTGGAGATCGGGGACAGTGCCTTTGGCATGGCAAACCGGGGTGGTGGTTCCTCTCTTCAAAAAAGGGGACCGGAGGGTGTGCTCCAACTTTAGAGGGATCACACTCCTCAGCCTCCCTGAGAAGGTCTATGCCAAGGTACTGGAGAGGAGAGTCCGGCCATTGGTCGAACCTCGGATTCAGGAGGAGCAATGTGGTTTTCGTCCTGGCCGTGGCACATCGGACCAGCTCTTTACCCTCTCGAGAATTCTTGAGGGTTCGTGGGAGTTTGCCCAACCAGTTTACATGTGTTTTGTGGACTTGGAGAAGGCATTTGACCGCGTCCCTCGTGGATTTTTGTGGGGGGTGCTTCGAGAGTATGGGGTATCGGGCTTGTTGTTACGAGCTATTCGGTCTCTGTACGACCGTTGTGAGAGTTTGGTTCGTATTGCCAACACTCGGTCGGAGTCATTCCCAGTGAGAGTTGGACTCCGCCAGGGCTGCCCTTTGTCACCGATCCTGTTCAGAATTTTTATGGACAGGATTTCTAGGCGCAGCCAGGGAATGGAGGGTGTCATGCTTGGTGACCACAGGATCTCATCTCTGATGTTTGCAGATGATGTTGTCCTGTTGGCTTCATCCAGCAATGACCTACAGCTCTTGCTGGGACGGTTTTCCGCTGAGTGTGAAGCGGCTGGGATGAGAATCAGCACCTCCAAGTCGGAGTCCATGGTCCTCAGCCGGAAAAAGGTGGATTGTCCTCTCCAGGTTGGGGACAGGCTCCTGCCCCAAGTGGAGGAGTTTAAGTATCTTGGGGTCTTGTTCACGAGTGAGGGGAAAATGGAGCGAGAGATCGACAGACGGATTGGAGCAGCATCTGCAGTGATGCGGACGTTGTACCGGTCTGTTGTGGTGAAGAGGGAGCTTAGTTCTAAGGCAAAGCTGTCGATTTACCAGTCAATCTACGTTCCTACTCTCACCTATGGTCACGAGCTTTGGGTAATGACCGAAAGAACGAGATTGCGGATACAAGTGGCTGAAATGAGCTTTCTCCGTAGGATTGCTGGACTCACCCTCAGAGATAGGGTGAGGAGCTCAGTCATCCGGGAGAGGCTCAGAGTAGAACCGCTGCTCCTCCACATTGAAAGGAGTCAGTTGAGGTGGTATGGGCATCTGATTAGGATGCCTCCTGGACGCCTCCCACTTGAGGTGTTTCAGGTACGTCCCACTGGGAGGAGACCCCGGGGCAGACCCAGGACTCGGTGGAGAGACTATGTCTCCCAGCTGGTCTGGGAACGCCTTGGTATCCCCTCTGAAGAGCTGGAACAGGTGGCTGGGGAGAGGGAAGTCTGGGCTTCTCTGCTTGAACTGCTACCTCCGCGACCCGGACCTCCGGAAAAGCGGTAGAAGATGGATGGATGGAAACTTAACATATTCCGGTTACAATAATGTCATGTGCCCCACCCCCCCGGAAAAATATGCTGCCACCACGCCAAGGTCTTTAAGCCAGAAGAAACACTGTTATGGATAAGATAAGACTTTATTAGTCCCACAGTGGGGAAATTCCAGGATTACAGATTGTATATGATCAGAAGCAGAAGGTACCGTTTCCTGAGTATGGTGTTTTTGTCTTAACTTGTACTTCCACAAATCTTTTTATTATTATTATTATTATTATGGCTATGCATCAATTAAAAGATTTTAACTAATTATTGTCCTTTTTCTGTAATTAATTGCAATAAATCACTAAATGGGGCGGCAGTAGCTCAGGAGGTAGAGCAGGTCATTCAGTAACCGGAGGGTTGGGGGTTCGAATCCCACTCTCCTCAGCCATTCTGCCGCTGTGTCCCTGGGCAAGACACTTTACCCACCTTGCCCCCGGTGTCTGACACTGGGTATGAATGTGTATAAATGTTCGGTAGTGGTCAGAGAGGCTGTTGCCGCGGACTGGCAGCCACATTTCCATCAGTCTACCCCAGGGCAGTTGTGGCTACAGAGATAGTTTACCACTATCAGTGTCTGTCTGGAGTGAATGAATAATGGACTCGCTTTGAGATGTCACTTGACATGTAAAGTGCCATATAAATCTAATCCATCATTATTATTATTATTATTATTATTATTATTATTATTATAAATGGGCGGTGCAGTGGTTAGCACTGTGGCAAGAAGGTCATGGGTTTGAGTCCACCCTTGACCATCAATGACCCTTCTATGTGGAGTTTGCATGTTCTCCCCATGTCTGCGTGGGTTTTCTCCAGGTACTCCAGTTTCCTCCCACAGGGTTGTTGTTGTTGTTGATCTCCCTTCCACAGCATGTGGGACACCATGTGGTGTATGGGGCGGCACCTACTGTATCTCTGTTTTACTGACGCTAGGCCACACAGCTACTGTAAGTAGTGAAAGCTACAGTGGCGGGGGGGGGGGGGTCAGTCCTCTGGTAGCTCTATGCATTCCTCCCACAGGGGCTTCATGGCTAAGGCTGTGAATACTTATGTACATGTGATTGCTTAGATTTTATTTTTAATGAAGTTGCAAAAATCTCAAAAAAAACTTTTCGCACATTGTCATATGGGGTATTGTGTGTAGAATTTTGAGAAAAAAAAAGGAATTTAATCCATTTTGGAATAAGGCTGTAACATAAAATGTGGAAAAAGTGTAGCGCTGTGAATACTGTACGGATGTACTGTACGGAGTAATTCGACAGAATTCCAGAGCGTGCAGTAATCCTGACCTTAATTGAACTCATTGTAAAGTGCTTTGAGTATCTTAAAGTGCTATATAAATGTAATCCATTATTATTAGTAATTGTGAGTTTGACGCTTGCAATCTTTTTGTACTAGTAATGGCATCACGGCGCCCCCCCCCCCCCCCCCCCGAGGCAGACGTGTTTTGCTCACTCCATTCTCGAATGCTGGATTTTTCTCCTTTTTTGCATGTTTGTTGCTCTTTCTGCAGTGCATAAATGTCACACACTGCTAACATACAACCGACAGGCATTGCTGGACATCGCCAAGAAAAGCAGCCATATGGAATTTACTGGCTTTATACCACTTGAACTACAATGCATTGTCCGCTCCCTCAGGGACTCACCACCACCCCCAGGAAGGCCCCGAGTACCAAGCCAGCGTGAGCATGCTGATCCCAAGAGAGTGCTTCGGAAATGACGCTGCAAGTGAGGCAAGGGGATGGGGGGGGGGCTCCATGCTAGGCTAAAAGCTCGTGCTCGCCGCCCACTGCTACCTAGCCTCCTGCTAGCCAATGTGCGGTCTCTGGAAAACAAACTGGACAAGCTAAGAGTAAGGATTGAAGACCAGCGGGAGATAAGAAAGTGCTGCGCTCTAATTTTCTGTGAGACCTGGCTCTCAGACACTGAGTGCGCCATTCAGCAACAGACCCACTCAATACATCAAGCAGACTGGACATCAGCCACGGGTAAGACGAGGGGGGTGGGCGTGTGTGTGTTTATAAACAACTCGTGGTGTTGAGATGTACAGGTGACTTTAACCAGTGCAATTTACGGACTGTACTTCCTAAATATTACCAACATGTGGACATTCCCACCCATGATAAGAACACACTGGACCATGTTTACACCAACATACGTGGTGCATACAGAGCGGCACCCCGCCCCCACTTCGGACAGTCAGATCACATCTCTCTGTTCATGTACCCCGCCTACAGACAAAGACTGAAGCAAACAAACCCTGTTACTAAACACATTAAACGCTGGACTCCAGAGGCTGAGCGCACCCTGCAAGACTGTTTTGTCCGGACAGACTGGGCTGTGTTTAAAGCTGCAGCCATCTGGGAGGACTATTCTGTAAACACACAGGATGATGCTGAGTATGAGACTGGGTACATTAGTACCTGTGTTGATACCATTGTACCCACCATACAAGTCAGGAAGTTCCCCAACGAGAAGCCCTGGATGAACAGTCAGGTACGTCAGATGCTGCGTGCTTGCTCTCTTGCATTTAAATCAGGCAATGAGGCCGAGTACAAAGCTGCAAAGTATGGGCTGAGGAAGGCTATAACAACAGCCAAAAGGCAGTACAGAGAAAAGCTGGACAGCCTCTACGCCACCTCTGACCCTGGGCGCATGTGGAAAGGCCTGCAGCACATCACAGACTACAAGAGAACCACCAGCAATACCACTAGCTCCACAGACAGCCTGCTGGATGATCTCAACATCTTTTACACCCGCTTTGAAACCTCCAGCTACAGTGCAGAGAGGAGACATGGACACACACGCACCCTCCCCCTCCACTAAAAGTCTCATCAGGCGGACTTCCGGTTATGGCTGCCACGTAGGACGGACGTGTCTCACTCTGCTCTGCTCCTGGAGAAAAAAAATCGGCAAATAACTCTCTCATTTGGGACAGAACGTATCCCAGCGTTTGGGCGAGGATATGTCGGCGAAGCCTAAGGCTGGAAAACCAGGTAGAGGAAAAAGCGAGCCGCCGAAACAGTCCAAATTAACGGACTTTCAGGTCTGTGACGCAGCAAATAAAACTCCATATATGGCGGAGGAGGCTGGCAACGGTGCGATGTCTGCGGGGGGAGGCGCAGATGCGCTGATGGCTGCCATGAGTTCAATGAGAGCGGACTTTTCCTCTAGATTTGATGGGATTATGACAGCGTTGGAAGGAATAAGAAAGGAATTGGGTGACTGTGTGGAACGAACGGCGCAGATGGAGCTCCGTCTCGCTAGTGCTGAAGATGACGTCACCCGTCTTCAATTAAAGGTGCGCACTTTGGAAAAAAAAAAAAATCTCTGGAAAATAATATTTTGGATTTGGAATCTCGGTCGAGACAGAATAACTTGAGGCTGGTGGGTCTTCCAGAGGAATCAGAAGGTCGGGACGTATGTTCCTTTCTGGAAAAGTGGATTCCGGAGGTGCTGGGCAGCGAGGAGTTGCAATCAGCAGTGGTTCTGGAAAAAGCACATCGTATTGGCCCACGGAGAGATAAGGGACCGCCGAGGACCTTAATTATGAAGTTTCTTAGCAACAGAGACAGGATGAAGATCTTCAACGCTGCACGAGCTAAAGGAGAGATTAAACACCAGGACCAGCAGGTGCGGTTCTACCCAGATTTGGCCACAGGAATCCAGCAATTGAGGAAGCAGTTTGATCCCATACGTAAGGAGCTGCGCAACCTTGGGATTCGTCATGGTGTAATCTATCCTGCGAGACTGCTGACCACGTATGAGGGCAGAACCCACATCTTCAAGACCCCAGAGGAGGCGCAGGAGTTCATCAAGAAGATCAAAGAAGAAGAAGAGACTGGTGGGAGCTAAGCATGAACAAAATATAAGGTAGAATAATTAAGCATTTGCACAGGCATCTGACTGACTTGAAGTAAATAGTAAGTTTACAAAATATAGATTGTATTATATATTAAAAAAACAAAACAAAAACAAAACAAAAAAAAAAACTATGATGTACAAAGTTGTTAAAAATTTTGGAGTTAAGTTGGAAAACTACAGAGGAGAGCTAATGTTACGTCATTAAAAGCAGTAGAGTTAGGGTGATTGGGAGGATGAAGAAGGAGTGGCTTAGGCTGTTCTCCGTGGGTGTGGAACGGTCGATGGCTATATCGGGAGACAGAATTTTTCTTTTGATTTTGGGGGGTTTGCCACAAGTGTGGGAAGGGGAAATTTGTTTGTGTGTAGTTTGTAGGATGAATGTTCAACCACTCATGTTTTTGCTTCTCTGTATGAGCATGTTTACACTGCAAGGTAATCCCAAACTCTCTATTGATCATAAACCAAAGTGTTAATCTTAATTTAACTTCATGGAATTGCAGAGGTCTACAAAATTTAAAAAAACTTAAACAAGTTATGAATAAAATAAAAGACATGGGTTCAAAAATTGTGTTTTTACAAGAAACTCATCTAATAGAGGAGGATGTTAAAAGAATTAGGAGTAGATGGCAAGGAAGTGTATTCACCTCTTCATTTTCATCCCGAGCCAGGGGAGTTATGACTCTCATACATAAATCAGTTCCTTTTCAAGTGAAAAATGTAATTGGAGACAAATTTGGAAGATATGTAATCATTCAAGGTTCTTTGCTATTAGAAAATATAAATCTTGTGAACTTATATGGTCCCAATATAGATGATCAGAAGTTCTTTGCTAATTTATTTCTTATCTTATCATCACTTACAGGGCAACATATAATAGCAGGGGATTTTAATTGTACATTGAATCCAGGTATAGATAGATCAACAGGACTGGATTGTACGCACATTGGATGTAGGATGACTATTAATCATTTTATGAAAGAATTGAGATTGTTAGATATATGGAGAGAAATGAAACCACAAGTTAAAGCCTATTCTTGTTATTCCAGTACCTACAAGACATTCTCACGTATTGATTATTTTTTGATTTCCACAGAATTAAGGTCCAAGATTCAAAACTGCTTTTATGATAACATCGTGATCTCTGATCATGCACCCTGTTGTCTAATATATGTAGATAAAAAATTGACAAAGGAATCAGGTAGATGGCAATTTCAGCATAAATGGCTTCAGGATGAGGAATTTGTCAAGTATATAGAAAAACAGATAGACGAGTTCTTTGACATCAATACTACACAAACATCAGCATGTGTAAAGTGGGAGGCTTTCAAAGCTTTTATTAGGGGACATATTATTAGTTATACAGGATCAAAATCTAAGAAGACTCGAGAGGAGAGAGCTAAATTGGAACATAAAATAAAAAGTCTTCAGGAAAAAGTGTATGCAGGAAGTGACCCAAGGTTGGAGAATGAATTACTGATTTTGAGAGCTGAATACGACAAAAAATCAGCGAATAGAGCTGCCTCGAGTCTTCTAAGATTGAAACAATCTTTTTATGAACAAGGTGAAAAATCAGGAAAATTATTAGCATGGCAGATTAAACAATTAGAAATTAAAACACCAATTACCAGTATTATAAGTAACGGACAGGTAGTTATAGATCATTTAGAAATTAATAGAGCCTTTAGAGATTACTATGAAAAATTATATGATACCAAAAATGAACCTGATTTAACAAAACTAAATGGGTTTTTGAACGAACTATCTATACCGTGTATTCCAAATGAAAACAGGGAGATATTGGAGTCTAAAATTAGTCAAGAAGAAGTTGGGCTAGCCATTGATAATATGAAATCAGGAAAAAGTGCAGGACCAGATGGTCTTCCAGTTGACCTTTATAAAAAATTTAAGAATAAATTAATAAAACCTTTTTTGGAAATGGTTTTAGAAGCATTTCAAAATAATAATTTACCATCATACATAAATAATGCCTTAATTATACTGCTGCCAAAACCAGGTAAGCCCTCTAATAAATGTGAAAATATGAGACCAATAAGCCTATTAAACGCCGACCTTAAGATAATCTGTAAAATTTTAGCAAGACGAATACAAGAAATTTTACCAAATATTATTAATCGAGATCAGAATGGCTTTATAAAGGGTAGACAAGGCTTCCATAATGTAAGAAGACTATTTAATATTATTTATTTTAATAAAGAAGCACCGGATACAGCTCTCCTATCACTGGACGCCGAAAAGGCCTTTGATAGAGTTGAATGGCCCTTTCTTTTTGAAGTCCTACAAAGGTTTGGACTTGGAAATAATTTCATAAAATGGGTTCAAATAATATACAATAATGCTACAGCAGAAATCCTAACAAATAACAATATTTCAAAACCAATAAAAATCAATAGAGGATGTCAACAAGGCTGTCCACTTTCACCTTTACTGTTTACTATGGCAATTGAACCTTTAGCGATAGCGATACGTTTACATTCACAAATATATGGAATTAAAGTTGGACCAACAGAACATAAAATCTCCCTGTACGCCGATGACATAATTTTGTTTATGTCGAATCTAAAAAAATCAATTCCAACCTTGTTGAATTTAATAAAGAATTTTGGGGAAATATCAGGATATAAAATAAATAAAACTAAATCTTCAATATTAATGCTAAATGAGACCCAGAGAAATTACCCAGCCCCTGAGGTAAATCAATTCAATGTTGTAAATCAGTTTAAATATTTAGGAATCCAAATTGTGCCTAAGCTAGAATCAGTCGCCAGTGTCAACTATGAAGCCTTAATGTCAGATATCAATGAGTTAACTCAGAGATGGATGTCACTACCAATGTCGATGATCGGGAGAATCAATATACTTAAAAGTAATATTTTACCTAAAATACTTTATTTATTTCAATACATTCCCTTATCACCACCTTTAGATCTATTCTCAAGAATAAAAAAAAAGTTAGTGGAATTTATATGGAACAACAGGAGGGCTAGATTACGTTTGTCTTTATTATATTTACCATTTGATCGTGGAGGTCTGAAATGTCCAAATTTTATGTTGTATTATTGGTCGGCACAACTGAGGTCTATGACATATTATTTTTCATCAAATGATCTCCCTCACTGGACTGAAATGGAATCATACAATTTACCTTTACCTCTTCCCATATTCATATACTCAGATTCGGCAAAAAAATTACAAAAACAAGTTAAAAATCCATTTGTAAAGCATATGATCAAAATATGGTGTGAAGCTAAAAACTATTTAAAAGAACCACAGTTATTGTCACAATTTAGTCCAATATGGGGTAATCAATATTTTAAACCAGGGAGAGCGGACGCTGTATTTAAAGTATGGAATTTAAAAGGGATACAAAAGATTCAGGATTTATATTTGCCATGTGCAGATAACATAATGTCTTTTGAAGAGCTGAGGATCAAATTTAATCTCAATAGAACACATTTTTTTAAATATCTTCAACTTAGAAACTTTATTCGATCAAATCAAAATAAAGCTCTCACTCGACCTATTTATTCATCCTTGGAAAAAATGATGATGAAAGATAGTAAAAGAAAGGGTATTATTTCAGAGTTTTATAACTCATTGACACTATCTTCAAGTGAAAATTCACTGAAAAGATTAAACTACTGGAAAGAAGATCTGCAAACTGAAATCTCAGAGGAACAATGGGAATTGGCTTGTACAGAAGCTCAAACCAAATCAATAAATGCACGCCTTAAATTGATACATTTCAAATGGTTAATGCGGATGTATGTTACACCGGAGGAGTTAAATAGATATAACAAAAATATACCAGATATATGCACAAAATGCATGGAAAGTAAAGGAACCCTATTTCATTGTTTATGGGAATGTAGATTAATAAGAATGTTTTGGGAAGAGGTGAGGGTAACAATTGAAAAAATAATCTCAAAACAAATCATATTGAATCCTAAACTGTTTTTGTTGGGTCTGTACCCAGAAAAGCATAATTTTAATAAAAGTGAAAGAACATTCATAGACCTCAGTTTGCTTAATGCCAAAAAATGTATTGCACTATTATGGAAAAAGACTCATAGACCAGATGTGACTCAGTGGTTAAGACAGATGTTAACAAACCTTCCATTAGAAAGAATAACATATATACTGAAATCAAAGGAAATTGTGTTTGAGAATATATGGAGACCTTTTATTGATTATGTAAAAAATTTAAACATAACTCTTGAAGAAGAAGGTGAATGATGTGTGTGGACCTTGTAAATTCCAAACTGGTGAACATAATATGTATACTTATGTATTGGATTGTCTAGACTAAACAGAGGAGCATTGTTGAAGACTTGATTTTGTTGGTGGTTGTTGGTGTTTTTAGTGCATTTTTTTTTTTGTAGTACTTTAGTGTTAGTGTTTGATTGTTTGTATCATGTTTGTTAAAAAAAAAAAAAAGGTTCAATAAAGATATTGTGGAAAAAAAAAAAAGTCTCATCAGGCCAGGTAAACAAAGCACTGAGGAATATCAACCCACACAAGGCAGCAGGACTAGACAACATCCCTGGGAAGGCTCTCAGAGCATGTGCTGCCGAGCTGACTGTTCTCACAACCATCTTTAACCTCGTCCCCCTCCCCAAAAAGAGCCCGCCGACCTGCCTAAATGATTACAGGCCAATAGCACTCACTCCGATCATCATGAAGTGTTTTGAGAGAGTGGTGCTGGCCCTCATTCAGGACAGCATACCGGATACACTGGACTCCCTGTAGTATGCCTACCGGCCCAAAAGGTCCACCTCGGATGCCATTGCTGCAGTACTCTATTATTCTCTCTCCCACCTGGAAGATAAAGACTCCTACATCAGGATGCTCTTTGTCGACTACAGCTCCGCCTTCAACACAGTCATCCCCCACAAACTCACCTACAAACTGTCTTTACTTGGCCTGCACCCCACCCTCTGTGACTGGTTACTGGACTTTCTGACTGGCAGGCCTCGGTCTGTCAAGACTGGTAACAGGATCTCAGCCAGCATCATCACAAACACAGGTGTCCCACAGGGTTATCAGCCCCATCCTCTACAGCCTCTTAGCCATCACTGTGTTGCCTCCCATAAGGACAATGTCATCTTAGTTTGCGGATGACACAGCAATGATAGGACGCATCACTGGTGGTGATGAAGCATCCTACAGGAGGGAGGTGGCCAGCCTGGTGTCATGGAGTGAGGACAACAACCTCACCCTCAGCACGGACAAGACGAAGGAGATGATAGTGGACATGAGGAAGGGGAGGAGACCTCATCGGCCGCTGTTCATCCGGGAGCTTGAGGTGGAGAGGGTGAGCAGCTTTAAATCCCTGGGCATCCACATCTGTGAGGCCCTTACGTGGGCACTTAACACCACAGAGCTGGTTAAGAGAGCTCAGCAGCGACTGTACTTTCTGAGGAGGCTGAGGAAGTTTGACATGTCCCCCAAGGTCCTCAACAACTTCTACAACTGCATCATCAAGAGCATCTTGACCAACGCATCACTGCGTGGTACGGCAGCACTACTGCTTTGGACCACAAACGCCTGCAGAGAGTGGTGAAGACAGCTGAGAAGATCATCAGGACTCCACTCCCCTCTCTGCAGAGCATCTATCACTGCAGAGTCCAAAGTAGAGCTGCCGCCATCCTCCAGGACTCCACCAACCCCCAGCACAGAATGTTCACACTTCTACTCTCAGGCCGGAGGTACAGAAGTGTGAAATGCAGGACATCCAGACTAAAAAACTCCTTCTTTCCCACTGCCATCAGACTCCTGAACAAATAACACAACTCCGGACACAGCTTTGCAAACAGGAATTCACACACTGGATGCTAAATTTGCACATTGCTCATCTGCACATTGTGCATAGTCTCACCCAGTCTCACGTCCATATCATCTCTGCTGCTAAATTATCATTGTACAGTCTACTAGGTACTATCAGGGCACACGGCTTTACACTGAGGAATTCTCACACTGGATGCTAATCTGTACATTGCTTATTTGCACAATGTACATAGTCTCATGCCATCTCAGGTTCATATCATCTCTGATATTAAATTACCATTGTACAGTCTATTGGGCATTATCAGAGACGAGTCATGCTCATTCAGTGAATTTTTATTTACTCAGGGACATGTTATAGTCACCCAGTGAATTTTAATTCTTGTTTCCTGTAGTTAGCTGCTTTAACTGTCCTAATTGCTTTAAATGTGTATTTATTAGTATTTAGTTTTAAGGTGTGTTTATTACCTTTATTAGTATTAGTATTGATGTGTATTTATTACCTTGGCATTCGTTCAGAGAGCAGATTAAGAATTTTATTGCTCAGGAAATGTTGCATTTCTTACCTGTGCACATGATAAAGCCTTTGAATCTTGAATCTAATCAGTGAATGGTCTGCTGGAGTTGGTGTTTTCCTCTACTTACTTTGACAGAAACTGTACTCTTTACCGGAGTGGTAATATAGTTGATAGAGCATCCGCCCCACAACCAGGAGGTCGTGGGCTCAAGCCCCGGCTGGGTCATACCCAAGACCATATAAAAATGGTATTTTCCACCTTCTAGCTTAGTGCTCAGCATAATAGAATGGGGGAAGGAAAAGTTGTTTTTGGCAGTGTCTTGTATGGCAGCGGCCCCTCTGATTCTAGATGTGATTAACATTGTAGATAGGAGAAAAGTAATTTCATTCTACTGTACATGATTGGCTGCACAGATTGAATGACAATAAAGTTGGCTTCTTATTTTCTTGCATGAGCAGCACCAATTAATGAGGGCTACATCAGGTGTGAGCGAGAGAGAGAGAGAGAGAGAGAGCGGCCTTAAGGTGCCCTGAGTGCCCCAGAGGATCTGGGGCTTCATGTACAAAAGGTACTTACGCACAAAAACATGGCATACGTCCTTTTCCATGGAAAATTTCAGATGCATCAAGAATGAAATGACCGTGGAAATATGCGCAGCCCCACAGCAACTTCATGGCTGGCGTATGTACATTTCTACTGTTATTGGTCTGTTGGCAACACTTCGAGGTGATGCTGGGTGACTGATGATGACGTGAAAATTATTGTACACACCAGAAACACATGATGACACAAGTGTGCACAATTAGATGAGTGGATATAAAAGCAAGTGCAGAGAAGAGAAACTGTATTTAGAGACAGAAGATATTCTGGCTCAAGATGATGACTGGTCTGTCAGCCGATTTAGGTTTCCACGGGCAGTCCTTGTGGAACCGCGCTCAGAGCTTGAAGCGCGACACGGCGAGAAGCCGAGCGCTGCCCGTCCCAGCGCAGGTGCTGACAACACTGGGGTTTCTAGAAACAGGGGCATTCCAGAGGGAGCTGGCAAAGAGATCAGGAATTTCCCAGTCGACCCTGAGCCGAGCTATGCCAGCTGTGTGGGACGGCATTATCTGGCTGTCACCCAGGTACATCATATTCCCATACAACGCAGTTGAACAGGCAAACATCAATGCGCAATTTGCAGCAACAGCCAGTTTTCCTAATGATGCTAATGAACAGCATTGGTGGGAACAAACTACAAGCTGGCACTGTGCAGATGGGTGGCTTCTTGGTGAGTAAATTCATGTAATTGTCCTAAAATACCCATCTCATGCATAACATGCCTGTGCACCCCCAAATATCACCCTGTCTTCAAGGCTTCATTACAAGTCAGTGATTTGAGTAAGTGACTTTCTTTGGTTGCTGATTAAACTACAGTTTCACAGCATTCTACCAAGTCCCCAACTGCCTCTGTTTGTGCAGTAGTTATGTCAGTAAACACATGTGCAAAGTTTGAAACGCAACAGTCTCACCCTTTCCCCGGCACACTTCATTAATTTACAATAGTCATGTGTGTAATCCATTGTACAGTGGTGTGAAAAAGTGTTTGCCCCCTTCCTGATTTTTCATTTTTTGTATGTTTGTCACACTTAAATGTTTCAGATCATCAAACAAATTTAAATATTAGACAAAGATAACACAAGTAAACACATAATGCAGTTTTTAAATGAAGGTGTTTATTATTAAGGGTAAAAAAAATCCAAACCTACATATGGCCCTGTGTGGAAAAAGTGATTCCCCCCCCGCCCAGTTAAAACATAAATTAACTGTAGTTTATCATATCTTTGGAAAGCTGAGTTCAATTTCTCTAGCCACACCCAGGCCTGATTACTGCCACACCTGTTCTCAATCAAGAAATCACTTAAATAGGACCTGCCTGACAAAGTGAAGTAGACTAAAAGATCCTCAAAAGCTAGACATCATCCAAAGAAATTCAAGAACAAATGAGAAACAAAGTAATTGAGATCTATCAGTCTGGAAAAGGTTATAAAGCCATTTCTAAAGCTTTGGGACTTCAGCAAACCACAGTGAGAGCCATTATCCACAAATGGTGAAAACATGCAACAGTGGTGAACCTTCCTAGGAGTGGCCGGCAGACCAAAATTACCCCAGCAGCAAAGACTCATCCAAGAGGTCACAAATGACCCCACAACAACATCCAAAGAACTGCAGGTCTCACTTGCCTCAGTTAAGGTCAGTGTTCATGACTCCACCATAAGAAAGAGACTGGGCTAAAATGGCCTGCATGGCAGAGTTCCAAGACGAAAACCACTGCTGAGCAGAAAGAATATAAAGGCTTGTCTCACTTTTGCCGGAAAACATCTTGATGATCCCCAAGACTTTTCGGAAAATACTCTGTGGACTGACAAGACAAAAGTTGAACTTTTTGGAAGGTGTGTGTCCCATTACATCCGGTGTAAAAGTAACGCAGCATTTCAGAAAAGGAACATCATACCAACAGTAAAATATGGTGGTGGTGGTAGTGTGATGGTCTGGGGCTGTTTTGCTGTTTCAGGACCTAGAAGACTTGCTGTGGTAAATGGAACCATGAATTCTGCTGTCTACAAAAAAAATCCTTAAAGAGAATGTCCGGCCATCTGTTCGTGACCTCAAGCTGAAGCGCACTATGGTTCTGCAGCAGGACAATGATCCAAAACACACCAGCAAGTCCACCTCTGAATGGCTTAAGAAAAACAAAATGAAGACTTTGGAGTGGCCTAGTCAAAGTCCTGACCTGAATCCAATTGAGATGCTGTGGCATGATCTTCAAAAAGGCGGTTCATGCTCGAAAACCCTCCAATGTGGCTGAATTACAACAATTCTGCAAAGATGAGTGGGCCAAAATTCCTCCACAGCGCTGTAAAAGACTCATTGCCAGTTACTGCAAACGCTTGATGGCAGTTGTTGCTGCTCAGGGTGGCCCAACCAGTTATTAGGTTTAGGGGGCAATCACTTTTTCACACAGGGCCATGTAGGTTTGGATTTATTTTTTTTTTCACCCTTAATAATAAACACCTTCATTTAAAAACTGCATTTTGTGTTTACTTGTGTTATCTTTGTCTAATATTTAAATTTGTTTGATCTGAAACATTTAAGTGTAATAAACATACAAAAAAAAAAAGAGAAATCAGGAAGGAGGCAAACACTTTTTCACACCACAGTATATAACTATAAAGAATGAGATTTGCATTTTGGACATAAAATATGTACTTGTGGAGTCTAATATGATCTGCTTTCAACTGACAGGTGACCGTGGCAACCCACTAAATAGGTTCATATTGTCTTCTTTTTCATTACTGTTTTCCTTTATTCAGTGAGCTGATCTACCTGGCTGGTCACAAATCAGAGCGATCAGCTGACGCTTCTGAGGACGACTGCAGACGTCAGTCGAAACATGTCAAAGTAAAATAAACATTTCCTTTATTCAGACAGGGATGAGAAGGAGAACAGTAAACTAACCTCACAGGGCTGTGAGCAAGCTATGGAATTGCCTGTATCTGGTGCTAATGCTGGAGGACAGTGTGCCAAACAAAACGTCTTTACGTGCCTCTTACCTCAATCAGCAGCGCCTCCAACTCAGTCCATGAAATTCCATTAAATCCATTATTCTTAATCGTGGATACAGGAGAATCAAACGTGCAGGGTTTGTATATGTCTATTTGCATATCTATTTGCATGTAATTGCATAACCAAATGGAGGCATGTCAAGGAAGGAGTCCGGTATTTCCTCACGTGCGCTCAATTTCAAGTAGATTAGAATGCACAAAGGAAATGTGCTTGGATTCCTGCATACGCACCGTTTCATACATCTGGACTTTTTTTTTGCTTATGGCGTTTCCTTGATTTAAAGGTACATCACCTTACAGTAGGAAATCCACACAAGTCTTTGTACATGAGGACCCAGGTTAGTATGGTGTAAACTTTGCAAATTTAAACACTGAAAAATAAGACCTACTCTTGTTTTAAGCTAAACCAGCTGCTGAGACAAACCGGTCACTACTGCCGACACCACATCAGGAAGTGATTTGATTGCATTAATTTTTTTTAATGTGTTGGGCGGCGTGGCGGTGGAGGAGTGGTTAGCACTACGGCAGCACAGTGACTCACCCTTGGCCGGGGGATCCTGGGTTCGATCCCAGCCCCCGACCAACAGTGATCTGTGTGGAGTTTGCATGTTCTCCCCGTGTCTGCGTGGGTTTACTCCGGGATTTCTCCGGTTTCCTCCCACATGCCAAAAACATTTAAGTTAGGTTAACTGGCATCAAACTGGGGATTCTAAATTGTCCTTAGGTATGACTGTGAGAGTGAATGGTTGTCTGTCTCTCTGTGTTGGCCCTGCGATGGACCGGTGATCTGTCCAGGGTGGACCCTGCCTCTCGCCCAAAGATGCTGGGATAGGCTCCAGCCAACCCGCGACCCGAAAAGGATTAAGCAGAAGAAGATGAATGAATGAATGTGTTAATTGGACCACGTGAACTGGAAAATCTTACACTGGTCAACACCAAATTTATTGTCTAAGTTTTTTTTAGCTGATTTAGGACAATTTTGATGTGCTGAATCCAAAAATCACATTGGTTTTGCTCAATAAGGTCAACTTTTTGAACTATGGCCACATGCTTTCTTACGTTTTTGTTTACATGTACGGGTATTTTCATTTTATATGATGCAAAATTCTTTTTTATTTCTTGAAATTCTCTGAATTTTCAACATTGACGACGTAACATTCAATTTACATGTACTTACCTTTATCGATGTCTACTATTCAATTTACAGTACAACTGTACAACTGCTTATAACTTAGCATAAAAACCTGACCTGATCGAGAGAAACGGATGTCATTTTCGGATTCAGCGGTGCAAAATTCTTAAATCAGTTGAAAAAGCACAACTTAAAAAAATTATTTTTGTTATGTTGTGTTATCTATCCCAGCCCTAATTATCATATTTTATTATAAAGCAAACTTTATAGTCATCCAGCATGTTTGATTAATATAAAATATCCATCTGATCATCCATTTTCCCCATTGTATATGCAACTACATTTTGGACAGCCATGTGAGAGGAGGAAAGCCTACCACACATGGAGAGTGAATACAAAAAAAAAAAAACAAAAAAAAAACTATGCAGGGCTCGACTTAAAATCTGGCAGCTCGCTGTGCAACAGCAGCACACAAACTCAACTTTTCTCACACTTCTACATTTTCTGTTACACACACACACACACACAAACACACATTCCCTTTCCCCAAAAGTCTCCCTCCAACTTACTGTCAGTGGTGTCAGAGTCGTTGCTGCTCGTGGAGTATTTTCTCCTCTTCTTTTCGCTCCCCATCTGTTAGGGAGGTGGCAGGCAGACAGGGAGAAAGGAGGGGAAGGAGGAGGGAAAGGGGGCAAAAAAGAGGGAGAGAAATAACGAGTGAGAAGATGTTCACCATGAAAACACGAGTGCTAATGAAATAATGTGCTGATGGCACCCATCTGTCAGCGCCTCCAGCAGGCAGCCTGCCAGGATAAACGACTTGATCACCGTTATACATTAACGCTTCGGACTCACTGGGATACAGTTGTTCTTCACATACAGTGGGAGTCCTTGTACGAGATGTCCCATGTCATGTATCTGCTCTTTATTATAATGAAGTGAAACTAAACCAACTGATAGCAAATCAAAACACATCTGGGATCCTTCATGAAGCTCTAAGCAGCTGGATTTTGCAGTGATAAACGAGGTTTAAAAAAAAAGCAGCCTCCATCATGATTTCATCTCTTTAATAACAAGGTTATTTACATCACCATTTCTTTTTCTAATTCTGATACCATCACCATAAATTTGTAGCACTTGGCTTAAATTCAGCTTAATTCGGGAGGGTTTTATTTCACTATAAAGTCAAAGAATACGAGCTGCAGTAACAGAAAAGTATAACTGCAACAGACAAACATACTGGCACAACAGCAGCAACACAATACAAACCCCAGCAGGATTTCAAGGTCCCACCACTGCTTTAACAATCAGGGGTGGTCATAAGACAAGAAAAATATTTGCTTCAGTGATGAATGTTAATACAAACAGGATTTAACAGAACCCAAAAACAAATTTTAATATTGTGCCATAACAAATAAAGTGACACTAAGATTTTCACCTTGAAATAATGTCTCAAAAATCATTCTGATGGTACATCAACCTTGGACTGGGTGAATGCTACTTCCAACACAATGTGACCAGACCCACATCACCTGAAAAAGAACTACTGTAACTTCCCTGTTCCTGGCAGGAACACTGAAAAGACCCGAGTCCCAGTAGCCTATCAGAGGGTGCTTTACTTTACTAACAAGACTCAGGCTGTAAAACATGTTGGTTGTGGTCTTTTTACTGTTACTACCAGGAAGAAGAAAGCTACATAGTGCTGTTGTAGGCAATGTGGACTCACTCATACTACTGTGGAAATGACATTTACCCAGTCTCCCAAGGTAAATTGGTCCTCGGTGAAGGGTCGGACCAAGAACAGTCCAGTAGATCTCTATGAAAAAAGTTACATCGAGGACCCAGTGTATCCAAAGAAGCCACATGGGTTCACCTGCCAGTGAGCTCACTACCTGCAGGAGGGATCACGGTGCTATGTGAACTGGGAGGCAGTCTGGGCTATTATGGACTGTCACCCCGCGACCTGGACCTACGGATAAACGGTAGAAAATAGATGTATGGATGTAACACATGGATATGTCTAACACAGACATCTGTCTGTCAAATACTTTGTTTTTTAAAACTGAGGCAAGAATTATGAAGTCTGCCTCTTTTGTAGCTTGGCAAAAGTTATTCAGGATTTAAAGATTTTATTTGTCAATACTACTATACGTACAGGACATACAGGAGAATTGAAATGCTGTTTCTTTGTCTTCAGTGGTGTGTGCAATATAAAAAAAAGGAATAAGGCTGGAAAAACAACAACAGCAGTCTATGTACAGTAATGCTACCTGTAGTGCAAATAAAGATAAATGATAAAACCCAGCAATCCTATATACAGAAAAAGGTAGAGTAGTAATACTCGTAGTTGCAAGTTCGATGTGGTAGTGTAGGTGCAGACAGTGACAAATGGTGCAAAGACATACAGCAACAGATGTATTATTGTTGGTGTGCCAGTCTTTCTGTGCAAACAGCTGAGGTAGTTATTGTGCAGGTGAGTGCGTTACGATCCAGGGTGGGCGGGTGGGGGGTGTGGAGTGGACAGAGTTCAGGGTTCTGATGGCCTGGTAAACATAGCTGTTTCGCAGTCTTCTGGAGCAAGCCCAGAGGTTCAGGTACCTTTTCCCCAAGGAAAGGGGCTAAAGAGGGAGGGTGGGGGGTGGGAGGTGTTGCCTGCAATGTTGATGGCTCTGCGGGTGAGGCTGGTGAGGTAGATGTCAGAGAGGGGGGCAGAGGGGCACCAATGATCTTGCTGGCAGCTTTCACTGTGCGTTGTAGTGTCTTCCAGCAGGAGGCGGTGCCGCTTCCATACCATACCGTGATGCAGCTGGTGAGGATGCTCTCAATGTTACCCCGGTAGAATGAGCACATGATGGGGGTGGGACTCATGCTCTCCTCAGTTTGCGGAGGAAACTGAGGCAAGTTTGAGCCTTCTTGGCCAGTGATGTGGTGTTGTTGGACCAGAAGTGGTCCTCACAGATGTACACCCCCAGGAACTTGGTGCTGCTCACCCTCTCTACAGCTGCTCCATCGATGATCAGAGGGGGATGCTGTGTGTGTCCCCTTCTGAAGTTGACCCTACACTACTGGACCAGTTAGCTCACCTCATTTCTGGAGATGGCCTCCTCACTGTTGGTGATGAGGCCCACCACCGTTTCATCCGCAAACTTGATGATGATGTTGCTGTTGTAGGCTAGTATACAGTCACGGGTCAGCAGGGTGACGAGCAGCGGGCTCAGCACACACCCTTGTGGGGCGCCTGTGCTCAGTGTGATGGTCTTGGAGGTGCTGCTACCAACCCACATGTTCTGTGGCCTCCCTATGAGAAAGTCCAACACCCAGTTACAGAGAGAGGTTTTGAGTTCCAGGTGTCTGAGTTTTTGTATTAGGTGCTGGGGGATGATTGTGTTGAATGCTGTACTTTAGTCCAAGAACAGCATTTGCATGTAGGAGTTCTTTGAGTCCACGTGGGTGAGGGCTGGATGGAGAGCAGCAGAAATGACGTCTTCTGTGGATCTGTTTGACCTGTATGCAAACTGAGATGGGTCGCTGGAGGGAAGGAAAATGAACTTGATGTTCTGCATGACCAGCCGCTCGAAGCACTTCATTATGATGGGGGTCAGTGCTACGGGCCGGTAATCATTGTAGCTGAATGGGACGGGCTTCTTTGGGACTGGTATTATGGTGGCAGTTTTGAAACGTGTGAACAACAGCTTGACTCAGGGAGATGTTGAAGATGTCGGGCAGGACATTCTTGAGCTCCTCCGCACAGTCCTTCAGAAAGCGCCCTGGTATGTTGTCTTGTTCAGCTGCCTTGCGTGGGTTCACCCTGGAGAGGGTCCTCTTCCCTCTAGCCGAATCCAGACTTATGGCCTGCTCGTCTGGGGGAGGAGTGGTCTTCTGTGCTGATGTGCTGTTTTTTGTTTCAAAGGGGCCAAAGAAGTCATTTAGGTTGTTAAGCAGCGTGATGTCACTTGCACAGGTCTGAGGAGGAGGTTTGTAGTTGGTGAGGGTCTGTATGCCACGCCAGAAAGAATGTGCATCTCTGGTGTTGCTGAAGTGGCCGGATATTTTCTTGTTGTACTGTCGTTTTGCCTCCTGCTTTAGCAACAACCAGTTAAAACGTATAGTAGGAAAATAAATCAATTCTGACTCTATGGGCAGCATGGTAAATCAGTGAATAACACGGTTGCGTGATAGCAAGAAGGCCTGGGATTGAACTCGGGTTTGATCCCTGGTAAAATTCCACCATGTGCCCATCTGTGTGGTGTTTGTATGTTCTCCCCTTGCTGGGTGGATTTTCTTCAGGTACTCCGGTTTCCTTAGCACTTTCAATGACACGCTAGTAGCAGCAGTCCCTCTAATTGTACATAGATGTGATTAACATTGTAGATGAAAGAAACATAATTTTGTTCTACTGTACATGCTTTGCTGTGTATGGAATCAATGACTAAGTTGGTTTTCTTCTCTTTCTTTCAAAAAATTAAAAAAACTGGAGCACAGCGGACATACTGTATAATGTGAATATAACAGATTATACAACAGTTAGTTCTGACCAAGCAATTTGATTGGAGAATGGGGTTTCCAGAAGTTACTATATTCCACGATAATCTCACTGACATTTCACTGGATATGTATCACTCCGCTTCAAAGGTGCTCTAGTAACTGTTAATTACTAACCATTACTTAGTGATGATTCTGGGAACTCCATCAGTGGCTTCTTATAGATGAGAATTGTGATACTGTTATTTCCACAATACGACGTTTGAAAAGAAATAATTTCCGTGACCCAGAAGTCCTACCCTTGTAAGCAGCCACAAAAAAATGCAACGAAAAAGCAAGAAAAGTGTGTTGAAACCAAATCACTTGCATGCTAACTAGCCAACTGCACAATGTTATGGAAACCCATAAACCCTACTCAACAGGTGACCGGTATGTATTATAAACACTGACATCAGCACTGGACAGTATTTAATTTGTTTAGATTAGGGATGCAAGTTATCGATTAATTCATTAATTGTTATTTGATTCACCTTATCGATTGATTAACAATTAATTTATAAGCTGTGTTTTTCCTGAGAATTTGAATTCCCTTAGTACATTATGGTCTATAACATAAAAAGCCAATTATTGTTTGATATACTGAATAAAAAAAATGCAAGTCATATTCCTCAAGGATTTGATTTATTTAATATGTTGCATGTTAAACATTCACAACAAAATAAACTCAAAAATTAAATATTAAGGCTACTATAACATAAAAATGTGTGCACTGGCTATTATTAAACTTCAGCAACATAAATTCTGAATCAAAAAATATGTAGACTTAGTCAACATAATATTAAAAACTACATAAAATTGGACATGCTCTCTGTGAGAAGAACTGCTGATTTTACATGCCAGTCATTATCAGTGTAGTGGCAAGTGACCGTAATGTAGTTTTCTGGAGTCAGCGCAGTCCAACAATCCATTGTCAGCGCCACATTTTCAGTGGCTAGCTGAGTTTTCAGGTTAGCATTTTTCTTCTTGTAGCGTGCTTCCAAGCAGGTAGTTATCATTTCTCTAGACAGAATAATATACCCTGGCTCCATAAAATTTATCAGCTCCCGAAAGCCCTCTCCTTTAACAGTACTTATTGGTATCATGTCTTTTTCAATCATGTTGCAAATCCTCCCATCTTCCTCTCATCACATACCGACCCCCCCAAGACTACAGTAACTGTCGGTTGTGATGAAGCCAAACTAGTTGCTCCTTGCAACACGGCTGAATGAGAGTTCTTTAGAAAGTAACTTAGCGAACTGGTTGAGCTGTTGTATTACAATATAATACCACATACATTTGGCTCCGTTGTTGTCATGTGTCTGAGCTCACGTTTTCATTGAGCTCAGACCCTCACTTTATTCCTAAGTTTGGTATGTCTGGTTAGTTTGATTTTGTTAGTTTTCTGTGTATATTTTTGGGTTTGTTTTCATTTGGGCCTCCCTTTTCCCCCAAACGCTCCCTCTAACTGCTCACAGTCTGCTCCTCTCTCTGTCCAGCTGTGAACAGTTGGTCTGATTATGTTACCTGCTCGCTCAGTGACTCACACCTGCAGCTGATTCTCCTCTGTGTATTTAAGCCTGCCTGTTCATTTTGTCCTTGGGGCTATATTGAACGTACCAAGACTGGTTATTCTCTGGATAATTCTCTCCCTGATCATCACTGTGATCATCTCCTCATTTCCTCCTGAGCCAAGCTGGCTCAGGAGTGCTCCAGTCTTTAAGTTTTTCTTGGTTGGCATTTTTTTGTATGTACTGAACTGTTTTTGGACTCTTATGTTGTTTTTGTTAATAAATGTCACAAACACAATTCAGTGCTTGGGTCTGTCTCTCTGCCTCGTATGGGGCGATTATGACAGATGTTAGCGTTTAGAATTTTTAAATGATCCCACGCTGCACTCCGTTGTTTAGACCGCTTCATTTTTTCGAGTAAAGTACAGCAGGTGTGCCTTCGCCAGGACTGGCAACGCCACCACATTTAATGAAAATAAACTTAAAAAGAACAACACCACTTTCAATTAATTGAAAACCAATTTAATTTAGTTGACTAAATTCTTACTGACAATTAATCGAAAGTCAATTAATCATTAACATCCCTAGATTACACGACAATAGGTCTATTCTTTTCTATATTATGCTGACCGGGATGCTTAGCAACCATTTATTTATTTATTTAGCGAATGCAAAGTCCTTAAGCCAAGCAGTTGCCTCCTGGTTTGCTGTATGGAGGGTGTGTAATCCTCCTTCCAGTCTTTGGAGCGGGCAAGCCTCTATGATGTGTTCCATAGTTTGCTCCTCTCCACATGCGCACAGTGGGCTAGGGCTACTGCCCCATCTGTGAAGGCTGGCCAAGCAGGGGCCATGTCCAGTCCTGAAGCGATTGAGTGTAGACCACTGTCTCCTTGGGAGGTTGGTGCCCGGGACCTGTTGGTTGGGGTTTATCACCAGCTGTTTGTTTGGGACCTCCTTAGTCTCCCATTCCTCTTGCCAAGCTGTCTGGATGGTAAAGTCAGCTGGGGGAGGGTTTTTCCAAATCGGCCGTCTGGATGAAAGTCGGGCAGTGGGTGGGGTGTAGATATCTGCATGGATTGGTAAGTGAGGAAAATCTTTAACTTTTTGGAGCATCCTTTGAGTTAATGCTGCTCGCCGGATGTGTGGAGGGGCTATGTTTGACAGTACAGAGAGCCAGGGGAGTGGTGTTGAGCGGATTGTTCCAGTTATAGTTCTCATGGTTGAGTTGAGCTGGGTGTACATGGTGTGTGTAAGATGACCTGGACCAGACAGGGGCACAATATTCTGCTACAGAGTATGAAAGGGCCAGTGCTGAGGTGTGCAGGGTGGAGACTGCTGCCCCCCATTTTGCACCAGCGAGCTTGCAGAGCAGGTTGTTTCGTACTTTCACCTTAGCAGCCGTCCCCTTTAGATGTTCCTTGAAGGATAAGGTCCTATCAAGGGTCACTCCAAGATAAGATGGATTTGGGGCATGCTTAAGCTTGAGTCCGCTCAGGTGGATGTTTAGTTCTCTGGCAGCTTTTGCATTGTGGAGATGAAATACACTGGAGACGGTTTTTGCTGGGCTTGGTTTTAGGCGCCAGATTTTGCAGAACTGGTCCAGTTTAGCAAGATCTTCCGTGAGCACCCGTTCCAGTGGTTCAAAGTCTGGTGCTTGGAATGCCAAACAGATGTCGTCTGCATAGATGAATTTGCGGGATTTTGTAGTAGGCAGGTCATTTAGCAACCATTACTGGGTACATTTAGATGAGACTATTTTTCTCGGTGGAGTAAAATAACTGGTTAAACAAACATCACTGTTAAAGAGCAACATTGCAGCAAAGACATGGAGTTGCTAGCTGTTAGCATGCGACCATTGTTATTTATGCAAATCCGACGGCGAACACTGGGGCAGCGCGTGACGCCATCCACTCAGTCCCTGGCAGGCTTCTGACAGAACACCCAGATGCTCTCCTCCTCATCTTGGGTGATTTTAACCATATCTCACTGTCCCCCATTCTGCCCACGTTCACCCAGTATGCACCATGCCACACCAGAGACAATAAAACACTGGATTTATTCTATGTGAATACTAAGGCGTACACCTCATTGCCACTCCCCCCACTCAGGAGATCGGATCACAAGTTGGTTCATCTCCTGTCGGTGAACAAACCGCTAGTACACAGACAACCTCCGGTTACGCGCATGGTGAAGATATGGTCTGAGGAGGCAATGGACGCTCTAAGGGACTGTTTTGAAATCACTGCCTTGGAGCAGCTCTGCAATCCACATGGTGAGGACATCGACGGCCTCACTCAAACCATCACGGACTACATCAACTTCTGTGTGGACAACACCGTACCCACCAAGATCATACAGTGTTGCTTGAACAACAAACCCTGGATCAACCCTGAGATAAAATCACTACTGAGAGAGATGAAAAGGATCTTCAGGTCGGGGAACAGGGAGATGCTTAAGTCCGTAAAGAGGGAACTAAGGAGGAAGATCAGAGAAGGCAAGGACAGCTTCAGGAAGAAGATGAAGGACAAGCTGCAACAGAGCAACATTGGTAGGGTCTGGAGAACCCTTAAAACCATCTCTGGGCTCCAGAATACCTCCTCCCAGGCCACGGGGGGCAGGGAGTGGGTGAACAATCTGAACCTGTTTTTTAATAGGTTTGACCAACCACCCTCCCCTCCACATGCACAACAACCACTGCTGCCTCTACAGTCATCGAGACCTGCTGTCCACCCCCCACTCCCAGCACACAGCCCCCCCCCCAACCCCAACCTGACCCTCACTAAGACCCAGGTGAGGGCGGAGCTGAGGAAGATCAAGGCGAGGAAGGCCTCGGGTCTGGACTCCATCAGCGCGAAGCTCCTCAAGTCCTGCGCAGATCAGCTGTGTGGGATTGTGGAGCACATCTTCAACCTCAGCCTGAAGCTGGGGAGACCTGAACAGCTACAGACCAGTGGCCCGTACTTCTCACCTGATGAAGACCCTGGAGAGACTGCTCCTTGCTCACCTCCGCCCCCTGGTGGGACCAGCAATGGATCCACTCCAGTTTGCCTACCAGCATGGCATCGGGGTAGAGGATGCAGTGATCTTCCGCCTTCACATTCCCTGTTCCACCTAGAGAAGCCTGGGAACACGGTGAGGATCATGATCTTTGACTTCTCCAGTGCTTTCAACACCATCCAACCAGTGATCCTGAGGGACAAGCTGCTGTGCGCAGGGGTGGACCAGCACCTGTCATCGTGGATCCTGGACTACCTCACAAACCGGCCACAGTTTGTGAGAACCCAGGATTGTGTGTCCGACACGATCATCGGCAGCACAGGGGCCCCCAAGGAACTGTTCTGGCTCACTTCCTGTTCACCCTTTATACTGCGGACTTCTCACACAACACACTGCCATCTACAGAAGTTCTCTGGCGGCTCTGTGATCATCGGCCTCATCTCCAATGGAGATGAAGCCGAGTACAGAGGACTTATCCAGGACTTTGTGGACTGGTGCCATCAGAACTGGCTCCAGATCAATGCGAGAAAAACTAAGGAACTGGTGGTGGATTGCCACAGGCAAGGACAACCCCTCACAGCACCAGTAAACATCCAGGGAATAGACATTGAGATGGTGACATCCTACAAGTACCTGGGTGTTCATTTGAACAATAAACTAGACTGGTCACACAATACCGACGCACTCTACAAGAAAGGACAGCACGGGCTGTTCCTACTGAGGAGGCTCAGGTCTTTTGGTGTACAAGGGGTGCTCCTGAAGACCACCTACGATTCGGTGGTGGCATCAGCCATCACTTTTGGAGTGGTCTGCTGGGGCAACGGCATCACAGCAGCCAACAAGAAGAGACTGAACAAACTGATAAGAAAGCTAGCTCTGTCCTGGGGCAGCGCCTTGACCCAGTGGAGGAGATAGGAGAGAGAAGGATGGTGGCTAAGCTGTCATCTCTGCTGGAGTCCGAGTCCCACCCTATGCAGGACATACTGAACGCACTGAGGAGCTCATTTAGCAGTAGGCTACATCATCCTAGGTGCGCGACCCTCGGGAGGTTTTGCAGGTCCTTCCTACCTACGGCTGTCACTTTATAACCGAAGCAGGGCTGCTCGCAGAGATGGTAAAAAAAAAACAAAAAACAAAAACAACCTTACGACCTAAAAGCATTGAATGCAAAAGACTCAACAAACTTAAACAAAAAGGTCCCCTCCAGTATACAACTAGGACAATATCAATCGCTACGGAGGGTGACAATATGTATGGGTACATATTCATACTATGTGGGGTAACTAAATAGACTGTTATGCTGTTTATTCCATCTAGCTACAATGCTCCACACTGTGTATATATATATTTATATACTGCTCAAAAAAATAAAGGGAACACTTTGAAAACACATCAGATTTTAATGGGAAAAAACAAGCTGGACATCGAAATTGTGGCAGGCTAGTCCAGCTTACTCAGATTAAAAAGTATTCCTTTAATATCTGATGTGTTTTCAAAGTGTTCCCTTTATTTTTTTGAGCAGTATATATTTGTATGTGCATATGTACTGTATATTCACTGCTCTTATTTTCTTATCTTCTAAATTATTGCTCTGAGTGTTGCTATCCCTGTGCTGTTGCAATCCTGGAATTTCCCCATTGTGGGACTAATAAAGGCTTATCTTATCTTATCTTATATTCATTGATACTGCACTCCCTTTTGTGCAATATTGCTTAAATGAGACAAAATGTACTGATATCTACAGTAAATGTAAATAAAATTAAAAAACAGTCCCCATAAATGACAAAGTTTTAAATAAGCTTCTAAATTAATTGAGCTTTTTTGCTTTTCTATATTGCCTCTATTTTTGTAAAACACCGAGAATTGTGTTTTTTTTCCTCCTACATTTTGAACACCTACATTTACCTTTCTACTATAACAGAACATTGGCTTCAAACATCAAATATCAGCCTAAACTCCATATTGGTCAATTACTAATCATTACCAAGTAAGAAATTAGATCATTATGTGAACAACAAAAAAAAGTTAGGAGCATTTCTTAATAATAAAGTAACAATTAATCATTATGCCTATTTAAGCATAATACAGGTTTTAATGTAGACGTGTCTCTGAGGGAAAAAAAAGTCAGGCAAAAAGGAAGAACAGCCCAGAGAAATGTTTAATATCTTGCTCTTGCACTTTGGAGGGTCAAAGTAAAAAATACAGCGGGAGTGCTGGGAAGAGTTAAAAAAAAAAGTTAAATCATGGGTCAAGAGGGTCTAAAGGAGAGCCATGAAGCTGAAGAGATCCAAACGAGGTTTTAGTGTGTAGCCAGACAGAGGCAGGAAAGCCAGAAGAGGAGGTGTGTTATAGCCTTCAGCGTGGGGAGCAGAGATTTATGTGGCAGTAAAACCAGGCTATTCTGTCTTATACGGGGCTCTTCCTGTAACCCTGCCTGCCCTGCACACGCTTAAGTACTCTGACATTTATGCCGATGAAAAAAAATAAATAAATAAAATAAAACCTACAGCACTTCTTTGCTGCTCATTATTATTTCCATTCCAGTCTTCCCATTTCAGCCTTCCTGATCATAACGTCTTCCTTGTCTCACAATAACAGGGACTCTGCAGAGTAAGGTGAAGCACATTATTGACTTCCTCAGCCTCTCACACTTTTCTCTCTCTCCATCTCCACCACTTCCTATCTGCCAAGCGCTCTACCGCCTCTTCCTGCATTTGAGGAGAGTGGTTAAGTACATCGCCGACTTCCTCCCAGCTACGTCTGCCTGACTTCAACCTGGCATGCTTGGTTCCGTCTCAGGGTTTCCCCTCGCCTATTAAACTCGCAGGAGACCCACTAAAACCACAGTCAGGCTACCAACGGTTTCTTCCCTCACTCACATTCTCTCCCTTCTCAAGAGCGGCTCAGTCCTTTTATTAACCAGTTAAAGGAAAAACTGAACTTTTTTTAAAAAGTGATAAATAGTTGAGAACGTTGTTTTATTACTGAGTCATACTGGGAGGGTTTTAAAGTATGTACAACAAGGGGATTACTTTGTGGTAAGAATGGTGCCGCCTTAAAACACAGAGCACAAGTTGTATTTCTTAAATAATCTGGGGTAGTTTGCATTTTTTAACCAGCTAAAGCAAGTGTCAGTATTACAGCCCTGCAGTATATTTTTACCAGCCCACTAATAAATTCGGACAGTAAATTTAATGTGGCCTGTTCTTATTAATCAGTGTACCTGTATATTCTGTGATGATACAGTAAATGCACCTTCACTCTTATACAACTGTCTTTTCTTTTTATAGTACTGAATAAAAACCTGCAGTCTAGAAGCACGAGTGAAATGTAAATATACAGTGGTGTAAAAGTTTGCCCTCTTCCTGATTTCTCATGTTTTATGTATGTTTGTCATAGTTAAATGTTTCAGATCATCAAACAAATTTAAATATTAGACAAAGATGGCACAAGTAAACACAAAATGCAGTTTTTAAATGAAGGTGTTTATTATTAAGGGTAAAAAAAAATCCAAACCTACATGGCCCTGTGTGAAAAAGTGACACCCCCCCCGTTAAAACACAAATTAACTGGTTTATCACATCTTTGGAAAGCTCAGTTAAATTTCTCTAGCCACACCCAGGCCTGATTGCTGCCACACTTGTTCTCAATCAAGAAATCACTTAAATAGGACCTGCCTGACAAAGTGAAGTAGATGACAAGATCCTCAAAAGCTAGACATCATGCTGCGATCCAAAGAAATTCAGGAACAAATGAGAAACAAAGTAATTGAGATCCATCAGTCTGGAAAAGGTTATAAAGCCATTTCTAAAGCTTTGGGACTCCAGCAAACCACAGTGAGAGCCATTATCCACAAATAGTGAAAACATGGAACAGTGGTGAACCTTCCTAGGAGTGGCCGACCGACCAAAATTACCCCAACAGCACAGCGAAGACTCATCCAAGAGGTTACAAATGACCCCACAACAACATCCAAAGAACTGCAGGCCCCACTTGCCTCAGTTAAGGTCAGTGTCCGTGACTCCACCATAAGAAAGAGACTGGGCAAAAATGGCCTGCATGGTAGGGTTCCAAGGCGAAAACAATTACTGAGCAGAAAGAACAAAGGCTTGTCTCAGTTTTGCCAGAAAACATCTTGATGATCCCCAAGACTTTTCGGAAAATACTCTGGACTGACGAGACAAAAGTTGAACTTTTTGGAAGGTCTGTGTCCCATTACATCCGGCATAAAAGTAACGTAGCATTTCAGAAAAGGAACATCATACCAACAGTAAACTAGAAAAGCACTCGGAGAGCGCAGACCTCCGCCAAGCACCACAGTTCCCCCCCATACAGTGTTTGTGTGTAGGTTTTCAGCTTCCTTGATCATGAAAACATATGACTAGCAATTGGATTCACAATGATAGGATTAGTGGTTCAGTAGTAAAAGCATTACCTCCTTGGCAGAGGTAATAAACTGAAGCGTTGCTGTTGTGTCCATCTCCTCCATCTGCAAAGTGCCAGGCTGCGACCTGTCAAGGCATACCTCATGCCTCCCTTAGTGGGGGGGGGGGGGCTTTCACACCTGTACTGAGTACTTAAAAACTGTATTTATCGGCAGATGAAAGAAAACTGAAGCAAAAACAAACAAACAAACAAACAAAAACTAAGCAAACAGCAACTGCAACATGAACTATTTCAAACATATTTATTCAAATGTAGACTTATATGGACACAATCTTGAGCCCTAAATTTTTGGTAATGTGAAAATAATAAGCCAAGTAGCACAAAAAAAATTGAGTGCTCTTGCTGTCAGGAAACAATGTTGGCACCAAATCACTGAAGTGATCTGCCAGCAATGGGGGTAGATTGTGCTCTGCCACAAAATCACAAAACATCACTTCTGCTAGTGATGCATTGGATTTGGAAGGCGTCGGTTCTGTCACTGGTTGAAAATGTTCATCCATCGATCGAATTTGGCTACACAGTTTTTGTGGCGCTGTGTAGCAAAGTGCGACTTCAGGTCGAAAATCCCTGATGCAGTCACTTTTAGCATTAGAGTGACACATATCAGGTGCAGCATTACTGGCGCCGGGATTCGTCTCTGTTCCGGAGCCGCAGGACAAAAGAAGGTGCGATAATGGTTGCTGTGGGTTTTATTGGGTTTGCGCTCCGCAGAAAAAAGAGGATTTGGAAGCCTCCCCCGGCAGAGAGCTGGTTTTTGCGCAGCCCCTATGGCTGGCCAGGGAATTTCTGCCAAATAATCTGGCGCCGGACAGCTGCCCGTCTCAGCTTTTGCAGCGTAGCGCAAACACAGGCACTCTGGCAGGCCCTGCCCACCACTGTTTTCTGCGTGCTTTTGTGCCTAAAACTTTGAAGAAGGCGGAGTTTGTGTTCATCAGACACAACGACCAGCGCCCTCTATTGCCCCTGCACAGATGTTGAAAATGGCCGTATCTCACAATGTTAAAGAATCATTTAAAAATTCCTGTATCCAGACGGTGATCCGGACCATCCCCAAAATGTAATCAGTTCTTCCTTGTACCATTTCCAACAAGGCCTGAAAGTTTCATGGAAATCCATCCAAAACTTTTTGAGTTATCTTGCTAACCAACAGACAAACAGACAAACAGACAGACAAACGCTGGCAAAAACATAACCTCCCCCTGGCCTTCGGTCTGGCGGAGGTAAATATGGTGGTGGTAGTGTGATGGTCTGGGGCTGTTTTGCTGCTTCAGGACCTGGAAGACTTCCTGTGGTAAATGGAACCATGAACTCTGCTGTCTACTAAAAAATCCTGAAGGAGAATGTTCGACCATCTGTTTGTGACCTCAAGCTGAAGCGCCATTGGATTCTGCAGCAGGACAATGATCCAAAACACACCAGCAAGTCTACCTCTGAATGGCTTAAGAAAAACAAAATGAAGACTTTGGAGTGGCCTAGTCAAAGTCCTGACCTGAATCCAATTGAGACGCTGTGGCATGACCTTAAAAAGGTGGTTCATGCTCGAAAACCCTCCAATGTGGCTGAATTACAACAATTCTGCAAAGACGAGTGGGCCAAAATTCCTCCACAGTGCTGTAAAACTCATTGCCAGTTATCATAAACGCTTGATTGCAGTTGTTGCTGCTAAGGGTGGCCCAACCAGTTATTAGGTTTAGGGGGCAATCACTTTTTCCACACAGGGCCATGTAGGTTTGGATTTTTCCCCCTTAATAATAAACACCTCCATTTAAAAACTGCATTTTGTGTTTACTTGTGTTATTTTTGTCTAATATTTAAATTTGTTTAATGATCTGAAACATTTAAGTGTGACAAATACAAAAAAATGAGAAATCAGGAAGGGGGCAAACACTTTTTCACACCACTGTATGTGCAGCAATGGCTCATGTGTGCAAGATTACACTTGTAGAACAAAGTTGTTTAGACATTTAGGAATGTTAATGCAATAATTTTTAATTGGGGCACCGTACAGATTAAATACATGTATTATTAAGACAACATCAAAACTATACAGTACATCTTTAGCAAATTATTCACCGCCTGCTTTGTTGACCGCAGCCTCAAGACGCCAGCTGCTATACTTGAAAAGATATTTGCAATAATGTACAAAGTACTGTAATCTATGATTTTAACTAGGGATGGGCATTCGGTGAAATTTTCTTCACCGATCGTCGGGAGAATTAATGATTAATAATCGGTTAATCATTAACATTTTTAGGTACGTAACAAGGCAGGTAGACTACATTAGAACATCAGGAATCAGCACGGAGAGCCCTCTCTCTGTTCTCGTGTTGGCTCGGCTCGGGAATCTCGCAAGCTGATTGGCCGAGACATTTCACCCCGCAAGCTGATTGGCCGAGACGTTTTACCCAGCTTCTGTCCCTGCCGAGCGGCCACCCAACAAACGAAGACCGCATTCATTGCTCTATCGCTCGTGTTACTTAGTCTAGCCGCGCAGAACTTTTTGCTGTTCTCTTGTGCCATTTTGTGCGAAATAGTCTTCCCGTCGAGCCACTACGCCGCCTCCTGCAGCTTCCCTCGACGTGTGTACACCGAATCTTCATGACTGTCTCAATAAAGTTTCTGAAAAAAAAAAAAAAGAATCTTCACGACCGCCATTACTCAGTGCGCAACCACTGTTGGCGGTTTCTTCGCGTAATAAGGGTGTTCCATGGACCCTGTCGATGAGGTATATTTGTATGCTGCATTGCAGCGATTGCAGTACACCTGGTCATTTTTTAAATTGAAATGGTCCCACGCAACACTTCACCGTAACCGCTTCATGATTTGGCGATTGCCCTACGGAAGCCCGCATGTATCAACTGAGGCACGCCAGGGTACAGCGATGGTGTAATGTTGCCCCCTGGTGCCCAAATTTTGCCATTGCATTGTTTGAGGACGGCCGTGCACTAGGCCTAATAACCTCGGATTGTTTAAAAAAAAAAAAACAGTTTGTCGACGAAAATGAACTTCCTCGGTGAAATTCTTAATGATCAATTATCGGTTAATCGGTAAATTATGCCCATCCCTAATTTTAACAGATGGCAGATGACAAAGTTACTGAATGAACCAAGCTCTGTTTTTTACAGAGGAGGGAAAAGCCTTCACACTGACATGGTGAAATAGTGCTGAGCTTTGGACATTTGGGTTTCATTTGGTTTGCTGATAAAGCTCACAGGCTCGTACTTGATGACGTGTGAAAATCCAGAAACTTCACAGAAACTGTGATTTTCTTCATGTTCGGGCAGCACGGTGGTGCAGTGGTTAGCACTGGTGCCTAACAGCTAGAAGGTTCTGGGTTCCAATCCCCAGGCTGGCAGGGGTAGGAACCTTTCTGTGTGGAGTTTGCATGTTCTTCCTGTGCTGCGTGTGTTTGCTCCGGGGGCTCCAGTTTCCTCCCACAATCCAAAGACATGCATGTTAGGTTAATTGGTTGTTCTAAATTGTCCCTAGATATCTGTCTCCTATAGGCCCTTAGAATAGAGGGTTAGTACTAATGAAGCACTTTGAGTGGTCTTTGAGACTAGAAAAGCGCTATATAAGTACAGGTCCTTATCCCCTCATGCTTTCCCTTTATATACAGCTTGTGTGTTCCAGTTTTAGTTTTTTTCCCCCTTTTCCTGCTTACTAATGAGCATAGATGTCCAATCATGATGGGGGTGTAATCAAGTACGGACAATAAAGAATTTCAATTATCAATTTAATTTATTATTGAGCTCTCTTTTTTTGTGAAATCTAGGCTTTTATTAAACATGCCCAATTTTGGCAATCTGTTGGAAGCAGGGTTTAGTTTTGTTTCATGATTTTTAACTACATAATGTGAAGTTGAAACAGCTATCACCAACACTACAGCAGCTCTACATCACACCAAATGATTCTCTGCTAGCCTGGCATTAGCGAGTTTGCTTTCACCAGGAGGGAAACAAGTTAGAAGTGAGCTGATCTTGCTACTCTTAGCATAGAGAGACTCATTTAAATGTCAGCTGATTGCCACTCTGTTAGAAAGCACTATTAGTTCATAATGAATTTAGAGAAATATTTATTTAGCGTCCACAGATGGACAGACCATGTGACCGTGAACATACAGTGGGGAATGTATTAACCAACACGTGAGGGTCTGAATGTTGGTTTTGGTTAATTTTTGGTTTGCCGTCCAGTTCTAAAGTGTATATCCTAGGTGTGTATGTTTGAACATCCAGGCTAAATGCCTTCACCAAAATGACCAAAAAATTTTGAGTTTAGGCATTTTCCGTCTCTTGATTCCTTTAGTAGCAGCCAAGGGTGTTTGGCTTTAATATCATTGAGATTGAATTTCATCCATAACTTCTGAAAGACTGTAAGGGAGGGAGATGGTGGATCTATAAATTGAAATGCTAGACCACACTTTGGTATGTCACTCTAACTCATACAATCGTCCTTCATTTTTTTAGACCAGGATTCCTTGAGGCATGAGACAACTTCTGCACCATTACAAAACTGCCAAGAGCAGCTATGAAATTAATTTTCTGCATTTTCCATTCAACTGTTATTCTTTTTTTCCCTTTATCATCATTAGACCTCATATCCTTCTGTTCCTTCCACCTTCTCCCCTCCTATCCTTTGTTCTATGGCTACTGTACAGCTCTGTGTCCCTGTTGCTCTCATACTGTACACACACACAACTGCGTCTTCAATCAGTCCAGTGAACCACATCCCAGACTGTAGATTGAGATATTTGTGTTCTTCAGAGAGACGGAGTGGGTGAAGGAGAAAAAGGAGATGAAAACCCTTACAATGTACCACTTTATCTCAATCAGCCCAGTGAACCAAAGACGTGGTCTGAACTGAATTACTTCCTGAACAGAGCTACAAAAAAGTGAGACCAAAAAAAAAAAAAAAATACTGGCAGCTGCCAGTGGTACCCCTCAGCCTCTGTCTGTTGTTGAGATGTAGTTTATATGGCATTTTGACCTTGACCTTGCAATCTCAAAACCATAGTCAGAGGTCAAGGTGAGAGGGTGAACCTGTGTACAAAGTTTAGTACCCCTAGCTTTACTTGTTCTACAGTAATAGGGTATACGGAAAGCTAACCGTGACCTTTGACCTTTACACCTCAAACCCATAGCCAGAGAGCAGGATCTAAGCCCTCAAAGACTTGTCTTAGACGTGATATTGAGTGTAAAAAGCTACATCATTCCTTTATGTCGTTATCACATTACAAGATTTAGGCAAAACTGACCTCCCAGGTCAGAGGTCACGCAAGTTCAAACTCGTCCCAAGATTTTTCACAGATACACCCATGATATCAATTTGAAAAGGCAGTGTCATTTCGTTCATTAGTTATTGAGTTCTCAAGATTTTGGGAAAACAGACCTCTGACCTTGACCTAAAGGTCAGAGGTCACCCAAATTCAAACTTGTATGAGATTTTTCGTAGATACCCCCATGGTATCAGTTTGAAAAGTCCACATCATTTCTTTCTCTAGTTATCACATTCACAAGATAGATGTTGATGCTGCCGCCGACACCGATGCTGCCACCCGTCCACCCAGCCGGGGTGACGACAATACCCCTTAGGCATTTAAAGGCTGAGGGGTAAAAATAGAAATAAGAGAGTGTACAGGACACACTGCTGTCTTGCCAAAAGGCTCCAACAGATGGTGCAGCATGCTTTTATCTCCAGCGCTAGACTGGTTTAAATAACTTTTGTTTACAGAACTGAATTACTTTCTAATTTGATTTTTGCTATCAAGAATGCTGACAGAAACAACAATGTAGCTTAAAATGTAGGAATGCAAATTAGTGTATGGCCTTTTACAATGCTCAATGAAGGGAATTCTTTGACTAAAAAAAAAACTGAAACAAAAGAAATCACCAAGCACCTGACTTCACCACCATCATAAAATTATAGGGACTGTGTAGAATGAATTTTTCCTTTGTGCTTTCATGGAAAAAACTTATTTTAAAGGTTATCCTGAGCAACCTGACTTGCTTTAGTTTGACACAAAAATGGTCTCAGGTGATTCAGGGAATAATTTTCCTTTGTTTACCTTTACAGATTTGACATAAAAAAAAACCTTTAATGGTCATTCTGAGGTCAAGCTGTCTCTGTAATAAATCTCATAAGTGTACCAAATTATACTGTATTTGTATTTAAGACTTTTTTAATCCCAAAAAGCTGTTTAAAACTGTTGTTGTATTTAAGTTTGCTGCTATTGTTTCTAAATCTCCGATCCTTGTGATAAAGTGGAATGGAAATGCATAATTTTAATCACAGTGGCAAATCATTTATTTTGATTTTAATTTTGTTATACACTCCTGAACAAAATCTTAAGAATGGGGTAAAAATTACAAGTAATTACAGATTACAAGTTCCCCTGATCTAAATGCCATTGAGAATGTCTGGGATGGACGGCAAGGGAAGTTTACAAAAATCGACGTCAGTTCCAGACCATGGGTGCCCTTTGTGAAGCCATCCTCACCACATGGAGCAACATTCGGTTCCCACCAGCCTTCTGGAAATGCTTGTATCAAGCATGCCTAAACACATTTTTGAAGTGATCAACAAAAACGGTGGGGTATCTCACTACTGAGTCCTTTTTTGGCACTTTTAGTTCTGTTTTTTTGTTTGTTTGTTGTTTTGTTTTTGAGGGGAGGCTATGGTCTTAAACTTTTGATCAGCTGATGATGAACACCCTGTTTGAGTTTAAATGCAGTTATCAATAAACTGCATACTTTATTTTTTGTCTCTTACTCTGTTTTTTTTTGTTTGGTTTTTTTTTTTTTTGCATTTTGAAACTCTACTTACAACCTGGTTACAATCCACTAGTGTGAAATGCGAATACTTGTATTTTCTCCCCAGGTCTTAAGATTTTGCTCAGGAGTCTGTTATTCTAATAGACTGCTTTGTACCATCTACTTACTACTAGAGCTGGGGATATTAACACTAACTTTTTTGATTAATGAAGTCAAATTAATAAAAGTTAACTCAAAAAATAATTTAAGTTAATTTAAATTTAAAAGTTAACAGCCTCACAGCACCCCTGTTATTTCCTTACATTATCTCCTGTCCAAACTCCAGTCCAGTTGGTGGCACCAGTGCACCTGCAAGCCGGCCCGCAGCCACAAGCCCCACCCCCTGCAGCCTCCAGGCATCACTGCCGAGATACCTACATCGTCAAAAACCATTGTCCAGTCAACATAACCGAAGACGAGGGACCGAAAGACGCCACACGAGTCGCAATGGGCCCTTTGTCTTAAATTCAGACACTCTACCAGTACTTTTGTTGCATATGAGGGTCGCAGGTATATTTTATTTTGTAAGAAATGCATTTAAAAGTTGCTTTAAAAATACTTCTTTTTCCATTGTTTCTTCAGTGTAGTTTTAATGATTAATCACAACTGATTATAGAAAAAGTGAAATTAATTCGTTTTAAAATGTATCAATTCCCAGCCCTACTTATTAGCAATCAATGCTCAACACTTCATGCTGGCCATTTTTAATGCTACAGACAGGATGACCTTGGAATGTTGGGCAGCTTTGGGCCCAAAAAATTCTAAATGGAGCCGAAAAACATGTTTGAGTCTTAAAATGAAGTTTTTTGTTTTGTTTTGTTTTTAATGTCTTGAATATCAATTTTCCTTTCATAAATTCACAGTTTCTTGTACTGTACCTATTCTCCTGTTAATGTGTAGCTTTTTTCACTGAAGATTTATGGGGTCGTCTTAATTTGCATTTTTTTCCTCAAAATTTTGGTTAATTTTTACTCATGAACTTACTATCTTTTCTTTTCAACTTGAACTTGTAGCTTTGAGTACATGCGCACATTTTTTTTCCCACTCACTGATGTGCAACTTTCATTCTCAGCAACTTTGTTACTTTCCAACTTTTTTCCCCATTAAGGTGGAACTTTTTTCTCATATGTGTCTTGATTCTCACATACTTTGACTTTCTACTTATAAATTTACATTTTTTTTCTTGAACATTTGTGACTTTTTCATGGTTTTGGAATTTTTTTTACCTCCAAGGGAGAACGGAGGTCATGTTTTCAGTGGCGCTGGTTGGTTGGTTTGCAGTTAGCAACAGAACTCAAAAAGTTAAGAACAGATTTTGATGAAATTTTCAGGAAAGGTGTGTAATGGCACGGAGAACAGATGATTAGATTTTGGTGGTGATTCGGATCACGATGTGGATACAGGAATTTTTTGAATATTTATTTTGTGTATTAATCTGGTGCTTTTCATGTACTGCTCCTTTAAGACATGTCCACTGAGTTATGTGCGTGGCTACACCATAGGGCCGCGCCTCGGCAACCTGGAAGCCAAACACTGTAGAAAAAGTATTCTGCTGTGGGCAATTATTTTCTATTCATTCTCTATGTAGTCCAGCGTTTACAGCGCTGAGCGCCCTCGGCACTGGAATGCTTTGAGCGGTGGCCGCTTTTTGTCATGATGCTCAGAGCTGAAAAAAGTTCAACTTGTCAGATTACTGTACAGCTGCGCTTGTCAAAAGGTGGAGGCTGAACTTTGCTGCATCAAACAACCTGGTACTCATTGATCTGACACTAAAAGGATATCATGATCAAAATCTGAAAGCAAACTTGGCTTGGGTAACATGTCCGCCATCTGTCGGGGTGCCAGGTAAGCGTTCGTGCCTTTGTCATGGTCATATTTCTTACAAGTTTGTTGCGGTAGATAATATGGATACTATGTGAATTTGTAGTTGATAACTGCAAAAAAAAAAAAATATGATACTGCACTGCTGTGTAATATTGCTTAATGATTATGAACTTTGTCAGTAAACTGTAATAAAGAAAAGGGGAGGAAAAAAAAAAACGAAAACCGACCTGAAAGATTTAATAAACCACAATGCTAATTTAAGGTGGAATGGCCCAGCCCCAAAGTAGGGTCAATACAATTATGACAGTCTTGTTTTGATTATTATTTTTATTATAATGTAGTCATATAATGTAGTCATACTGTTTTTGCTGTTGTTTCTCTCTGTTAATAACAATAATTGCATTTATATAGCGCCTTTCATTCAAATTTTCAGGAAAGGTGTGTAATGGCACATTGAACACATGATTAGATTTTGGTGATGATGTCAAAATGCATACCACTGCCAAGGCTCTTGTCTTCTCACAGAGTGTTAGCAACAATACTCCAAAACTACTGGATGGAATTGGATGAAATTTTCACCAGAGGTGGCCCTTGGCCCAAAAATGAATTCATCAGGTGTTGGAGATGATCTGTGAGTGCATACCTCCGCCAAGGCCCCATCTCATAATGTACAGATGGATGGTGATATGGACGAACAAAGGGATGGAGGGGAGGACAAAGGGAGGGAAGGACGGAGCCTTGGCGGAGGTATGCGCTCTTTGAGTGCCCTCTAGTTTTCTTGCAAATTGTATCTTTTTAACATTATATTCCACTGGACTACAATTCATTTGAGTCCATTTTAATCCACCTTTTTTGAGTTTGTCAAAAGTTGTTTTGTGTTTTTTTTTAACTGCTGATTAGACTGGAAAAAACTTTTGTTCCCCCCCCCCCCAATACTCAACTGTATGAATGAGAAAAACAAAAATCAACTTGTGTAGTTCTGCAGTAAAAATGTGCAGCATCATGTTTGTGTGGCTTATTCTGCTTATTGTTGGCTCATGTCACACTTTGTCAGAGTTGAAGCAGGACAAAAGCTGAAGGCAACCGGCTGTCAAAATAATTGAAACCATGTTGAACAAGGAGAAGACGATCAGAGTGTAACATTCCAACCATATCGCAAACTAATGTGATTTGGTGGGGCTCCACATTTCTGACAAATAAATAATATGGTAGGTCTCCAAGCTGACGAAGCAAAGGGAGTAGAGCAAAGGCCACGGAATTGGAACTTTAAAATCAATACGGGGTGAAAACAGCGATTCCATGAAAGAACAAAACGATGTCCCAAAAGATGGTAGTAGACAAAAGATGACAGGCAAATTTGGAAGAAAAATCTAAACTCAAAATATCAAGCTGAAAAACACAAACTAGTCAAAGGAAAAAGTGAGGGAAGTAGAAGCGCGACTGTGACAAAAAAAGAGCAAAAAAATCCTACGTTTAAGAAGGAAAAAGACATGAGACAGGCATGAGAAAAGTAGCAATTGCACATAAAAATCCTAACATTTTATAATAAAGTAGTCTTCATATTATTTAAAAAGTTACATTTATTAGGTGAAAATAGCCACATTTACAAGGTAAACATATCTTGTAAATTAAAAATCTTATAATTTATCACCATAAAATTACTTGAGCACTTCATTTACTTAAAGGGGTCATTGACTGAAAAAATGTGTTTTTGTAGGCATTAACCTTTTGAAAGGTTGGTCATGTGATTACTGAAAAAAATATCAAAACTCACTTCTCTGAACCCTTAGAGCACACAATAGTACTCTGTTAACATTACTTAGCTAGGCGGTCAGTAGCACTGGTCACGTCACCGTCAAGCCACCTAGCACTAGCTTAACTGTTCATACAGTTAGTCTGGAACGCCATTTTCTATAAATTCCATTCACCCTCACTTTAATCCTTGTTTTTGGTAGATGAACATAACGTCATTCTTAGACATTATTTTGAGCAGCTAGCTAATGCCAGTTAGCCATTAATGTCAGCTAGCTGCCTTGAAGCTAGTAGTTTAGCTACTCATTCCTGAATATTTCTGTGCTTACTGTACTCCGACCAGTCACATCCTATTGACCACTGAAACCACACACCCCCGTCAACCAGTGATGCATTATTTCATCCATTCTTTAAGACAAACATTAGTTGGCTCAGGGTTAACAGGTCAAGTCAGCCCTGGTGCAGGCGACCCCAAGTTGGCCCCAGAATCCCCAAGGGCACAAGCAAAGAACGCCTGCAAAACTGTTGAAGACTTTTCTTGGTCACCAACAACTGTAAGGAGTTGGACAGAAATTCTCCACCCGTGTCAGGAAAAATCCTGACCCATATTCAGCTAAGGATACATCAGAGCTAAAGACTAGGAGCTAGCCAGTCAATGTTAGCAACATGAGGTTAACAACAGTGATGTAATGGAAAGTAGGGGTGTGCCATATCATATCGTTCATGATAATACCGGTATAAAAATGAATATTGTGATATTTGGGGTCTCTTGCGTGATGACATCACACCACATAGAACCGGCAAAACAAACAAGGTGGGAAGCTGCAGCTCCAAAGTCAGACCGTCTCCGGTTGAGTGGAAATATTTAAGTTTCACTTTCTGTTTCAGACTGCTGTCATGTTTAAAAAAAACTGCAGCAATGTGGATAATCTGCCTGCATTTTTTCCGCACGTGCACAACACCGCTGGAGCGGACAATGCGCAGCTCGAAGTGGATGTTGATTTTTACTTTCATTTTGGCCACTTTATCTTCATCTTGACACCTCCCATTTGAGGTGTTTCGGATACGTCCTACTGTGAGGAGACCCCAGGGCAGACCCAGGACCTGCTGGAGAGCCCATGTCTCCCAGCTGGTCTGCCTTGGTATCCTCTTTGAAGAGCTGGAGCAGGTGGCTGGGGAGAGGGAAGTCTGGGGTTCTCTGCTTGAACTGCCGCCTCCACAACCCAGACCTCTGGAAAAGCAGAAGATGGATGGATGGATGGATCTCAAAATTCCGGCAAATTAAAAGTCAAGAAAATATGGCAACACGATACAAGCCTTGATGATATAAGCCTTTAGTTCCACTTAATTTTGACCGGGTAAGTTGAAACAGACAGGCGGACAGATACGACCACAGACACATTGAGTAATTATCATATGCCTCTCTGTTTCACTGAGGCATAATAACTTGGAAAATATGCATATCTAGTGGACAAACTCATAATGGTGATTGTGTAGAACTATCCAGTATAGGCGTCTAAATATAAATACACACAATAGCGAAAATAAGCATATCTAAATGCTAGAGCCATATCACAGTAAAGATACAATGTAAAAGATGCTTCTTTAACTTATGAATCATTACAGGGGGCCAAAAAAGGGAATCAGACAATTTCCTTTTAACACACCAACAAAAGAGGCAATGGAGTCATTGATCTATCTGTAATGAACACTCTAGTGATTAAGACCAGTCAATCTGCTTCAATCCAGATTAATCCAGATCAGTCTTTTTTAAATCTACTGTTTATCACCGTGGTGGAGTCTATTTTTTTTTTCAATTACTCTATCTGATTAGACTTCTGGTGAGATTAAATCTATCTGGGGTTTTCAAAGCAACTTGCAGCAAGCTCTAGGTGTAAATATGATGATCCATTTTTCACCTGGTAGGATTTCTAAAAAGCTCGAATGGTTTCTAGTTCTGACCCAAAGTCGAATTATATACAGTGCTGTGAAAAAGCATTTGCCCCCTTCCAGATTTCTTATATTTTTGTATATTTTTCAGTTAATTTTTTTCAGATCATCAAACAAATTTTAATATTAGACAAAGATAACCCAAATACATACAAAATGCAGTTTTTAAATGATGATTTCAATTATTAAGGGAAAAAAAAACCTATCCAAGCCTACCTGGCCCTATGTGAAAAAGTAACTGTGCCCCGCCACCATTACATCATGAATTAACTATGATTAACCACATTTCTGGGAAAGCTGAGTTCAATTTCACCAGCCACACCCAAGCCTGATTACTGTCAGACCTGTTAAATCAAGAAATCACTTAAATATAACCTGTCTGACAAAGTGAAGTAGGCTAAAAGATCTCAAAAAGCAACACATCATGCAATGATCTGAAGAAATTCAAGAACAAATGAGAAACAAAAACCCATATAAAGAACTGCCAGCCTCACTAGCCTCAGTTTGGACACTGGTCCATAACTCAATAATAAGAAAGAGACTGGGCAAAAATTGCATCCATGAAAAACTTCCAAGGTGAAAATCACTGCTGACCAAAAAGAACATAAAGGCTCATCTCACATTTGTCAAACAACATCTTGATGAGCCCCAAGACTTTTGGGAAAATATTCTGTGGACTGATGAGACAAAAGTTGAACAGCGTCTATGATAAAGCGCTATATAAATATGATGCATTATTATTATTATATGCAAAATTTAAAAAAAAAAAAAAAAAATAGTATAAAATTAACATATTCATACATATGTGTTTTCTCCCCCCCCCCCCGAAAAGTATGTTGCCACCGCGCAAAGGTCTTTAAGCCAGAGGAAACACTGCTGTGATCCACAGAAATTAAAATGCATTTACTTGCTACCTGGATAGAGATTATTCAAAAATGGATTTTGATCTCCAAAAGGAATTTGAGGGACTGGATCATGTCTTTGTCACAGCAGACATTTGGACTATGGATAATGGACATTTTCTCTGGACATTCACTGCACATCAGATGAATCCATGTCATAAAGGTAAGATAAACATGGGGACAGCTTCATGCAGTGTTACCAACTCTCACTCTTTTAGAGTGATTCTCACTCTTTGTCCCTCTCCCTCACTCCACAAACCCTATTTCTCACTCCAAAATGAGGAAATTACTGGGAATATCGTGTTGATTTTCTTCAGATTTTTCTCACAATAAGAGCTCTCAAGGCAGGATAAAGCAGACTGAACATGTTCTAAAAGCTCTGTCTGAAACAATCTGTTTTCAGTCTGACATTAATAAGCCCATAATATAATCCATTAATTAAATTATCTTGCCATGTGTGCAAGACGATTTAAGTATGCATTTAAAAGTAATGTGAAAGTTACTTTTCCAAGTAACTAATTACTTTAATCATGCAGTAATTGGCAAAGTAACTCAATTACTTTTGAAAAGAAGTAACTAGTAACTGTAATTAGTTATTTTTTAGTAACTTGCCCAACACTGGTTGTGACACAGCTGAGGATCAACAGCCATGTTTACAAAGACACAAGAAGCCTGATCGGAATAAAAATGCTTCATGTAAACACGCCAATCTGAATATTCTAACCCGATCACGCTCATTCGGATCAAAATTTCATTTCAATTGAGACGGGTGGATTATGCCAATTGTTATTCCGACTGGTGTGCATGGAAACACTTATTCCGAAGGTTGGGCAGAAAATATGTTTACTGCGCATGTCTGTACTTCAGCCACACGCCAACGTGACATATTTCCGCCTTTACAGCAGCTAGCGGAAGGCATAGCGGGAGTAAAACAAAACTGGTCTGTATTGTCCTGCTGCCTCCCTCTGTTCATCATATGCAGAAGTATGTACTTGTAGCTTCATTACGGAGACCAGCAGAAGCAAAAGTACAGTCTGAATAACACAATACAGGTCCATTTCAAAAAGAGAAAGACATGAAGCGGGGCTTGCTAACACCGGAAGTTGCTTCTTCTTCTACTATTTTCGGAATGTCGAAATGTCGACGTGCGCATGTCAAAATGATTTAGTCCATTCAAACGTGTGACACATGGAAACGCACGTCCTAATCGGATCAGCTTTTTCAGGATCCATGTAAACAGTAAAGTTCTGATCTGAATTGTAATCAGATTGAAGAAATTTTGCCCATGTAACCGTGGCTACTGTGTGTGAGTTTTGTGACCATGAGGGCAGTTGCCTAGGAAGATTAGCGATTCTTGTGAATTGTGGATGAACAGACACTGCATCATGGTTTTAGCTCATTTCAAGATCTCCAGAATGAGCTAAAACAAATGTCTTCACAACAAACATATCTGAACAACAGAATATTCTGATATTTTTCATCACAGTTGTCAGTGAATGCAACACAAGTCCAACAAGAAAACAAACCTGCACCACAACATACAGCAAACAAACAAACAGTTGTGTATTCCATTGGGTTTACACCGCTACCTACTGCTCTTATTTGAAACATATCAGCTGGTGTAAGCCACATTTTCTTGCATACTTGTGTGTCAGCCCAAAACATTTACAGTGAGAAGGTTGACTAATGCATGCTGGGAAAGCCAAGTCGCCTGGGGAGCTAATTAATTGGCTGACTATGACACTGCCAGGAGCGCAGTGTATGACTGAATGCTTAAAGGGGACTGTTCTCTGAAAAGTGCAACAGATCTGATGAATTTGGACACCAAACTGCAGGTGGGAGAGAAAAAAAACATGCATCAGCTCTTTTACCATGTTTACGCTGAAAAATGGGACGGGCTTTAAAAATAGAAACCAGGCATTTGTGCTGCAGGATAAAGTCAGGAGAGTCGCGGCTTAAAATATCCGAATTCTTATTTGCTTTTAATGGGGTTATGGTCTGCATTGTTAAATAAATTCTGGGTCAAATACAGTATGTAGTTTGTGATGGAAAAAGTGCTGGCCAATCATATTCATTTTGCAAATATCTAAAGAGAGTAAGGAGCTGGTGCATGAAAATGACATGAAAATGAGAGGAGATGCACCAAGTATTCAAGCAGTTTTATATGATCAACTACTAGATAGTCCATTATATAATTCAAATGGCACTTACAAGGCTTATTTTTCCTTTGTTAATACTTCTGAGAGCTACTCTGCTGCTCAAAATCTTTCCTCAACTTTCCTCAACACTCCAAGTCAACTGTAATGTGACTAAATTTAGTCTAATCCTATGAAATTAAAGGTCATTTTTTTTATCATATGAACAAGAGCATTGTTTTTCTCTTAAGTCACAATCTAAAGAAAACCCATCCAATAAACATTAATGAAACATATTACACTATCCCCACATTCTCACCATAAACTGGAAAATGTAACACGGAGTCTGGAGAATGAAAAGAAAACTGAAGTCAGCATACGTGGCATTTAAGGTGGCCGCTTTAAAAATCTATTGCTCAGCCCTAGAAACAACCGTGAATGAGTGAATGGTTAACTCTGCTAACAGCAGCTAACCAATGCTAATCGAGGAAGTGACCGGTCCAAAATGTAATCAAACTAGATAATAGGGGTGTGCCATATTGTATTGTTCACGAAAATACCAGTATAAATTTTGATACCAGTGTAAAAATGAATATCGCAATATTTGGGGTCTGCTGCATGACAACATCACACCATTACACTGTAGATAGAAGCTACACGTTACCATAAAATGGCAAACCGAACATGGCGTGGGAAGCTGCCGCTCCATCTGCATCCAGTTGAGTGGAAATATTTAAGTTTGTTTCTGTTTCAGACTGCTGCCATGTTAAAAAAAAAAAAAAAAAAACGGTGCGGCAATGTGGATAGTCCGCCTGCATTTTTTCTGCATGTCAACAACACCGCAGGAGCAGTGTTAATGTTGGACAAGGTGCCACTCTAAGTATTTGTAGTATTCACCCGAAGAGGGGAAAAAAGAAAAAACAAACATCAGTTCAGTGCAACGAGAGCCAAAAAGCCCCAGGAGAGGTCCGTGAAAACAAGAGTTACAATGCAAGTAAAGTGATTCAGCATAAAACCAGACATCTGTGGGCACTTAAGATGTAACGGTTTATATTATTTTCTTGTGATATTTGATAAAGAACACAAACTATATCTGAGCTGCTGTTTATAAACTGGAGAAATAAGAGTTTTTGTTTTAATATGTTGAAGGTAAATAACGGTGGCCTGTGAAACTGTCCTTTTTACATAACTTTAAAAGAAAAAAAACTGTATTCTGTAATATTGTGAAAAATATTATCGTAAAAATTCACAAAAATATTGAGTCATTTTTAGGCCAGATTACCCACCCCTACTAAAGTGTATGAATAAAACATGGTCACGCGTCAATAGATGAGCTTGGTGGAAAAACTGATGTCTAGCAGGAATGGATAAAATATACAGTGGTGTGAAAAAGTGTTTGCCCCCTTCCTGATTTATCATTTTTTTGAATATTTGTCACACTTAAATGTTTCAGATCATCAAATACATTTAAATATTAGACAAAGATAACACAACTAAACACAAAATGCAGCTTTTAAATGAAGGTGTTTATTATTAAGGGTAAAAAAATCCAAACCTATATGGCCCTGTGTGAAAAAGTGATCCCCCCCTCCCGTTAAAACATAAATTAACTGTGGTTTATCATATCTTTGGAAAGCCGAGTTCAACTTCTTTAGCCACACCCAGACCTGATTACTGCCACACTTGTTCTCCATCAAGAAATCACTTAAATAGGACCTGCCTGACAAAGTGAAGTAGGCTAAAAGATCCTCAAAAGCTAGACATCATGCTGCAATCCAAAGAAACTCAGGAACAAATGAGAAACAAATTGAGATCTATCAGTCTGGAAAACGTTATAAAGCCATTTCTTAAGCTTTAGGACGCCAATGAACCACAGTGAAAGCCATTATCCACAAATAGCGAAAACATGGAACAGTGGTGAACCTTCCCAAGAGTGGCCGGTCAACCAAAATTACCCCAAGAGTGCAGCGACCACTCATCCAAGAGGTCACAAAAGACCCCACAACAACATCCAATGAACTGCAGACCCCAATTGCCTCAGTTAAGGTCAGTGTTCATGACTCCACCATAAGAAAGAAACTGGGCAAAAATGGCCTGCAAGGCAGAGTTCCACGATGAAAATCACTGCTGAGCAAAAAGAACATAAAGGCTTGTCTCAGTTTTGCCAGAAAACATCTTGATGATTCTCAAGACTTTTGGGAAAATACTCTGAGTCTGATGAGACAAAAGTTGAACTTTTTGGAAGGTCTGTGTCCCATTACATCCGGCATAAAAGTAACACAGCATTTCAGAAAAGGAACACCATACCAACAGTAAAATATGGTGGTTGTAGTGTGATGGTCTGGGGCTGTTTTGCTGTTTCAGGTTCAGGTTACTTTATTTGTACCCGTAGGTAGATTTGTTTTGCAGTTGGTGACATCCATATTTACAAGCCACAATTACATTCAACATAGACACAAACACAGGCACACATCTTACAAAATAGGTAAATATAAAATATGTGCAATATAATTTTTATAGCTTGTTCAACTCTTTGACAGCAGCAGGGACAAAGCTGTTTTTGTAGCGCTGGGTTCTACTTTTTGGGACAGCAAACCTCCGTCTGGAGGGAAGAAGCTGAAAGTTGCAGTGCAAAGGGTGGGAGTCATCATTTAAAATCGAGTCGGCCATCCTCTGTACTTGTCTGGTGTACAGGGATGTCAGGCTCAGCTGTGACTCACCAAGCAAACGACTGGACCATCTGACTACCTGATCCAAGGATTTCCTCTGTTTCAGTTTTATCTGACCAAACCATGACATTAAAGAAAAGGATAAAACAGATTCAATAAAAGCCCGATAGAACATAGTCATTATGGTTCGGTCAATTTGGAAGCGTGCAAGTTTCCTCAAACAATGCAAATTTTGCTGACCCTTTTTGCACACCCTTTCACAGTTCACCTCAAAGTTCAATCCACTATCAATAATCGTCCCAAGATATTTGTACGATTGTACACATTCGGTGGTCTGGCCTTTTAGTATGGTGACTTTGTGCCTGGGAGTTTTCCTCCTAAAGTCAATAATCATATCTTTCGTTTTTGTTGTATTCAGCTGCAGGTAGGAATCCTCACACCAGTGAACAAAGTCATCAACTACTGGGCCATGGCCACTCTCACCATCCTGGAGGAGACTGACAATGACTGAGTCATCAGCATACTTTATAATGTGTCTGTTGTCATGTCTGCTCCGACACATGTTTGTGTACAGGATGAAGAGTAGTGGTGACAACACACACCCCTGAGGAGAGCCAGTAGAAGAGCACTTTAGGTCAGACAATGTACCATTGACCCTTACTCTCTGCGTCCTGTTGGTTAAGAAATCCAGAATCCAACCCACCAGACCATTGCTTAAATCAAATTGTTGCAGGAGCCTTTCAACTAAAATATGAGGTTGGATTGTATTAAAGGCAGAAGAAAAGTCCACAAATAAAAGCCTGGCGTGTGTCCCATTAAAATCCAGATGTTTAAAAAGCATGTTAAACAGAGTGACAGTGGCATCCTCCACTCCTCTGTGAGGCCTATAGGCAAACTGCAGAGGATCCAATGCATGTTCAGTCTGCTTTAGGACCTCACATCTGACCAGTTTTTCAAAAATTTTCATTAAAATTGAAGTCAAAGCAACTGGTCTAAAGTCATTTACCGTTTTAGGACAGCTGGATTTTGGAACGGGAACAACCACGGCATCTTTCCAGATCTTAGGCACATGTTGTGTCTGTAAGGACTTATTGAAAATGTAGTGAAATATAGGACTCAGTTCATGTGCACAGGACTTTACCAGGCGTCCACATATATTATCAGGGCCCTGACTTTTGTTCACTTTTACAGCGCGGAACTCCCTTTCAACATCCTGCATCTCAATATTAAAGTGCTGATTGTCTTTGAGTTTCTGTTTCAAATCTTGGATTTCTGTGCTAAAATCAAAGGAGTCAAGACCTGGAAGACTTCCAGTGGCAAATGGAACCATGAATTCTGCTGTCATGAAAATGACATGAAAATGAGAGGAGATGCACCAAGTATTCAAGCAGTTTTATATGATCAACTACTAGATAGTCCATTACATAATTCAAATGGCACTTACAAGGCTTATTTTTCCTTTGTTAATACAAAGGAAGGAGAATGTCCGGCCATCTGTTCGTGACCTCAAGCTGAAGCGCACTTGGGTTCTGCAGCAGGACAATGATCCAAAACACACCAGCAAGTCTACCTCTGAATGGCTTAAGAAAAACAAAATGAAGACTTTGGAGTGACCTAGTCAAAGTCCTGACCTGAATCCAATTGAGATGCTGTGGCATGACCTTAAAAAGGCAGTTCATGCTAGAAAACCCTCCAATGTGGCTGAATCACAACAATTCTGCAAAGATGAGTGGGCCAAAATTCCTCCACAGTGCTGTAAAAGACTAACTAACTAACTAACCTGCACTTATATAGCGCTTTTCTAGTCACAAAGACCACTCAAAGCGCTTTCATTAATACTAACCCTCTATTCTAAGGGCTTATAGGAAACATATATCTAGGGACAATTTAGAACAGCCAATTAACCTAGCATGCATGTTTTTGGCATGTGGGAGGAAACCGGAGAAATCCCGGAGTAAACCCACGCAACACGGGGAGAACATGCAAACTCCACACAGATCACTGTTGGTCGGGGGCTGGGATCGAACCCACGATCCCATGATCCCCACAATCCCCCGGCCAAGGGTAAACTGTGCTGCCGCAGTGCTAACCACTGCGCCACCGTGCAGCCCAGACTCATTGCCAGTTATTGCAAATGCTTGATTGCAGTTGTTGCTGCTAAAGGTGGCCCAACCAGTTATTAGGTTTAGGAGGCAATCACTTTTTCACACAGGGCCATATAGGTTTGGATTTTTTTTCCCTTAATAAATACCTTACTTTAAAAACAGCATTTTGTGTTTACTTGTGTTATCTTTGTCTAATATTTAAATTTGTTTGATCTAAAACATTTACGTGTGACATACAAAAAAATGATAAATCAGGAAGGGGGCAAACACTTTTTCACACCACTGAATAAAAAAAAAAAATAGACAAACGGTTGGCCCAAATGTTGACGGCCCATCCTATTTTCAATAGGAGGAAACGTCAACCTGCTATTAAATGCAGCAATCGACAGGCTCAGTGCATCAGGGAATTATCAAAACTGGCAGGCTACTGTTATTCTCAAACAACACATGAATGATTTTGGTCTTTGCAATGAATGGCGTTCTTTTCACCCAACTCTCCAGGAATACACCTTTTTTTTCAACAGTTCATTGTTCATATTCATGTTTAGACTTCTTTTTAGCCCTCACCCTATGGTGAGGGACATCACAGACACTGAAATATTCTTTTAGATTTGATTGGCAGTTGGCAAACAGCTTACAGGTGCATTACCACCACTGACTTGATTATCATCACTCTATATCTTTGTATAAGGAGTTCTTATAAGGAGTTCTGAACAACTCCTTACGTGTGAAAACATTATCCGTCTTTGATATGTTCAAATCAAGCAATTAGCGATCACCATCCAGTATCTCTTACGCTAGTAAATAGGAAAGCTATAAGGAAAACTAGGAGCTGGAAATTTAATACATCACTACTAAAAGACAAAGACTTTATTACATACTTTAATAAAGAGTGCAAATCATATCTGGAATATAATGATATGCCAGGAATCTCCCCGTGTGTTCTTTGGGAAACAGCAAACGTGGTCATGTGAGGTAAAATAATCTCTGACTGTTCGTATAAGAATAAAAAAGAAAAAGTACTGGTACTGGAGTTAGAACTGAAAATTAAATCACTGGAGATGACCTCTGCCCTTTCTCCACAGGAACAGGCACTTAATCTGAAAAAAATTAAAGCTGGAATTAAAAGAAATTACAAACAAAAGAACACAGTTTTTAATACAAAGACTGCATCTTGAGAAGTTTGAACACAGTAATAAATCGGGGCAATATCTTGCGAACCAGCTTAGATTGAACAAAGAAAAAACAACTATCCACTCTATTAAGGATATGACTGGAAATATTACCCATGAGCCTGAAGAAATAAATAACTCCTTTAGAAAGTTTTATGAAAACCTCTACTCATCTCAGATTAACCAATCTGACTCAGATAAATAAATTTTTGGATGATATTAATTTACCATGACTAAATAATGAACAGATTGCAGCTTTGGGTGCACCTCTTCTGGTGACCGAACTCTAGGAGGCACTTAAGCACATCCCAAACAAGGCTCCGGGACCAGATGGTTTTCCAGTAGAATTTTATAATGAATTCTGGCCTGTGATGGCACCTACTTTCTTTAAAATGGTGAACCAAATTAAAGAAGATAATGTCATCCCTCCAAATATGAATTTGGCTAGTATTATCCTGCTTCTTAAACCTGGAAAAGAACCGACGTTTCCATCCAGTTACCGTCCCATCTCACTTATGAATGCCGATCTTAAAATAATTTGCAAAGCTCTTGCCAAAAGGCTGGAAAGGATAATTCCGGTTATTATGCATCCAGATCAAACAGGTTTCATCAATGGTAAGCACTTGGCTAATACATGCAGGCTATTTAATTTAATAGACTACTGTAAAATCAATAACAGAAACTACAATTTTATCACTGGATGCAGAGCAAGCCTTTGACCGTGTTAATTGGAAATTTCTTTTTATGGTGTTAAATAAGTTTGGGTTTGGTTCATTTTTCATAAACTGGATTAAAACACTATATAGCTGTCCAACTGCATCTGTCCGAACAAAAGATCAGACTTCCTGAAGCTTTAATCTCCAGAGAGGTACTAGGCAGGGTTGTCCACCCTCTCCCTCACTTTTTACCATCTTTATTGTTGAACCATTAGCAGCAGCCATACGTCAGAATGTTGATATCAGAGGTATCCAAACTGGAGAAAAAGAACACAAGATAAGTCTTTATGCTGATAGTGTATTGATTTTCCTTGAAAACTCACAAAGATCTCTTTTTCAGACAGTAGTGCTCATTGATCAATTTTCATTATTATCAGACTACTCTATTAACTGGGGTAAATCAACAGTTTTACCTATAAATTGTAATTTCTCAAATACATCCATTATTCCAATACAATCAGGTAATATTAAATACTTAGGAATAGATATCTCCCCCAGGCTCTCCAATTATTACAACAAAATCACACACCCCTTTTACAAACAACATAAGACGACTTTACACGCTGGAGGACACTACCTATATCACTAATGGGAAGAGATGCAACCGTTAAAATGATGGTCCTTCCTAAAATCAACTATTTGTTCTCAATGATTCCTAACCAACCATCTATGGCCTGGTTTAAGTCTTCAGACTCAAATATAAGTAAATTTTTATGGAAGGATAAACCATCACAGATCAGTCTAAAAACTCTTCAAAAAGCAAAAGAGTGCAATGTCATGTTCGCCTCTATGAGGTGCACAGAGATAAAGACAAACCCAAGCACTAGATGACAATTTGCACGTTTAATAAAGAAAACAACGTAGGTCCAAAAATACACAATCCAAAATGCAGACAGAAAACTTACATAACAATACAATCCTGAGCAGTCTGCTCAGAAGCAGGCAAGGAACAAGGAAGATGAGATGAATGCTCTGAGAAACACTCAGTGGATCGCATACTCTCACAATGTAGTGGCAATGGCAAAGTGAAATGAAGGGCTTAAATAGTAAGTAAGGTGAAGACAAGACAAGTGATAACAGGTGTGTGGGTCAGCTCAAGCAGGAGAAGGGAACAACAATTAATAATTGGAATCACCTGACAGTAATCAGAGGAAAGGGAGGAGCGGCTGTCAGCCTGGCAGGTGGCGCCAACACAAACCCAGAGATGTCACCTCCCAGCTGTCAGCTCAAGAATAAACATAAACAGAACCAAATACCAACTAGAGAATAATTACAGGTGAAGCAGGAAAATAAATCATCAGACCTCAATACACACAAGGAGAAAATACAGAAAACTAACAGCAATAATAATGACAGATCTACAAAACTCAGAAATAACTTGAGTCTGCGTTCAGAGGGGAAAATAAAAGCACAGACCCATGACATGCAGAGGTTTAGATCTACCAAACTGTTTAGATTACTTTTTAGCCAATAAGATTGTAGTTTGTTTCTAAATGGACAAAATCAACCCCACTAAGAAAACCCATGGTTAGATGCTGAACAGGCTCTCTGTGGGTCGCTAAATATCTCTGACTTGCCTTTTATGAGTCTCCCTATATTAAATGCCATGACTGTTTTAAAAGCATTAATATCAGCTCTTCTCTGACAGCTTGGTGGAAATTTTTAAAAATAATGGGGTCTTCGCTTGTCCCTTGTAAACTCACACCCATTTGGAATAATCCTGATATCCTGCAACAAAAGAGGACGTTAAACTGTCCACTATGGCAAGAGAATAGAATAAAAAAACTTAGAGCATCTTATTCAAGGTGGAAATTATATCCAGTTTCAGGAATTAGTGTCACAGTACGATAGCAGAGATAAAAAGTTTCTTGAGTACCAGCTTAAATTCATAATAAAAGCAAGATTCAATCTTAATCAGACATATTTAGACGTACCAGTTAAGGTGGCAGAGTTTTTAAATCTTCATTCTCCTAAATTGATTTTGAAAATATACGGACTATTATCAAAACTGGATGAGTCAGTATCTCTTCCAATATCAAAATGGAAGACAGACTTATCGATCAATAAGGATGAAAGCTTCTGGACACAAATATGTTTAAATACTTTTCAGATGACTAATAACTCTAATTTACAACTCATACAGTATAAAGTTCCACATAGAATTCATTATACAGAACAAAGGATGTTCAAAATGGGCCTGAGTCACACAGATATCTACTTCTACTGCACCAGCAACATCCCAAATAGCTATATGCATGCTACGTGGTCCTGTGCACCAGTTCAAAAGTTCTGGCGGAAGCCATGTGAGGACCTGTTGGCATGCCTTGGGTATCGTTTCCCATCCTCACCCACACTTTGCATATTAGGTGATTTAAGTGAAATAAATATAGAGGCAAGGATGTCACACATGGTTCTCACTGCCTTATGCATCACAAAGAAAACTATCATGAATGGGAAATCAAGAAATAATTTATGCATGACTCACTATAATAACTTACTATTAGATTATACAGTATTAGCCTGGAGAGAATGTCTGCCTCCTCAAATAATCAATTGGCTGAATTCAATTCTCTCTGGTCCCCGCTTATTAATTCTATAACCTGAGGGGTGGCGGGCAGTGGCTCGCTCTCCTTGGCGCTTCTGGTGGCTGGCTGCACCCTAACCGTAAGGGGCCGGTATCTGAGAGGCCTGTTCCAGGGTGGCTGTGTGTCTTGCCCAGGGGGGTGTGTGGGGTGGGCCAGGGGGTGGGCTGTGGTCCCCGGCCAGCTGACCTTGCCTCTTGGGTGGACGGGGGGGGGGGGGGGGGGGGGGGCTGGGGCTGGCACTGGGCCCCTGGTGCTGGGGGAGGTTCCCCCGTGGGCCAGGGTCGGGTGTGCGCCAGTGGCGCGGGCCGGCCCCAGTGCATCCTTGCGCGGTGGGGTCGTGTCAGGTCCCTGCATCCTGGGGGGGAGGGGTCACCCTCCCCGTCCTCTGGGGCCTGTGGTTGTGTGTGTGTGTGGGTGGGGGGGTAAAGTTTGGGGCATGTGTGTGAGCGGGTGCGGAAGTGGGTGAATGTGTTATGTGTGGGCATGTGGGGCTGTATGTGGGTGTAGGTGGGCATGTGTGATGGTGTGTGTGTATGTGTGCACATGAGGGTGGGTGGGATGTGTGTGTGTGTACGGGTGCGGTTACCTGTGGGTGGATGTGTGGGCATGGAGGATGTGTGGATGGGTAGGAGAACTTCGTTGGGTGGCGGGAGTGGTCCATCTAGTGGCGTGGGGGTTGGCGATTCGGGTCTGCTTGTCCTGGCTGCCCTGCTGTTGTGTTGCAGAGCGGGACGCTTTGTCGCATTGTCCCTGGTGTCATTGGCGGCAGGTGTGTGTGTGGGTGCTCGGGGGTGGTTGGGGGGGCCGTTGGCGCGGGTTGGTGGCCGTGTTGCCGTCTGGCTGCTCTGGGATGACTGTGGCTGTGGGGCGGCCTGCTGCTGTCGGTGTGCGTCAGGGGTGGGTGATCAGTGGGCTTGCGGTGGGTGCTCAGGGGTGTTGCTTGGCGTGTGGGGCGCCGTGTGGGTCTGGCCCATTGTTTACTATTGTGGCTATCGTTGTGCATGTTTGTGTGTGCAAGCTGAGTGGGAATTGGTGTGGCTGCTCCATCATGTTTGTGGAGCTGGGAGCGCCAGGACGTGACGCTGGTGGGTCCTGGGCAGCTCGGCCTGGCGGCCCTCGCCCTGGGTTGGGATTTGGGAGCAGTGGGTGGCTTCAAGAACCAGTTTGCAAGCTGGCTTCTGGGGGGGACGGCCTCACTTTTGGACCACCTCCCTCCCAGTCTTATCCCCTCCCCCCCGATTCTGGATGGAACATACAGTACATCATCTTGGATACAGTTAGGGCTTTGGGGCGGGGGTGTGCCGCACTGTCGGTGAAAGGGATTCCTCTGCTGCGCGGTGGGGCTGCCCTCACCTCAATTTTAATTGCATTTTAGACACTGAGGGCTTGGGGGAATGGGGGCCCTGCTGCCTATCACAGTGGCTAGTGGTGCTCCAACCGACATCCCCCCAATTTTACCTGCACTATGGTAGTCCACACATTTACACACAATCACATCATACAACCAACATACACCTACTATGTTTTGTGGAGGGGGGGGGTCTTCCCCCACCACCGTTGCCCTCCTCCTGCTGGCGGCCTGGGGGCCCGTCATGTTGTCAGAATCCCTAGGTGCTGCTGAATGTATCGATACAAGCAAGGGAGTGAGAGAGGGACTGAATAAGAGAGTAAGCAAGAGTGAGGGAGTAATGAATGGAGATGGTGGGTCACTTTTGTGTGACGCTTTGCATGTTGGGTGGAATCTGCGGTGATCCGCTGATCAGTCGCTCGGGTGGGCACTGGGGGTGGGGGTCTGCTTCTGTGGCCGCGGCCGCCCTGGGGTGGGTTGGTGGGGAGGTGGCCACTGGCCTGCACCGACGGTCTCCCCAGCCACTGCCGGGCGTTGGTGCGCGTTCAGGTTCACTGCATCTGCATCGCAGTCACCCTAAGAAATAAGGGTGAATGAGGGTGGGTCAGTGTGAGAGCATGAATGGATGTGAGTAGGTCGGAGTGTGAGTGAGAGTGCGTGCGTGCGTGGATGAACGTGAGTGGGTGTGGGTGACCATGAGGGTGAGTGGGAGTGACAGTGAATGGGTACAGGAGTGAGAGAGAATAGGTGGGTCCAGAAGTGTGAGAGTGGGTGAGTGAGAGTGAGGCAGTGCATGTGGGTGCATATGAGGGTGTGAAGGTGTGGGAATGGGTGTGTCTGCGAGTCAGGAGGTGCTGGATTGAGGGGGGTAGTGCCTCTCGGCTATGTGGGCTCCCCTGGGCGGGGGGACTTTTTTGGGCATGGGGTCCCCAGGGTGTGCGGCGGTGGCACTGGGGGGGGGGGGGCGGACCCACTGTGGGGGTGCCTGGGGGGGGCTCACACTGGTGGGCACGGACCGGTCTCCGGCCTGGGGGGTGGGGGTGCTGGCCTCCTGGTGCCTGGGGCCCAGGGGCTGGCATTGGCACCGCTGTGGGGTGGGGGGGTTGATGGGTTGGTGAGCTCAGGGGTGTGGGCCAGCAGCACCGGCCGCCTGGTAGTCTGGCCTCCCTCAATCGTCCCTCCGGGGGCGGATGCCTGGCTTTCCTGGGGCTTGCTAACCTTGGGCATTTGTCCCCTGTGGGGGTTGGCGGCGCTGCCTTGCCTGCTCGGGGTTCCCGGGGAAGGGGGGGGGGGGGTTGCTGAGACCAGCCCCCCTCTTCGTATGTTTCCTGACAAACCACTCACACGCACACACTTATTTTGAGTGCACTCTCATATATACGCACATGGACGCACATGCACAAATGTCTCTCCTTTAACAGGTGCGGATACCAGACTCGTATTGAGACATCTTCAGTGGAAGAAGCAGTTTGTCTTGTTTGTTTTAGTTGTTGGTTTGTTTGTCTTTTTGTCTGTTCCCCTCCCTCCCCCCCCCACACTTCCTTTCCCTATTCGCCATCCTGTCGGGTCCCGCATGGGTAAAATAATTTAAATAAAGTATTAAAAGTTATTACAGGAGGAGTTTACAGCAATATACAGCATATAGTTAGGTACTGTATAAAGCTCCTTTTGGTAAAGTAAATCTGTTTTGGCACAATAAGGCTAACAGACCTTTGTTCTGCTTACCTAGCTGCCTCACAGGACGGGGGGGGGGGGTAAACAAATGGACATCTAATGGCTAGGCTAGTGGACTCCTCTCTCAGTGTGTACACAGCAAGTACAGTTGCCAACTATCCCATTTATTGGGCTAAATATGTTTGTCCCGAGCGGGACATGTGCTGTCCCATCTATTTAAGGCTGCCTTAATGAACGGGCTAGGCTGGGCTGAAGCGCAGGGGCCTACGAAGATTAGAGTCTATCATGAGCCAATGAAAAAGATCACATTGTTGTTAATTGGTCATATTCTATAACCATCACTGAATATTCATGTGTGGCTGCTGATTGGTCTAATTTACAAGTGCCCCACATGGGTACCAGTAACAATAGCCTATCAGAGGAATTGTTTTGACATGTGACTATGCAAGCACCAGTGAGAGGGTAAGAAGTAATTAGCTCAGTCAAAATGTCCGGAAAAAAGTTAATAAGTGGCATTCATAAAATTATTGAGAGAAAAAGAGCTGAGGGAAAACGAATTGCTCAAAAATCCCGACGCATAAAGGATTTTTCTAAGCTAGAGCATCGAAGGGAGGAGGCTGCTGATTACTGAGGAAGAGACAGGTGGGCTGCTGTGAACCTGTGCAGGTTTTTCAATTTGCTGCTGTTGTGCATTGAATCAGGAATACTTCACTGATGTAATTTTATGCCGAAGGCAGTATCTGTCACATTGTGAAAAGGGAAATCGCAGTAAGATAAAATATCCTAAATCAAGGGTTTATGCTTGTTTTAATTTTGACAAGAATTTCTCTTTGTTGTGCATTTTGCTGTAAGATTTTACTTGCTTTATGGAACTTTTTACTTGTTTTAAGCAATTTAATCTTAGTTTGTTGGCTGATATTTTTTTTCTAATTTTAACTAGAATTATCTATTGCCAGAATTTTTTTGTTTACTTTAAGTAAAACTATCTGCCAACAGAGCAAATTTGACTTATCAAATTGCATAAAACAAGTTAAAACTATTGGAAAGCATGTAAAATTTTCTTATACATAAACTGCACAGCAAGAATGAATATCTTGTCAGCCAAAACGACAAGTATAAACAGCCTTAATTTATTTCATTTTACTTATATTTGACTTTTTGCAGTGTAGCTGTGTTTTCTAGCTCAAAGTTGCATTATTCTTCAAAGAGAAACAAAAATGAGGCCGTAGCGGCTCAGGAGGTCAAACAGGTCACCCAGTAACCAGAGGGTTGACCGTTCGAATCCCACTCCCCCCACCTTGCTGTTGTGTCCTTGGGCAAGACACTTTACCCACCTTGCCTCCAGTGTGTTCATGGTTCATGACACTGATGTATGAATGTGAATAAATGTTCGGTGGTGGTCGGCGAGGCCGTTGGCATGGATTGCCAGCCATGTTTCCGTCAGTGTGCCCTAGGGCAGCTGTGGCTATAGAGGTAGCTTACTACTATTATTGTCTGTGGAGTCAATTAATCATGGACGCATTGTAAAGTGTCTTTGGGTGTCATGAAAAGTGCTATATAAATGCAATCCATTATTAAAAAACGTAGCTATTACACATTTTTAAATTGAGATTCGGTATTCTGTAAAATGTGAAATTTCTATACAGTGTGGTATTTTTTTTTCTTGTAGTACTAAAAATGATACTGAATATCAGTATTTTTTAAGGTTATTATCAAGGTAAAAAAAAAAACCATCCCAGTATTATGACAACACTAACATCATGGCACCGAGCAATAATTTTAAAACCCTCTGTCCCTGATTTTTCTGTGAGAAAGTTGGCAACCCCAACAGCAAGTCAACCTCAAAGCTAGTTAGAAATCTAGGCTTTGGCCACGTAAGGCTAGCTAACATTAGAAGCCCAATATACCGGGCTATCACGGCCAACATAAGCTATAGTGCCACGAGATATATAACTGACTGTGGATTAACCAACAAGCTGGTCTATTACAGTGACTACAATTTACAAAAAATAGCCATAAAAACCCTGGTCATGTTAAGCTAGCCATACCAACAGTCCTGGACCTGGATAACAAAAATTAGGCCTAAATAAAGTGAGATATATTACTGACTGTGGATTAATGAAAGATCTGGGGCTATGGCTGTCAAGTGGGATGACTGGAATTTACAGAGAAGAGCTCTAAAACCAGCACTCCGGTCACAAACTAGCACACTAGCTGAGCTAACTGCACTGTATGTGAGCGCTGAGGTTTGAAACGTTGACGCATTCCAGACTAGCCACAGGGCAGGTTTGTTAAATGATGGCGTGATAACCTCACAGAAGAAAACAGCAAATCCAAATGAGGTGATGCAGGCAGAGTTATAGTCCTGCGTTTTTATGAGGAGAAGAGAACTCCTGTGCAGGTGGATTTCGGGTTGTTTGGCTTTGCGGACCGTATAATATCACAAAAATCCTACATAATGCACAAAAATGAGGGGAAACCCCAAAAAGCATAATAGGGGCTCTAAATCTCAATAAGCACATTTGCTTTAGAGAGTAAATAACTGACTAATCAATCACTCAGCTACTGATTTTGAGCAAGATACAGACTCAGTCCATGGATATTTAACCTTCTAATGATACTGAACTGTAGCACAACACTTGTTTTGTATTTTCAAAGATTCTTCAAGATAACAGTTTGAGCTACATCCAGAATCAAAAGTCTCCGTCTTCCAAATCTCGTGACTGGCTTCATCCCATTTGTCCGTCTGTCCATCCGTCTGCCTGCTTGTGAACTGGCCATCTGTATGTCTGTCTGTCTTGTCTGTCTGATTGCACGACTCTTTTGCATCTCTGCCCGTCTAACCATTTGTCTGCCATCTGTTTGTCTGTCTGCAAGTATGTCACTCCTGCCCCCCCCCGCCCCCCATCAGCTCCAACCCTGCTGTAGATGACGGTGCATTTACTGCAGCAGCAACACTCGTAAAGGCTGGTGTCTTTTTGCACATGAGGTCAGCACAACAATGGTTACCATGATGGTGATCTATTATTAAGCGGCTGAAGCTCCAGAAGCCTGGCCAGCAGGCAACACACACACACACACACACACACACACACACACACACACACAGAGCATATACTCAGTGGCTCTCTGCAGGTAAGCAGTCTGGCCGAGAGGCAGACAGATCCATCAACAATAAACACACACTGGGTGGCTACTGGAACATCTGGACACACAAAACAGCTTTCTTTCTTTTCTCATCAAATGTGCAACTTTTCTTTTCTTATACTTGCAACTTATTTCACATACATATGCTACTTTTTCTTGTAAATTTGCAACTTTCTCATTAATTTGCTATTTTTCCACGTGAATTTGCAACATTTTTTTACATAAACTTGCGACTTCTCATAAATTTCCTACTTTTTTCCCCAGTAAATTCAAAACTTTTTCCTCACAGATTTCCTACTTTTTTCTTGTAATATGCTAGTTTTTTTCTCAGAAATTTGCAACATTTTCTCATAAATTTGCAACATTTTTCACATAAACTCACTATTTTTCATTAATTTGCTACATTTTATCTGTAAATTCACAGCTTTTTCCCTCATAAATTTCCTACTTTTTTCTTGTAATATGCAAGTTTTTTTCTTGTAAATTTGCAACAAGTCCACCCTCATTTTTGTGGGGGGGGGGGGGGGAACAAACTTTTTTGCATAATTTTGCAACTTTTTTCTTATACTCATAATTTTTTCTTCACAGAAGAAAGTTTTATCATAAATTATATTTTTTTCTTACAAATTTGCTTCTTTCTGCTTGTAAATTTGTAATTGTTGTCCTGTTAATTTTCTCTTGCATATTTGCATCTTTTTTCATAAATTCACAACTTTTTCATCATAAATTTGCAATTTTTTTCATTTTCAATTTTTCAACATTTTTCTCAAATTCATTTCTTATGTGTAAATATGCAACTTTTTCCTTGAAAATTTGCTAAATTTTCTATTAAATTTGCAACTTTTGCCTATAAATTTGCAGCGTTTTTCACCGAAACTTGCAACTTCTCATCAATTTGGTGCTTTTCCCTGTAAATTCAAAACTTTTTCCTCAGATTTCCTACCACCAGGAGTAACGACTTGGGCCAACCACCTGGATCTGCCGCCTAGCATGAGGCCCAGACTTCTACCACCACAGGCAGGTGCAGACTTGTACCACCACCTGCTATTGAGGCCACATCTCCAGCCATCCAGCAGCAGGTTAACCAACAGGCTACAGCACCAGCCATCTCTTTCATCCCTTGATGTCTGCTGATGAACTTTCTGCTCATTGTTTCTCCATTGGAGCAGCAGTATGCAAGACTTTCATTCTGGGATGATGTTTCCGGAACTGTTTTGATGGTGCATCAACTTTTGACCAGGATTTACAAGTGAGTTTGGCGAGCATCCAGGCAACTGCCTAGCAGTAGGACCGCAGCCTGCCTGTATAGCAGCAAACCAGTTTACTTCAACCAAAGGAGAAGATTATTCATTATGCCTCCTAAAAAGACTCAGGCAAATGGTGAGGAGTTGGAGGAGATCAAACTTTCGCTAAATTTCATGTCTGAGCAAATATCTAAAGTGGCAAAACAACAAATGGTGCTCATTGGACTAATGGAGGAAGTGCGTGAACTAAAGGCTATAATTTTGGAGAAAGACAAGAAAATCAATATTCTCAAAAGACATGAGGACGAATTGGAACAGTTCACAAGAATGGATGATGTTATTGTGAGCAATCTTAACACTAGACACCGCTCATATGCACGGGTTCAGGTTCAGGTTACTTTATTTGTACCTGTAGGTACATTTGTTTTGCCGTCAGGTGACATCCATATTTACAAACCACAATTACATTCAACATGAGCACAAACACAGGCACACATGAAGCTGACAGCTGAAGCTGCTGACCGGGATGGTGAGGATGAGACACCTGGAGAATCACACACCCTGGAGCAACAGGTACTTCAGTTCTTTGATTCTAAAGACATTGTTGTTGATAGGAAGACTATTTCAGCCTGTCATGCACTGCCCAGAAAAGACAGCAAGGCAAAACCGGCTATCATTATCCGGTTTGTCAACAGGAAAGCAAAAACTGATTTGTTGCAACAGACATAAAATCTGAGAGGAACGGTTGTGTACATAAATGAACATTTGACAAAGAAGAATTCCGACATAACAAGGCAAGCCAGGGCTCTCAGCAAGCAGGGAAAAATACAAGCAACATGGACAAGGAATTGTAAAGTTTGGATAAAACTGCCTGGCACTCCAGAAGAAGCTAAAGTCCTTATGATAAAAGAACTGGAGGAGTTGGACAAGTTTAAATGACAGTTCTCATGAATAATTACTCAATGGCTCATCTATTTAGAATTATATGATTCTAATATTATGAACAGTCATATCAAAGGACTCTGAATGCATCTGCTGATGGACTTGGATTGAAAGGTTTTAGTTATACTGAGCACAAATATTACAATATTGATTATGATATTGATCCAGTAAACAATTTTATCTTAATATAAAACATAAATGCCAATATTACACTGAGGAACAATTCAAGAGCAATAAAATCTCTGACCAGACTTTCTCAATTATTCATTTTAATAGCAGAAGTCTCAATATGAATTTTTCAAAAATCCAGGACTGCTTGGCAGATTATAAAGATTTTTCAGTTATTGCAATTTCTGAGACATGGTTACATGAGGATCCAACTGCTATGGTTCAAATAAAAGGATATGATTTATTTGTATCAACAGAACAAATAAACGAAGCGGAAGAGTGGCACTGCATGTTAAAACATGTTATCATAGTGAAACAGTACATTTCTCTTTAGCGAAAGATAATCTGGTGGAACGTGTGACTGTTGAAATCAAAAATGAGGCATCTAAGAATATAATAATAATAATGCATCAGATTTATATAGCACTTTATCATAGACACTCAAAGACGCTTTACAAGTAGATACATTATTCAGTGAATGAATGAATGAACTTATTCTGTAATAATAATAATAAACATATACAATACAATAAGATAAGATAAGATAAGCCTTTATTAGTCCCACAATGGGGAAATTCCAGGATTGCAACAGCACAGGGATAGCAACACTCTGAGCAACAATCAGAAGGCAAGAAAAAAACAAAAAACAAGAGCAGCTAATATACATATGTACATATTACTATAAATATATATATATATATACACAGACACACAGTGCAGAGCATTGTAGCTGGATGGAATACAGTGATCCCTCGCTACTTCGCGCTTCACCTTTCGCGCCCTCAGTGCATCGCAGATTTTTCAAAAATATTCATCAAAAATTCAAAATTGAGAAATAATGGGCGGGCGCTAGCAGAAGGCAGGGAGACTACATTAGAACATCAGGTATCAACACGGAGAGCCCGCACAACTCAAAATCCACCTCTCTGTTCGCTGTTCTCGTGTTGGCTCGGCTCAGGAATCTCGCAAGCTGATTGGCCGAGACGTTTCACCCCGCAAGCTAGTTGGCCGAGACGTTTCACCCCGCAAGCTGATTGGCCGAGACGTTTCACCCAGCTTCTCTCCCTGCCGAGCGCCCATGCAGCGAAGGAAGACCGCATTCATTGTTCTTTATCGCTCGTGTTGCTTAGTCTCGCCGCGTGGAACTTTTCGCTGTTCTCTTGTGCCTTTTTGTGCGAAATAGTCTTCCCGTCGAGCCACTACGCCGCCTCCTGCAGCTTCTCCAGCTCTATCGGAAGCTGCCCTCGACAATCCTGCGCCTCTAGCACCTGACGATGAGGCGTCACCTGAGGAGCAGTAAAGCTCTCATTAACCTGTGCAGTAAATCATCTTCATCTTGAGTTACGTATCTTGTTATAAGTATAAAAGAGTTCTAAAAACATATTTATGTACACTTTATTTACATCTACGTATGTATGTACACTTACATACACACACACGTATCATATGAGAGAGAGAGTGAGAGAATGAACGTACTGTACGTATTATTTATGAGTGACGTCATTAGGGGTGACGCTACTTCGCGGTTTTTCACTTTTCGCGGTCGGTTCTGGAACCCATTAACCGCGATAAGTGAGGGATCACTGTAAATATATAAGTATATAAACACACAGTGCGGAGCATTGTCGCTAGATGGAATAAATATGTAGATATATAAACACATATAAACACATGTAGATATATAAACACTCAAGAACACACAAAAGAACAACCGAAAGGGTGTAGGCTGAAGCTAGTGCTTATATAGTGCCTACCCCGTTACAATTTTAAAATCAATAACATAAAAATTTAAGTCTTACCCAAAATCAACAAAGAAAATCAAATAAAACAAGTAGACAAAAAAAAAAACCTTTAAGTTATTACAAATTTATCTCCCAGCATTTACAGTGAGATACTGGGAGATTTTCTCATCTTTGTACAATTTTTTGAATTGCTTCAGAGTTGAACATGTTTTAATATTTTCAGAGCAACAGTTCCACAGTTTGACTCCAGTGACAGACATGCAATGATACTTTGTATTTGTTCTAACCTTTGGCTTATTAAAAACAGAGTTACCTCTTAGCTCATATTTGCTTTCCCTTTTTTTAAACAGTCTCTGAATATTTACAGGTAATTGGTTATTATTTGCTTTGTACATGATTTGAATGACATTATAATCTACCAGATCTCTAAATTTAAGAGTATGTAATTGAATGAATATTGGATTTGTTGGTTCACGGTAAGGTTTCTTTGATACAATGCGTACAGCTTTTTTCTGTAGTAAAAAGATTGTTTGTGTTTGTTTTATACGGTGGGGCAAAAAAGTATTTAGTCAGCCACCAATTGTGCAAGTTCTCCCACTTAAAAGATGAGAGAGGTCTCCAATTTTCATCATAGGTACACCTCAACCATGAGAGACAAAATGAGGAGAAAAAAAATCCAGAAAATCACATTGAAGGATTTTTAATGAATTAATTGGTAAATTCCTCAGTAAAATAAGTATTTGGTCACCTACAAATAAGCAAGATTTCTGGCTCTCACAGACCTGTAACTTCTTCTTTAAGAGGCTCCTCTGTCCTCCTCTCGTTACCTGTATTAATGGCACCTGTTTGAGCTCGTTATCAGTATAAAAGACACCTGTCCACAACCTCAAACAGTCAGACTCCAAACTCCACTATGGCCAAGACCAAAGAGCTGTCAAAGGACACCAGAAACAAAATTGTAGACCTGCACCAGGCTGGGAAGACTGAATCTGCAATAGGTAAGCAGCTTGATGTGAAGAAATCAACTGTGGGAGCAATTATTAGAAAATGGAAGACATACAAGACCACTGATAATCTCCCTCGATCTGGGGCTCCACGAAAGATCTCACCCCGTGGGGTCAAAATTATCACGAAAACGGTGAGCAAAAATCCCAGAACCACATGGGGGGACCTAGTGAATGACCTGCAGAGAGCTGGGACCAAAGTAACAAAGGCTACATCAGAAACACACTACGCCGCCAGGGACTCAAATCCTGCAGTGCCAGACGTGTCCCCCTGCTTAAGCCAGTACATGTCCAGGCCCGTCTGAAGTTTGCTAGAGAGCATTTGGATGATCCAGAAGAGGACTGGGAGAATGTCATATGGTCAGATGAAACCAAAATAGAACTTTTTGGTAAAAACTCAACTTGTCGTGTTTGGAGGAGAAAGAACACCATACCTACTGTGAAGCATGGGGGTGGAAACATCATACTTTGGGGCTGTTTTTCTGCAAAGGGACCAGGACGACTGATCCGTGTAAAGGAAAGAATGAATGGGGCCACGTATCATGAGATTTTGAGTGAAAACCTCCTTCCACCAGCAAGGGCATTGAAGATGAAACGTGGCTAGGTCTTTCAGCATGACAATCATCCCAAACACACCGCCCGGGCAACGGAGTGGCTTCGTAAGAAGCATTTCAAGGTCCTGGAGTGGCCTAGCCAGTCTCCAGATCTCAACCCCATAGAAAATCTTTGGAGAGAGTTGAAAGTCTGTATTGCCCAGCGACAGCCCCAAAACATCACTGCTCTAGAGGAGATCTGCATGGAGGAATGGGCCAAAATACCAGCAACAGTGTGTGGAAAACCTTGTGAAGACTTACAGAAAACGTTTGACCTCTGTCATTGCCAACAAAGGGTATATAACAAAGTACTGAGATGAACTTTTGTTATTGACCAAATACTTATTTTACCGAGGAATTTACCAATTAATTCATTAAAAATCCTTCAATGTGATTTTCTGGATTTTTTTTTCTTATTTTGTCTCTCATAGTTGAGGTATATCTATGATGAAAATTGGAGACCTCTCTCATCTTTTAAGTGGGAGAACTTGCACAATTGGTGGCTGACTAAATACTTTTTTACCCCACTGTATGTGTTTCCCTAGATCTCCACACAGTATGTCATAAAAGGAACTATCAGTGAATTATATAAAATGCAAAGAGATTTCTGACACAGGAGATCCTTAACTTTATACAGTACAGCAATGGATTTAGACATTTTAGTTGTGACATAATTTATGTGTGATTTCCAGTTTAGTTTGTTATCAACAATGACCCCTAGGAACTTGGGTTTCGAAAACTGTGTCAATTTCAACATTGTTTATTTTAATTTTTCTGTGATTATATAATTTGCGGTTTCCAAATATTATACATTTTGTTTTTCCAAGGTGAATAGATAATTTATTGGCGGTGAACCACTCATTTGTTTAAGTTCATTTTCTACTGAATCCAGAAGCTGCTTAAGATTTTCTCCACTACAAAAAAAAGTTGTCATCTGCAAATAAAATACACTTGAGCAATTTAGACACAGAACATAAATCATTAATATACAAAATAAACAGCAATGGACCAAACACAGAACCCTTTGGTACCCCACACGTCATCTTTAGCAACTCAAGAGTCTGTATTATTCACATGAACATACTGATATCTGTCTTCTAAATAGCTGTGTAACCAGTCAAAAGCAATTCACCTGACGCCATATTTATGTAATTTACTGAGGAGTAATTTTTGGTCAACTGTATCAAATGCCTTTTGTAAGTCCAGAAATATTCCAACTGTGTATTCTCTTCTGTTGCATCCGTAATCTGTTCAACAAAGTTCATGAGTGCCAGTGAGGTGGTCCGGTTCTTCCTGAATCCATACTGTTGTTCACAGAGTATATTGTGCTTATCAATGAAATCATTTAGTCTCTTAACAAATATTTTTTTCCAGTATTTTGGAGAACTGAGGTAACAAGGAGATGGGTCTGTAGTTTGACAATAAGTGTTTGTCACCAGTCTTATACAGAGGAATGACTCTTGCTATTTTCATTTTCTTTGGTAATTTACCAGCAGTAAGTGACATGTTGCATATGAAAGTGAAGTGTTTAACAATACAATCAATAATACATTTAACCAAGAACATACTGTACTGAAATCATTACAATCAGTTGATTTTTTTGTCTTTGAATTTGTTAACAATGTCAAGAATTTCTTTTTCATCTGTTTCTTTCATAAACATTGAGTAAGCATTAATGTTGACGGCATTATCAGCGCCACTTGTATTTGCTGATGATACAGTGGAGTTGGTGATCTTTTTTCCTATATTAACAAAATATTCATTAAACGTGTTGGAGATCAAGCTATTTTCATTGATTATTCCATTATCTGAATTTAAATAAGAGATGTGGTTGGAATTTAGTTTTCCTCTCTTTGTTATATTATTTAACACTTTCCATATATTACATGTACTGTATTAGTTTTGTTATTTTCCAATAATTTACTGTAATATTTTTATACTTAATCTTAAAATACTAATGAGTTTATTTTTATAAGTCTTGTATTTCTTTTCTGCTTCCACAGTTCTTAATTTCAGAAACGTTTTGTATAACAAGTTTTTCTTTTTACAAGCATTTTGCAGGCCCTTGGTGATCCAAAGCTTATCTCTGTATTTAACTTTAGTTTCCTTTACCACTAGAGGGCAATGTTTATTATATAGTTGTGATAAAACAGAGACAAATTCTCCATATGCTGTATCAATGTCGTTAACATAAACACCGCTCCAGTCTTGTATTTTTAGATCATTTCTAAGATTGCTGATTGCAGTTTCCGTTACAAGTCTTTTAAAAACCTTATCTATTTTAACGTTATGTGTTACACCAGTGTGTGAAGAAAAAAAAAAAAAAACAGGTCTGTCACATCACTGACAATAAGGCCAGCAGTTACATTCCCCCCAGTGACATTGGTGAAAATGTTATCAATAAGCGTTGCTGAATGTGTTGTTATTCTAGTGGGGTATGTTATTGAAGGGTAGAAACCCATACAAAACATGGAATTTATGAATTCACTTATTTGGATATGGTCAGTTGGATTTAATAAGTCAATATTGAAGTCTCCACAAATAAATACCAGCTTCTTATTACCTACTGCACTGAAAAGCCCAGACAATTTTTCTTTGAAAATGTCAATATCGGTACCCGGTGCTCTATAAATGCAACTTATTATGATGTTTTTTGTAGTTGTAATTAATTCCACAGTTACACAATCCATGATGTTTTCCATTTCAAAAGACATATTATCTACAACTTGGCTTTGGTAGCAGGACCTGATATATAAAGCAATACCACCACCCCTTTTTTTTGACCTGCTTGTGGTATATAAATCATAGCCTCTCATTTGCACTGTATGAAGCTGGTCATTTTTTAGCCAAGTCTCAGAAATTGCAACAGCAGAAAAATTTGTGTTATATTGCAACAAACTGTCCTGGATTTTGGAAAAATTCATGTTGAGACTTCTACTATTAAAGTGTATTATTGACAATGATTGTTCAGAAATTGTATTTTTTAGTTGGTCTGAGATAAAAGTATTTACACTGATGTTTTATACTGCTGAAAAAGTGATTTTCAGGATCGGTTTCATATTCAACACTGTGTGGCTTATGCTCAGTATATTCGTACTCTTTAAAAATGCGATTGTTTCCTATAAAAGTTTTCATCTTAATTATTCCAGTCAATGGAAACAAATGCAGAGTTTATATCTCTTAGATGATAATGAAATGTCAATCATTTCTGGTTGATTTTTGGCTCCATTGCTTTTGGTGTACTGTTACGGGGATTCATTCAATCTAGACAGACAATGGTAGTGGCAAGCTACTACTATAGCCACAGCTGCCCTGGGGCAGGCTGAAGGAAACGTGGCTGCCAATCCGTGCTATCGGCCTCTCCGACCACCACTGAACATTTATACACATTCATACCCAGCGTTATGGACACTGGAGGCAAGGTGGGTAAAGTGTCTTGCCCAGGGACACAATGGCAGGATATCTGGGGAGAGCAGGATTTGAATCGCCAACCATCCAGTTATTGGACGACCCGCTCTACCTCCTGAGCCACTGCCATAATTGTGTTTACAAAGCTCCAAACAGCAGCATAGATGCATTTAAAGCCAAAATGTCTGAAATATATAACATTATTTGCAACAAGAAAAGGATTTTTGTTTGTGGAGATTTTAACCCTTTATACCCTTTATAACCCTTACTGTATATACAGTGGTGTGAAGAAGTGTTTGCCCCCTTCCTGATTTCTCATTTTTTTTTGTATGTTTGTCACATTTAAATGTTTCAGATCATCAAACAAATTTAAATATTAGACAAAGATAACACAAGTAAACACAAAACGCAGTTTTTAAATGAAGGTGTTTATTATGAAGGATTAAAAAAAATCCAAACCTACATGGCCCTGTGTGAAAAAGTGATTGCCCCCCTGTTAAAACATAAATTAACTGTGGTTTATTTGAATAAATGAATGAATCTTTATTTCGGATAGATTAAAAGTAAAGATTAAAAAGAAACAGAATAATATAACAAAGGCGAAAAAATCCAACAAGGTCAAATTAAACAATAACTCCTCTGATTATACAGTTCAACATAAGTTATCTGAAATGGGTGATGGCTGAAGCCGCAGCTTATATTGCCCACCCATATTCCATCCAAGAATTCAAAAGAAAAACAAAACAAGAGCGACTACAATTCGGAACAAAGCTAAGACAAAATGTGACAAAAAAAACTAAGCAACAACACAACACAGACTGGATATGACAATCCTTATGTGATTTTACATGTCATCTTGGATACATGTTTGGAGTATTTCTTCCTTTAGTTTTTGTTTAAATTGTCCAAGCGTTGTACATGATTTTAATTCAGGTCCAAAATCGTTCCATAATGTGACTCCTTGCACTGAAACACAGTGTTGCTTGGTGGTAGTTCTCACTGAAGGTTTTTGAAATATACATGTTCCTCTGAAATGATATTGTTTCTCCCTTATTTGGAACAGCTTTTGGATATTTGCGGGCAGTGATAGATTCTTCACTTTAAACATTATTACTGCAGTTTTAAAGTCAACCAGATCTTTCAACTTGAGAGCTTTTAATTTAAGAAAAAGTGGGTTTGTTGGTTCCCTGTAAGCAGCTTTGTTTATTTTACCTCCGCCAGGCCGGAGGCCAGGAGGAGGTTATGTTTTTGCCAGCGTTTGTCTGTCTGTCTGTTGGTTAGCAAGATAACTCAAAAAGTTTTGGACGGATTTCAATGAGAATTTCAGGCATTGTTGGAAATGGTACAAGGAAGAACTGATTAAATTTTGGGGATGATCCGGATCACCGTCTGGATACAGGAATTTTTTAAAGGATTCTTTAACATTGTCAGATACGGCCATTTTCAACATGTGTGCAGGCCCAATGGAGGGCGCTGCTCGTCGTGTCTGACGAACACAAACTCCGCCTTCTTCAAAGTTTTAGGCACAAAAGCACGCGGAACACAGTGCTGGGCAGGGCTCGGCAGCGTGCCTGTGTTTGCGCTATGCTGCAAAAGCTCAGACGGGCAGCTGTCCGCCGCAGGATTATTTGGCAGAAATTCCCCGCCCAGCCATAGTAGCTGCGCAAAAACAAGCTCTCTGCCGGGGAAGATTCCAAATCCTCACTTGACGAGGAGTGCAACCCCAATAAAACCCACGCCAACCTGTCTACCCAATTTGCATCCGTCAGTGAAGCCCTCAGTGCTGCTTTCAGTGATCTATGAAAACGCTCACATAACCCATTGGGCCTGTGGGTTGGACGCGGTTGTGTCATGATTTCTTTTGTTTTTTCTTTTGAATTCTTGGATGGAACATGGGTGGGCAATATAAGCTGCGGATTCACCCATCACACATCTCGGATAACTTATGTTGAACTGTATAATCAGAGGAGTTATTGTCTAATTTGACCTTGTTGGATTTTATTACCCCCTTTGTTATATTATTCACTTTCTTTTAACCTGTACTCTTAATCTATTCGAAATAAAGATTAATTCATTCATTCATTCAATTGCAACGACCGCAGCCTGGGAGTTTGCAGATGCAGGAGATGGACACAACACCAACACTTCAGTTTATTACCTCCGCCAAGGAGGTAATGCTTTTACTAATGAACCACTAATCCTATCATTGTGAATCCAATTGCTAGTCATATGTTTTCATGGTCAAGGAATCTGAAAACGTACACACAAACACTGTATGGGGGGAACTGTGGCGCTTGGCGGAGGTCTGCGCTCTCCGAGTGCTTTTCTAGTTCATTAATACTCCTATACATGACATATTGTACTGAAGTATGGGGAAATACATACAATGGGGCAAAAAGTATTTAGTCAGCCACCAATTGTGCAAGTTCTCCCACTTAAAAGATGAGAGAGGTCTCCAATTTTCATCATAGGTATACCTCAACTATGAGAGACAAAATGAGGGGAAAAAAATCCAGAAAATCACATTGAAGGATTTTTAATGAATTAATTTGTAAATTCCTCAGTAAAATAAGTATTTGGTCACCTACAAACAAGCAAGATTTCTGGCTCTCAAAGACCTGTAACTTCTTCTTTAAGAGGCTCCTCTGTCCTCCACTCGTTACCTGTATTAATGGCACCTGTTTGAACTCGTTATCAGTATAAAAGACACCTGTCCACAACCTCAAACAGTCAGACTCCAAACTCCACTATGGCCAAGACCAAAGAGCTGTCAAAGGACACCAGAAACAAAATTGTAGACCTGCACCAGGCTGGGAAGACTGAATCTGCAATAGGTAAGCAGCTTGATGTGAAGAAGCTCAAAATCTCACGATACATGGCCCCATTCATTCTTTCCTTTACACGGATCAGTTGTCCTGGTCCCTTTGCAGAAAAACAGCCCCAAAGCATGATGTTTCCACCACCATGCTTCACAGTAGGTATGGTGTTCTTTGGATGCAACTCAGCATTCTTTCTCCTCCAAACACGACAAGTTGAGTTTTTACCAAAAAGTTCTATTTTGGTTTCATCTGACCATATGACATTCTCCCAATCCTCTTCTGGATCATCCAAATGCTCTCTAGCAAACTTCAGACGGGCCTGGACATGTACTAGCATAAGCAGGGGGACACGTCTGGCACTGCAGGATTTGAGTCCCTGGCGGCGTAGTGTGTTTCTGATGTAGCCTTACTTCACTAGGTCCCCCCATATGGTTCTGGGATTTTTGCTCACCATTCTCATGATAATTTTGACCACACGGGGTGAGATCTTGCGTGGAAGCCCCAGATCGAGGGAGATTATCAGTGGTGTTGTATGTCTTCCATTTTCTAATAATTGCTCCCACAGTTGATTTCTTCACATCAAGCTGCTTACCTATTGCAGATTCAGTCTTCCCAGCCTGGTGCAGGTCTACAATTTTGTTTCTGGTGTCCTTTGACAGCTCTTTGGTCTTGGCCATAGTGGAGTTTGGAGTCTGACTGTTTGAGGTTGTGGACAGGTGTCTTTTATACTGATAACGAGTTCAAACAGGTGCCATTAATACAGGTAACGAGTGGAGGACAGAGGAGCCTCTTAAAGAAGAAGTTACAGGTCTTTGAGAGCCAGAAATCTTGCTTGTTTGTAGGTGACCAAATACTTATTTTACTGAGGAATTTACAAATTAATTCATTAAAAATCCTTCAATGTGATTTTCTGGATTTTTTTCCCCTCATTTTGTCTCTCATAGTTGAGGTATACCTATGATGAAAATTGGAGACCTCTCTCATCTTTTAAGTGGGAGAACTTGCACAATTGGTGGCTGACTAAATACTTTTTGCCCCATTGTATGTATTTCCCCATACTTCAGTACAATATGTCATGTATAGGAGTATTAATGAACTAGAAAAGCACTCGGAGAGCGCAGACCTCCGCCAAGCGCCACAGTTCCCCCCATACAGTGTTTGTGTGTACGTTTTCAGATTCCTTGACCATGAAAACATATGACTAGCAATTGGATTCACAATGATAGGATTAGTGGTTCATTAGTAAAAGCATTACCTCCTTGGCGGAGGTAATAAACTGAAGTGTTGGTGTTGTGTCCATCTCCTGCATCTGCAAACTCCCAGGCTGCGGTCGTTGCAATTGAATGAATGAATGAATTAATCTTTATTTCGAATAGATTAAGAGTACAGGTTAAAAGAAAGTGAATAATATAACAAAGGGGGTAATAAAATCCAACAAGGTCAAATTAGACAATAACTCCTCTGATTATACAGTTCAACATAAGTTATCCGAAATGTGTGATGGGTGAATCCGCAGCTTATATTGCCCACCCATGTTCCATCCAAGATTTTCAAAAGAAAAAACAAAAGAAATCATGACACAACCGCGTCCAACCCACGGGCCAATGGGTTATGCGAGCGTTTTCATAGATCACTGAAAGCAGCACTGAGAGCTTCACTGACGGATGCAAACTAGGTAGACAGGTTGGCGTGGGTTTTATTGGGGTTGCACTCCTCGGCAAATGAGGATTTGGAATCTTCCCTGGCAGAGAGCTTGTTTTTGCGCAGCTACTATGGCTGGGCGGGGAATTTCTGCCAAATAATCCTGCGGCGGACAGCTGCCCGTCTGAGCTTTTGCAGCGTAGCGCAAACACAGGCACGCTGCCGAGCCCTGCCCAGCACTGTGTTCCGCGTGCTTTTGTGCCTAAAACTTTGAAGAAGGCGGAGTTTGTGTTCGTCAGACACGACAAGCAGCGCCCTCCATTGGGCCTGCACACATGTTGAAAATGGCCGTATCTGACAATGTTAAAGAATCATTTAAAAAATGCCTGTATCCAGACGGTGATCCGGATCATCCCCAAAATTTAATCAGTTCTTCCTTGTACCATTTCCAACAATGCCTGAAATTTTCATTGAAATCCGTCCAAAACTTTTTGAGTTATCTTGCTAACCAACAGACAGACAAACAGACAGACAAACAAACAGACAGACAGACAAACACTGGCAAAAACATAACCTCCTCCTGGCCTCCGGCCTGGCGGAGGTAATGATACAAAGTATATAATGTGGGTTGATTCAGCAAATATTTCGCTCTGTGTAGTATTGCGATTGATTTAGATATTTTACCTTTAATATAATTAATATGTGACTTCCAACACAGTTTATTATCAATTATTACTCCAAGAAATTTAGTTTCAGATACCCTTTCAATCTCTACACCATTTACACTGAGTTTAGATACTAAGTTTTTGTGATGGTTGTTAAAAACTATAAATTTTGTCTTACTTAAATTGAGTGTTAATTTGTTTGAATCAAACCACAGTTTACGCTTTCCTAATTCATTTCCGAGTGTATCCAAAAGTTGTTCCAAATTGCTTCCACTGCATAACAGATTAGTGTCATCGGCAAACAATATTAAATCCATTTTTTCTGAGACTTTACATATATCATTTATATAGTACACTACCGTTCAAAAGTTTGGGGTCACCCACACAATTATTTTGTGTTTTCCATGAAAAGTCACACTTATTTACCACCATGAGTTGTAAAATGAATAGAAAATATAATCAAGACATTGACAAGGTTAGAAATAATGATCTGTATTTGAAATAATAATTTTTTCCAGATACTCAACCTGCTCAAAGGAAGGTCAGTTTTATAGCTTCTCTAACAAGCTAAACTGTTTTCAGCTGTGCTAACATGATTGCACAAGGGTTTTCTAATCATCCATTAGCCTTCTGATGCAATGAGCAAACACATTGTACCATTAGAACACTGGAGTGATAGTTGCTGGAAATGGGCCTCTATACACCTATGTAGATATTGCACCAAAAACCAGACATTTGCAGCTAGAATAGTCATTTACCACACTAGCAATGTATATTAGATAATAGAGTGTATTTCTGATTAGTTTAAAGTTATCTTCATTGAAAAAAACAGTGCCTTTCTTTCAAAAATAAGGAAATTTCTAAGTGACCCCAAACTTTTGAACAGTAGTGTACATATTGAATAACAATGGCCCCAAAACTGAACCCTGTGGGACTCCACAAGTAACCTTCAGTAACTGTGAGTTTTTGTTACCAACACATACATACTGATATCTATTCTTTAAGTAACTACATAACCAGGACAGTGCTACCCCGAATACCACAATTTTGTAGTTTCTTTAATAACTAGAAAAGCACTCGGAGAGCGCAGACCTCCGCCAAGCGCCACAATTCCCCCCATACAGTGTTTGTGTGTACGTTTTCAGATTCCTTGAGCATGTAAACATATGACTAGCAATTGGATTCACAATGATTATTTGTTTATTTGACAGGGACAGTGCAATAAACACACAATTAATCAATGACAATCAATCTGATAGTGATAGGATTAGTGGTTCAGTAGTAAAAGCATTGCCTCCTTGGCGGAGGTATTAAACTGAAGTGTTGCTGTTGTGTCCATCTCCTCCACTGATGGATGCAAATTGGGTAGACAGGTTGCCGTGGGTTTTATATTATATTATTTTGGGGTTGCGCTCCGCGGCAAACGAGAATTTAGAAGCTTCGCCGGCAGAGAGCTCGTTTGTGCGCAGCGCCTATGGCTGGCCGGTGAATTTCTGCCAAATGCGCAGCTCCTATGGCTGGCCGGGGAATTTCTGCCAAAGAATCCGTCGGCGGACAGCTGCCCGTGTGAGGTTTTGCAGTTGCGCGCAAACACAGGCACGCTGGCGGGCCCAGGCCAGCAGTGTTTTCCGCGTGCTTTTGTGCCTAAAACGTTGAAGAACACGGAGTTTGTGTTGCCGACACGACGACCAGCGCCCTCCATTGCGCCTGCGCACATATTGAAAATGGCTGTATGTCACAGTGTTGAAAAATGCTTTAAAAAATTCCTGTATCCAGACGGTGAACCGGATCACCCCCAAAATTTAATCAGTTCTTCCTTGTACCATTTCCAACAACGCCTGAAAGTTTCATGGAAATCCGTCCAAGACTTTTTGAGTTATTTTGCTAACCAACAGACAGACAGACAGACAAACCCCGGCAAAAACATAACCTCCTCCTGGCCTTTTCGGCCTGGCGGAGGTAATAATTGGGCAGTGCGGTGGCGCAGTGGTTAGCACTGCACCAGCACAGCAACTCACCCTTGGCCATGGGATCCCTGGTTCGATCCCAGCCCCCGACCAACAGTTATCTGTGTGGAGTTTGCATGTTCTCCCCATGTCTGCGTGGGTTTACTCCGGGATTTCCCCGGTTTCCTCCCACAGGCCAAAAACATGCAGGTTAGGTTAATTGGAGACTCTAAAGTGGCCCTAGGTGTGAATGTGTGTGTGAATGGTTAAGGGATAGCGCCGTACCGTGGCTGCTTCATCCATCCAGGTGGATGCCCTCAATTTCCCCTCTGGGGATCAATAAAGTATACAAAATAAAAAAAAATCAAATTAATAACTAGGAGGCAGGAGACGGTGGGGAGAGTGCATCAAGGGAACACCATGCACACTATTCCCTATAAAAGTGCACTGCAAATCAAACCAAAACTAGAAAAGCACTCGGAGAGCGCAGACCTCCGCCAAGCGCCACAGTTCCCCCCATACAGTGTTTGTGTGTACGTTGTCAGATTCCTTGACCATGAAAACATCTGAGTAGCAATTGGATTCACAATGATAGGATTAGTGGTTCATTAGTAAAAGCATTACCTCCTTGGCGGAGGTAATAAACTGAAGTGTTGGTGTTGTGTCCATGTCCTGCATCTGCAAACTCCCAGGCTGGGGGTGTTGCAATTGAATGAACGAATGAATTAATCTTTATTTCGAATAGATTAAGAGTACAGGTTAAAAGAAAGTGAATAATATAACAAAGGGGGTAATAAAATCCAACAAGGTCAAATTAGACAATAACTCCTCTGATTATACAGTTCAACATAAGTTATCCGAAATGTGTGATGGCTGAATCCACAGCTTATTGCCCACCCATGTTCCATCCAAGAATTCAAAAGAAAAAACAAAAGAAGTCATGACACAACTGCGTCCAACCCACAGGCCCAATGTGTTATGCGAGCGTTTTAGATCACTGAAAGCAGCACTGAGGGCTTCACGGACGGATGGCAATTAGGTAGGCTGGTTGGCGTGGGTTTTATTAAAAAATCAAGCGTTTATTTCAAACTCAGGGTTCATATTAAATGCAGAACTAAAAGGAGTAGAAAATAAATAAATAAATAAATAAAAGTATATACAGATCAGCAGACAGTCGGCGGTCTTGTAACAACAATAACATACAATACTGGACTCAGTATAATATGGAACGCCACCACTTCCAAATGCTGAAGTGTGAGTGACGAGTTGACAATTGCTGATATAAGATGATTGTTACATGGCAGCAACCTTGTCATCAAACTGTAAACATCGTTACGTATCAACTCGGCAAAAGACGGAATGTTCACAGACACAAACATCTTGCTTGCAGTCGACCTTCGTGGTACATCTAATCTTTATCTTTATTAGGGTTGCGCTCCGCGGCCAAAGATGATTTGGAAAATTCCCCGGCAGACAGCTTCTTTTTGCGGAGCTACTATGGCTGACCGGGGAATTTCTGCCAAATAATCCAGCGGCGGACAGCTGGCTGTCTGAGCTTTTGCAGCGTTGCGCAAACACAGGCACACAGCACGCTGCCGAGCAGCTGGTTTTTGCGCAGCGCCTATGGCTGGCCGGGGAATTTCTGCCAAATAATCTGGCGGCGGACAGCTGCCCGTCTCAGCTTTTGCAGCGTCGCACAAACACAGGCACGGTGTTTTCCGCGTGCTTTTGTGCCTAAAACGCTGAAGAAGGCGGAGTTTATGTTGGTCAGACACGATGACCAGCGCCCTCCATTGCGCCTGCGCACATGTTGAAAATAGCCGTATGTCACAGTGTTAAAGAATGCTTTAAAAAATTCCTGTATCCAGACGGTGATCCGGATCATCCCCAAAATTTAATCAGTTCTTCCTTGTACCATTTCCAACAACGCCTGAAAGTTCCATGGAAATCCGTCCAAGACTTTTTGAGTTATCTTGCTAACCAACAGACAGACAGACAGACAGACAGACAGACAAACAAACAGACAAACCCCGGCAAAAACATAACCTCCTCCTGGCCTTTTCGGCCTGGCGGAGGTAATAAATTGTGATCCACTGTATCAAATGCTTTTTTAAGATCCAGGAATGCCCCAACTGAATACTCTTTATTTTCAACGGCAGTTGATATTTTTTCTATAAATTCCATTACAGCAAATGCAGTTGTCCTCTTGTGTCTGAACCCATATTGCTGCTCACACAATAAATTATTCTTCATTATGAAGTTGTCAACTCTCTCACAGAATATTTTTTCAAGTATCTTGGAAAATTGCGGCAATAGTGAAATTGGTCTATAGTTTGAAAGTTCCCCTCTGTCACCCGTCTTGTATATCGGAATTACTTTAGCTATTTTCATTGCATTGGGAAATATACCTGTTTGGAGAGACAGGTTACAAATATACGTCAGTGGTTTCACTAAGCATTCAATAATAGTTTTGACTAAGAGCATGTCAATACCATCACAGTCCGTAGATGTCTTACTTTTAAACGATTTAACAATTTGAATGACCTCTCTCTCGTCTGTGTTCTTTATAAAAATGGAGTCTTTTATAGCAGTGTTTTTGCTTATTGTATCGCCCGTAGGTGCCGTAATGGGTATTTCTCGAGCCAAATTAGGACCAATGTTAACAAAAAAGTTATTAAATTCATCTGCAGGTGACACTGCATTCACACTCTGAGTCGTTGTATTATTTTTTGAAAAATTGGTTGGGTAGCTTGTATTTCTGTTTTTATTTCCAAGAATATTGTTAAGTATTGTCCATGTATTTTTAATATTGTCTCTGTTTTTCTCCAGTTCTTTACTGTAATAGTCTCTTTTACTACATCTCATTATATATGTTAACTTATTTTTGTATGTTTTATACCGCTGCTCTGCTTCTTTTGTCCTTTTCTTTAGAAAAGCTTTATATAATAAATTTTTCTTTTTACACACCTTTTGTAATCCTTTGGTTAACCATGGCTTATCGACAAATTTATGTTTAAGCTTTTTCTTTACTAATGGACAATTTTTTTTAATAAAGAGTGGTTACTATGTTCATAAATGTGTCGTAGGTTTCATTTACATCTGATACATAGACTTTTGTCCAGTCCTGCTTCAGCAAGTCTTCTTTAAAAGAATTGATTGCATTTTGTGATTTGTATCTGAATGATTTTAAAATTTTTTCTGTATTGGCCCCCGTGTGGCCATGGATAAGTGCAAAGGTTGGCAAATGGTCACTTATATCATTTATCAATAATCCACTTTCTATTTTCTTATCAATAATATTAACAAACAGGTTGTCAATAAGTGTAGAAGTGTGAACTGTGATTCTACTGGGATGTGTTATTGTGGGATATAGACTCATACTGTACATAGAATTCATGAACTCTGTAATTACATTTTGTTGATAAGGATTTAGTAAATCAATATTGAAATCTCCACAAATTACTACCATTTTCTTACTAGTAATATTATTGTACAGCTCGACTAATTTATCTCTGAATGGGGAAGGGGGATCGTCACTTCCTTGTGGTAACGTATCGTCACTTCCTGTTTTGCTGTCTGCCTGTGTGGTTTGCTCTCCAGCTCTCGAGCCACTAGCTATGGCTACTAGCTCTCTTTCCTCTCCTCCTCTGGTGTGCTCTCTCTGTCAGATGTTTAGCTACACCTCTGCCTCTTTTAGTGATAACGGTAAATGTAATAAATGTTGTCTTTTTGAGGCGCTCGAGGCGAGGCTGTCTGATTTGGAATCCCAGCTCCGCTGCATTGAAACACCATCTGCGCCAGTTAATCTCGACGGACGCCCATTAGCTGCAGCGGAGCTAGCTAGCTTAGCCCCCCCTGTCCCCGGTTCCCCGGCTCTCCTCAGCAGCGAGGAGACTGGGTGGGTGACGGTGAGAAGGAAGCCTAGTCGCAAAGCCCCGGTTCACCACCAACCTGTTCACGTTTCTAATCGTTTTTCCCCGCTCAGCGACACACCCGCTGAGGAAAAAACTCTGATCATTGGCGACTCTGTAGTCAGAAACGTGAACCTAGAGACTCCATCGGCCATAGTCACATGCATTCCTGGGGCCAGAGCAGGCGACATCGAGTCAAATTTGAAAATGCTGGCTAAAAGTAACTGTAAATATTCCACAATTGTTATTCACGCCGGCATTAATGACATCCGTCTCCGGCAGTCGGAAGTCACGAAACTTAATGTAGAATTGGTGTGTGACTTTGCCAAAACGATGTCTGCCACTGTAGTATTCTCTGGGCCCCTCCCTAATCTGACCAGTGATGACATGTTTAGCCGCTCGTCATCCTTGAACCGCTGGCTGTCTGTGTGGTGTCCTAAAAATGACGTGGGCTACATTGACAATTGGAGCTCTTTTTGGGGAAAACCTGGTCTTATGAGACGAGACAGCATTCATCCCACTTTGGATGGTGCTTCTCATTTATCTAACAATCTGGCATCTTTTTTATCCAAATTTCCAAAACCATGACTACTCAGAGTTGGGACCAGGAAGCAGAGTTGCAGTCTTACATGCCTCTCTGCAGCTCCTCTTCATCCGCCACCCCTCAGCTTAGCCCCTGTCTTCCCCATCAGAGAATCGTTGTCTGCTCCCTCCAAAGTAAATAAAAATATAATGTATAAGCATCCCAAAGTGATAAAGCAAAATATTGGTAAAACTCAAATTAAACATAAAGCCTCTAAATTGAATGATTTGGCCTCTGTTCCTCCTCATAATTTAAAAATTAAATGTGGTTTATTAAATATTAGGTCTCTAACTCCCAAGTCTCTGTTAGTCCATGATCTGTTAATTGATCATCAGATTGATTTAATTTCACTTACAGAGACTTGGTTAGGGCAAGAGGATTATGTTGGTTTAAATGAATCAACTCCCTCTGGTTATTTAAACTGTCAAAATCCCAGAAGTTCTGGTCGTGGAGGAGGAGTAGCATCAATTTACCATTCCAAATTACTAGTTAATGTAAAGCAAAAAACATGTTATAATTCCTTTGAGGGCCTGGTCCTCAGTGTTGGGCACTTTAGCAATTCCAGGTTAAACCCAATTTTATTTGCCATAGTTTATCGTCCCCCATCAACCTATTCAGAATTGTTATCCGAATTTGCTGATTTCTTAGCTGATTTAGTGCTGAAATTTGATAGAATAATTATAGTAGGGGACTTTAATATACATGTGGATGTAGATAGTGACTGCCTTAATGTGGCTTTTAATTCAATATTAGACTCGATTGGGTTTTCTCAGAAAGTAGGAAATTCTACTCATTACCTCCACCATACATTGGACCTTGTTCTGACATATGGCATAGAAATAGAAAATCTTGTAGTGTCTCCTCATAACCCTGTACTGTCAGACCATTGTCTGTTAACCTTTGATTTTACTATTTCTGACTATTTGGCTCCTAAAGAAAAATATTATCACAGTAGATGCCTCTCAGATGATGCTGTTTCCAAATTTATGCAGATTGTTTCCTCTATGCCATGTGTCAACACAATGGAAATAAGCTATACACAGCTTGCTCCTTCTGTAATTGATAACATGGTGGATAGTGTTTCAGCTTCTCTGCATCAGGCTCTAGACTTGGTGGCCCCCTTAAAAAAGAAAAAGTCTAATCAGAGATTTTTAACTCCTTGGTTCAACACAGAAACTCGTAGCTTAAAACAGAAGACTCGTCAATTAGAAAGAAAATGGCGCTCTACTAATTTAGATGAAATCTATTTAGCTTGGAGAAATCATCTTTTAATTTATAAAAAAATCTCTTAGAAAAGCTAGAACGAGTTATTACTCTGCATTAATAGAAGAGAACAAGAATAATCCCAGGTTTCTTTTCAGTACTGTAGCCAGGTTGACAAAGAGTCAGGACTCTGTCAATCCTAGCATCCCCTTAGAGCTTACTAGTCAGGACTTTATGAACTTTTTCAATAATAAAATTTCATCCATCAGAGATAAAATCAATCAGATTCTTCCCACAGTTAACTTAAATACTGTAACTACTACAACTCCTTCTATTGATGTCTGTCTTGATGAGTTTACTCCAATCGACCTTTGTGAGTTAGACAAAATAGTTTCCTCATCCAAACCTTCAACTTGTCTTTTAGACCCTATTCCTACCAGGTTATTTAAAGAAGTCTTCCCACTTATTGGTAGCTTTATTCTTCATATAATCAATTCTTCATTAACTTTAGGCCATGTACCGCAGGCTTTTAAAACGGCTGTAATTAAACCCTTACTCAAAAAGCCAACGCTAGATCCAGGAGCTTTAGCTAACTATAGACCAATCTCTAATCTCCCTTTCATTTCAAAAATCTTAGAAAGAGTTGTTGCTACGCAATTATTTGACCACCTGCAGGGAAATGGTTTACTTGAGGAGTTTCAATCTGGGTTTAGAATCCATCATAGTACTGAAACAGCCTTAGCGAAGGTCACTAACGACCTCCTCATTGCATCTGATAATGGACTAGTTTCTGTACTTGTCCTTTTAGATCTTAGTGCAGCTTTTGATACTATTGATCATAATATTCTACTTGATAGATTAGAACACTATGTTGGACTTAATGGAACTTCATTGCAGTGGTTTAGATCTTATTTATCTGATAGGTTCCAGTTTGTTCATGTAAATGATGAGTTTTCTCTCAGCTCAAAGCTTAGTCATGGAGTTCCACAGGGATCTGTGCTTGGCCCTACTCTTTTTAGTTTATATATGCTTCCGTTAGGCAACATTATTAGAAAGCACTGTATACATTTTCACTGTTATGCAGATGACACACAATTATACCTGTCAATGAAGCCAGATGATACTAATCAATTAGCCAAGTTAGAAGCCTGTCTTAAGGAAATCAAAGCTTGGATGACTTGTAATTTCCTGCTATTAAATTCAGATAAGACTGAAGTCATTCTTGTTGGTCCAAAAAACCTTAGAAATTCCTTTCCAAATCAAACTTTCAGTTTGGATGCAGTTACTCTTTCTCTTAATAGCTCTGTGAGGAACCTTGGAGTTATTTTTGATCAGGATTTGTCCTTCAATTCACATATTAAATTTGTTTCTAAGACTGCCTTCTATCATTTGCGTAATATTGCCAAGATTAGGAGCATCTTGTCTCAGAGTGATGCTGAGAAGCTGATCCACGCTTTTGTTAGCTCGAGATTAGATTATTGTAATTCTTTATTATCAGGCTGTCCTAAAACATCTTTAAAAAGTCTTCAGCTGATCCAAAATGCTGCAGCAAGAGTTTTAACAGGTACTAGAAAGAGAGATCATATCTCTCCGGTTCTGGCCTCCCTTCATTGGCTTCCCATAGAGTTTAGAATTAAGTTTAAAATCCTTCTTCTTACTTACAAAGCTCTAAACAATCAGGCTCCTTTTTATTTAAAAGATCTGATACTACCGTATCATCCTAACAGAGCACTACGCTCCCAAAATGCAGGTTTACTTGTAATACCTAGAATCTCCAAAAGTACAATGGGAGGCAGAGCCTTCAGTTATAAAGCTCCTCTCCTGTGGAATCAGCTGCCAATCTGGATTCGGGAGTCAGACTCGATCTCTGTTTTTAAGAATAGGGCTAAAACCTACCTTTTTGATATAGCCTACAATTAGGGAGGGATCATGTGTTTCTGAACCCTCCCTTAGTTATGCTGCTAATAGGTTTAGTCAGCCGGGGGACCTCCAGTAATGCACTGGGCCTCACTCCTTTCCTCACTCTCTATGAAATATTTTTTTTTTTTTTTTTTTTTTTTTTTTGCTGGTCATTAACATTTGTTTGTTCTCTCCCATAGATTGAGTCCCCATCGTGCTGTTTGCTCTCTACATGTCTGTTCTTTTCTTCTTCTCTGTCCCCTCACCCCCCAGCCAGTCGCAGCAGATGACTGCCCCTCCCTGAGCCTGGTTCTGCTGGAGGTTTCTTCCTGTTAAAAGGGAGTTTTTCCTCTCCACCGTCGCCAAGTGCTTGCTCACAGGGGATCGCCTGATTGCTGGGGTCTTTCTGCAACTGTGGGGGTCCTCCCTACAGTTGATAGTGCTATGAGATGACTGTTGTTGTGAAATGGCGCTATATAAATAAAGTTGAATTGAATTGAATTGAATGTCTCAATTCAAGTTCCCGGCGTTCTATATATACAACTTATAATTAGATTTTTTGTTTAATCTTGGTCAATCTCAACAGTAACTCATTCTAAAATCCCTGGTAGTGCAAAGGACATTCCATTTACAAGTTTACACCTATACAGGTCATCAATATACAGTGCAACACCACCACCCTTTTTTTGAGATCTGTTAATATGAAACATCTGATATCCCTCTATTGCCATCAGGGGAGCCTGCTCTTCATTAAGCCAAGTTTCAGAGACTGCGATGGCTGTAAATTTTCTGTCTAGCTGTTTTAAATAGTCCTGAATCTGTGGAAAGTTTTTGTTAAGACTTCTGCTGTTGAAGTGTATTATTGATAGTTTACCATCTAGTTGCACTTTGACTTTTGAATTGCTTTTCAGTGTAATATTCACAATGATTATGAATATTATTGAAAAAGTGGTTATCAGGATCAATATCATTCTCCATCTCTTGTAGTTTATGTTCAGCATAATGGCATATTTTCAGAGTTTGAATTTCCTCACTCTGTGTCAAATGACTTCCTCCAACTGGGTATAATTGATGTCTACTCAAGTCAGTCATAAGTTTTTTTGTTTGTTTTGTTTAGTTTTTTTTTTTTAAAGGACATTGACATGGTATGTCAAAAGAACTATTCTTGCCGTGTGTGTGGATATGGATTATCATAGTCTCTTAATTTTCTTAATCAGTGTTCATCTATATTTATTTAAGTCAGTAATCTCTCTGATTATTATACTCTTTGCTTCCTCAGGTGTTCCATTTAGTTTGACCCAAACTCTACAATTTCTTGTCCATGTTGCCTGTATCTTGTTTTGTCTTTTCAGCATTCGTGCTTGCCGTGCTATTTCAGCATTAGTTTTTGTTAGATGTTCATTTAGGTAAACTTCTGTTCCCCGTAGCTTTCTGGCCTGCCTCAGTATGCCATTCTTTACCCTTCTGTTCACAAAATGCATCACAATTGATTTCTTTGTTTTATTATCCTTTCTGGGTAAAGCATGACAGGCTGAAATTGCATTTGCTTCTACCTTTATATTTCTACTATCAAGGAACTGAAGCATCTGGTTTTCCAGGGAGACTGATTCGCCCAGGGGAGCATCTTCACCTCTCATTCCTGTTGTAGCATGAGCATATGATTGATATTTAATGTCTAGTCCACTTATAATTAGATCATCCATACGAGAATATTGTTCAAGATCCTCGACGTGTCACTCCAAGTCTGCAATTTTTTTGTCTTTTTCCTTAATTGTTAATTTTAATTCTCGGACTTCTTCCATTAGCCCTAATATTTTAGCCTGCTGACTAGTCACTTTGGACAGTTCTTCTGACAAGAAGTTCAGAGATTTTTTGATCTCTTCCATTTCCTCCTTCTTTGGTGGCATTTTTACTGACCTGTGGATAGTAAAACAATTTCTGCTGGTGTCGCCAGTATCCGATCGGACTGACCTCGAATCCAGCTGGGTCTCAGCTAGCCCCCCCCCCCCCCCCCGCTGCTAGTCCCACTGCTTACCGCCGCCGTAACCAAGCTCCTGTCCAGCCGGGGTACCGGCAGCTCCTCCACCGAGTCCCGCCGCCGCTGTAGTCGGAGCTCCGATCCTGCTCCTGTCCAGCTGGGGGCCCGGTAGATCCTCCGCTGAGCCCCGCCACCTACCGCCGTCTGCCTCAGGAGTTCCTCCGCCGCTGAAACTGGACTCCAACTCCGGCTCTTATCCGGCTGGGCCCCGGTGGTCCTCCACTGGTCCCCGTCTCCCACCACCGCTGCACTTGAGCTCCGATCCGGCTCCCGTCCAACTGCTGCCTCGGCTAGTTCCTCCGGCAAGCCCCTATCACCAGGGACAGAGTCGCTTCTCCGTGTCGGTGCTAGGTGCTACGACTAGCTATGGCGTTAGCTATATTGATAGCGTTAGCCTAGCAAACGCTTCAGGTAAAGCGTAGCAGCGAACCACGAAAAGAAACACCAATCAGTTCACTCACGAATGAAAGCAGTCCCAAAAGTCCAATTCTCACAGCGAGCGCAAAAACAACTCTTAAAAACAGAGATCGAGTCTGACCCCCAAATCCAGACCGGCTGAACCACAACTAAAAAAATCAGGAAAGGTAATCCGTTTATCACATCTTTGGAAAACAGAGTTCAATTTCTCTAGCCACACCCAGGCCTGACTACTGCCACACCTGTTCTCAATCAAGAAATCACTTAAATAGGACCTGCCTGACAAAGTGAAGTAGATCAAACAATCCTCAAAAGCAAGACCATCATGCTGTGAGCCAAAGAAATTCAGGAACAAGTGAGAAGCAAAGTAATTGAGATCTACCAGTCTGGAAAAGGTTATAAAGCCATTTCTAAAGCTTTGGGACTCCAGCGAACCACAGTGAGAGCCATTATCCACAAAGGGTGAAAACATGGAACAGCGGTGAACCTTCCCAAGAGTGGCCGGCCGACCAAAATTACCCCAAGAGCACAGTGACGACTTATCCAAGAAGTCACAAAAGACCCCACAACAACATCCAAAGAACTGCAGGCCCCACTTACCTCAGTTAAGGTCAGTGTTCATGACTCCACCATAAGAAAGAGACTGGGCGAAAACGGCCTGCATGTGAGAGTTCCAAGATGAAAACCACTGCTGAGCAAAAAGAACATAAAGGCTCGTCTCAGTTTTGCCAGAAAACATCTTGATGATCCCCAAGACTTTTGGGAAAATACTCTGTGGACTGACGAGACAGAAGTTGAACTTTTTGGAAGGTCTGTGTCTCATTACATCCAGCATAAATGTAACACAGCATTTTAGAAAAGGAACATCATACCAACAATAAAATATGGTGGTGATAGTGTGATGGTCTGGGGCTGTTTTGCTGCTTCAGGACCTGGAAGACTTCCTGTGGTAAATGGAACCATGAACTCTGCTGTCTACCAAAAAATCCTGAAGGAGACTATCCGGCCATCTGTTCATGACCTCAAGCTGAAGCGCACTTGGGTTCTGCAGCAGGACAATGATCCAAATTACACCAGCAAGTCCACCTATGAATGGCTTAAGAAAAAAAAAATGAAGACTTTGGAGTGGCCTAGTCAAAGTCCTGACCTGAATCCAATTGAGATGCTGTGGCATGACCTTAAAAAGGCAGTTCATGCTCGAAAACCCTCCAATGTGGCTGAATTACAACAATTCGGCAAAGATGAGTGGGCCAAAATTCCTCTACAGTGCTGTAAAAGACTCACTGCCAGTTATCGCAAACGCTTGATTGCAGTTGTTACTGCAAAGGGTGGCCCAACCAGTTATCAGGTTTAGGGGGCAATCACTTTTTCACACAGGACCATGTAGGTTTGGATTTGTTTTTTCCTTAATAATAAACACCTTCAGTTACTTGTTATCTTTGTCTAATATTTAAATTTGTTTGATGATCTGAAACATTTAAGTGTGACAAACATACAAAAAAAATGAGAAATCAGGAAGGGGCAAACACTTTTTCACACCACTGTAGATTTGTTGAATCCTCGAGGGCAACTACAAATAAATGAATTTACATATTCAGTGTTCAGCTTGGGATTGTATCCCTCAATTACATACCAGAGCAGAATAACGGCAAACACTGCAGCACTTACTGATAACACCTTTGCAAATGTTACTGAGGGAACTATAACTGGAGGGCTGCTTATAAATGACAATAGTGATCATTTGCCTGTTTTTGTATATCATCCATCCATCCATCCATCCATCCATCCATCTTCTTCCGCTTAATCCTTTTCGGGTTGCGGGGTTGGCTGCAGCCTATCCCAGCATCTTTGGGCGAAAGATAGGGTACACCCTCGGCAGATCTCCAGTCCACTAGGGATTCTAAATTGTCCTTAGATATGAATGTGAGAGTAAATGGTTCTGTCTCTGTTTTTGTATATTATATGTTTAAATAAAAAACATGAGACATGGATTGCATAACTTATAAAAGTAACAGAAGCAACCATTAACAATCTTAGAGATGATCTATCAGTACAAGATTGGGATGATGTTTACACTGATGATGTTGACAAATCATGAGTCTTTTATTTATATTATTGTCTGTATGATAAACACTGCCCTCTGGTAGCTAAGGTGAAAAATAAATATATAGAAAAGCCATGGATAACAAAGAGTCTTCAAAATCCTTGTAAGAAGAAAAACATGTTATATAAGAGATGTTTAAAACAGAGAACAAAAGAAGCTGAAACCAAATACAAGTCTTACAAAAATAAACTTACAAAAATTCTGAGATTTAGTAAAAAATTATATTACAGTAATTTACAGTACGTGACGAAAATAGATCAAATATGAAAACCACTTGGAGAGTAATAAATGAAATTATATATGAAAGAAAAAAACAAAATTATCCTATGCACTTCAATTCCGGCGATGATATAATAAAGGAAAATAAATCAATATCAAATAAGTTTAATGAATACTTTGTAAATAGAGGAAAACAGCTAATTCCATTGCATCTTCAGATAATGTTGAAGTTATTCAAATGAATAGAAATAATCATTTGATGTTCATAAGAGAAACTGATGAAAACAAAATTATTGATATTGTACACAAATGTAAGAACAAGAAATCAAAAGACTGGAATGGTTTTGATATGCATTTAAGAGAATAACTGACTGTATTGCCAGGCCTCTAAAATATATCTGCAATCCATCTTTAATGACTGACATTCCAAGACAAATGAAAATTGCTAAGGTGCTTCAGCTGTTTAAATCTGGTGACAAACTGTGAATTTTTCAAATTACAAGCCAATTTCATTGTTACCGCAATTTTCAAAAATTTTAGAAAAAGTATTTATCCATCCATCCATCCATCCATCTTCTACCGCTTTTCCGGAGGTCCGGGTCGCGGAGGCAGCAGCTCAAGCGGAGAAGCCCAGACGTCCCTCTCCCCAGCCACCTGCTCCAGCTCTTCAGAGGGGATACCAAGGCGTTCCCAGACCAGCTGGGAGACATAGTCTCTCCACCGAGTCCTGGGTCTGCCCCGAGGTCTCCTCCCAGTGGGACGTACCTGAAACACCTCAAGTGGGAGGCGTCCAGGAGGCATCCTAATCAGATGCCCATACCACCTCAACTGACTCCTTTCAATGTGGAGGAGCAGCGGTTCTACTCTGAGCCTCTCCCGGATGACTGAGCTCCTCACCCTATCTCTGAGGGTGAGTCCAGCAATCCTACGGAGAAAGCTCATTTCAGCCGCTTGTATCCGCGATCTCGTTCTTTCGGTCATCACCCAAAGCTCGTGACCATAGGTGAGAGTAGGAACGTAGATTGACTGGTAAATCGACAGCTTTGCCTTAGAACTAAGCTCCCTCTTCACCACAACAGACCGGTACAACGTCCGCATCACTGCAGATGCTGCTCCAATCCGTCTGTCGATCTCTCGCTCCATTTTCCCCTCACTCGTGAACAAGACCCCAAGATAATTAAACTCCTCCACTTGGGGCAGGAGCCTGTCCCCAACCCGGAGAGGACAATCCACCTTTTTCCGGCTGAGGACCATGGACTCGGACTTGGAGGTGCTGATTCTCATCCCAGCCGCTTCACACTCAGCAGCAAACCGTCCCAGCAAGAGCTGTAGGTCATTGCTGGATGAAGCCAACAGGACAACATCATCTGCAAACAACAGAGATGAGATCCTGTGGTCACCAAGCATGACACCCTCCATTCCCTGGCTGCGCCTAGAAATCCTGTCCATAAAAATTATGAACAGGATCGGTGACAAAGGGCAGCCCTGGCGGAGTCCAACTCTCACTGGGAATGACTCCGACCGAGTGTTGGCAATACGAACCAAACTCTCACAACGGTCGTACAGAGACCGAATAGCTCGTAACAACAAGCCCGATACCCCATACTCCCGAAGCACCCCCCACAAAAATCCACGAGGGACGCGGTCAAATGCCTTCTCCAAGTCCACGAAACACATGTAAACTGGTTGGGCAAACTCCCACGAACCCTCAAGAATTCTCGAGAGGGTAAAGAGCTGGTCCGATGTGCCACGGCCAGGACGAAAACCACATTGCTCCTCCTGAATCCGAGGTTCGACCAACAGCCGGACTCTCCTCTCCAGTACCTTGGCATAGACCTTCCCAGGGAGGCTGAGGAGTGTGATCCCTCTAAAGTTGGAGCACACCCTCCGGTCCCCTTTTTTGAAGAGAGGAACCACCACCCCGGTTTGCCATGCCAAAGGCACTGCCCCCGACCTCCACGCAATGTTGCAGAGGCGTGTCAACCATGACAACCCAACAACATCCAGGGCCTTGAGGTACTCAGGGCGAATCTTGTCCACCCCCGGGGCCCGGCCACCAAAGAGATTTTTAACCACCTTGGCGACCTCAACCCCTGTGATAGGCGAGTCATCCCCCTCGTCCACAAACCCTGCTTCCTCTGTGGAAGGCGTATCAGTGGGATTGAGGAGATCCTCGAAGTATTCCTTCCACCGCCCGACGATATCCCCAGTCGAAGTCAACAGTGTCCCATCCGCACCATACACAGTGTGGACGGGGAGCTGCTTTCCCCTCCTGAGCCGCCGAACAGTTTGCCAGAATCTCTTTGAAGCTGACCGAAAGTCTTGTTCCATGGCCTCACCGAACTCCTCCCATACCCGGGTTTTTGCTTCAGCAACCACCCGAGCTGCACTCCGCTTGGCCTGCCGGTACACCTCAGCTGCTTCAGAAGTCCCACAAGCCAACCAAGCTTGATAGGACTCCTTCTTCAGCTTAATGGCCCCCCTCACCACTGGTGTCCACCACTTGGTTCGGGGGTTGCCACCACGAGATGCACCGACCACCTTGCGGCTGCAGCTCTGGGCCGCCGCTTCAACAACAGAGGTGGAGAACATGGCCCATTCAGACTCCATGTCTCCAGACTCCCTCGGAATGTGGTTGAAGTTCTTCCGGAGATGGGAGTTGAAGACCTCCCGGACAGGGGCCTCAGCCAGACGCTCCCAGCTCACCCTCACTATACGTTTGGGTCTACCAGGTCTGAATGGCTTCCTCCCCTGCCATCGGATCCAACTCACCACCAGGTGGTGATCAGTTGACAGCTCTGCACCTCTCTTTACTCGGGTGTCCAAGACATACGGTCGCAGGTCTGATGATACGATAACAAAATCAATCATCGACCTGCGACCTAGGGTGTCCTGGTGCCAGGTGCACATATGGACACCCTTATGCTTGAACATGATGTTCGTTATGGACAGACTGTGGTTAGCACAGAAGTCCAATAACTGAACACCACTCGGGTTCAGATCGGGCAGGCCATTCCTCCCAATCACCCCCCTCCAGGTTTCACTGTCGTTGCCTACGTGCGCATTGAAGTCCCCCAGTAGGACAATGGATCCCTCCTCATGGATCGTCACCTTATCGTGGTGGGGGGGGTTGCGTGCCCCAGTGATCCCAGGAGCTATGTTGTCCGGGGGCACTTTGCCTCTGATAGGGTCTCCCAAGACAAACTGGTCCTGGGTGAAGGGCCAGACTAAGAACGATCCAACAGACTCTCATGATAAATTGTATATCAAGGATTCAGTGTACCCCGCCCGGTATGGGGTTACCGGGGCCCCACCCTGGAGCCAGGCCTGGGGGAGGGGCTCGAAGGCTAGCGTCTGGTGGCCGGGTTTCCACCCATGGGACCCGGCCGGGCTCAGCCCGAAGGAGTTACATGGGTCCGCCCTCTAGTGGGTTCACCACCTGCAGGAGGGATCATGGGGGTCCGGTGCTATGTGGATTAGGTGGCGGTCAAAGGCGGAGACCTTGGCGGACCGATCCCAAGCTTTCTAAACTGGCTTTTGGTACGTGGAATGTCACCTCTCTGGCGGGGAAGGAGCCTGAGCTGGTGTACGAGGTTGAGCGATACCGGCTAGATATAGTCGGCCTCACCTCAACACACAGCTCCGGTTCCGGAACCAGTCTCCTGGAGAGGGGCTGGAGCTTGGCCTTTTCTGGAGTTGCCCCGGGCGAGAGGCGACGAGCAGGGGTGGGCATTCTTGTATCGCCCCACCTTGCTGCCTCTATATTGGAGTTTTCCCCGGTGGACGAAAGGGTTGCTTCCCTGCGCCTTCGGGTTGGGAAATGGGTCCTGACCATCATTTGTGCCTATGCACCAAATGATGTTTCAGAGTACCCACCCTTTTTGGAGTCTTTGACTGGGGTGCTGGAGGGTACTCCTCCTGGAGACTCCATTGTCCTACTGGGGGACTTCAATGCGCACGTAGAAAAAGTATTTATAAAAAGGTTAAATGACTTTTTTGTCAAACATAATATACTTTGTGAACAGCAGTGTGGTTTTAGAAAGAACCGGACCACTTCATTAGCTTTAATAGATTTTATAGAACGGATAACAAATTCCATTGATGAACATCAATACACAGTAGGATTATTTCTGGACTTATGTACAAACGCTTTTGATACAATAGATCACAAACTACTACTGTCTAATTTGCAGATGTACGGCATCAGAGGTCTGGCACATGACTGGATATCCAGTTATTTGGAGATCAGATTATCAGTTTGTCCATATAAATAACACTGGCTCAGATTTATTACAGATAACGTGTGGGGTGCCACAAGGTTCTGTACTTGGTCCAGTATTATTTATTTTGTATATTAATGATGTATGTGTAATTACCAAATCAGAAAAGGCAATTTTATTTGCAGATGATACTATTCTTTTCTGTAGTGGGAATTGTATAACATGAACTACTCATCACTCTTCACTCTATAAAAGCAAGAAATCTCTGTGTGTCTGTGTCTGTGTGAGTGTCTGTCATGTTTATAGGACATCATAGGACGGCCTATGATCTCTGCCTGAACATCATAGGACATCCTATGACCTCAGGCATCATAGGACGACTTGCGATGCCTATATGACGGCACATAGACAAATGTCTTTATGATGCCATATACATCGAGCCCACGGCACATAGACAAATGTGTCTTTATGATGTCATATACATCAAGCCTGCCTTCATGTCTTTATGATTTCATATACAGTGACAGACATCAGGCAACATGTCTTTATGATGTCATATACATCAAGGCTGCCTTCATGTCTTTATGATGTCATATACAGTGAGTCCATGCCGGAAAGCCTCTTTTTGCTCGGATCTATTTTCATGATCCTGTCCATGAACTAGAATTACGACGCACCTATCCCTCAACCAGCGGTATCAACGAAAAAGAAGAAGAAGAAGAAGACCCACCAGATGGACAGCAACAGAATGACGACAACTGCTGCACATCAGAAAAGATGCCATGAAGATGAAACACCTGAGGTTCCAGCAGTACATCGCACCCATCTGAGACAGGCGGACACCCTTCACCAGCATAGGGTATGACAGACTTTAAAGCACGTTTCTAGGACATCATAGGACGGCCTATGATCTCTGCCTCATCATCATAGCGCGTCCTATGAACTCAGGCATCATAGGACGACTCGCCATGCCTACATGACAGCAAATGTATAACCTTGATGAATGCCAGTCTACACTACAAATATGTAAAATGCCAAGCAAAGCGCTAATTTTCTCCGGGTGCTCCAGTTTCTTGGTTTCTATGAGCATGCACGGGCCTTCCTGAACAGGGTCGAAAGCCATTTTTTCAGGATTGTGCCCATGAACTGGAATTACGACGCACCTATCCCTCAACCAGTGGTCTGAACAAAGAAGAAGAAGACCCACCAGATGGAGAGCAACAGAATGAGGAGAACTGCTGCACGTCAGAAAGGATGCCATGAACATGAAACACCTCAGGTCCCACCAGTACGCCGCAGGCATGACTGTGAACAACACAGCTGTCTGAGACAGGAGGAGACCCTTCAGCAACGGGCATGCAGAAATACTTGCTTATACTTGGTTTCTACGGGCATGGACGGGTATGCACGGTTATGTGCTAGTTATTAAAAAAATGGTTTAATGCAAATAAATTATCACTACACTTAGGAAAGACAAAATGTATAAGATTTGGGAATCAGCCAATTGACAGCATTAGGAAAATTAAAATAAATGAAACTGACATTGAAACTGTATCAGAAATTAAAATTTTCAGGAGTCATTATATCCATGGTACAGTAAGCTGGAAATCACACATTAACTATGTCAAAATGAAAATGTCCAAATCCATCGCAATTTTATGTAGAGCTAAAGATCTATGTGAGAAAGCTCTGTTCATATTATATCATTCCTTGGTGGTTTCATGCATAACTTACTGTATAGAGGTTTGGAGCAACACATACACAGTGGTGTGAAAAAGTGTTTGCCCCCTTCCCGAGTTCTCATTTTTTTTGTATGTTTGTTTCAGATCACCAAACAAATGGCCATGTAGGTTTGGATTTTTTTTTTTACCCTTAATAATAAACACCTTCATTTAAAAACTGCATTTTGTGTTTACTTGTGTTATCTTTGTCTAATATTTAAATTTGTTTGATGATCTGAAATATTTAAGTGTGACAAACACAAAAAATGAGAAATCAGGAAGGGGGCAAACACTTTTTCACACCACTGTAAATCAATACAAATCCTATTTACTTACTGCAGAAAAAATCCATTTGCGTTGTAACAAGCCTTACTGACAATCCACAAATCCACTCTTAATTTACCTAAAAACATTGAAATTAAAAGATTTAGTAGATTATTTCACCATGCAATTTATGTATAAAAGGAAAACTGGAAAATTACCAATAAGTATCCAGAAGTTGTTCAAGACGAGAGACAGCAAAAATCATCTGAGAGGAACATTTATATTGGAAAAACCAAAGGCACAAACAAACGCTAAATACTACTGCCTGTCTGTAAAAGGAATGAACCTATGGAATAACTCCTGAAAATATTTGAATGTGTAATTCTTTAACGCAACTTGAAAAACTGTACAGAAGTTATTTAACTATGCAATATTATGACATACTGATTTAAAGTATAATGTTGGGTTGTATTGACATGAACCGATTTAAGTGCATTTCTAGTATGTTGAATATTATAAGTAAATAGGTAGGCACCAAATAAGCCTCAGCCTACACCAGGGCTATTCAATTACAAAATCAGTTGGGCTACAATCTGAAATCAAGACATGTAACTGGGCCGCACATGTTCAGCGACCTGTTGAATATGACAAATTTCAAACACTGATCAATATGATCTAAAATATGCACTTTTTATTCATTGTCTTAGTTTTAAATGTGTGCTTGGCACATGACAAAGGCACATCAAAAGTGCATAAAAACACAATAACAGTGCTGGAGTCGAGCAGAACTTGGAAGTAGTAGAAATATTTTTCCTCTTGAACAACAATTAAATAAACAGAATGGAAAAAAAATTCTGTAAACAGCCACTTTGGTCACATCTTACTCAGGCATATTTCAAAGTGCATAAAACTCAATGTGCACTTTTAGTAGCATTAACATTTATTTCCCTTTTGAAATAAAATATACTACACATCCTGGTCATAACTGACCTTCGCACATCACAAAGTGCATTTAGCTGAATAAAAAATGAACTGTCAAACACTTCAGTGCACAACCCCCCCCCCCAAAAAAAAAAGATTGATAACATTAACAAACATTGCACATCCACTACTGTGGTTTGTTTTGTTTTAAATCACCACATGTGAGTAGCAACCTCTTTTTATAACTACACATTCCATTACACACACATATCAGTCCAGGCAGGGATTTTCACCATCAATTTTATGCTTCAGAGTTGACAATGACATGCAACAGTGCTAGTGGCAAGATACCAAGAGACACAAATACATACAAAGTCAATGGAAAGAGGCGAGCATGCATGAATCTCACGCATTGGTGTGTTCACGTACGAGGGATAGAGCTAGTCCTAACATTCTGCTGTCACCGGAGTAAAAATATCAACATTGGAGAGTAACCTAGTTTGAAAATGAGACTGACACTCACCTGCAGACAGAAGGTCCAGGAGCTTGCCTCTTTCCACTGACTTTATATGTATTCGCGTTTGGTCTGAAGGCACCTGTAGCCACAGTCATAGAGCCCACACTTCAAAACAAATGTGCAGCATTGAGGGTTGACGGTTACTAGGCTATGCGGAGTGTTGCATTTACAATCTGTCGTAATTAATGGATTTCTGCAATTCTGTAAAACGTGCTGGCCTTTTCTCCTCTGGCTGGACCACAGACTGGGCCTGGGCCACTTGTGGAGGTTGGTTCTGGGCCACCAGTTGAATAGGCCTGGCCTACACTCTTTCGGTTATCTTGTCTGTATTTTTTTTCCCTCTTATGCTTGTTGTCTTGTCCCCTATGGATGAACCGAATAAACTGAACAGAAAGAAAGAATGAAAGAAAGAAAGAAAGAACGTAAGAAAGAAAGAAACTTTTTTTCTTGTAAATTTACAAGTTTTTCCTCATAAATTTGCAACAATATCACACTCATTTTTTTTGGGGGGGGGGGGATTAAAACCTTAAATTTTTCTTTTTGCATAACTTTCTTAAACAACTTTTTTCTTTTGCTTCTGTTTATAAATTTGCCAATGATGTAAATTTGTGATTTTCTTTCTTGCATATTTGCATCTTTTCGCTATTAATTTTTTACTCCATACATTTTCATGTTTTTCCTTATAAATTTGTGATTTTTTTGAAAATATGCAACTTTTTTCTTGTAAAATTGCAATATTTCTATGGATGTTGGTTAAATTCTTATTCTATGTAATGGTTTAAATCTTTTTTGTTATTTTTTTTATGTTTTTGCAAGGAGGGAAGAAATTTTGTTTTTCAGTTTTAAAGGATCTGAATTTCTCCCCATTAAAAGGGGGACCCCCAAAAGCTACATAACAGCCCTGACACAAACATATACACAGAAGACTAAAGGCTGTGGTTTTAATTTTTACCAATAAAGCGCAACATCCATCCATCCATCCATCTTCTACCGCTTTTTCGGAGGTCCAGGTCGCGGAGGCAGCAGTTCAAGCAGAGAAACCCAGACTTCCTGGGTCTGCCCTGGGGTCTCCTCCCAGAGGGACGTGCCTGAAACACCTCAAGTGGGAGGCATCCAGGAGGCATCCTGATCAGATGCCCAAACCACCTCAACTGGCTCCTTTCAATGTGGAGGAGCAGCGGTTCTACTCTGAGCCTCTCCCGGATGACTGAGATCCTCACCCTATCTCTGAGGGTGAGTCCAGCGATCCTACAAAGAAAGCTCATTTCAGCCACTTGTACGCTATCCGTGATCTCGTTCTTTCAGTCATTACCCAACGCTCATGACCATAGGTGAGGGTAGGAACGTAGATTGACTGGTAAATCGACAGATTTGCCTTACAGCTAAGATCTCTCTTCACCACAACAGACCAGCCAGTACAACGTCCGCATCACTGCAGATACTGTTTCGATCCGTCTGTCAATCGCTCGCTCCACTCTCCCCTCACTCGTGAATAAGACCCCAAGATACCTAAACTCCTCCACTTGGGGCAGGAGCTTGTCCCCAACCTGGAGAAGACAATCTACCTTTTTCTGGCTGAGGACCACGGACTTGTACTTGGAAGTGCTGATTCTCATCCCAGCCACTTCACATTCAGTGGCAAACCATCCCAGTAAGACCTGTAGTTCATTGCTGGATGAAGCCAGCAGGACAACATCATCTACAAACAACAGAGATAAGATCCTGTGGTCACCAAGCATGACACCCTCCGTTCCCTGGCTGCACCTAGAAATCCTGTCCATAAAAATTATGAACAGGATCGGTGACAAAGGGCAGCCCTGGCAGAGTCCAACTCTCACTGGGAATGAGTCTGACCGAGTGTTGGCAATACGAACCAAACTCTCACAAAGGTTGTACAGAGACTGAATAGCTCGAAATAACAAGCCCGATACCCTATACTCCCGAAGCACCCCCCCACAAAAAACCACAAGGGACACGGTCAAATGCCTTCTCCAAGTCCACAAAACACATGTAAACTGGTTGGGCAAACTCCCACGAACCCTCCAGGATTCTCAAGAGGGTAAAGAGCTGGTCCGATGTGCCACAACCAGGACGAAAACCACATTGCTCCTCCTGAATCTGAGGTTCGACCAATGGCCGGATTCTCCTCTCCAGTACCTTGGCATAGACCTTCCCAGGGAGGAGTGTGATCCCTCTAAAGTTGAAGCACACCCTCCGGTCCCCTTTTTTGAAGAGAGGAACCGCCACCCTGGTTTGCCATGCCAAAGGCACTGGCCCCAGCCTCCACACAGTGTTGCCGAGCCGTGTCAACCACGACAGCCCTACAACATCCAGGGCCTTGAGGTGCTCAGGGCAAATCTTGTCCACCCCCGAAAAGCAAAACAACTGCATAAAATGATCTCTATAGCGCAGACGGTGAAGGTGCTATGCAAAAGCAGACACGCTGAAATGACACAAGCATCAACAAACAACAATCCCTGGAAGCAAAGCCGTTTGGCAATCAACACACAAATACACAACATACAGATACACAGTTGGCCACCGCTCGGTGCTCCTCGAGGTGCCAGAGGTCAGTCAGTTTGATAAAGAATCCTTGCATATAAATTGCTTCATAACAAGCCATCTCTCTGAGGCAATGTTCTTTCTGTGTGTGTGTGTGTGTGTGCACGCGTGTGTGTGAGTGCGTGCGTGTGTGTGTGCAGGTGTTTGTGTCTAAATCTCTTCCTCTCTCCATTATCCCGATGCTGTGTGTAGGTTGATTAAACAGAGTAAGACCTGCCTGCCAGGGGAATGCAGACTTGGGTGATAGTTTAAATTTTTCCAGCCTGCCATCATCAGCCAGCAATTGTAGAAGGGACGTGTTTGTGCAGAGAAAATGATGAAAATTTGGGGTGGGATGCTTGGTTTTACCTCTTCCACCTTGATCCTCATATGCACCACCTTATTCTCTATGTAAGGATGTGACTAAAGATGTGCATTTATAAAGTCAATTTTTTGATCTTAATGACACCTCAAAGCACTAGTAACTAATAATAATAATAATGGATTAGATTTACAGTTAGGCCCAAAAATATTTGGACAGTGACACAAGTTTTGTTATTTTAGCTGTTTACGAAAACATATTCAGGATACAATTATATAATCAATATGGGCTTAAAGTGCAGACTCTCAGCTGTAATTTGAGAGTATTCACATCCAAATTGGAGCAAGAGTTTAGGAATTACAGCTCTTTAATATGTAGCCGCCTCTTTTTCAAGGGACCAAAAGTAATTGGACAATTGACTCAGAAGGCTGGAAAAAAAAATAACAAGGCTGCATGGGCTCTTCCCTCGTTAACCTGTCATCAATTAAGCAGTTAAAAGGTCTGGAGTTGATTCCAGGTGTGGCGTTTGCATTTGGAAGCTGTTGCTGTGAACACACAACATGCGGTCAAAGGAGCTCTCAATGGAGGTGAAACACCATCCTGAGGCTGAAAAAAAAAAGAAGAAATCCATCAGAGAGATAGCAGAAATGTTAGGAGTGGCCAAATCAACAGTTTGGTACATTCTGAGAAAAAAAGAGTGCACTGGTGAGCTTGGGAACTCAAAAAGGCCTGGACGTCCACGGAAGACAACAGTGGTGGATGATCGCAGAATCCTTTCCATGGTGAAGAACAACCCTTCACAACATCCACTCAAGTGAAGAACACTCTCCAGGAAGTAGGTGTATCAGTATCTAAGTCTACCATAAAGAGAAGACTTCATGAGAGTAAATACAAAGGATTCACCACAAGGTGCAAACCATGAATCAGCCTCAAAAATAGAAAGGCCAGAACTGACTTTGCCAAAAAACACCTGAAGAAGCCAGCCCAGTTCTGGAACAGCATTCTTTGGACAGATGAGACTAAGATCAACCTGTACCAGAATGATGGGAAGAAGAAAGTTTGGAGAAGAATTGGAACAGCTCATGATCCAAAGCACTACATCTTCTGTAAAACATGGTGGAGGCAGTGTGATGGCATGGGCATGCATGGCTTCCAATGGCACTGGGTCACTTGTGTTTATTGATGATGTGACAAAAGACAGAAGCCGCCAGATGAATTCTGAAGTGTATAGGGATATACTTTCTGCTCAGATTCAGCCAAATGCAGCAAAGTTTATTGGACGGCGCTTCACCAATGATCCAAAACATACTGCAAAAGCAACCCAGGAGTTTTTTAAAGCAACGAAGTGGAATATTCTGCAATGGCCGAGTCAATCACCAGATCTCAACCCAATCAAACATGCATTTCACTTGCTCAAGACAAAACTTAAGGCAGAAAGACCCACAAACAAGCAACAACTGAAGACAGCTGCAGTAAAGGCCTGGCAAAGCATCACAAAGGAGGAAGCCCAGCGTTTGGTGATGTCCATGGGTTCCAGACTTCAGGCAGTCATTGCCTGCAAAGGATTCTCAACAAAATATTGAAAAGTAACATTTTACTTAGGGTTATGTTTATTTGTCCAATTACTTTTGAGCCCCTGAAATGAGGAGCGTTTGTATAAAAATAGCTACAATTCCTACATGTTTAATCATATATTTTTGTTCAACCCCTTGAATTAAACCTTAAAGTCTGCACTTCAATTCCGTTGTAGTTGTTTCATTTCAAATCCAATGTGGTGGCATGCAGAGCCCAAATCATGAAGATTGTGTCACTGCCCAAATATTTCTGGGCCTAACTGTATATGGCGCTTTACATGTCAAGTGACATCTGAAACTACTAGGTATACTTCACTCTCTAATACGTGCACAACTTAAACCACACTGCCTGCACAGGGGTTGGCATATTCTACTGTGGAAAAAGTCGTTTTAAATAAATTTTAGAAAAAAACTGTATCAAGATCCAAGACATACTGAAGCCTTAAAAATGAAGGTAAAAGCCTGTTAACATCAGGGGAGTGTTAATATTTTATTATCCTCATTTTTTCTTCTTCTTCTTACATTTGTTCTTTTCATACATTTGTTTCTTTATTCTCTTTATATATTTGCAAACTTTTGTCCATCATTCTTTTAATGTGTTCCAATGATCCGGGTCACAGAGGCAGCAGTCTAAGCAGAGAATCCCAGACTTTCCTCCTCACACCAACCAATTCCTTCAGCTCTTACTGAGATTCTGAACACAAAGGCATTCCCAGTGTCCTGGGTCTGCCCTGGAGTCTCCTGCCAGTGGGATGTGCCCAAAATATCTTACATGGGAGGCGTCCAGGAGGCATCCTGATCAGATGCCCAAACCACCCCAGCTGGCTCCTTTCAATGTGGAGGAGCAGCGGTTCTACTCCGTGACCTCATTTTTTCAGTCATTACCAAAAGTTCAAGACCATGGGTGAGGGAAAGAACGTATACTGACCGGTATATAGACAGCTTTGCTTTGGAACTCAGCTCTCTCTTCACCACAACAAATGGGTACAATGTCCGCATCACTCCAGGTGCTGCTCCAAGCGTGTGGTGGTTGGGTTTTTGTCCATGATTGAGAGTGATATAACATTTTCGAATGAATCGTTCAAAAATGTACTAGTTTTTGTGGGTGAACGAACTGTATTGAATCACTGTACTGAAAGCCAGGGATCACAAGCTGAATCACCTGCGAACAAGCCCCACCCACTCCGTTCAGACAACTCTCAGTTCAGTGAGTGGTAGGCATTTGGAGCTCCAGCACAGCACTGAGTGATTCAGTGTACGAATATTCTGAACAGACCTTTTTAGCAAATGAACTGGAAGTGACTCAGCACATTTGGTGAAATGTGGATCCCATCACTAGCCCAAGGGACCCAGTCAGGCTCAGCCCAAATGACCTACGAGTGGGCTCGCCACCCACAGGAGGTATCATAGTGGTCCGCTGCTATGTGGATCAGAAGGCAGTCGAAGGTAGAGACCTTTGGCAGTCCGATCCCCGACTTATCTTATATGTGGGTTTTGGCATGTGGAATGTCACCTTTCTTCCCTCTTCAAATATTTGACTTTTTTCTCTAATTTGCCCCCCCCCCCACTTCTTTTCCCATCCAGACATTTCTTACTCTTTTTCGTCATACGACATATGCAACTTTTTTATTTTAAACTTTTTTCTCTTCATATAATTGTGACTTTTTCCTCTTTGTACAATTGTAACTTCTTGCTTTGCACATTTCTTAATTTCCCTCATGAGTTTGACTTATTTTTCTCGCAAATTTGCAACTTTTCCCTGTATATTTGTGACATTTCCCTTGTACATTTACAACCTTTTTCTTTAGAAATTTGCATCCTTTTTTCCTCTTAATACACTGCCGGTTTCAACATTCATTCTTTCAACTATAAAAAACTTTTCTGCACTATTCCAGACCTACTGATAAATATGACCAACCAATAATCACCAGTCAACCCAACATGCACGACTATGGACTGTGAGAGGAAACCTGACTACCAAGGTAACCCCACACAGACATGGGAAGAACATGCAAATTTTTCTGAGAAATATCCACACTGAACTGGGAATCCAACCAAGAAAAAACAAAAATCACCCCACCTTTCAGGCACGTGCACAGACAGACCCCAGGTGTTGCTCCAACACCTGCCCCTTTGCCCTCTACACTATGAAGTGCCCTTCTGGCTTAAAAGTACTGACCAGCGGATGAGCCCTGCCTCCGCCTATAGGTGTTAAACTATAATAGACATGCCAAGTAAATACAGTAAAACTTGCACTACTATATGTGTGTTAGGAGTGCCCCTTTTAGGGTTGAACACCTGCACTCCAAAATGTCTGTGCACATCACTGCCACTGTGTATATCCAACATTTCACCTTCTCTTTGAAGATTCCTACTCACTCTCTCTTTGCACTCCCATTTCTTCCACATTTCAACCCCCATTTAGTCTAATCTCATCAAAACTGAATATTTACCTTCCTTTATGGGAAAAAATGACAGGAAGGATGAGATACGATGGATGGGAATCAATAAATAAATTGTGTGTACGGGCATGTAGTATTCTGTGCCTGTGCAGAACTAGAGCAGTGTGCATACAAGCTAGACAGCAACAGCTCCGGGGCATGCAGGGAAGACTGCAACACACAGACACACATATGTCCAAGTCTATTTTCACCATCCAAAAACCCATCATTCATCCACACGCAAACACAAACCATGCTATTTTTGGACAAACTCACAAGAGAAAAGGTAGGGAAAAGAGAGCTTGACAGGTAGAGAAAGAAGGAGCTGCAAAGAGACGAAGTAGGAAGATTTATGAAGTTGGACCAGGGAGAGAAAAGACAAGCGAAAAGGGGGGAAAAAAAGGAGACCAACAGATAAGAGAAAGAGACAGATGCGAGAAACAGGGCAACTGTTATGAATGAGCTGAAAGACTCAAAATGTCAGGGTGGCCACAGGCGAACGTGTGATTCCGGGTATCAACATCGAACCTGCACGCACGTACACACTTACAGAAGACGTGCACGCATGCAGCAAGGAGATACATGCGTTTGACAAAAAAAAGCAAACAACAAAAAGAAACCACGTTTGACACACATCAAACGTCCTCATCAGGGCCACACTAACAGGTGTGCAAGGAAAGGAGAGAGTGACAAACTCACACATCTGAACATGAAAGGCTGAGAGACACACACTCTAGCTGAGAGCAAAATAGGCCGTGATCTGTCTTTCAACACTGACATTTCAAAAGGAACAGTCACCCCCCACACCACACACACACACACACACCTTCAGTGTGTTGTTAGGATTTACCGGGGGACGGAGGGGGCTGAAAAGATCAGGGTTTCCACTGGTAACATTTCCGGGTGGCAGCCCACCACGCTTGAATTTACCCCGCCACTCTGAGGGAATATAAATTTAAGAAAAACATATGAAGGAATGACGGTCCGCAAGTGCGCACACGAACAACGTGCGTGACCGTCACCCGCGCGGAGTTCAGAAGCACCCCGCCTGGGTGTTCCAGTCGCCAGGCAGAGTGTCTCGCTACTAGCGTTGTTGTCCGAAAGAAACATGAGCTTATTAAAGTACTTAAAACGTGGGAAAAAAGTATAAGAGGTATGTAAGCAGTGAAGGCATTTATCACGATTTTAACCCGCTGGTAACGGCAGCAATAATGGAAGGGTCGCTTAGCAAACAGGTGTGCTTAGGAGCTCAAGTTGATTCATTTTGTTTTCTTTTTAATTATTAGTTTTTTGTTTTTCTTATTTCAGACAAGAATAAAAAGATGCTTTTACCTTTACCTTAGTTAATATTAAGTAACTAATTTATGTTCATTATTATGTACCTGGCAAGTTAAGATGACCGAAATTCACCAAGTCAGTGACTTTAATCCATCAGCAGCCTTCAGACAAACTAAACATGCCAACATTTGGATTTCAAAATAACAGTTTTGTTTCTGCTGTCTGGGTGGTGAGAAGATTTCTAAAAAAAACAACTATAACTATAAAGAAATATTATAACAAATAACTGAATCTTTGGTCATTTACAGTAAATTAACTGATTTCATTAAATACAATTTTATTAAGAATTTTTTTCTTTGAAATCAGAGTTAAATTATTGATCTGTTCTGGCTCTGCAAAATTATGGTCAACAGTGTAAATTATAAGGAAAAAGTTTTAAAAAAAATTACCACAGTCTGCTTCGAATGTATTAAAAAAAACAGTAATTTTATTTTAAAAAATAGGACAAAAATTAGCCATAAAATAATCCACAAATTTATAATAAAGTCTCAAATGTACAACAAAAGTCAATTTTAAAAGAGGAAATTGCAAATTTGAAAGAAATTGTTTCAAATTTAGATAAATTTACAGAGAAAAGTAGAAAACTACTATTATTATAAATTTTGGAGAAAAACCTCAAACCTTCAAGACTGAAGTCATTACTCAAGTTTTTAAGTGGGTGCTCTTTGCACCCTTAATTCAACTAGAAAGTTTTGGTTGTCTAATTTTAATAATTAATTTCAAAGCACTGTTTTTACATGAGTAGAATTTCTGGCTCTGATCATATAATACCCACCTCTGATCATATAATTTAAGTATGCATGAGTAAATTACTGTTATGAATGTTTTTTCCCCTTCCCTACTCTCTGAATGGAAAAAAAGAAATACTAGAATAAAAATACAAAAAAAAAATTACACATTTTTGTCATTTATGTAAACCATGACAAAAAAAAATCCTGCAGGACAAAACATGACACTTGATATTTTCTAACCTGTTTGTATACCACCAGAGAAAGAGAGAGAATCTGAATTAGACAGAGCTCAGAGAGGGCAAGATGAGACAGAAGAGAGGAGCCAAGCAGAGGAAAGTGTTCAGGCAGAGGGTCAAGTAAGAGCAGAGGAAGGAGAGAAGGATGACACCAGTAAAGAGTCCAAACACAGGACATCTGGGTGGGACCCCAACTGGCCCAATACTCCAACATTCAAGCCTCGGTTGTACTAAGTTCTATATGCAAAGTTACTGTACAAAATTTTTTTTAAAAAAAAAGTATACAATTAACATATTCCGGTTACAATGGTGTCATGTGGTTTCTGCCCCCCCAGGAAAATATGTTTCCACCATGCCAAGGTCTTTAAGCCAGAGGAAACACTGACGTTCATAGGCTGACCATGATGCAGTGGTCACATTTGACCAAATGTGGTTTATTGTACCCATACTCTTGACAGTTCTCTCACTCTCGCTGCCCACGAGAGCCGAGCGAAGTCACACGGAACCCCGGAGGACGGTGGGGGAGCTGGCCATGACAGCCAGCAGCCTCGGGTCCTAGTGTACCAGTTGGTACGCGCTGGTGCTGGCGATTTGTGTGGAATCACAGCAAAATTATTAGAAGATGGGCTGGAGTGATACGAGGTACAGTATACAGTATTGTCAACTGTGGATTGGTGAACAAGGTTGTAACAGGGATGGCTATTAGGGTGACTAAGGTCTGAGGCAAATAATATAAGCCGTGCTTGGTGCCAGCCTCCTGGTACCAGTGTTAGCTGGAGGGCTAATAGGCTACCTTTAGCACCCCTTCTATCTACATGACAGACAGCTAGGCGGGTCTTAAGGATGGTGGTGTGTTGGCTTTGTCAAATCATGACATTATATAATTTACCAAGAAGCGTCAAAAACCTTTCTAGAGTTTCTGGCAGAGAAAAACAAGATGAAGGCTATGTGGGGTTTCTTTTAAAGAGAATTGACTGTTTTGATACATTTTGGATAATTATGTGACCAACAGACGCATTTCAAACAGTTAAAACCTACAAACCCACACCCCATTTTCAGTCAATGACCCCTTTAATGAAATGTTTGTGACATTTTGGCCAGAATATCTTTAAATATTTAATTATTGTAGCAGTTTTTTTCCAGCCATTCTGAGAACGCTTCCCTGACCACATTTAACTCCACCCTCCCTCTTACATCACTATAGAGTGTCCAAGTCACGCCCCCTCTAATTCCACATATGGAACTTAAATCAGAAAAAGAAAAAAAAATCTCCATTGATGTGAATGGCAAGAGAGAAATTATCTTTTGATTCCAATAGAATCAGATACATAATATGCCCATCTTGTCTTATCAATGACAGAAAAAAAAAAATTGTATGAAATGTTATGTTGTAATTTTTGAATATTTGATAAATTCGACCCACCACCCTGAGAAGAAGAAAGGTGACAGATGAATAAATAACTGTAATCAGAATGGGTTTATTGCCAAGTAAAGGTTGCACAATACAGAGGGAGTTCATTCCCTTTAAAAAAGCAGAGTAATAGCATCTTTTCATTAAGGTTGATGTGCATTAGAAATCAATAAACTAGAAAAATTAAAACAGCCAAAAACTTAAATACTGTCCTCACAACCTCAGAAACACACTACAATGTCTCTTAAACTGACGGGAAGGCTCAGAACCACTTAGGAGCATGAGTCACTCTCTGATGCTGATATCACCATCACAATTCCCATCAGCCCTCTCTGCCCTGGTCCCCCCCACTGAACGCTCCATGGGGAACTGCTGGATGGAAGAAAGCTTGCTCCTTGTGTCAAAGATAGAAGACTGTTATCTCCGTAAACTGAATTTGTTTTCTGGTATTGCTCTCTGGGGAGCCAAGTTTCCTTAAATGAAGTGTAAAATGGCACAGAGATTTAAAAAAAAAAAAAAATCACTACTATGAGTGGTGTGGTTTAAAAGAGAAATGTTAAGATAAAGAACACAGGTTGATTTTGATAGAGGGACCATTTTCATAGAAACACAAATTGCATGCATAGATGGAGTTCAGACACTTTCATTGAACAATTTTTATTCTCAAATATTTTCCAATAACTCTACAGGGAAGGCAAAGGTGAATAAAAACGACAGATTTTACAAGTTACAAGTGTTCCTTTTCAGTCTGGATAAAAGGACATATAAAGCAGTATTAACACAAAGATTCACAAGTATAACAGTTGTTCAGTACCATTTATTTGGATTTCACAATATGAAATTGCAATTAGAAACACTTAGAGCTAATATTCGCTAATTGTTTATTGTTACAGAGTAGTTAAACTAAGTAGTTAAATCAATACTTCATTTAACAAAGTTTCGGTGCAATGATCATGGACCCTGGATACAAACGTAACATGGGCCCCTAACTTCTGTATATATTAGAAACTCCTTGCAGCTTTACCAAGAATGCAAATTTGGGTTGCACAATAGCAAAAAGGTAATTGACCTTGACAACTTTTCTTACTTGAAGCCATTTTTCCCCCCCCACATTCTAAGGTAACTGTCATTTTGTTATACACCATACACAACATGTCGACAACAATATATATGTACTATGGAGTCAAACAATACTTATTCATTCATTCATCTTCAACAGTTTAATCCTTTTCAGGTTGCAGGGGGGCTGGAGCCTATCCCAGCATCTTTGGGTGACAGACAGGGTACACCCTGGACAGACTGTCAGTCCATCACAGGGCCAACACAGAGAGACAACCATTCACTCTCACATTCATACCCAAGGACAACTTCTACCCAGTTGATACCAATTAACATGCACGTCTTTGGACTGTGGGAGGAAACCGGAGTACCTGGCAAAAACCCACACAGACACGGGAGAACATGCAAATTCCACACAGAAAGGTGGTGGAGATCGAACCCACAGCCTTCTTGCTGTGTTGCCACAGTGCTAACCACTGCTCCACAGAGCTGCCCCCAGTCAAACAAGTCTAATAAAGCAGCTCATTTCAGCCTGATGAACACACCCCAAGGTCACCAGTGACATGATGGCATGTTTAGCCGCATGTTATCCTTCAACCGCTGGCTGTCTGTGTGGTGTCCTGCAAACAATGTGGGCTACATTGACAACTGGAACTCCTTTTGGGGAAAACCTGGTCTTATTAGGAGAGACACCGTCCATCCCACTTTGGGTGCTGCATCTCATTTATACAATAATCTTGCATCATTTTTAGCCAAAGTTCCAAAGCCTTGACTACTCAGAGTTGTGACCAGGAAGCAGACTCACAATCTTATATGGCTCTCTGCAGCTTCTCTCCATCTGACACCCCTCAATTTAGGACCATCTTCACTGCCTGCTCCCTCTAAGGTAAATAAACGTATGATGTATAAGCATCCTATAGTAATTAAACAAAAAGTTGATAAAATCCAAATTCAACATACAGGCTCTAAATCTAATGACAGCCTCTGCTCCTCCTCATAATCTATAAAATTAATTGGTTTGTTAAATATCAGACTGTTAACTCCCAAGTCTCTGTTAGTCCATGATTTGATAATTAATCATCAGATTGATTTACTATCCTTTATGGAGACTTTGTTAGGGCACGAGGATTATGTAAAAAACCTTATGAAGACTTTCCCAAATCAGACAGTTTGGATGGTGTTATTCTATCCCCTAACAGTTCTGTGCAGAACCTTGGAGTTATTTTTTGATCAAGATCTGTCCTTTAATTTGCATATTAAACTTGTTTCCAAGACTGCTTTTTATCATTTGCATAATATTGCCAAGATTAGGAGCATCTTGTCTCAGAGTGATGCTGAGAAACTAATCCACACTTCTGTTAGTTCTAGATTAGATTATTGTAACTCTTCATTATCAGGCTGTCCTAAAATGTCTCTAAAAAGTCTTCAGTTGATACAAAATGCTGCAGCTAGAGTTTTAACACGTACTAGAAAGAGAGTTCATATCTCTCCTGTTCTGGCCTCCCTTCACTGGTTTCCCATAGAATTTAGAATCAAGTTTAAAATCATTCTCACAAAGGTCTAAATGATCAGGCCCTGTGTTTTTTAAAAGATCTGATAGTACTTTATCATCCTAACAGAGCACTTTGCTTCAAAAATGTAGGATTACTTGTAATACCTAGAATCTCCAAAAGAACAATGGGAGGCAGAGCTTTCTGTTATCAGGCTCCTCTCCTTTGGAACCAGCTGCCAATCTGGATTCGGAAGTCAGACTTGATTTCTGTTTATAAGAGTGGAGTTAAAACTTTCCTTTTTGACAAAGCCTATAGTTAGGGTGGGATCATATGACCCTGAACCCTCCCTTAGTTATGCTACTATAGGTTTAGACAGCTGGGGGATCTCCTACGATGCACTGGGCTTCATTTCTTACTTTACTCTCAATGTAATAATTTTGCTGTTCATTAACATCTGTTTGCTCTCTCCCATAGATTGAGTCCCCATTATGCTATTTGCTCTCCACATGTCTCTTCTTCTTCTTCTTCTTCTTCTTCTTCTTCTTCTTCCCCTCACCCACTAGCCAGTCACAGCAGATGACTACCCCTCTCTCAGTCTGGTTCTGCTAGATGTTTCTTCCTGCTAAAAGGGAGTTTTTCCCTCTCTACCATCACCAAGTGCTTGCGAAATCACACTATATAAATAACGTTGAATTGAACTGAAAATTGAATCAACAGCTTTGGTCACTTAATACATACTGGTTATAAAGCCTAAACTTCAGTACATTCAGAACTCAGCCGTCCGTCTCCTTGCCCAGTCCCACTCCTGCAACCACATCACCGCTGTCCTCTAGAACAGCGGTCCCCAACCTTTTTTGTACTAGGGACCAGTTTCATGCATGAAAATTTTCCACGGACCAGGTAGAGGTGCGGGGGTTCCAATAACAAAAACCTTTGTCAGTTCAGAGCATATAATCTGAAACAATTACACTTTATATTAGGCAATTACAATGATTCTACAGCATAATATCAACTCACCATAATCAGTAGGAACTCTGGGCTTGTATTCCTGCAACTAGAATTTTGGTTTTGGCTCATTTTTTTCAAGAGTTAGCTTGTGTCACTGATGTGTGAAACGTTGTGCCAGAGTCAAGAGCGGTTGTGAGACGAGGACGGAAACAGTTGTTTTTCAAAATAAAATCTCCGCAAGACTAATGGAAAAAAATAGCTTTAATTTTAACCACAATTTTTTTTCTTTGCGACCCGGTACCAAATGATCCACAGACCAGTACCAGTCCGGGGACCGGGGGTTGGGAACCCCTGCTCTAGAACCTCCACTGGCTCCCAATCTCACAACACAAACAGTTCAAAGTCCTTCTCCTCACCTTTAAAGCCCTCCATCACCAGGCCCCTTTCTATCTTACTGACTTGTTGCACCTGCACGCCCCCCGCTGCCTCCGTTCCTCTGATGCAAACCTCCTCTCTCCACCACACAGAACCAAGCACACACCCTGGGGGGGACAAAGCCTTTTCCATTGCCGCCCCCTCCCTCTGGAACTCTCTCCAACACATCCGTGACTGCACAGACTTAAACTCCTTCAAATCATTACTCAAAACCCACCTGTTCAGACTTACTTTTAATCTTTAATTTTAATTGTGCACTTTTTTTTGCTTGTTTTTTTAAAGTGTCTGAGTGCCTTGGAAAGCACTATACAAATAAAATGTATTATTATTATTATTATTACTTAAAGTTTAAATGATACATCCTCATAGATTGTGATGTTTAACGTATTTCTTGAACATGAAGATCCATATGAGGATCGCAGATGGGAGTTTGGTGAGCATCCAAGTAACTGCCCATGACATGTCCATGAAAGGTTCATTTTGCCAAAGCCAGAAAGAGCTAATAAAACTTGTGGATATTGTTCTTTTGATATCCATCTTGCATAAAAGTGCAACTTTATTCCTCTTGTCCATTATGATCCAAATCCTACATTATTATATTTGATGGGCTAATTTTCAAACCGTGTAAAGACATTTGTTATAAAACCAAAAATGCTGGCGGCTGCCATGGTACCCCTCAGTATCTTTGTTGTTGAACCTGTGTACAAAGTTTGGTGACCCTAACTTTACTCATTCTATAGAAAATGGCATAGGGAATGTTAACCATGACTTTTGACCCCAAACCCATAGTCAGAGTTCAGGGTCTCAGGGTGAACATGTATAACAAGTTTAGTGACCCTAGCTTTACTGGTTCTTTAGTAATAGTGCAAAGGAAATGTTATTGTTGACCTTTCACCATTTGAGGCCAAACCCATACTCAGCAGGCAGGGTCTAAGCCATCCAAAATTTGTTTTAAGCATGATGATATCAATTTGAAAAGGCTACATCATTTCTTTGTGTAGTTAACGTCTTTACAAGATTTAGGGAAACTGACCTCTGACCTTGAGTTAAAGGTCAGAGGTCACCCAAGTTCAAAGTTGTCCCAGATTTTTCATAGATACAAGTATGGTATCACTTTGAAAAGCCCACGTCATTTCTTTCTGTAGTTGTCGCGTTCACAAGGTAGGTGTTGATGCTGCCGGGTGATGACAATACACCTTCAGCCTTTAGAGGCTGAGGGGTAAAATAATAGACAGGCTAGGGTTGGATTTATTGTCTTGATTAGCAAATCATAATACCTTTGTGGTGATTGACTTTATTTCATCTGAAAGTGTCAAGAAAATGCAGGCAAAGTGTGCCAAAGCCAAATCACTAGCATGCTAACTAGCCACCAGTCTGATGTCACGGTGACCCACAAAGCCTACTCAACAACTGACCGGTATGTATTATAAACACTGGCTTCTGCACTGCACAATATTTAATGTGGCTACATGTGTGTGTGTGAAATCACAACAGGCCTATTCATTTCTATATTATGCTCACTGAGGTGCTTACCAACAGTTAACTGGGTACATATAGAAGGGGCTATTTTTCTCAGCAGAGCAAAATAACTGGTTAAACAAACAAAAGTCATAATATTTTGTCCTGTATTGCTGTCATTTAATAAACTGTGCTTGTTGAATTGTTGTATAAAAGCAATATTAAACTCAAGGTCGTGTGATATCATGAATATATTAACTGGTTTCTTCTGCCCTCCATGATGACTCACCGCAGTTAACATATTCATTGATACTGCACACATTCTTTTGTAATATTCCCTAATTATGCATTACCACCTCCGCCCACCTGCACAGTCTGGGTAAATGACCCCTTAGGTTACACCCTCACTAGGACCAGTTGGTCAGTGACATGCCAAAGGCAACAGTCCGCCCTCTCATATATCCTACAGTCCAGCACTCATTTCATTTCTAGCACAGCCAGGCCTAAGCACCACTACCTCTTGTGGCATATGTACTGTATGTGTGTGCTCCTACATGGTAAATGGCGTTCACTTATGTAGCGCTTTTTCTCATCTCTAGATGACCAAAGCACTTTACAGAGCCTGCTGTCCACCCATTCACACACACATTCACACACTGATGGCGACGGAGCGGCCATGCACCGGCGCTAGCCTGACCCACCAGGAGCAACTGGGCGTTCAGCGTCTTGCTCATGGACACTTTGACATGCAGACTGCAGACAGAGCGGGAATCGAAGCCCTGACCCTCCAATCAGTAGTCGGCCACACTACACCTGCACCACAGCAATGATAAACCACACAGCAATGAACCCCCACAACCTCCAAGCAGGCCAAATCCAAGGGAGTTGATGTTAAGCATCACACAGAACGATCACACCATTAAAAAGAAGCAGTCTTTGGGCTAAAGGGCTTGGGACAAGCTGACAGTATAAGCAGGCCCTTAAGGCCTAGGGCCCTGTGCATACACCCACTTCGCCCATAATCTGACTATAGGACGTGCATTTGGGAAACACTGGAAATTCATAAACTATCTGGTTCATGGACACCACCGCCTTGAGCAGCTTCAGTAAAATGACTATTTTAGAGAGGCTGGGTATCAGTATCGACTGGTCTTACACTCATGGTTAATATAAAGAATAAGGATTACGTATTTAAGGGAATTTATCAATATAAAAGTGTTATATAATGTAAAAGAAAAGATGGAGAAAAAAGCAGCGGTAAAGGTTAAATGAATCAGTGCACCAGTGTATGAGTTGCAGAGAAGAAGCCCATATGTGCATGCAATCAATATACCGACACATATACACACTGACCATAGAGGCGTTGGACCAAACAAAAGAGCCACAGGAATCAAATAGATTTCCTTTATCACCTTGCTGGCTCCAGCCACCAGAACATTAACACAATATTTATTGATGCTGCCACCGCTGCATTATGGGAGCAAGGATGAGTGAGCGGAAAAACAGAAAGATAGGAAAGGAGGAGAAAGAGAGCGAGAGAGAGAATGAATGAAGAAATGGGAACAAAATAAAGAGAGGCTGAGATCCAAATAATTTTCTTACTAAGCCGCCCCGCTCCATCTCCTGAAATCTGCTGACAAACAATGAAGGAGGTGATCCCGAGCCAGGGAGGCTGGGGGCCCTGCCAAAAACCCAGGAGGAGAAAGAGCAAAAAGGGGGGAGGACAGGTGGGAGGAGTGAAAGGGGAGAGAGAGGAAGAAGCAAAGAGATACATGAGAGACTGATCCAAAGCTCCAGTCTGCACTGCCATCAAGAGTTCATTAGCTCCTGGAAGGGAGTGAAGGAGGGATGACAATGACGGAGATGGAGTGAGTTCTCTGCCCTTCACCCCTACTGACCCCAAACACCACCTCCCCGGTTATCCATCTTCCGCCCCTCGTTTCATCTTCTCTCCTTTACATCTCCTCCTTTCCCCTCCCAGTCTTCCTAGCTGGCATCACTTTCCTCATTTTCTACCTTCTTTAAAGTGACACTCTGGCAAAAATCAATTTTTTTTTTCCTTTAACATGTCTGTAACATGTCTCTTGTGATTACAAGACATATCAAGAGCAAAATTATTCCAAACTCCCAAGTATGCGTTTTTCTGATGTGAATGTCTGCTTAAGCCCCTCCCTTCCCGGAAAAAAAAAAGGCAGATTTGGACAGAGTGTTTCTAACTATGTCAGCATTCCTGCTTAGCCTGATTGGTTATAACATTAACCAATCAGGCTAGGCACTGAGACCCCTACTTGACTCTCTCGGGGAAAGAGGGAGGAGTTGAGGAGCAAGCAGGAGCTCAGCTTTTTACAAGTTGGGAAAGATAGTAAATTATATGGGGGGAGCTGAAAAGTTCATATTCTGAAACGTTCATAGTAGTCAAATTTGAACAAATGTAGTTTATTTTTCAACCGCAGGGATCCAAGCACTGCAACACCCATGGAAGAAGTGTGTGGACCAAAGGGGAGACTATGCTGAAAAATAAACCACATTTGGGCAAATTTCACCACTATGAACTTTTCAGCCCCGCTTTTGTGTTCAGTTTTTGGCTGTATGAGCAAGAAATCCTCTTTTAAATTATATCTCTCAGCAATGATTAATTTTATTTGGAAAAGCCTCAGTGTCACTGCTAAAATACAGGAGAGGATTGGGTTTGCAGCCTGCATGCCGGGAGAGACGGCCTTGGTGTGCGTGGCGCAACGGCCATGGCGAGTATCGTCATAGGTGAACCTGCCAAAGGATCATTCTCAGTGGAGCGGAGAAGTAGTCGCTGCCCGACTGGAAGGCTCCCCTCGCCTCGCTGGGAGCACCCACCGGTGCGCCCCGCCAGCCGCCTCGCCTCTCCCCGGAGTGAGCCGGGGAGAATGCTCCAAAGCAACTGAGCACTCCTCCCTCTTCCCTGAAGGAGCAGTCTCTGGTTACCCCCTCACCACGGACCCCCTCGCTGAGGGCCGGTGAGCAGTTCACCCTGGAGCAGCTCGAAGCAAGGAGAGCTCTGATGGAAAGAGGCTGGGGAGCGACTTGGGGAGGCGAGCCGGCTGGCGGGCGCACTGGACCAAGGCGAACTGCTCACCGGCCCCCACCGAGGCGACCCACGGTCAGTGGGTGAACTATAGAATGCCCGCACATTCAAAAAGATGTGCAAATTTGCGCATCCATGTCAGTCCGGGCAGCGACTCTTCTGTGGTTTCATCTACAACGGCACTTCCTCAAGTTGGATCGCCTTCTCGGAGCCTTGTACAATGCCCTTGTCTTCTTCCAGCTACTCGTGGGCAGGAGTATGGGTGGAGCTAATTAGTATATTCATAGATCTGTGCATACTTAAGTAGGTCAAAGACATAAAAGCTCTTTCCAAGCCATTCTAAGGCAATGAAAGCTTTTTGTGTATAAAAAACCCACAATATACTATTTTGGGCAAAAAAAATTGGTTTTTGGGGTAGTTTTAGAGCCACTGAAGTGGGTCTTTAATAATCCCACTCTTCTCGCTCCCTCTTTCCTCTGCATTTCCTTTCAAATTGTGTTGGTTACATACAGTATTTGAGAATGCCACATTGAACAAATGGCTTATTTTCCTGTTGGATTACCGGGTGTTCAAACAGCGGAGGAAGCCCCTGACATACTGTTTCGATCTGTTGTTTACCCTCCGTCTCTCTCCATGCAAACATACTCCAGAAACCCATCCCATCGGGAGCTCAGGCAGCATCTGCCAGCCTGTCCGTCAAAGTGCTTACAGCTGTCAGACTTCTTTTATTCACTGAGAATAAGAGTGGGATGTACAGTACCAAACGGGGAGAATGACTGCCAGAAAAGCATCAAATGGATTATTTTAAATGTTTCAAGAAGGTAAAAAAAATTGTGAGGAAAAAGGGGGGGGGGGGCATATATATTTTTAACAGCTTTGTGAGGCACTACCTCCGCCGCAATTTAACCTGCTATTATCACTGACATTAATGCAGGAAGAAAAAAGGTGAAAGAAGCCGAATTACCAACGCAGCCAACTGCAGGGACACCACTTATATGTCAGCAAAGCTCTGATGGTTAAAAGATTTGTGACTTTTTTTTTTCTTATTCTCTCATTTATTATAACTATACAGTAAGTTTTGCAAATTTGCGATTTGGTTTGGGTTGCTTTTACATCGGTGCTGGATGAAAAGCACTTATTTCTAGTTTTTATGATTTTTACTGCCTGTTGATGACTGAATGTGTTCACTTGTCTCTGAATACAGCTAACATTATTGGGGGGTATGTTGATACAACATAATATCACAATAATTTGGGGGTGATGATACGGAATTCAATCCATCCATTTTCTACCGCTTTTCCGGAGGTCCGGGTCACGGAGGCAGCAGCTCAAGCAGAGAAGCCCAGACTTCCCTCTCCCCAGCCACCTGCTCCAGCTCTTCAGAGAGGACACCAAGATGCTGGGATGAGAATCAGCACCTTCACGTTTGAGTCCATGGTCCTCAGCCGGAAAAAGGTGGATTGTCCTCTCCGGGTTGGTGACAAGCTCCTGCCCCAAGTGGGGGAGTTTAAGTATCTCGGGGTCTCATTCACGAGTGAGGGGAGAATGGAGCGAGAGATTGACAGACGCAACAGAGCAGCATCTGCAGTGAAGTGGACGCTGTACTGGTCTGTTATGGTGAAGGGGGAGCTGAGCTCTAAAGCAAAGCTGTCAATTTACTGGTCAATCTACGCTCCAACCCTCACCTATGGTCATGAGCTTTGGTTAATGACCAAAAGAATGAGATTGCAGATACAAGCAGCTGAAATGAGCTTTCTCCGTAGGATTGCTGGACTCACCCTCAGAAATAGGGTGAGGAACTCAGTCATCCGGGAGAGGCTCAGAGTAGAACCTCTGCTCCTCCATATCGAAAGGAGCAAGTTGAGGTGGTTTGGGCTTCTGATCAGGATGCCTCCTGGACGCCTCCCACTTGAGGTGTTTCGGGTACGTCCCACTGGGAGGAGACCCCGGGGCAGACCCAGGACACGCTGGAGAGACTACGTCTCCCAGCTGGCCTGGGAACGTCTTGGTATCCTTTCTGAAGAGCTGGAGCAGGTGGCCAGGGAGAGGGAAGTCTGGGCTTCTCTGCTTGAGCTGCTGCCTCTGCGACCCAGACCTCCGGAACAGCGGTAGAAAATGGATGGATGGATGGATCCAATTATACTGAATTCGGTACCCTCCATCCCACCTCCCCACTTCACCCCGCAAAGCCCCAGACGCAGCCATTGGCATGACACTTTTGTTTATTACTTAATGCATATTTATGAAACATCAGATTTCTGCGTGTACCTGAAAGCAACACCACAGCACAGGTGGTGACCCCCCTTCCTTCTTGTGAGCGGGACCAGTCAACTCCGCCTGCAGCAGCTGGGTAACCCATGTTAGGATTTATGAAGCCAGCCTTGACTTTTATGATTACTGTGTAAAATGTTGAATATTTTGGAGTCTGTCAGAATTTATTTTGTAACAGACAAGATACATACATAACCAGCATTTAGGTGGTTTTATGGGGTGGGGGCATAAAACAGAGGCTAATATTAAAACAGAAGCGACTGCATCTTTGGTCAAGCTAATGAATTTTATTGAATTAAATATACTTTTATTCATAATTACATTTTATTTTTTCAAAAACAGACGTAAACTCATTGCTTTGTTCTGGCTCGGCAAATTAATGTTTAGATATCTGTGAAAAGGTCACAATTTCACCACAAACTTTTCAAGTAAAAATATAATAAATTCATCATTATAAAATAGAGCTGAATTTAGGAGTAAAAAAAAAAAACTAGTTGATGAGAAAAGTAATAAATCTACAAAAAAATGAAAGTTTTGAGAAAACCTCACAAATTTAATTAACAATAATATTAATTTAATTAATATCATAAGGTAAACACATTACTGGAGTGGCAGCCTAGAGGTAGAGCATCCGCCCTACAACCAAGAGGTCGGGGTTCAAGTCCCTGCCAGGTCATGCCAAAGACCATATGAAAATGGAACTTCCTGCCGTCCAGCTTGGTGCTCAGCAAAAATGGAACCGAGGAGGGAAATGTGGGCGGCAGTAGCTCAGGAGGTAGAGCGGGTCGTCCAATAACCGGAAGGTTGGCGATTCGAATCCCGCTCTCCCCAGATATCCTGCCGTTGTGTCCCTGGGCAAGACACTTTACCCACCTTGTCTCCAGTGTCCATGACATTGGCATGAATGTATATAAATAAATGTTCGGTAGTGGTCGGAGGGGGCGCTGGCGCAGACTGGCAGCCACATTTCCGTCAATCTGCCCCAGGGCAACTGTGGCTACAGAAGTAGCTTACCATTGTCTATGAAGTGAATGAATAATGTATCTATTGTAAAGCGTCTTTGAGTGTCTCTGAAAGGCGCTATATAAATCTGATGCATTAATATTATCAAGCAAAATTTTAAGTATTAAGTTCCAAACCGCAGTTTGTACATTATTTTTTGCAAATCCATTTCTGAAAGAAACACACAGCCCACAGATACGGAAACAGGATTAAAAAGTAGCCTACTCATCTCAGGCTGCAGTTACGCTTCAATTATGTGTATCTTGTTTTGTCTGTATTATCTTTTCTTATAAATTTTATTGAATTCTGTTGTGCAAAGATCAATCAATCAATCAATCAATCTTTATTTTGGATAGATTAAAAGTACAGATTAAAAGAAACAGAATAATATAACAAAGGGGGAAGAAAATCCAACAAGGTCAAATTAGACAATAACTCCTCTGATTATACAGTTCAACATAAGTTATCCGAAATGGGTGATGGCTGAAGCCGCAGCTTATATTGAGGGTGGGCAATATGAGGCAAAGATGCCTCATAAAGAGAGGAGACAAAAACAGAAAGTGAAGGTAGCAGAAAGAGGCAGCTAAAGGCAGTGGATGTTTGACCAGCTGGCTCATAAGGAGCACCACAGGTTAGAATAACCAAGTACAATAACCAAGTACTGCGTGTGCACATGGACATACTTTTCAGTTGGCCAACATTTCTATTAAAAATCTTTACCAAAAAAAAAAAAAGATCTTATGTAATATTCTAATTTTTTGAGAAACTGAATTTTGGGGTTTCAGTTAAAAGAAATAAATGCTTGAAATATATCACTCTGTGTGTAATGAATAAATGAGTTTCACTTTTTGAATTGAATTACTGAGACAAATTTACTTTTCAGTGATATCCTATTTTATTGAGACGCACCTCTATATTGTTAACAAATCTTGTTCTATGAGCCCCTTTTTTGAAAGCTGAGCCCCTGCCCCTCAAATGGTCTCTGCACGGCCCTGCACGGCCCTGCTGAAAATATCTAGTTTCTGCATTATTATGATCTTTTCAAGTGATCATTCATGCCACTAACAGACATAAATACCATGGCTCATTTTCCCTCTTATCAGCTGCTTTAGCTTCCTGTGTTTAATCCAAAAGTCTGAAACTTGTTGAAAATTGCTTTCACACTCTAAGGCTGCATTCAGACCAGGATAGTCCGGGGGTCTTGGTTCAACTGGGCGGGGAATGCAGAGAATTTTCACACTGTTTGGTTTGGTTTGCATCCAAACTGCCTGGACAATGTCACGCAGTTACACCAACTGATCGTTTGGGGCGCTGTAGCCAAAACCACCACTGACCAGGAAGAAAAAAATCTCGACAAAGAAGAAAAATTAGGACCATCGATTGGCCAGGACCGAAAAAGGAAATCTACTCCCTTCAGCCAGGTTTTTCCGCCACAAACAAGACATTTTTTTAACTTTTGTCCTCAGCTTTCTCCGGTAAAAGGATTTCGCACAGTTGTATTTATTATGTTCTACCCAAAATGTACTACAGTAAACGCCACTTCCTCTTCTCAAGACTACATGTTGCTATGGTTACACAAAAGCCGAGGAGCACTTCCACCCTTTGGTCCGCTGGATAGTCCATTTGGATTCACACTGCAAGTGGAGCGCACCAGACCCCCGTTTTCAGGGGGACCGGACTTCGCTTGTTTGGTGCGTTCAGACTGCACCAAATGAACCGAACTATCCGCGGAAGCCTCAGTTTGGTCCTTTGGTCTGGACCAAACAGTGGCCATCTGAATGTGCCCTTAATGAAAGGACCAGGAACCAAGACCACTTCTTTTAACTGAACCAAATTTTGGCTCTTTGGTCAGAGGATGTTTCAAACCTAAAATTTTGGTCCGGATCAAACTGAAAAGTCCAAAAGTCTGGACCAAATGAGCTAGACGTGAAAACACATCTAATTTAGTCTGATTTCCAGAAAAATAAATTTTGGGACATAAGTGGTTTTAATCCAACAACATTATGCTGAATTAGTGAATCTGCAGCCTGTTATTTCTATTGCAGAAAGCTGGCCAACCCTAGGTATAAACTCAAGAATTATAATGGCCTTAAAAACTTGGGCTTAATTTAAAGGTGGTGAGAGGTGTACTAATGATGAAATTCCATAGTAACAGACTTCACTGTAAATTATGGAAAAAAGAAGCGGATCATTCACTTCCTCTGAAAAACCATCTGGAGGAGCAGAGCATCAACTGCCCTCAGTCAGTCAGACAGAGAGGTTTCCTGCAATATTTCCTCGAAATGTGTGGAGCCTTTTTTCCCCTCTTCACCGCTGTTGTGTGCAGGTGCGCAGCCTTTGCAATTATCCTTTAGTAGCAAGGCTGAGTCACAGCGACAGAGGGAAAAAAGAAACCCAGCCTTTTCCAGTTGAATTCTGACGTCATCGCCTTCCCACTTAACAGCAGGTTAGCATGCACGCACACAAGAAACCCACTAATGAGGTTCTAGGCCACAGCGGGGTCATCTGCTGAGAGCAAACACTGACAAGCCAGATCAGGGTAATGCTTTTAAAAACATGCCTGCCGTGTTTAATCCAACACGTGCTTGGTTCTGTGCAGCAAAACGTCTACATGATGAAAAACCTGTGCGGCTCATGGAGTAATTAACACAAACTAAACTGTAATCTAACAAGGAATAGACCTTTGCAATCAAATTGAAAATTAATCATTTAAACGCGGGTTGTAGCCAGATTTTAAACTATTTTGATGTTTGTCCATTACATTGATATTGAGTTTTCAAATTTGGTATTTGAATTTTTTTTTGCCCTCTGCTGATCTTACTAAAAGTAAATTACAAATTCACCTTAACCATAAATAAATAAATAGTTTTTAAGGCTAAACTGAGAGGAAAAAACTAACAAATTTACAATTAAATAGCAGCAACTTATGATTAAGGTATGAAAAAGTAAAAAAGTCACAAATGTACATATCTGAAAAAAGGTTCAAATTACCATGACCAAGGCTAGCATTGGTTTGCCTGGGCAGTCATGGTCAGGTTTTCTATCCCATTTGATAACACAATAGCTGAGATAGCCCAGTAGATCAGGCCACCTCGTCTTAACTTAGGTTGGGTTGCAGTTTTTGTGGTTATTTTGTTATGATCCATTTACCCCAACAGCCAACCGTCACCATAGCCAGATCATCTACCAACACTCCACTATATACCTCAGTGTTACACATTAATTTAGCTTATTTTAGTACAGTTTATTATACTCTGACCAGGATGGCTCCTTGACCAGCTGCAGTTGGCTGTCATTACTAGAGTTAGTCATTCACTCATTCACAGTTGTCTCTACACTCCTTCCAGCAGACTGCTACAGCTTCGCTGCCGAACAATCGGATACAGGAAATCTTTTCTGCCACATGCCAGCTCACTGTACAATAACTCGCTCCAATGTAGAATTTTGGTCATAACAATGCTGCCATATTGCACCTTACGGTCTAATTGGTACCTCATTTTCACCCTGCACCTTATACAGTCAGTACTATCCATAGATTCATAAGGATCGTCATCTATTAAACCTAGTAGTAGTCTATGTAGTATATAAAGTTATCTAAGCATTTCTTACTTCCCTGGGTAACTACTTTTTCTATTATGCTGTGTGTATTTCTGTTGGTTTTGGGTTGTCTACTTTGTCATGCTGCTGTTACACTGTAATTTCCCAGTTTGGGATTAATAAAGTACATCTATCTATCTATCACTCGTTATACCCCAGGTATGAGTCCAGTCGTATCGACCATTCATACCACACACCCCTCTCCTCAATAATGCTTTATTTGGGCTTTTACATTCTCACTTTCAGTCAATTTTACATTAGCTAGCTTAGGCTGCATTTGCTACCAGAGCTAGTGGCTAGACAGCTACCATTAGCCTCAACCACATATCCCAGCAGTGACGAAAGATGGAGAGTAGGGTGAAGGTGGGCTGACTGGCATTTTTTTTTTAAATGCACTGAAAGGGGTCATTCTGAGAAAGGCTGCTTAGGCTGTCTGGAAAATGCTGCTGAAATAATTAATCCCTGAGGTGTTCTGGCCAAAGCATGTCATGGATATTTCATTAAAACCTCTGGGAACTGTGTTAACACGTGGAAAAGTGCATAACGTCCCTTTAAAATAAGACCAAAAAGTATCCTACAAAAAAATTCATTAAAATACAATTTTGTGAAAAAGTTGTTTGAGCAACTAGTTGCTACCCACCTCTGATCAACACATAATTAAAAGGCTGTATAGTTAGTTGGTTAATAGGCACAGAGCAGTAGCGAGCTGGTGAAATAAGAGCTCGCCAACATGTCTGCAGCCGGCTACACACAGGCGTAAATCCTCCTTCTTATATGACATATTTCTGAATCACACACACTCGCGCAGCCCTGCAGCCTTTCGGCGCGTGTAAAAATGTGCGTGCACGGTGGATTGAGGGTACAGTATACACGATGACGTCAGAAGTCCATTCATGAGCAACAGCCCTCCTCCTCCTCCTCCTCCCGTTCATCTTTGCTACGTAGCCACTAATGCAATACAACACACCACGTGGGGGTCCTTACCCCCTTTTCAAACCAATCAGAGCCGAGCGCTTAACGCAGCTCTCTCACACACACACATCAACACGTGTGCGTGTGGACACATGGTGGGCTGCATGTTTGAGTTTCACATGTCATGCAGGACAAGGGGGAGGTGATATAACGGATGATGATGATGATGATGATAGGAAGCTGGGAGGGGGGGGTGAGGGACGGATGGATGAAGAGCAACCGACTGACGTGAGAGATTGGTGAGGGGGCCGTCATCAGTAATATGGATGCAAAATGACTTGCTTTGTAAACAACGACAACTACTGTCTCTAGGCAAGAGAGGAAAGAGACCCAAGGGAGGGAGGAGTATGGAGTGAGAACATGACAACAGCCAACAGTAAAGATATGAACGACAGGGATGGGGATCGAGAGAGCGAGGAGAGCGGCTGTGCCCCCACACACCATGACTCATCTCCGGTTTCATACCCGGTGGGAGGAGGGTTGTGTGTGTGTGTGTGTGTGTGTGTGTGTGTGTGTGTGTGTGTGTGTGCGCGCCAGAGATAATCTCGCATGTGCTCCTTCGCTCCAGTATAGCAGGAGGCGTGTGTGAAGTATGCGCGTGTGCACAGACTGTGGTGGAAGCGCTGCTGTCACAAATGGGAACATTAAGCAAGTCTCTAGACCATTTGGGCTAAATGGAGTCATAGACTGGAAGCCCCCCCCCCACCACCACCACCACCACCACCACCACCCCCCGAGCCTCAAATGCGTCATGTTAAACTGTGAAAATATGCCCCCATCCCTTAATGAGCTAACTAAATAGGCAATTCTTCCCAACAGGTCCTCCATGCACATGAAGCAAATGCCCCACTTATCCTCCCCCCCACCCCACTTCATTAATCCTGCTTACGTCTGACTCCCAAGCATCACCATCTGCATCCACATGTCAAGTCCTGGCTCCGGATCTGGCTTTGTTGCATGTTTATCCCCTCTCACAGGTATGAGTGCAACTGCCTCATTCACCCCCCCCCCCACACACACACACACACCGAGCTCTGAATCCGAGGGAGGTAAACAGCAGCCACTCCCCCCCCCCCCCCACCTACAGCCAGACAGCTCTGCACAGCACGAAGCAGCAACGGCGAGCAAAGAGAAGGGAAGGGGGGGGGGGGAGGAGAGGAGGGTGAAGGAGGCGAGAGAGGAGTTGCTCTAATTCCTTGATGCGTGCATGTGTGTGCTTGCGTGCTCAGCCTTCCTAAAAGCAGCACTGCTCACACTGCCACCCTTTCATTTTTTTTAACTGCAGAGGAATGAAGAGAAGCTTGCAAAAAAAATCTCCGTGGAGCATGTGCATGTTTGGGTGCCACAACCACCACCCAACTACACCCAAAGCTGCTCCTGCGTCTGTGCAACAACTTCAACTTCAATGCCATGTGTTCTGCTTCCGTGCAAATTTTGCGCAACAAAAAAAAAACAAAACTCACACGTGCAGAAGAATAATCAAATTTGTTGCAATTACGCGCACAAAAAAAAACAAAACACACTTTTGGACGCTCTCCAAGTTGACTCGCTCCCCAGCGGGGGGCTCGTTCGCGTTACATATGCAGCGCAACACGGCTCCAAGTTCACCGGGTCGACTCCATTACCCTCCACCTGCACCGGTTTCAAACGGGCTATTTGTGGACGAGCAGACGCGCGTGCAGCGCTCGGTCCCAGCGCCCCGAACCGCCGACCGTGACTGACGAGCCCGCTGCAAAAAAGTGCGTGCACAGCCGCCGCTGCCGCTCGGCCTACATGACCCACGCAGCACCGCCACTAGCAGGGCTGAGAGGACTTCAAATGTCCCGGAACACTTTGCACAACCTTCCACACAATGCAGAAAACAAGCGGTGGTTTTTCAATTTTTTACCTTGATCGCGGTCGGCTTCGGGTGCGCAAACGTCCGGGGCGATTCCCAGAGATCAGGAGATCATCGGGAGCCAGGCACATGTAGTTCACCAGCGAAGGATTTTTTTTTATTTTTTTTTTTTAGGGCTAATTCCGTGCCCACTCGGTGCCCTGGCCAGCCCGCAGACTCCTGCTCCTCCACCGCCGGGCTGGGTGACAGGACCGTCCCCTCCTCCTCCTCACCGATGACAGCGCTTCAGCCAGGCAGAGACCCCGGTCCAAATCCAGAAAGAATTTTTTCCCTTTTTTAAAGAACTTGATGTGCAATCCCTTAACAAGTCAGCGACAAAAATAATGGCAGTAATAATAAACACCAGGGTGAAGCCGATGGTGCTCACCGTGTCCGCAAAACACGCCGCTCACAGCAAAGCGTGTCGCATTTTTGCAAAAAAAAAAAAAAAAAAAAAGGTCCAAACGTGGTGTCAGAATCCGACTGTTTCCTCTTCAGTGCCAGCCAGCGGGCACGGGAGGAGTGGTTAAATCAAGCAGGGAAAAAAGACAAGAAAAAGAGAAATGGGTTCTTTATTTCCCAAGTGATGAGTCAGAAAAGACTGCCAGCCAGTTTCGCAACGTCCCTCCTTCCAAATATATATATATATAAAATTAAAAAAAAAAAAAAAACCCAGAGCTGCTTTCCTCTTCCGTTCCTCTCCGCTGCTGCTGCTCCGCACTGACACGGCAGCTCCGCCAAGCTCTCTCCCCTCTGCTAAAGCAAAAAAAATAAAAAATAAAAGACAACACAGAGGAGGAGGAAAAAATCAGCCCTCTATCATCAGCTTGAAAACTCTTTTGGCGCCATATTTATGGCGTACTTTCAATTCACTGCTCGCCTCAAACTGCACTTCCTCGTCCAAAAGCGAGATCACTGCGCCTCTGAGAGGAGAGGACGGGGACTGAACCTTCACCTGCCACTCGACAAGCAACAGGGCGAAAACACATGCTAGACAAGCTCCTGATGCTGACGGAAACTTCTGGACAAATCTTACATCTATCTATGTATTTATACGAGAATTAGAGATGATCTGTTCTGAACCGTGTGCGTTTGTGTTTTAGTCATGAGAAGATTGCAAACTTACAGAAGAACAAAACATCATTTTCTGATCATTCCTTCTGATTAAATACTCGGTAAAGCTACATTTACAGAAGCACATCTATTCAGGTAACTCACAAAACTGCAGTTACTGGGTACTTGTAGGATACTTCTTTCTAGGAATGCACATGTAGTACCAGTATCCACCAATATTCACCTTGATGACTGATTTCGGCTATGGGTGAAAAAAAGAAGATATCGGCAGTGGCAAAAATGTATCAGTTGTGACAATGGACTGATATATCGGCCTAACATTGGTATTGGCAAAATGAAATATTGGTAATGGAAAATATTTTTCTGGTGTGTGGCATCAATTTTGCCGTGAAACAAAGAATAGTAGACTACAGCTACACATTCAGAAAACACCCAGGACTGAGCCATTTTCAAGTTTTTCAATTCAGGTTTTTTTTAAGAATGCATATTTGTTAGCCAATACCAAAACACTTGGCCAATACTGAAACAATCAAAAATAATAAGCTGGCGATTGGCAAATTGTTTTGGACATTGGCCGATACAGGAACAGTATCCTCCATGCCAATTAAAAGGAGGAAGTTTACAGTCCTGTTGAGCATGTTATTAATTGTCTTATTTTCCTTGAGGAATGTGTCTTTATATGCCAGTTATTCATCACTGTAAGACAAAGGAGATTGTAAATAGGTGAAAAAAAATATGAGTATAGCCGTATCAGCAAAACTACTTTCAAAATATCAGCATGTTTCTGGCAAAAAAAAATAAAATCAAATTTTGTGCATCCCGAGTTGTGACACAGTTAAGTTAATCTCTTCCACAGCTTTGGGGACACCATGTGGTGTATGGGGTGGTGCCTATCTCCGTTTCACTGACCCTAGGCCACACAGTTACTGTAAGCAGAGAAAGCAGAGGGAGGTCAGTCCTTTGGTAGCTCTGTGTGTTAACTTTCCTTTCCCCGTTCTGTTATGCTGAGCATCAAGCTAGAAGGCAGAAAGTACCATTTTGAACCCACGACCACCCGGTTGTGGGGCGGATGCTTTATCAACTAGGCCGCCACTCAGGTGAGTTGTGACACAGTTGTGTGGTATTGATTTTGCCCTGAAACAGACGTGTCCTGTAGCTGCAAATTCAGATAAAAGAAATGCACGTCTTTGAAGAAGATAAACGTAAAAGAAGCAATTGGTAGCTGTGCTATCCTAAATGCTCGAGGGACAGGTTCTGCAGGACCTTCCTACCTACGGGTGTCAGACCTTATAATCTAACTGGTGCTGCTCATAGAAGCCATATTAAATATCACAACTTTGCACAATTGAGATCGTCCCCTCCAATGCACACCTAAGACATTACAATTATTATTGAGGGAGGTAACAACACTGTTCATTCAAATGTGAAATATAATGCCTGGGTCCATATTTATTTTTTGCTAGGTAGCTTCACTAACTGTAATGCTGTTGATACCATCTAGCTGCAAGGCTCCTGCACTGTGTATATACTGTAATTGTGTACATACAGTGGTGTGAAAAAAGTGTTTGCCCCCTTCCTGATTTATAATTTTTTTGTATGTTTGTCACACTTAAATGTTTCAGATCATCAAACAAATTTAAATATTAGACAAAGCTAACACAAGTAAACACAAAATGCAGTTTTTCAATGAAGGTGTTTATTATTAAGGGGAAAAAAAATCCAAACCTACATGGCCCTGTGTGAAAAAGTGATTGCCCCTAATTAAATTAAATCATCCTTTATTGTCATTCAACCATACAATCAATCATGTACAGTAGAACGAAATTGTGTTTTTCCTATCTACAGTGTTAATCACACACACCCCAAGTGTAGAATCAGAGGGCCGCTGCCATGCAAGGCGCCGCCACAGATTTCCCTCCTCCATTCCATTATTGCTGAGCACCAAAGCTGGACGGCAGGAAGTTCCGCTTTTATATGGTCTTCGGCATGACCCGGCCGGGATTTGAACCCCTGCCTCCCAGGTGTGGGGCAGATGCTCTACCAACTGAGCCACCACTCTGGTAACTGAACCACCACTCCGGTGGTGGTCCAGCCCTAAACCTAATAACTGGTTGGGCCACCCTTAGCAGCAACAACTGCAAACAAGCTTTTACAATAACTGGCAGTGAGTCTTTTACAGTGCTGTGGAGGAATTTTGGCCCACTCATCTTTGCAGAACTGTTGTAATTCAGCCATAATGGAGGGTTTTCGAGCATGAACCGCCTTTTTAAGGTCATGCCACAGCATCTCAATCAGAGTCAGGTCAGGACTTTGACTAGGCCACTCCAAAGTCTTCATTTTGTTTTTCTTCAGCCATTCAGAGGTGGACTTGCTGGTGTGTTTTGGATCACTGTCCTGCTGCAGAACCCAAGTGTGCTTCAGCTTGAGGTCACGAACAGATGGCCAGACATTCTTTTTCAGGATTTTTTGGTAGATAGCAGAATTCATGGTTCCATTTACCACAGAAAGTCTTCCAGGTCCTGAAGCAGCAAAACAGCCCCAGACCATCACACTACCACCACCATATTTTACTGTTGGTATGATGTTCCTTTTCTGAAATGCTGTGTTACTTTTACGCCAGATGTAATGGAACACACACCTTCCAAAAAGTTCAACTTTTGTCTCGTCAGTCCGCAGAGTGTTTTCCCAAAAGTCTTGGGGATCATCAAGATGTTTTCCGGCAAAACTGAGACGAGCCTTTATGTTCTTTTTGCTCAGCTGTGGTTTTTGTCTTGGAACTCTGCCATGCAGACCAATTTTGCCCAGTCTCTTTCTTATGGTGGAGCCATGAATACTGACCTTAACTGAGGAAAGTGAGGCCTGCAGTTTTTTGGATGTAGTTGTGGGGTCTTTTGTGACCTCTTGGGATGATTGGTCGCTGTGCTCTTGGGGTAATTTTGGTCGGCTGGCCACTCCTGGGAAGGTTCACCACTGTTCCATGTTTTCGCCATTTGTGGATAATGGCTCTCACTGTGGTTCGCTGGAGTCCCAAAGCTTTAGAAATGGCTTTATAACCTTTTCCAGACTGGTAGCGCGCAATTACTTTGTCTCTCATTTGTTACTGAATTTCTTTGGATAGCAGCATGTCTAGCTTTTGAGGATCTTTTGGTCTACTTCACTTTGTCAGGCAGGTCCTATTTAAGTGATTTCTTGATTGAGAACAGGTGTGGCAGTAATCAGGCCTGGGTGTGGCTAGAGAAATTCAATTCAATTCAATTCAACTTTATTTATATAGCGCCATTTCACAACAACAGTCATCTCATAGCACTATCAACTGTAGGGAGGACCCCCACAGTTGCAGAAAGACCCCAGCAATCAGGCGATCCCCTGTGAGCAAGCACTTGGCGACGGTGGAGAGGAAAAACTCCCTTTTAACAGGAAGAAACCTCCAGCAGAACCAGGCTCAGGGAGGGGCAGTCATCTGCTGCGACTGGCTGGGGGGTGAGGGGATAGAGAAGAAGAAAAGAACAGACATGTAGAGAGCAAACAGCACGATGGGGACTCAATCTATGGGAGAGAACAAACAAATGTTAATGACCAGCAAAAAAAAAAAAATTGAACTCTGCTTTCCAAAGATGTGATAAACCAGTTATGTTTTAACAGGGGGGGCAATCACTTTTTCACACAGGGCCATGTAGGTTTGGAATTTTTTTTTTTTACCCTTAATAATAAATACCTTCATTTAAAACTGCATTTTGTGTTTACTTGTGTTATCTTTTTTCTAATATTTAAATTTGTAGACCGCACCTCGGACATAGTCCAAGGACGGATAATTTTTTCACACATAAGGAGTTTTTCAGAACTCCAAAGGTAGAGAGTGATGATGGTTGGGTCAGTGGTGGTGATGCACCTGTAAGCTGGTTGCCACCCGCCAATCAAATCTAAAAGAAGAAGTCAAAGATGATCTGAAACATTTAAGTGTGACAAACATATAAAAAAATGAGAAATCAGGAAGGGGGCAAACACTTTTCACACCACTGTATGTGTATTTATTTACTTCTTTGGTTCACCAGTTCTTATCTTATTTACTATTGCTCTGAGTGCTGCTATCCCTGTGCTGCTGCAATCCTGGAATTTCCCCATTGTGGGACTAATAAAGGCTTTTTTTTCTTTTCTTTTTGGAACTTATTTGTAAATACTGAACTGAATCACGAATGAATAAAGCTGAAGCACCAAAGCCAAAGAAAATACATACAGTATAAGGATTCATTTGAATGTGAATTATACAAAGCTACATTCACAGAATTCAAGAATATTAAATATAACGATGAAAATGAATGTGACAGATCAATATTAAAGTCACTTTCTGCTTTGACTTGCATTCCATTTAGCAGCTCTTATAGCTGATTCTTAATTCATGCCATCACTATTAACTGGATAACTGTCAGTGAGGCTTGACTTGAGAGGCCCCGCAGCTTCTTCTTACTGTAAGTGATAATATCTCTCCACCGATGATTGATCTGCATACTCTGATCCAAAGGGAATAGTTGGCAAATAAATTACCTCCCCTCACATTTTCTCTAAAATCTATATTTAAAGGGAAGGGGGTGTTTGATCGATGGGTAATCTACTCCATTCCACTGTCTCTAAATCACTGTCCTCAGAGTGTTAGTGCTCAGTCACACAGAGTGGACTCATGAGCACTCATGGGGATGCTTACATGCAAGTATATGGATGGGTAGCACATGTAGACCAAAGTAGCATGAAAATGGTATTCAAGTGTGAGCATATGGTACATTTTTCTTAATTGCACCTGCCCACACCTGTATATCATATGGGTCTGCATGGGCTACATTTCTATATGCTTGTATTTATGCCTCACACCTCCGTTGCACCTGAATTCCATTCTATCTCCTCCCACTTGCATTAAAATTGCATTCTATCTGCCTACCACATGTATTCCACCTACCACCCAGCTGCATTCCACTGACATCTCATCTGAATTCCACTTGTATCCCACCGGCATTCAAAGTGCATTTGATTATATCTGCCTCCCGTTTGCATTACACTTGCATCCCACCTCGTTACCACATGCATCCCACCTGCATTCCATGTGTGTCCCACCTGTATTCCATGTACATCTCATCTGCATTCTACCTGCATCTCACCTACATCCAACTGTATCCCACCTGCATCCCACCTCGATTCAACCTGCACCTTACCTGCATTCCACCTACATTCCACCTGCATCCCAAATGCATCTCACCTACATCACACCTGGCTTTCACAAGCATCTTGCCTGCATCACATCTATATTCCACCTGTATTCTACCTAGATCCCAAATGAACGCCTCCTGCATCCCACCTGCATGCCATCTACATCACACCTGAATTTCACCTGCATCACACCACAATTCCACCTCTCCCCCTACGTCCCAACTGAATACCACCTGCATTCCAACTGTCTCTCACCTGCATCCTGTCATATATAAAATATAATGTATTATTGTAATGTATTATTGTGTGATGAAGGTGGTGGCTCCACCTTTCCGGTTCCGCTGCCACCCTGGGTATAAAATACCAAGGCGGAACAGACACAGTCTCTTTTGACCTTCGCCTCTGCCTGTACGGGAGTGCCTTGTGTCTGTGAGTCACCAATAAAGTTGAGTTCTGTTTGCAGCTCCGGCCTCGTCATTGGATTACAGATTATGGACATAACATTTGGCGACTAGGATAAAAGTATGGATAAAGGTATTTCGGGCATTCGGCCATTTCTGGAGCTTCCTGGCGCGCCGCCGGTGCCGTGGGAGAGGTGGTTTGCCGCATTCAAGAATTATCTGGTGGCATTGAACCTCGGTGAGTTTGAGAAACTGCGTGCGCAAGCAATATCGAGCTTCCTAAATTCTACCAGCATGTCTCCTGTCACACAAGAGGGGACAAAACATTGGACCATGTTTACACCAATATTGTGGGAGCCTACACAGCAACTCCCCTCCCCCACCTAGGTCAGTCTGATCACTTATCCTTGTTCCTTACCCCCAAGTATGTACCACTCATCAACCGGGTGAAGCCATCAGTGAGGACCATCAAAGTGTGGCCAGAGGGGGTTGACTCTGTACTCCAGGAGAAGTTTAGGAACACAGACTGGAGTATATTCACCTCTCAGGCTACCTGTGGCTCCCATATAAACATCAACTCTTACACCCATTCAGTCCTGGACCATATCAACACCACTATTGACAGTGTCACCATGGAAAGACAGATCGCCACGTACCCAAATCAGAAGCCGTGGATGAACAGAGAAGTGCGGCTTCTGCTAAAAGCACGTAACAATGCCTTTAGATCTGGTGATGCACAGGCCTACAGTTCATCCAGGGCAGATCTGAAGAGGGGCATCAAGAAGGCCAAGCACAGCTACAAGCTGAAGGTGGAGGAACATTTTGGGGACTCTGACCCCCGACGCATGTGGCAGGGCATTCAAGCTATGTCTGATTATAAGCCCAGCAACTCCATACCTATAGCCATGACTGTGCCCTTTCTCAATGAGCTAAATGACTTCTATGCTCGTTTTGACAAGGACAACAACGAAAAGAACATCAATTTCCCACCCTCTGATGACCTCCACCACCTCACACTCACCCACACCGACGTCTGTAATGCACTGAGTCATGTCAACGTACGTAAGGCTGCTGGCCCTGATGGCATTCCTGGGAGTGTGCTGAGGGCATGCGCTGAGCAGCTGGCAGGGGTCTTCACAGACATCTTCAATCTGTCCCTGGCCCAGGCCGTGGTACCAGCGTGCTTCAAGACCACTTCAATAGTACCAGTGCCGAAACATTCAACACCATCGTGCCTAAATGACTATCGCCCTGTAGCACTGACGCCCATAGTCATGAAGTGCTTTGAGCGACTGGTCTTGGCACAGCTCAAAAAAGGCCTGCCCCCTACACTGGACCCTCATCAGTTCGCCTACCGGAGCAACAGGAGTACAGAGGATGCGGTTTCTACAGCGCTGCACTATGTACTCTCACACCTGGATGACAAGAACACCTACGCAAGAATGCTGTTTGTTGACTTCAGCTCAGCATTCAACACAGTTATCCCCTCCAAGTTGCTCACTAAACTTGGGGACCTGGGAATCAGTACCTCCACCTGCAACTGGATCATGGATTTTCTGACCAACAGACCCCCAGCATGTTAGGTCAGGCCCCAACCGTTCTTCCGTCATCACACTCAACTCTGGTGCACCACAGGGCTGTGTGCTCAGCCCATTCCTCTACTTCCTCTACACCCATGACTGCAGGCCTATGTATGGATCCAATTCCATCATAAAGTTCGCAGATGACACCACGGTGATTGGACTCATCAGGGACAACGACGAGTCAGATTACAGGGCAGAGGTTGAGCACTTGGCTACTTGGTGCGCTGACAATAACCTGCTCCTTAACACCAGCAAAACCAAGGAGCTCATAGTGGACTACAGGAAGGAGAGGGAAGAGACACATGACCCCATCCATATCAATGGCATAGCTGTTGAACGTGTCCCCAGCTTCAAATTCCTGGGGACCCACATCTCGGAGGACCTGTCCTGGTCAGTTAACACCACCAGCCTGATCAAGAAGGCCCATCAGCGCCTCTTCTTCTTGAGGACACTGAGGAAGAACCATCTGTCAACTGACATCCTGGGCAACTTCTACCGCTGCGTGATAGAGAGCACCCTGACCAACTGTATCACAGTCTGGTATGGGAGCTGCTCTGTCGCTGACCGCAAGGCGCTGCAGCGGGTGGTGAAAACCGCCCAACGCATCACAGGGACTCCACTTCCAGTTATAGAGGACGTCTACAGGAAAAGATGTCTGCGCCGGGCACGCAGCATTCTTAGGGACTCCAACCATCCTGCTCATGGACTGTTCCAGCTTCTCCCCTCCAGAAGATGTTTCAGAAGCCTTCGGACTAGAACCAGCAGGTTTAGGAACAGTTTCTTTCCAACAGCTGTCACGTTATTGAACTTAGTTCCCCGCTGACTCTCTAGTTACTGCATAACTACATAACTACATCTAACTTATTGCACATTATTTGCACATAACAGTACTCTTAACTTTCTGCACTGCTGCATATATTTGCATATATTTGCTTAAATTGCACATACTGTTAATTACCGTATATACTGCACTGCTGTCCTTTGCACTTCTGATTGGATGCTAAACTGTGTTTCGTTACCTTGTATTCATACATGTGTAATGACAATAAAGTTGAATCTAATCTAATCATCTAATCTAATATTGGTCCATAATCATGGCTTGGAGGGATAGCGCATTCTTAGCACACTGGGAGTGAGCAACAGTTTCGAGGACGTGGTTGGGCTAATGGCGCGCTACTTTTGCGCCCCGGAAAATGTCATAGTCCGGAGGATCCAGTTCTGACAGCGCCGCCAGCAAGCTGGAGAGTCGGTGCAGCGGTATTTTGCTGACCTGTGCCAAATGGCTGGGGGTTGCCAGTTTGGGACCTTAGAGGAAGAGATGGTCCGCAATCAGCTGGCAGAGCAGCCGTTGTGTGTGACTGCGTGGTCAAGACTCCTTACTCATTCCGGTGAGCTGACATTGGCCAAAGCAGTGGAGATAGCCCAGCAGTTTGAAGCAGCGGATAAACTGTCACAGGACCTTGGTGAGAGAACAGCGTTGGGGAAACCTGACTCACAATCAGCGGCGCAGGCTGTAGACCCGGATAGTGATGACAGCATGGAAGACAAAGAAGAATACGCTACCACTATAAGAATTAGGTCCGCCCCGGGGTCGCTAAAGTGTTTTGGCTGCGACTCTACCAAGCACCGGTACAAGGCGAGAGAGTGTCCGGCAAAAGGCAAACGCTGTGGCAAGTGCAGACTCCTAAATCATTTCGCCAGGGCCTGTAAAAGGTTTGAGCGAGGGGAGCAACAACATGAAATGGATTCCCCCGACACGACTCCTACAGTTATTCACACCGTATCATCAAGCACAGAGGGCCATACATATTTGACAGTTACGTTGGACGGCGAGGACGTGCCGTTGTTGGTGGACATGGGCGCAGTGAGGTCCATGTTGAACTGGTCTACTGTGAAGAGTTATTTTCCCTACCATCGTGTGAGAGGTCTGTCAACGCCATTTTGTGGGTATGGCGGTAATAGGCTGTCTATCATAGGTTTGCTGGAGCTGATGGTGAGGTACAAGACAGCGGTGGTGCCTAATACGCAGTTTGTGGTGACCGAGTGTGGGTCAAATGTAATGGGCTGCGATCTGTTTTATGGACTGGGCTTCTCAATCACCAGCAGCAGCGGAGAGGAATGGTCGGGCTGTGGTTTGTTGGACCGCCCAGTTCTGCGAGTGGTCGACGACGCGGTTTGGGATGACACTTGGCCTAGTATTCTGGGAGATGGACAGGACAATTTCCACCCAGGGCCATCAGGGCACGGTTCTGGTGCCAGGGCCCACGTTACCCTAGGTGAGGGAACTGGGCGGCATGGTGGAATGCCTGTAATGGCAGGTGAGGCTGTGAAGACGACCCCCCTCTCACTTCAAGTGACCCCCCCCCCACTCATTTCCGCCCTCCCAAGAGAGTAGACGCTTTTTCTTTCTCTCCTGCTCTGACTTTTTTCCTCCCCTCCCAACTACTGGATCCCAGCTTGCTGTTGTCTGTCTGCGTCTAACTGCGACCGTCGAAAAGAAATTATGGAGTTAATAAGCTGGGCTTTGAACACAATTGACACTATTTTTTCAACAAGGAAAAGTGCTCCGGGGGAAGCTGTCTGCCCTGCAGGAACGGCTCCAGTGGGCTATTTACGTGACACAGGTAATTGGAGAATGCTGTGTCTCACTAATCTCTCTATCGAAGATATTGAAGATTTGTTTATCTTCGTAATAATGGTGATCGGGATCTTTCTGATTGGGACTGGAATTGTCCTGGTTTACTGCAAATTGCTGAAGATGGATTCAACCTATCAAAATGCTGGCCAGGCGAGGTGCATCTGTCAAATTGAAAAATTGGAGAAGACCCTGATAGCGACAAATGGAGAACTGTCTCGGAAGGTGGATTACATCATGGTCTCGCTTAGGTCTTTCCACGATGGATTTAAAGCCCCGCAATGAAGGATTAAGTACTGAATCTACAGAAGAAATAAAAAGCCTTCTCTGTGATCAGTCCGATTTGGCTCAATTTCCCCATGAAAATTCCTCCTGGCTGTCTGCAGTCTGTGTTTTCAAAATCATCGAGCATAAGGCCTTGGACAGCCAGCTGGACTCTGCCAAGATAAGGACTCGGCGCCAGCCAGACAAAACATCTCCTGCCAAGAGTCCTTGTTGTCTCTCTTATTATCATCAACACTGCTCAACACCGCACACACATTGATCCATGAACTGAATAAAGATACACACACTGCTCTCTTGTGTCTTGTTAACCCTGTGTAGCGAATGTGCATTGAGAGCTTTTTTTTCCCTTGAAATCTTAATATTGATTAATTATGTAACCAGTATTTTGAATCAATGATTTTTTTGCTCCTTCCTATTGTTCCTCGTATTATTCTTATTCTCATGCTTGTACTCACTATCCTGTTGGCAGGCGCGTCTCTGATGCTGCCGCGTCACTGGAAATGCAGGTTCATTTTCTGTGTCAAGTCAAATTCTCTCGTATGTTATCAGTAATCTGTTAATGTACTTGGCAATAAATCTTTTTCTGATTCTGATTCTGATTCTCTGCTTCCGGGGTTTGGCCTGGAGATACTGAGAAGCATGGGGCTGTTACGACTATGCCATCATTTAAAATGAAAGAGAGCGGGGCAGGACTGGCTGGCACAGGAAACAGACATGCCACACAGGAACAGTGCAGGCTGGGTCGGGCTTTGCGGAGGGTCGCCGGTGTGGCGCTGCCCGGAGAGGAGGCCCGATGGAGACATCGTGGACATGGGAAGTCGAGGCGAGTTCCTTTGGGAGTCTGTGATGAGGTTCGACCCAGAGAGAAGGCTCGGCTGAGAGGTGTCCACAGAAAGGGGAAGCGACGTGATGACCGGGGCGGCTGAAGATGGTGGCTGTTCGGAAGGATGGATACCTTCAGCTGTCAGATGACTCATGGAGACACCCCAATGAGCTGCAGCACGTGATCAAGGAGAAGGAGGTGTCAGGGCCTCGACGTGGATCTTCTCCAGGGACAAAGAGATGGAAGAGCTCTGGGCAGGACCTGCCAGACGAGTCCCCGAGGGGTGACTCTCCATTGAGACTGTACGGTAGCAAGGGGCGATGGGTTGGGTTAAATGTGAATTGCCCGGGCTACGTAGTTGACATGTTTCTCATAATGGACTGCTGTAACAAGTGCCCATGTGAAAAAAAAAATACCTATGTAATGTGTGTGCCACCATGTTAAGGGGTGTGTATTACTGTGGGGTTTGCCCGGGTTGGGGTGGCATTATTGGGAATGTTATAGCGGTGTATGAAGGTGCATGTTGACTGGCTGTGTGTGTGTTTATTACATTGAATTTTTTTCTTTTTCCTTTTATGTATATATGTTCATGGGATTGTTTTGGCATTATATTAGGAACACGGCATTGTTTTATTTTATGGACCTTTAGTACCAAAGACGGCAGAATAATCCATCTGGCCGTGTGGAGGTGGGACGGCAGTCCACCTGTCCCCCTCTAGTTTTAGTTGTTTGTGCACATGTTTGTTATTAGAGCGTGACTCGGGTATCAAATTTGGGAGGGCCTAATTAGTGTGCATGCGTTTTGGACTTTTCTAACGGAGGGGGGAATGTCATATATAAAATATGATGTATTATTGTGTGATGAGGGTGGTGGTCCACCTTTCCTGTTTTGCCGTCACCATGGGTATAAAAGACTAAGGGGGAACAGACATGGTCTCTTTTGACCTTCGTCTCTGCCTGTATGGGAGTGCCTTGTGTCTGTGAGTCACCAATAAAGTTGAGTTCTGTTTGCACCTCCGGCCTCATCATTGGATTACAGATTATGGACATAATACATCCCACCTCAATTCAACCTGCACCCTATCTGCATTTTGCTTACATCCCACCTGAATCCCGCCCACATCACCAGTGGATACAGGCATTAACAGGTATTTACAGGAGCAGTCTGTGCAACTGAGCCCTCACCAAATGGGATTGCTCTGTTCATTTTCTACACTCTTTTGCATTTCAGTTTTCACAAATTAATCTGTGTTCATTTGCTCCCCACAAATCCATATTTTGTCAAGAGTGTGAATCTTGATACTCTGAGCAACAGTGGATCATCAAAACTGCTGGCAGGGTCTGGTCAGAGATGCAGAACCAAGAGGAACACTAAAATTAAGGTCATTTGGATGAACAAATGGGGCAGTTTGATTTTTATAAAGCATGAAGACCAGAAAACGCTTATATGCATATAAGCCCGCTGGCAAAGGATGTCAGGTGCAAAAGCATTCATTCCAGAAGTATCATGTGTCAGTCACCCAGCACTGATAGAAGAGAGGAGCGTGTGATGCTGTTTTGCACAAAGTGAAATGAGGCAGTGAAGGACACAGAGGAAGGATATGGCTGGCACACATTCAAATGCAACAACAGCATCCCACCATTTTTGCCTTCCCTCCCTCCACGATACAGGTAGGGAGCGTCCCCAGAGGAAACAGCTTGTGACCCTCTCTCTGGTTGCTTTAATGTGCACTAATGCAATTTTCTGGCTCATGAGATGCACAGGGTATTTATTTGGGAAACAAATCTATGCAGATCTATGTCAAATGATAGTTGTGATATTGTTGGTTGCACACCATGGGTGGGGTTTTGTCACTGTTTCCAAAGGTTTTTCCTATAAATTATGAGTCACCAGTTCAGATTTTGATTTATAATCTCTCTTCTTCTGTAAAATTTTCATCCTCTTGATTTATATGTCATAGCTGAACTGCTAAAACAGCCTTGATGCTTTTCACCAGTAGCTCTTCTGACCTACAAGTAGATTTTGACATTAAGTGACCACTACTGGCCACTGAAGTAATTACATGAAGTAGCATGGTGAAGGGTTAAGGTGTGTTCACACCAAATGTGAACAGGCAAATTTTTCGGGCGGCGCGATTACGTTATAACTCAATGTAAATGTGCGAATAAACATGAATTCAGCGTCTCAGCCTACTGTGGAAATCCCCAAAATAATGTCATGTTTTAGGTTTACATTATCCGACAGAGGGCTCACCTGAAAAAGTTGTCCCTGTCTACAAAACTTTATAAGATGATGAGCGTTTCTGTTGCTAGCTTGCAAGCACGTCCGTAGCAGGAAATCATGGGTAAATAACTCCGAAATCCTGATTCAGCTGAAGAGCTCCTGGTCCAACTGTCTCCAGGTGAGTGAGTTTCATTTTCAAACTAGAAAAGCACTCATAGAGCGCATACCTCCACCAAAGCTCCTTCCGTTTCTCATGGATCACCTCCAAAATGTAATGGGCTTGTGTGTAGGCCTATCGCCACTTGTAGTGAAAATTGCATCCAAGTCTGTCCATTAGTTTTGGAGTTTTGTGGCTGACACACTGTGAGAAGAGCCTTGGCTGAGGTATGCATTCCCAGATCATCACCAAAATGTAATGGGTTCCTCTGTAGGCCAAGAACCACCTCTGGTGAAAATTTCATCCAAATCCATCCAGTAGTTTTTGTGTAATCCTGCTGCACAAATACAAACAAAGGCCTTGGTGGAGGTATGCACTCTCAGATCATCACCAAGATCTAATCATCTATTCCCTGTGCCATTACACACCTTTCCTGAAAATTTCGTCAAAATCTGTTCATAACTTTTTGAGTTATGTTGGTAACAGTCAGACAGACAGACAAACAGACAAATGCCAGTAAAAGCATTACCTCCTTGGCGGAGGTAATAAACTCAAGTGTTGCTGTTGTGTCCATCTCCTCCATCTCCAAACTCCCAGGCTGCGGGCATTGCAATTCATCGCACAACCGCGTACAACCCACAGGCCAATGGGTTATGCGAGCGTTTTCATAGATCACTGAAAGCAGCACTCAGGGGTTCACTGACGGATGCAAATTGGGTAGACAGGTTGCCGTGGGTTTTATTGGGGTTGCGCTCCGCGCCAAAAGAGGATTTGGAAGCTTCCCCGGCAGAGAGCTTGTTTTTGTGCAGCCCCTATGGCTGCCCGGGGAATTTCTGCCAAATAATCCCGTGCCGGACAGCTGCCCGTCTCAGCTTTTGCAGCGTAGCGCAAACACAGGCACGCTGCCGGGCCCGGCCCACCGCTGTTTTCCGCGTGCTTCTGTGCCTAAAACTTTGAATAACGCGGAGTTCGTGTTCGTCAGACACGACGACCAGCGCCCTCCATTGCGCCTGCACACATGTCGAAAATGGCCCTATCTCACAATGTTAAAAAATCCTTTAAAAAATTCCTGGATCCAGACGGTGATCCGGATCATCCCCAAAATTTAATCAGTTCTTCCTTGTACCATTTCCAACAAAGCCTGAAAGATTCATGGAAATCCGTCCAAAACATTTTGAGTTATCTTGCTAACCAACAGACAGACAAACAGACAAACCCCGGCAAAAACATTACATCCTGGCCTGCGGCCTGGCGGACGTAACTAGTTCACTCTACAATGGTGATACTTTTACTCCGGTGATGGCAGAATCTCAAAGCTAGCATATTACCTCGGATGCGAACGCGCAAATGCGCAATTTCGCATGTACTCGCCTCTTTCCATTCACGTTGTATGGATTTGCTCTGACCGTTATGCACCTTTAGAGTTGCAATGCGTGTCAAGTATATCTTCACCTTTTCCTAGCCCTATTGATGATTAACCTACTCTAATTTTAACCACGTATCACTTATGTATTTAATGTGTAAATTAAGTTAATAGTGAAACTAGAAATTAGTTGGAATAAGGAAGTAAAAGACGGCAGTGGCAAAAAAAAAAAAAAAAAAAAATCAAGATTGGGACCCAAATCTGCAACTCCAAAGTGGCGGCGATATTTTTGGTTTCATTAACAATCCCCTACCTAGGTACAGCATATATAAGTCCTGCCTGCGCACTGAGTCCATCATACCTTGGGCAGCTTGGTGGCACAGTGGTTAGCACTGTGGCAGCACAGTAAGAAGGTCGTGGGTTCGATCCCACCCCTTGACCATCAGTGATCCTTCTGTGTGGAGCTTACATGCTCTCTCCATGCCAAAAACATTCAAGTTAGGTTAACTGGACACTAAAGTGTCCCTAGGTGTGAAGGGATTGGCGCCATACCGTGGATGCCCTGAATTTCCCTCTGGGATCAATAATATATACAAAATTTTAAAAAATAAATAAATACCTGCCTGCCGGAGTGGTTTATGACACAAAAAGGAAGCAGCTCAAATGTGCGTGTTAGTTTAACTTATATTGTAAGACACTACCTTCAGTACACAAGATGAATATCTCTGTTACATAAGACATTAACTCTTTTTGCATGCACTAGACAAAACCCTTAACTGTCAGGGGTCCAGAAATTCAGTCAGTTTTCAGTTCCACATAATAGGTGTTTCACGTACGCCTTAAAATACTGTTGTTACAGATGAATCACTACAGTAAAAATATAACCATATAAAATATATTGCAGATTCACACCCACTATTTCAGTGACACCCCATGTTTCTTCATTGTAATATTAAAAATTCATGCTGCTGTATGACAGGAAGGTTTTCTCCATATAGTTTAAGTTCACTGTACAGATACACATCTACATTTCTGTGATGCATGACTCAGGTACAGGAATTATATCTACATTTCTTCTTTGATGTAAAATGTTTTTTCTATCACAACTGTTTGTGACAGAAAAATACAAGGTTCATGCATACTTACTTATCTTGGTATCCTTTCTCAAGCAGTTAGTCGATATACCATAGTGACCAGTGTGGTAGCAAATTGCACCTTTCTTCTACACCACCATTCTGTTAAGCGGTATGTAATTTGAAGTATTCAGTATGCTGTGAAATACCTGAAAACACTGCTTTTTCTGAAACTTTTCAACACAGTCTTGAGTCATGCTTGAAGATCTTCAGTTAAGTAAATTTTTGTTTGTTTCTGTTTCTTTTGTTTCTCGGGGTTTAAAGTCTTCAGCAAAATATGTCAGTGCAACTTGCCTGTAGTATCATTTATGATCATCCACCCACCAGAGTTACCGTTAACAATAACAACACACACACACACACACACACACACACACACACACACACACACTGTCTGCCAACATTACACTGTTTTTCCATGACTTAGTTGGTTGCATTTGATTTTCATAACCACACATTAGGGGAAAATAAAATCAATATGTGGATAGAGACATGACAATTCTCATGAAGCAGCTGTGGGTTGTGTTACCACATAGAGGGTATGTGTGTATAATAGTGAGATATGGATCATATAATGAGCCATGCTCCAACAATCTGGCCAACAGTCAAGCATGTAATACTGACTTTTTTTTTTTTTTTTTTTTAACACTGGGTCAGGATTTAGGACCTGAAATACCTTGCAGGCCCTACTGTTCCTGCTTCCCTACATGTCAAGAACACTAGCTTTTAATTAGTCTGACTCCCAAGGTGGCAGACTACATTTATCACCGGGGTCCCAAGCCTAAAATGTTTAAGCCCCCTCCGGTGAGTGGAGCTAAAAAGTCATTGCATTATCAAGTGTAGCCTAATTCTGACAGGCCTGCTCTAAAGTAATTTTTCAACTTTCAGCAAACTGCTTTGGCAATAACTGGGGAAAAAAACCTAAATCACTTATTTGGTGGAGTGGAGGTTCATGCATTTTGACCTGAAATGCAAATCTCATTTTAGCAATGATTGTAATTGCTGACTGGCACCATCAGCTGCAAACCTTTGATTTTCAGTTTTGCTTACTTCTGGGCTGCTAATTCACTTTTCTACACAATAATTTGTATAAATTACATGTACATTTAGGAGTTTGCAACTAAAACCAATAAAGAGAAAAAGGTTAGAGGTTGTGGGAGGGTGAAGGGTAAACCTCTCACACATTAAACCTCCCACACTTTAGGGTTGAAACGATTAGTCGACGTTGCTAATAACTTCGACAATAAAAATTTGTTGACAAATATTTTTATTGTCGCCAAATCGTTTAATTATAAAGTTTATATGCATGCCGCGGTAATGTTCAGGTGTAACTGCAATGCACAACCAGAACTGCTGAGGGCAGTAGCGCCTCTGTTGTCTGGAATGTGTGAACAATTTCCAGCAAAGAAGAAGAGGAGCACATTTACAGCTCTGAGTATGGCAAATGTCAAAGTGGATAAAAAAAAAAAGGCAGACCTAAACTTTCTGTTGTTTAGGAACATTTTACAGAAGACAAAAAAGCAAAAGTAAAATGCAGGCTTTGCAAGGCAGACCTCTCTTACCACGGCAGCACTACAGTGATGCATGAGCATCTGAAACAATGGCACCCGGGAGCCACGACATTATACAGTCTGCTAGGTTAAGTTTTAGTGAGTAAAGAAAGTTAGTGCCGCTTATTTTCAATGGCCAACTGTTTCAAGCTTTAGAAAAATGACAATACTGTTAGTATGTGCTGTTAATGCTAGCTTACCTGTTTGACAATAAGCTCTCTGGTTGCTGAGGGTTGAGCTGTCATGGCTAACGTGTTGAATGCAGTAAATGACCGAATTCAGTCGCTATCGCTTTTTCATCTTTGTTAATATTAGCCCTCACTCCATCTGAATATTAGTTACACTGTGTCCAGCTGAGACAAAATGGCAATTTAAATGCCTCCCACCCACGGGAGATGGAACGTTAAGTTATTAAACAGCGGCTGGGGTAAAATATGCATTAGACTAAAGCCCCAACAAGAAGCAGAGATGGTGGACATGAGAAAAATAAACGCGATTAGTCGACTAGTTGAAAAAAATAGTCATGTGGCTTATATTATTCATATATCCATACCTACATATGTATAGACATAAGTGGAATGTTTAGAGATTGCATATGTAGAATGACCTCACGTCTCAGAGCAGGACAAGAGGTCTCGACCACCGGCGAAGATCAAGGAGCAGACGGAGTCGCAGCGGTGGAGACCGGATCGAACTTCCTGACCACCCAGGGTCAGGTGGAGGAGAGAGAGGACAATGGAGAGGGATTACGCTAATGCATGATGTCAGCTTTGATATGCAATGTCTTTTGTTGAGTGTGGGTATAAGTATGAAGGTCTGACTGCGCTCGACCTCTTCATTCTGCTTCTGCATCGAGATGAGACATGTTAGGGACTGGAAGCTGATAATAAAACTTGATTTATAAAATCACATCGCTTCTTCATTTCAAGCTCCCTACATTGGTGACCACACGTGAGGATGGACCAAAGACGTTCTCCCGCTACAAGCTCATCAGAGGCGATCCAGGCTGACGCCGTCGCCAACGCAGACAGGGGAACGGATGGAAGACGTTCCCCCACAGCAGAATCGTCAGAGAGGGCTCAACCGAGCACCGTCCCCAGCCCCACCGGGAGAACGGAAGAAAGGCGTTCTCGCCCGGCAGACACATCAGAGACGGCCCAGACAAGCGCCGTCACCGTCAAACTCCCAGAGTTCTGGCAAAATGACCTGAGCTCGTGGTTCCAGCAAGCTGAGGCTCAGTTTGCACTGGCGGGAATAACGGCGGACGAAACAAAATTCTACCACATCGTCGCCAGACTCAATGCCGCCACATCAAGATGTGCGCGGAGCATGATACAACAACAGCCCGCCCACGACAAGTACAAAGAACTGAAGGCGACCCTCATCGAGAGCTTCATCCCCTCGGCTGAGGAAAGAGCAGGGAAGATTCTGGCGATTTACGGCCACAGAGGACACAGACCGATGGCCCTCATGGAGGACATGCTGCAGCTGAGGGAGGCAGACAATGACAACTTCCTCTTCCAACATATCTTCCTCAGCACTCTGCCGCCGCACATGAGAGGGACCCTGGCCAACATGCGGTGCAGCACCCAGCGGGACTTCCGCGCACTGGCCCGAGAAGCGCAGCGGCTCACCAACTCCTGCGGCGAACAGATGGCCACAGCAGCATCTGCAGATCTCGGCGCAGAAGCCCAGAGCAGCGGAGATCCGCAGACAACAGAGCAGAGCCCACCCACCATGGCAGCGACGCGACCAAGGCGCAGCAAGCGGAACGACCTCTGCTATTATCATCAACGTTTTGCCGAGTGGGCGTACAAATGTGTGCCCCCCTGCAATTTCAAGAGCTCGGGAAACGACAAAGCCGGGAAATGTTAGCAGCTATGGCTCTCGGCGAGACAAATAAGCTGCTCTACGTGACTGACGGACACTCCGGGAGACAGTTCCTCATCGACACTGGAGCTCAGGTGAGCTTCATCACCCCGTCCAACGCAGACCGTGCAATGGGACCCCGTGGAAACGGAGCGATGGCAGCTAACGGCTCGATCATCGACACCTTCGGTGAAAGAAACCTTCCTCTGTCCATTCACGGCCGCAACTATAGGTGGACATTTGTTGTAGCGGTGGTGAGTTTTAACTTGCTGGGCGCAGATTTCTTGTGTGCACATGGGTTGTTAGTTGATCTTGCAAATAGACGCTTGGTTAATGCACTATCATTTTCTTCTATCCCCTGCTCAGCTCGAGTCTCTCCACCACCTGTGCAGGCCAGCGTCACCACAGCAGGAGGTAAGTTTGACCAACTCCTCACCCAATTTGCAGCACTCACAGTTCCCAAATTTTCAGCGACAGTAGCGAAACACGGGGTTGAACACTTCATCCCCACAACAGGCCCACCTGTTTTTGCCAAAGCTCGGCGCTTAGACGCGACCAAGCTCGCCATAGCACGCGACGAGTTTGCCAGCCTAGAAAAATTGGGCATTATTCGGCGCTTGAAAAGCCCTTGGGCATCACCACTACATATGGTCCCGAAAACCGACGGTTCTTGGAGACCTTGCGGTGATTACCGCAGATTAAACAATGCGACAGCGCATGACCGCTACCCAATCCCTCACATCCAAGATTTTTCACTACATCTGGCGGGTGCGCGCATTTTCTCTAAAATAGACCTGGTCCGCGGCTACCACCAAGTTCCGGTTCGACCGGAGGACATTCCCAAAACGGCTGTAATAACCCCTTTTGGTCTTTTTGAATTTTTGCGAATGCCGTTTGGCCTCAAAGGCGCTGCTCAAACTTTTCAGCGTATGATGGACGCGGTATTACGTGACCTCCCCTTCGTGTTCATCTACCTCGACGATATTCTGGTAGCCAGCTCATCAGAGGAAGAACACGAACAACACCTCACTACAGTTTTTCAGAGACTAGAAGAGCACGGGTTAATAATCAACCCAGCCAAATGCCGTTTCGGCGTGTCACAAATTGATTTTTTGGGACACAGAGTTTCACCAGAGGGGGCAGTCCCATTGCCGGACAAAGTGTGCGCGGTAGCAAATTTTCCACAACCACAAACGGTCAGATCTCTACAAGAATTTTTAGGAATGGTGAATTTTTACAACTGTTTCCTCCCCCGCGCAGTTCAACTCATGCAGCCCCTATATGCCGCGCTCAGAAAACAAAAGCCCTCCAACGCGGTCGAATGGACCCCGGAGCGGGAACGCGCCTTCGCGGAAGTAAAAAGTGCACTAGCGAATGCCACATTGTTGGTTCACCCCGATCCCTCGGCCCGCGTAGTGTTAACCACAGACGCTTCAGACCTGGCCATAGGGGCAGTCGTAGAACAGCATGTTGGCGGAACCTGGCAACCGTTAGCATTTTTTAGTAAATCTTTAAACCAAACCGAGCACAAATACAGCACTTTTGACAGGGAGCTGCTAGCGCTTCATTTATCCATCCGCCACTTCCAGTTCTGGCTGGAAGGGCGGCGTTTCACGGCTTTTGTAGACCACAAACCACTCACTTTTGCGATGGCTAAAATTTCGGAACCATGGTCAGGCAGGCAACAAAGACAACTAGCTGCAATTTCAGAGTTCACCACAGATATTCGACATGTGGCAGGCAAGCTTAATGTGGTAGCAGACTGCCTCTCCCGCGCTGTGACATCGTCAGAGCGTGAGGAAGCAGATTACACTACCGCAGCTGCAGAACTCATGGCCAACGCGGACGCGTACGCGGCCCCAATCCACGTAGGGATAGATTACGCGGCCATGGCAGCGGAACAAAGCAGTGACGCGGACGTGCGCGCGCTCCAGTCGGGACCACCAGGGTTAAGACTGGAGGAAAGGGGTTTGCGTGACGGCGTGCCCCCCCTAATCTGCGACGTGTCAACCGGCCGGCCTCGCCCCGTGGTTCCAGCCGCGTGGCGCCGCCGCATTTTTGACTCGGTTCACTCCCTCGGTTAAAATGGTCGCGGAGAAGTTTGTTTGGCCGGGCCTGCGTAAAAATGTAAAGGAATGGGCAAAGACTTGCATGTCTTGCCAACGCGCCAAAATACACAAACACACAAAAGCTCCTCTAGAACCTTTCCGAATTCCAGCCAGGAGGTTTGACCACGTACACGTCGACCTCGTGGGCCCACTACCGTCGTCGCAAGGGTTCACACACCTGTTAACAATGGTAGACCGTACCACGCGCTGGCCGGAGGCGGTCCCGCTGGCATCAACCACAGCCGCGGAAGTCGCTCGCGTTTTTTTAACAAACTGGGTGGCGCGTTTCGGCGTCCCATCGGACATCACGTCCGATAGGGGGCCTCAATTTGTCTCAGAGCTGTGGTCAGCCATGGCCAGCAGCTTAGGGGCGACAATTCATCGCACCACCGCGTATCACCCTCAGGCTAATGGGTTATGCGAGCGTTTTCATAGGTCTTTAAAGGCCGCCCTCAGGGCCTCACTAACGGATACAGATTGGGTGAATAAACTTCCCTGGGTTTTATTAGGGTTGCGTTCTGCGCCTAAGGAGGATCTAGACGCCTCCCCGGCAGAATTAGTTTTCGCACAACCTCTCAGGCTCCCAGGTGAGTTCTTACCAGAACATCCAGAGCCTGGGCACCTACCAGCCCTGAGGCCCCTAAGCAGCACGGGACCAGACACGCTCCCTGGACCCGTACATCACTCTTTTCCGCGGGTTTTTGTCCCCCAAGCTTTGAAAAACGCCGAGTTCGTTTTTGTTAGGCACGAAGCTTTAAAACCAACCCTCCGCCCTCCATACGACGGACCATACAGAGTGCTGGAACCTGGTGATAAGCATTTTGTGCTTGATTTAGGGGACAGAAAAGAAACAGTCAGCATTGACAGACTTAAACCTGCTTTCCTGTTGAGCGACGAGCCTGCACGGGTGGCGAGAGCGCCTCGGCGGGGTAGACCCCCTAAGAGAAAAGAACTCAGCCCCCCTGCAGGGAACAAATAACCACTCTCCTCCCCAAGCTGCAGATCCCTTACAGGACAGTCCCGCCAGGATGCCAAAGTGGGCCTACAGCAGATTCGGGAGAAGATTAAAACCCAGACGACACATAGACTGATGTAAAATTGTCAAAGAGTGGTTAACTATGTTGTCGGATTGTGCCGTTGCAGTTTTAAGGCTGACTTGTGACATTAATTATACTGTTGTTGTTACCACTGGATTTTTAACAGGATCATGCTGCATATCTTGAAGGTTAACATGACTGCTGAAGATATTTTTCCTTTTTCCTGTTTAGATGTATAACAGTATAATATGTCATAGAGGTTATCTTAAGCTGTAAAACTTAATTTGATTGTCCTTTTCTTAGACGTTTGGGAGGGGGGGGCTGTGGCTTATATTATTCATATATCCATACCTACATATGTATAGACATAAGTGGAATGTTTAGAGATTGCATATGTAGAATGACCTCACGTCTCAGAGCAGGACAAGAGGTCTCGACCACCGGCGAAGATCAAGGAGCAGACGGAGTCGCAGCGGTGGAGACCGGATCGAACTTCCTGACCACCCAGGGTCAGGTGGAGGAGAGAGAGGACAATGGAGAGGGATTACGCTAATGCATGATGTCAGCTTTGATATGCAATGTCTTTTGTTGAGTGTGGGTATAAGTATGAAGGTCTGACTGCGCTCGACCTCTTCATTCTGCTTCTGCATCGAGATGAGACATGTTAGGGACTGGAAGCTGATAATAAAACTTGATTTATAAAATCACATCGCTTCTTCATTTCAAGCTCCCTACAGTCATTAAATTAGTCGACTACTGAAATAATCTCTAGTTGTAGCCCTACCACACTCTACCATCTCAATTCATGTAGTCATTTTCATAACCACTAAGTTCTAAGTTTTTTTATTAGTCTCCTGAGGGAGAAATTTGTTTTGGACAAAAGGGCAATGCTGCAGTGCAATACCAAGACAAAAACATATGGTGCTAAAAACATAATAGATATACATAAAACATACATACAGCTCTAAAAACATAAGATCGATGTACATAAGAAAAATATACATAAATGCATATCCACATACATACACACTTCCATTCATACCTACATGCACACATACAGTATGTATAGGAGCATGACTTTTTCAAATATTTAACTAGAAAATGAATCCAGCTGGCAAAAAAAACCTTAATGATTGTTTTTAATTGGAAGACAACCTCTCTTGTGAAAACATCGCCAACTTGGCCTTTAAAAATCTAATGAAACTCATTAATATTTCACATTTACAATGACTACTGTTATTCTGACAAAGAAAAAAAGACATGTAAACAGTAATCTATGGGAGTAAAAACAGATGTCAAAGTTTAACTTAAATTGGGGGTGATGGTAATTTTGACTTAATTATTCAGGTATTATGCACACAATACACCAATCAGGCATAACATTATGACCACCTGCCTAATATTGTGCTGGTCCCCCTTTTGCTGCCCAAACAGTCCTGACCCATCGAGGCATGGACTCCATCAGACCCCTGAAAATTGATTTAAACAATTTAAAAACATTACTGTTTGCTAAATTCTCATTGGCTGGAATGCTTGAAAGTCACATGTCTCCTACAGTTTCTGCATACTGCTGCCAAGGTTAAATATTTCTTCATATCCCAAATGTCAAGAAAGAACCACGATTTGCTTATACTTTCTTCAACATAAGATGTCTTCAAAAATTACAGGTATTTGCAAAGGTAATCCAGTTTATGTCAAATTATGCCCCATCTTGTAAAGTTAAAAGAAAAAAATCACAATCCAGATAAGGGTCCTAGCTCATCTCTATGAGTTACAGTGGTGCGAAAAAGTGTTTGCCCCCTTCCTGATTTCTCATTTTTTTGTATGTTTGTCACACTTAAATGTGTCAGATCATCAAACAGATTTAAATATTAAACAAAGATAACACCAGTAAACACAAAATGCAGTTTTTAAATGAAGGTGTTTATTATTAAGGGGGAAAAAATTCAAACCTACATGGCCCTGCGTGAAAAAGTGATTGCCCCTAAACCTAATAACTGGTTGGGCCACCCTTAGCAGCAACAACTGCAATCAAGCGTTTGCGATAACTGGCAATGAATCTTTTACAGCACTGTGGAGGAATTCTGGCCCACTCATCTTTGCAGAACTGTTGTAATTCAGCCACACTGGAGGGTTTTCGAGCATGAACTGCTTTTTTAAGGTCATGCCACAACATCTCAATCGGATTCAGGTCAGGACTTTGACTAGGTCACTCCAAAGTCTTCATTTTGTTTTTCTTAAGCCATTCAGAGGTAGACTTGCTGGTGTGTTTTGGATCATTGTCCTGCTGCAGAACCCAAGTGCACTTCAGCTTGAGGTCACGAACAGATGGCCGGACATTCTCCTTCAGGATTTTTTGGTAGACAGCAGAATTCATGGTCCCGTTTACCACAGCAAGTCTTCCAGGTCCTGAAGCAGCAAAACAGCCCCAGACCATCACACTACCACCACCATATTTTACTGTTGGTATGATGTTCCTTTTCTGAAGTGCTGTGTTGCTTTTACGCCAGATGTAATGGGACACAGACCTTCCAAAAAGTTCAACTTTTGTCTCGTCAGTCTGCAAAGTATTTCCCCAAAAGTCTTGGGGATCATCAAGATGATTTCTGGCAAAACTGAGATGAGCCTAAGTGATTTCTTGATTGAGAACAGGTGTGGCAGTAATCAGGCCTGGGTGTAGCTAGAGAAATTGAACTCGGCATTCCAAAGATGTGATAAACCACAGATAATTTATGTTTTAACGGGGGGGGGGAATCACTTTTTCACACAGGGCCATTTAGGTTTGGATTTTTTTCTTACCCTTAATTATAAACACCTTCATTTAAAAACTGCATTTTGTATTTACTTGCGTCATCTTTGTCTAATATTTAAATTTGTTTGATGATCTGAAACATTTAAGTGTGACAAACATACAAAAAATTGAGAAATCAGGAAGGGGGCAAACATTTTTTTCACACCACTGTATGTCTACTTATGTTTTTTTAAGTAAAGGTGAAAATAGGCAAATATTGATCTTATGGAGAAAGAGTATAAGAGACAATAATTGAGACCAAGTTACAACAAAAGAATGGATCACTGTGACACCACAAAACCCCTTTAATTTCCCAATAAGACAGTGTATGATCAGATGATCCTCACGCAAAGCTCCACTCATGACAACCCAGTGAAGAATACTGTTGTAGTGGACTCAAGCCAGATTGAACTCTGTAATTTCCCTCTCATGAACTTTGTTCCCTCAATTTATGAATGCATACAACTGTTTTAACCAGTTAAGGATTTCTGTCGCAGATACGTACCATCTGCACGCACCCTCTAGTGGCAAAGATTTTTTTGAAGAAAATATTCAATTTTAGATATCACAAATTCCAAAGGCTGTGACTTCAAAGTGGTAAGAGATAATGGCTTACTGTAAATGAGAAAGATGTAGAATATGATCCAAAGTTTATGATAGGAGTAAATTTATGCATCTAATTTGCATAATGTGATGGCAGCCATATCGGATTACATAACTTTAGGTCAAAGTTGACTTTGGACATATTTACACAAAGGATGGTTTTGTTTGTTTTTCTTTGTTCTTGGTTTTTGTTATCTTATCTTCAAAATATATGAACCAGAAAATCAGTAGAATGTAAACAAACCTATCGCGCGTCATGTGTCTTCATGCGTCCATTTCCTCATCTGCCGGTCATTTTCGCTTTCTCCCCCACGTCCAGAAACTCTCACATTTATCTTCTGATTTATTCCACCTCAATTTTAGTTAGACAACGCCACCAAACTGGCAATATTCTCCTCTCTGTCATGTGCAGCTTCGTCAGTGGCGGAAGAAAAGTATACATGCTCTGGTCCATCTTGTGCTGTCACAGAAGGTAAATATTTCCCTTCAGAAACTAAATAATCCCTTTTAGAATCATAGTTTGCAAAATTTGGAACAAATGCTTCCTCCCTGTTGAAATATATGTTGCGCAATTGTTTGTACATCTCTTCTTCTGCACCCCGGAAGTGACATGAGATTTGAAGAAGTTCTGGATGGCTTAACTCACAGTCCTCCAGAGAAGAGCAGTAAGCTATATGTGTCTGCCATCTAGTAATGTGAAATTGTTGGTACATCTGGGTTTATTTTGTTTTTTTCTTACATACTTTTTGACCTACTGTCATGATGGGATTTGGACACAATGTGCGGTGTGATGACGCAGCCGGCTGGTTGTCCAGTTTATATATATATATATACAGTATATGTAATCTGTTCCAGTGCAACATCCTCGTCCGTCTCTTTTATGCCAGGTTTGTGGGCATAACATTTGGCGATGGAGGATTAAACCATGGAGGTGTACGTAACACCGCTGTGGCCTTTCCTTGAGCTCCTGGTAGAACCATCAGTTCCATGGACATGTTGGCTGGAAGCACTCGAAACATATGTTACAGCATTGGACCTGGGAAAGCTGGATAAGGTGAGGACGCAAGCACTGCTTGTCCACAACCTAGGCTAAAGGATTCTCCGCGCGCTCGGCACGATAAACTCGTATAAGGAGGTTGTGGAGCTAATAGCAAACCATTTTGCTATGCTGGGCAACGTGACGGTATGACAGATTCGCTTTCACCAGAGACGACAGAGAGTCAGTGAGCCAGTACAGCAGTTCGTCGCTGACCTGAGACAGTTGGCTAGTGTGTGCCGTTTTTGGCTGCTGGAAGATGAAATGGTGCAGGACCAATTGGCTGAACACACATGTAACGTTGGGCTACGAGCTAGGCTGTTAACAGCGCCAAATGTTTTGACACTAGCTAGAGTGGTTGAGCTAGCGCTCCAATTGGAAGCAGCAGAGAAGTTAGCCACGGAGCTAAATGGGCGTCAAACACAGAGGCTAGCCGGACAGTTGACGCTGGCTAATGCAGTGAACTCGGAGGACGACGAGAGCATGGCAGAAGAACACGAGGCTAATGCGGTGAGCCGGAAGTCTGCTCCGAGAGGCCCCATCTGCAGGGGTTGTGGGTCCCCGACACACCAGAGAAAAGCGCAGATGTGCCCAGCAAGAGGAAAACGGTGCAGCAAGTGTGGACACATGAACCATTTTACCAGTGTATGCTGGTCTTCAACGCTGTGGCGCCTGCCAGGAGAGCCTGCCCGCCCACCAACAACGGCCATTCATTCGGTAAGCCCCAGCATCAGTGGTTATTTTGTACAGCATGATTGAATTAGACGGAGTAGCTATACCATTTCTGCTCGACACAGCGGCGGTGCGGTCGATGTTAAACTGGGCCACAGTGAAAAAGTTTTTCCCCAACCACAAAATCAAGGGGAACCCAATGCCGCTGTATGGATATGGTGGTCGACTGCAATGTCGGAACAGTGGAAATGACTGTTTGCTGTAAACCCAAAATTGCGTACGACTTCACGTTCCAGGTCACAGCGTGCGGTGACAACATTATGGGATGTGACCTTTTCTACTTACTGGGTTTCACTATCAGAGACAGCGCTGGGTTCAAATGGTCTGGATGCGGTAGTTGGGGCACAGCGGCCCTGGATGATGACATCATGGTGTGGGATGAGGTAATATGGAACAGCACCGACAACACTCCATCCACCCTGTGCGCTCAGAAGGAGAGGGAGCCTGTGCCCATCGGGAACGACACCGTCAAGGTAATTATGAGCAGTGCCAACACCAAGACGTCCGCTTCACGCTCTTGGGGGGAGGGCCACCCGGAGGGGGGACCCGAGCGTGCAGAGAGCCCCGAATCACAGCAGCGACAACCAGGCACAAACACAATGCATGACGCGGCACAGGAGAGTGTTTCAGATGGTAGAGAGGAAGAACCGGACTGTTCCCGTACCCGTGCTCAACAAGCTATGGAGGTTATGACCGAGTTAACGGGTGAAGAGTCCGCTTCAACAAACGACACCGGAGAGGCACTGGACACCTTCCGTACCCACGAAGAGCCTCGACCAACAGTGGAGACAGCGGGTGAAGGGTCCGCAACGTGCACGGTGACTACAAAACCGCTGCAGCTTGACAGAGATCCAGAGCCGAACGAGCATGCAGAGCCACCGGGAGCACAACAACTATGCATAAAACCAAGGAAGGTGCCGCTCCAAGTCATGGACTGGGTTCGGGTTCACACTGGTGAAAGACCGGAATGGTGACTGACCGGGCCGCAGTCAGTGAAACAATGGGCGCTGTTGAGAATTGTGGCAAAGCTGGAAACAGCATGCTTTCGGCTGACAGACGGTTTGGTTTGGCACGCAAACCAACTATGGTGTCTCCAGGTGGCGGCTCCGGGCGGCGGGGCTCTGTGGGAATCAGCTCAGCATCATGAAGACTGACCCCGTGGATCCAACAACTCCAGGGAGGCAGCCGACGCAGGCCCACTTCAAAGCTTCAGAGATGAGGCTGCCACAAAACCCACTAGGCAGAACTGTTCCTCCCATGGAAGACTGTTATGAAAAAAAGAAGGGCTGTTTATTTAGGAGCACAGCTGGACACAGGAAAGTGGCAGAATACACCACTTAGCCGTGCGGGGTTTCGTGGTAGTCCACCCACTGGCCCTAGCTGTTGTTTAATGTGTTTAGACTGTTTTATTTTAGTGTGTTTATTAGGGGTTTATGTTTTACAAAATTGGGGAGGGTCTTGATTGGATGTGTTTTGTAAAGGGGGGGGTGCCATGATGGGATTTGGACACAATGTGCGGCGTGATAACGCAGTCGGCCAATTTCGTCATCACGCCACATATATAGGGGAGCATCCACCATTACAGGCTCTCTTGCCCGGACGACTCCGTATGTATAACATGCAGTGTGCTGTTGGCCAGTTATATAATAAAGTTCCATTCCAGTGCAGCATCCTCGTCCGTCTCTTTTATGCCAGGTTTGCGGACATAACACCTACCACGTGACAGGTGTGTATCTGCGACACCAGCCGCAGGAGAGACATCATGTAATCCAATTCAATCCTTAAGGAGCTAGCCACTTCTGGCCTGGAAAGCCATGGCTCCATCCCCTGCTTGTGTCAGCTGTGTCTCCCTCTCTGAGAAGGTTTCTGAGTTGGAATTGAGACTCTCTAACCTTTATAAGATTCGGGAGGCTGAAAACCACCTTGACACTATTATTTTTGGATGGACATCGGCCCCAACAACAGACTCGCAGCTAGCAGAGACAGCTACTTACCTGGGTAAAATTAGCACATCGCCATCCACTTCCACCCCTGCTCCAGTCACCTCAGCTGTCCAGGACTCCATCATCAAACACTGGCTTCAGCTCGGAGCTAAACTCAAAGCCCCGGGTGGTTCGTCACAGCCTCAATGCACGCCCTGGACCTTGGTTGAGCCAAATAGCAAACGTCGGGGATTGACCAGACATGGCCGCGCCTCCTCCCTTCCCCCTTTGCTGGAAAACAGATTCGACATCCTTTCCCTGGAAGATTTCCCCCACCTGGACGTCGATCATCCTCCCATGGCCACCCCTATTCCTTCAGCAGCGGCCCAAACCAGCAAGCCCCGGATCAAAACTACCTTAGGTATGCCAAACTTAACACCAGCTCCAAAAAGAAGAGAGTGCATCCCCTCGCATCACCCCCGCATTGGCACCCCGCCACCACTGCTGCAACAACGGCAAAATTATCCACCATTTCAGAAGCCACTGACAAAGCCCCCCCTCCCCAGATGACGCTGGTAATTTGTGATTCGATAATGAGGAACATCAGAAGCAGGTACTGTGTTCCAAAATTTTTTCCTAGGGCTAAAGTGTCAGACATTGAGGCTCTTACCCCTGACCTATTAAATGAATACCCCCTCGCTAAAACTGTTATTGTGCATGTTGGATGCAACAACATCCCAGATGAAACTTCGGAGATCTTAAAGAGTGACTTCAGGAGCCTTCTGTCCACTCTTATGACCTATGGCAGACGTGTGTTTATTTCTGGGCCACTTGCACCTTTTAGAAGAGGTTGCAGTTATTTTAGCAGAACTCTCAGCCTTAATACCTGGTTGTGTTCAACATGCCCTACTTTTAACATTGGTTTTATAGACAATTTCAATCTGTTTTGGAACCGCCCATCATTTATGAAGCCAGATGGCATCCATCCAAATCGACTCAGTGCATGTGTTCTAAGGGACAATCTGTTTTATTCCATTCAGCATTTTTTAGTACAGTGACTGAAAGCTGGTATGTTAACTCTCCCCGAAGTACCAGGGTCTGCCAACCAGCCCTTTTTTGCTTCCACTTCTCATATTAATCCTATTAATCCAAATAATTCTCACTGTTTAGATCAGTTTTCAATTCATAACCCCATAGAGATTGTGTCTGTATCCCGTTACCCAAAACATTTTAACCCAAGACAAATACAACATAACTTGATAAATACACGCCTCTCTGCAGCTCCTCTTCATTCGCCACCCCTCAACTTAGCCCCTATCTTTCCCATCAGAGAATCATTGTCTGCTCCCTCCAAAGTTAATAAAAATATAATGTATAAGCTGTTCCTCCTCATAATTTAAAAATTAAATGTGGTTTGTTAAATATTAGGTCTCTAACTCCCAAGTCTCTGCTAGTCCATGATCTGTTAATTGATCATCAGATTGATTTAATATCCCTTACAGAGACTTGGTTAGGGCAAGAGGATTATATTGGTTTAAATGAATCAACTCCCTCTGGTTATTTAAACTATCAAAATCCCAGAAGTTCTGGTCGTGGAGGAGGAGTAGCGACAATTTACCATTCTAAATTACTAGTTAATGTAAAGCAAAAAAACATGTTTTAATTCCTTTGAGGGCCTAGTCCTCAGTATGGGGCATGCTAGCAATCTTAGGTTAAACCCAATTTTCCTTGCCATAGTTTATCGTCCTCCCTCAGCCTACTCAGAGTTTTTATCCGAATTTGCAGAATTCTTAGCTGATTTAGTGCTGAAAACAGATAGAATAATTATAGAAGGGGATTTTAATATACATGTAGATGTAGATAGTGACTGTCTTAATAAGGCATTTAATTCAATATTAGACTCGATGGGGTTTTCTCAGAAAGAAGGAAATTCTACCCATTATCTCGACCACACATTGGACCTTGTTCTGACATATGGCATAGAAACAGAAAATCTGGTAGTGTCTCCTCATAATCCTGTACTATCAGACCACTGTCTGTTAACTTTTTATTTCACTATTCCTGACTATTTTGATTCCTAAAGAAAAATATTACTACAGCAGATGTCTTTCAGATGATGTTGTTACCAAATTTATGCAGATTGTCTCCTCTATGCCATGTGTCAACACAACGGAAATAAGCTATGGAGAGCTTGCTCCTTCTGTAATTGATAGCATTAATTATAAAACAGTACAATACACAAAACAATACAGTAACAGACAACAAAAGAAAAATATTCCTTGGGTCAACAAGGGGTTAATAAATGCATGTAAAAAGAAGAATACATTATATAAACAATTCATTAAGTGCAGAATGGTGGAGGCTGAGATCAAATATAAAAGATATAAAAATAAGCTTACTATTATAATGAGGACCTGTAAGAAAGAATACTACAACAGAATCCATCCATCCATCCATCCATCTTCTACCACTTTTCCGGAGGTCCGGGTCGCGGAGGCAGCAGTTCAAGCAGAGAAGCCCAGACTTCCCTCTCCCCAGCCACCTGCTCCAGCTCTTCAGAGAGGATACCAAGGCGTTCCCAGACCAGCTGGGAGACATAGTCCCTCCACCGAGTCCTGGGTCTGCCCTGGGGTCTCCTCCCAGAGGGACATGCCTGAAACACCTCAAGTGGGAGGCGTCCAGAATATACAACAGAATATTAGAGGATAATAAAAATAACTTAAGAGGAATATGGCAAGTACTCAATGGGATTATTAGTAATTGACCTAAGAATGCTAATTATTCAGAATATTTTATTGAAAATGGCAATTTGATAAATAATATGGAGGATGTGGTAAGTGGTTTCAATAAATTTTTTGTAAACGTTGGTCCTGAATTAGCAAAATCAATAGTGTTTTTGGGTGCAGTTACTGAAAAGGAAATGCCTCTCGCCCAAAGATGCTGGGATAGGCTCCAGCCACCCCGCGACCCGAAAGGATTAAGCGGTAGAAGATGGATGGATGTGAGTAAATTTAAGAATAAAAAATCAATGGACTGGAATGAAATTGACATGACAATAGTGAAAAAAGTAATTGAAGGAACTGTTAAGCCACTCACCCACATCTGTAACCTGTCATTTCAAACTGGTAAATTTCCAAACAAAATGAAAATAGCAAAAGTAATACCTCTATACAAAACAGGAGACAGTCATTGTTTCACAAATTACAGGCCAGTCTCTTTACTCTCACAATTCTCCAAAATACTTGAAAAATCTTCACTAAGAGACTGGATGATTTCATTGAAAAACACAACCTCCTTACAGACAACCAGTATGGTTTTAGAGCAAATAAATCTACATCTCTGGCACTGATCGAACTTATTGAAGAAATTACTAGTTGTATAGATAAAAAAAAGTTTGCTGTAGGAGTATTTATAGATTTAAAGAAAGCTTTTGACTCCATTGACCACAGAATACTACTAAGGAAACTGGAAAGGTATGGGATAAGAGGGGTCGGACTGAGTTGGGTGGAAAGTTATTTAAGTAACAGACAACAATTTGTACAAATTGGTGAGCACAAATCACCCTTCATGGACATCACTTGTGGTGTGCCCCAGGGGTCAGTTTTGGGACACAAACTCTTTATTTTGTATATAAATGACATATGCCAAGTATCAAAAATTCTGAAATGTATTTTGTTTGCGGATGACACAAATATCCTTTGCACTGGTGAGAATTTGCAGCAGGTTTTAGAGGTGGTCACAACTGAAATGAAAAGGTTAACGCAGTGGTTCAACAAAAATAAATTCTCTAAATCTGAAAAAAAAACAAAGATTATGTTGTTTGGAAATTACAAAATAAATCATGAAATAATGGTAACGATAGATGATACCAGAATAGAAACAGTACAGGAAAATAAGTTTCTGGGGGTGACGCTAGACAATAAAATCTGCTGGAAACCTCACATCAGTCACATCCGGGCCAAGTTGGCAAAATGTATAGGGATACTGGGGAAGACAAGACACATCTTGGACTATAAATCATTGGTCTTACTGTACAATTCACTGTTTCTACCTTATCTTAACTACTGTGTAGAAGTCTGAGGAAACACCTACAAGACCAACCTACAGTCAATATGCACATTACAAAAAAGAGCTATAAGGATAATAAATAATGTAGGATATAGAGACCATACCAATTCGTTGTTTTTAAAGTCACATGTCATAAAGTTCATCGATTTAGTTAAATTTAAGACAGCACAAGTCATGTACAGGGCAATTAATAATCAACTCCCAACTAATATACAAAAAATATTTAAAAAAGAGACAATGATTATAATTTGAGAGGAGACTTAAACTTTACAAAACCCAAGATACGAACAACCAAGAAAAGTATGTGCATATCTGTCTGTGGGGTGGATTTGTGGAACAGTCTGGAGCCGGAACTGAAACTATGTACAAACAGAAATCAATTCAAAAAGAGGTATAAACATTATTTGCTGAAAGGATATATGTTAGAAGGGTAGTATTTACACTACCGTTCAAAAGTTTGGGGTCACCCAGACAATTATTTTGTGTTTTCCATGAAAAGTCACACTTACTTACCACCATGAGTTGTATAATGAATAGAAAATATACGTAGTCAAGACATTGACAAGGTTAGAAATAATGATTTGTATTTGAAATAATAATTTTTTCCTTCAAACTTTGCTTTCGTCAAAGAATCCTCCATTTGCAGCAATTACAGCATTGCAGACCTAACATGATTGCACAAGGGTTTTCTAATCATCCATTAGCCTTCTGACGCAATGAGCAAACACATTGTACCATTAGAACACTGGAGTGATAGTTGCTGGAAATGGGCCTCTATACACCTATCTAGATATTGCACCAAAAACCAGACATTTGCAGCTAGAATAGTCATTTACCACATTAGCAATGTATAGAGTGTATTTCTGATTAGTTTAAAGTTATCTTCATTGAAAAAAAGTGCTTTTCTTTCAAAAATCAGGAAATTTCTAAGTGACCCCAAACTTTTGAACGGTAGTGTATATGTACGATTCACTATGCTCACTGTGGGACACTATGGAATGGTGGGTGGGACAGTACTGTGTATATCTGTGTTGTTTGAGGCTGGTTTTGATGTATGAACATCAATGTATGTTAGGATAGATGGGTGTTAATGTTGATGTGTACAAAATACAGTTAATTGTTTACTTCGGGTCTTACATGTGGAAATTTGTATATAATTCAAATGGGTGTATTTATGGAAAAGAGGAGTTGGAATTAATAAGTGTTCACTTCTTCCTTCTCCCTTTCGAACACTGTATACTGTTACTTTACTGCATTTGTCATTTGTTATGTTTTTACTTTTTTGTTCAAAATAAAATAAAGTATAAAGTATATATACAGTATATATATATATATATAGCATGGTAGATAATGTTACAGCTTCTCTGCATCAGACTCTAGATTTGGTGGCCCCTTTAAAAAAGAAAAAGTCCAATCAGAGATTTATTAACCCCTTGGTTTAACACAGAAACTCGTAGCTTAAAACAGAAGACTCGTCAATTAGAAAGAAAATGGCATTCCACTAATTTAGATGAAAACTATTCAGCTTGGAGAAATCATCTTTTAATTTATAAAAAAAAATCTCTTAGAAAAGCTAGAACAAGTTATTACTCTGCATTAATAGAAGAGAACAAGAATAATCCCAGGTTTCTTTTTCAGCACTGTAGCCAGGCTGACAAAAGAGCCAGGACTCTGTCAATCCTTGCATTCCCTTAGAGCTTACGAGTCAGGACTTTATGAACTTTTGTCAATCATAAAATTTCATCTATTAGAGATAAAAATCAGTCAGATTTTTCCCACCGTTAACTTAAATACGGCATCTACTACAACTCCTTCAATTGATATCTGTTTGGATAAGTTTACTCCAATTGACCTTTTAGAGTTAGATAAAACAATTTCCTCAGCCAAGCCTTCAACTTGTCTTTTAGACCCTATTCCTACCAGGTTATTTAAAAAAGTCTGCCCATTTATTGGCAGCCGTATTCTTCAACTAATCAATTCTTCTTTAACATTAGGCCATGTACTGCAGGCTTTTAAAACTGCTGTAATTAAACCCTTACTAAAAAAGCCAATGCTGGATCCAAGAGTTTTAGCTAACCATCGACCAATCTCTAATCTGCCTTTCATTTCAAAAATCTTAGAGTTGTTGCTACACAATTATTTGATCACTTGCAGGGAAATGGTTTTTCTGAAGAGTTTCAATCTGGGTTTAGAATCCATCATAGTACTGAAACAGCCTTAGTGAAGGTCACTAATGACCTCCTTATCGCATCTGATAATGGACTTGTTCTTTCTTTTATTTATTTATTTATGCAGGGACATGCACAATATACATTGACCTTAAAGAGGAAAGATGCATTGTACCAGATTATAGCACAAGTGCTAATTTCCACCTGTAGTCCCTGGGCAGGCTGGTGTTAGCATTAAAAAGCAGACATTTGCTAAAACTACAAGTAAGCATTGATAAAAAACTAAAACCAAACACTGATTAAAAAACTAGAACCAAGCATTGCTAAAAACTAAAAAACATTAATATCATTGATAAGAACCCAAAACATTGATAAGAACTAAAACATACAATAATACATTTTTATAACTCCATCCATATAAACAATTTTTCACATCAAACCACTGATTCTTATTGGTCCCACTGTCAACATCACACACTTTCTTAACATCTTTACATCACAGCACATTATGGACACAGGTTTGCTTAGAGATTAAATGTTTTTTTACCAACCGTGAAAATGTGTGATAGTCTGTTACTGCAAGTAACTCCGTTGGTAACATGTTCCACTGTTGCATGGCCACACATGAAAATGTTGAATTTGCTAATGTTGTCTTGTGCTTAGGAATCCTGCACTCGCCGCGTGCTGTTGATCGAGTTGTCCGAGATGTATTTACAGAACTTAATGAAACAAACCTTTTTAAGGGAGGAGCAGCAGAGTTATGGATTATCTTAAACAAAAGACACACATTTGTATACATAATTAAATTTTCAAAGCTCAACAGGTTATATTTGGACAGGATTGGGCAGTGATGGAACGTTCGTCTTTTCTTGTCATGAATCTTGACAGAATACTTGTATAATGATTCCAGAGGCCTCAGGGCCTCAGTAGTGATTTGTAAAAAACATTGACACAGTTTTATCGACATTTAAGGTTAAACAAGAATTCCTCAACCAATATGAGACTTTTGTAGAGGAGCTGGGCAATGAAGAGGCGAATTGGTTTATAAGCGAAGTTTTAATGTACAGCTCTTCTATCAAGTCTCATCTGGTGCAGAGAGCGGCAGAAGGGGAAAGAGACAGAATTTCGCCAACTCACTGATTATATACGTGCACACAACAAAAGACACGCATAACAAAGGCTGACATCCCTCATTATCATAATCCCCCCATTGTCTTGGTATTTCCTCTCCTCGTCTTGGGAGGTGATGGTAATTCCTCTCCTCGCCTTGGGGGGTGAGGGTGGCTCGTCCGGTCTCCCCCACCGCGTCCGGGAACGTCTTTGTTCTTCACTCGGCGGGTGAGATTCCTTTGTCCTTTCAGAGGTGTGAAGTTCCTTACATATGCAATCCCAAACATTTCCACATGCTCTAACATATGTAGGTTATGGAATATATGGTTAATATAGACCACAGGCCCCCCAAACAACTAAGAAAGGACAACAGAAAGGTTCACAGTCTAGGATAGTTATTACGACATACTACGTGTTACAGCTGTTGCCACGGAAGAACTTTTCAGCAGCCATGCTCCTAAGAGAGTTCAGTGGTAAACATAGCAGCATAGTAAAATCATAAGTCAGTCCTAAACTGTTGCAGCACAATTAGTGAATAATTGTGGAGTGGTTGGTGTCAGTCCCTGTGCTGTCTGGGTTTAATTCTTCTCCCAAAACTGCTGTAGGTTGGTTTAGGCGTCCTGCTGGGACCTTCTTGTGAGGAATCTGCAGTGTGGGAAGGAAAGAGGTTATTTGTTCCCTGCCTAGGGGCTGAGTCTTTTCTCTTGGGGGGTCTACCTCGCCGAGGTGCTCTCGCCAACTGTGCAGGTTCGTCTTTCAACAAGAAGGCAGGTTTAAGTCTGTCAATGCTGACTGTTTCTTTTCTATCCCCATAATCAAGCACAAAGTGTTTATCACCATTTTCCAGCACTCTGAATGGCCCATCGAATGCTGGGCGTAAAGTTGGTTTTAGAGCTTCATGCTTAACAAAAACAAACTCAGCGTTTTTTAAAGTTTGAGGGACAAAAACCCGTGGGAAGGAGTGATGAGCTGGACCGGGGAGAGAGTTCGGTCCGTTGCTGCCTAAAAACCTTGGGACTGGAAAGCGCCCTGGCTCTGGGTTCTCTGGTAAAAATTCACCTGGGAGCCTGAGAGGTTGAGCAAAAACTAATTCTGCAGGAGAGGCGTCTAGATCCTCTTTAGGTGCAGCACGCAACCCCAATAAAACCCAGGGAAGTTTATTTACCCAATTTGTGTCCGTTAGTGAGGCTCTGAGGGCGGCCTTTAGAGACCTGTGAAAACGCTCGCATAACCCATTAGCCTGAGGGTGATAAGCGGTGGTGCGATGAATTGTTGCCCCTAAGCTGCTGGACATGGCTGACCAGAGCTCTGAGACAAACTGAGGCCCCCTATCGGACGTGATGTCCGATGGGACGCCGAAACGTGCCACCCAGTTTGTCAAAAAAACGCGAACGACTTCCTCCGCTGTGGTTGCCGCTAGAGGGACTGCCTCTGGACAGCATGTGGTGCGGTTTATCATTGTTAACAGGTGTGTGAAACCTTGGGAGGAAGGTAGTGGCCCCACAAGATCGACATGAACGTGGTCGAACCTTCTAGCAGGGATTGGAAAAGGCTCCAGAGGGGCTTTTGTGTGTCTGTGTATTTTGGTGCGTTGACAAGAAATGCAAGTTTTTGCCCATTCTTTTACGTTTTTGCGCAGGCCTGGCCACACAAACTTTTCGGCGACCATTTTAACCGAGGCGCGCACACCTGGGTGCGCGAGGGAGTGAATTGCGTCAAAAATGCGGCGGCGCCATGTAGCTGGTACTAACGGGCAAGGTCGGCCGGTTGAAACATCGCATATTAGGGGGGGCACGCCGTCGCGTAAACCCCTTTTCTCCAGCCTTAACCCTGTTGGTCCAGACAGGAGTGCGCGCACGTCCGCGTCACTGTTTTGTTCCTCCGCCATGGCTGCATAATCTATCCCTGCATGGATAGGTGCTGCGTATGTGTCTGCGTTGGTGAAAAGTTCTGCTGCTGAGGCAGTATAATCTGTCTCCCCGCGCTCTGGTGGTGTCACAGCGCGAGAGAGACAGTCCGCTACTACGTTAAGTTTGCCTGCCACGTGTCGAATGTCTGTGGTGAACTCTGAAATCGCAGCCAGCTGTCTTTGTTGCCTGCCTGACCATGGTTCTGAAATTTTAGCCATAGCGAAGGTGAGCGGTTTATGGTCTACAAAAGCCGTGAAACTCCGCCCTTCTAACCAGAACTGGAAGTGGCGGATGGATAAATGAAGCGCCAGCAGCTCTCTGTCAAAAGTGCTGTATTTGAGTTCAGTTTGGTTTAGCGATTTGCTAAAGAATGCTAAAGGTTGCCAGACCCCGCTGACAAGTTGTTCTACAACTGCCCCTATGGCTAGGTCTGAAGCATCTGTGGTTAGCGCAATGCGGGCCAAGGGATCTGGGTGAACTAACAATGTGGCGTTAGCTAGGGCGCTTTTTACTTCCGCAAAAGCGCGTTCGCGCTCCGGGGTCCATTCGACCGCGTTGGAAGCTTTCTTTTTTTTGAGCGCGTCATACAGGGGCTGCATGAGCTGAGCTGCGTGGGGGAGGAAGCGGTTGTAAAAATTAACCATCCCTAAAAATTCCTGTAGCGATTTGACCGTTTGTGGCCGTGGGAAACTTTCTATCGCATGAACTTTGTCTGGGAGTGGAACTGCCCCCTTCGGAGAGACTTTGTGTCCTAAAAAATCAATTTGTGACACGCCGAATTTGCATTTGGCTGGGTTGATTATTAGCCCGTGCTCTTCTAGCCTCTGAAAAACCGTAGTGAGGTGCTGCTCGTGTTCTTCCTCAGACGAGCTGGCTACCAGCATGTCGTCGAGGTAGACGAAAACAAAAGGGAGGTCGCGTAGGACCGCGTCCATCATTCGTTGAAAAGTTTGAGCAGCGCCTTTGAGGCCGAAAGGCATTCGTAGGAATTCAAAAAGGCCGAAAGGGGTTATTACCGCTGTTTTAGGAACGTCTTCTGCTCGGACTGGGACTTGGTGATAACCGCGGACTAAGTCTATTTTTGAAAAAATGCGCGCACCCGCTAGATGTAGTGAAAAATCTTGAATGTGAGGGATTGGGTAACGGTCATGCGCTGTAGCGTTGTTTAATCTGCGGTAATCTCCGCACGGTCTCCAAGAACCGTCGGATTTCGGAACCATGTGAAGTGGTGAGGCCCAGGGGCTCTTCGAGCGTCTAACAATGCCCAATTTTTCAAGAGCTGTAAACTCGTCCCGTGCTATGTTGAGCTTGGCCGCGTCTAAGCGGCGAGCTTTGGCAAAAACGGGAGGTCCCGTTGTGAAAATGAAGTGTTCAACCCCGTGTTTAGCCACAGTGGCTGAGAATTTGGGGATTGTGAGTGCTGGAAATTGGGTGAGGAGTTGCTCAAACTTACCTCCTGCTGTGGTGACGTTGGCCTGCACAGGTGGTGGAGAAACTCAGGCTGAGCATGGAATAGAAGCAAAAGACAGTGCATTAACCAGGCGCCTATTTGCTAGATCCACTAATAACCCATGTGCACACAAAAAATCTGCGCCTAACAAGTTAAAACTCACCGCCGCTACAACAAATGTCCATCTGTAGCTGCGGCCGTGGATGAGGAGGTGCAGGCTCTTTTCGCCGAACGTGTCGATGTCAGAGCCGTTGGCTGCCACTGCTCCGTTGCCCCGGGTGCCCATGGCTCGATCTGCGTGGGAGGGCATGACGAAACTCAGCTGAGCTCCTGTGTCGATGAGGAACTGCTTGCCTGTGTGTCCATCCGTCATGTACAACAGCTTATTTTTCTCGCCGAGAACCGCTGCTGTTAACGGCTCTCGGCTTTGGCGTTTCCCGACCTCGTAAATTTGCAGGGGGGAACGCATTTGTGGGCCTTCTCGGCGAAGCGGTGGTGATAATAACAGACGTCGCTCTGTCTGTTACGTTTTGGCCGCGTCGCTGTCACCGTGGCCTGGGTCTGCTCCATGGGTTGTGGCTCCCCGTGGCTCGGGGCGTCAGCTTTGAGGTCTGCGGATGCTGCTGTGGGTGTCAGCTCCTTGCAAGCGTTGACGAGCCGGTGAGCTTCGCTGGCCAGTGTGCGGAAGTCTTGGTGGTTGTTGCACTTCATGCTGGCGAGTGTCCCCCTCATGTGTGGCGGCAGCGTGCTGAGGAAAATAAACTGGAAGAGGAAGTTGTCATTGTCCTCTTCCTTGAGCTGCAGCAAATCCTCCATGAGGGCCTTCGGATTGCCCCCTCTGTGGCCGTAGACCGCCAGGATCTTCTCGGCTCTTTCTTCCGCTGATGGGACGTAGTTCGCTACGATGGTCGCTTTGAGCGTCTCGTACTTGTCCCGGGCCGGTGGTCGCCGGATCATGCTCCGCACACACTTCGAAGTGGCGGAGTCGAGTTTGGAGACGATATGATAAAACTTAGTATCGTCGGCCGTGATGCCCGCCAGTATAAATTGGGCTTCAGCCTGCTGAAACCAAGAGGCGGGGTCCTCTTGCCAGAAGTCTGGCAGCTTGACAGCGACGGCGATCATGCACACCATCACTGCTGTGCCCGCCGGGTGAGAGTGCCTTGCTTCGGCTCTCACGGCGGTGCTGGTGCTCGGTTGAGCCCTCTCAACCTCTTCTGCCGGGGGGAACAGCTGTCCGTCTGCTCCCTCGTCTGCATGGCTGCTGGCGTCTGCCTGAGTCGCCACAGATGAGGCGCTTGTGGAAGAATGCCTCCGGTTCATACTCGCGTCAAGGTCACCAGTGTAGAGGAGCTGGGCAACGAAGAGGCGATTTGGTTTATAAGCGAAGTTTTAATGTACAGCTCTTCTATCAAGTCTCATCTGGTGCAGAGAGCGGCAGAAGGGAAAAGAGACAGAATTTCGCCAACTCACTGATTATATACGTGCACACAACAAAAGACATGCATAACAAAGGCTGACATCCCTCATTATCATAATCCCCCCATTGTCTTGGTATTTCCTCTCCTTGTCTTGGGAGGTGATGGTAATTCCTCTCCTCGCCTTGGGGGGTGAGGGTGGCTCGTCCGGTCTCCCCCGCCGCGTCCGGGAACGTCTTTGTTCTTCACTCGGCGGGTGAGATTCCTTTGTCCTTTCAGAGGTGTGAAGTTCCTTACATATGCAATCCCAAACATTTCCACATGCTCTAACATATGTAGGTTATGGAATATATGGTTAATATAGACCACACTTTCTCCATTTCCTGTGTTAATTTTTCAGTCACCTCTTCAGTCGTTTTACCATGAGTATACATCACAGTGTCGTCAGCATACATAATTGTATTTGCATTACACACAGACGGGAGATCATTAATGTATAATGTAAACAGCAAAGGCCCTAAAATAGAGCCCTGCGGTACACCCATACTGCATGCTTTTAAAGGAGATGTAACATTATTTACAATTACACACTGCTGTCTGTCACTGAGGTATGACCTTATCAAATTTTGTGTATTTTTATGAAGGGAGAATTGTGATAATTTGTTTAAAAGTAACTCATGGTTAACTGTATCAAAAGCCTTTTGCAGGTCAAGAAAAACAGCACCCACTACCCCTCCCCCATCCAAGCTGGATTTGATGTTTTCTAATAGATAGCAGCATGCTGTTTCAGTGGAATATAATTTCCTAAAACCAAACTGAAAGGGGTTAAGTGCTGCCATGGAGTCAAGGCGGTCCACCAGCTGTTGTGCTACAGCTTTCTCCAAGCCTTTGGAAATGGTTGGGAGTACGCTGATGGGTCTGTAATTTGCGACCTGGAGCTTATCACCTGATTTGTACACTGGCCGTACAATGGCTGTTTTCAAAATTGTGGGAAAGGTACTCTCATTTATGGATTAATTTATAATTTTTGTTAATACTGGTGTTAAAATTTCTTTGTGTTCTTTCAGAAAAGCTGTATCCATTCCAAATATGTCTTTAGCTTTACTATTGTTAAGATTGGATATGATTTTAGAGATATTCCCTTCATCTACATTACTCAATTTAAAAGAATGAGCATCACAGTGGAATTCATGAGTGCAGTTTGGCTTAGAAAAACTCGTTTTGCCAATTGTGACACAGAGTTTATAAAATAATCATTAAAATGTTTTGCCAGCTCAATGTTGCTATTTTGGATAACAGAATTTATTTTTAGCTTTAAGTCATCACATCTTGGTTTTTCTTTTCCCAATAGTTAATCCATGCTTCTCCAAATAAGTTTATTGTTGCCTTTTGCATCCTTTATTATATTGAGAAAAAAGTTAGCCTTTGCTTTTCGAAGTTGTATAGTGACTTTATTTCTCAAGCTTCTATAAGTGTAATGATCAGGGGTTAGCCCTGACTTAAGAAATTTTTTGAGGGCCATATCTCTTTGTTTCATGAGGCCCCAAAGAGAGGTGTTAAACCATGGCAGCCTCTTTTTATTGGACTTTCTTTGTTTCGATTCTGTATATTTTGCAATAATATCTGTTATAGCTGTTGTAATATTTCTGCATGACTGGTCACAGGTTTTATCATTTTGAAACTCTGTTTATTTTGCTTCAGTCATTCTCAAGGAAGATTTGATTTTTCTTTGGAATGTGAGAAATTTTAGATGATTTTTTAATTTGCTGTTGATCCCTATACCTTAGTTTGTTTAATTTTCTGGCTACTGAAGTAAGATTATGGTCTGACAAACCTGTTAACAAATTATATGTTTTGGTTACCCTATCCGGCTTATTACTAAAAATTAGGTCAATCAAAGTTTGTGAATTTTTAGTCAGTCTTGTAGGTTTATTTATTAATTGTGTCATTTGTGTAGAATTGGTAATATCTTTCAGCTTTTTCCTTTGTGCTTTATCAAGCCAGTTTATATTAAAATCACCCATTAGCAATATTTCCTTTCTTTCATATTTCTTTAAGATTTCAGCCAAACCAGAGTAAAAGTCATTAGTTGCATTTGGTGGGCGATACACAGCGAGTACAATGAATGACATTTGGGGAGATAGCCTTATTGTGACCCCGACACATTCCAGAGTTTGATCGCAGGTGTCTATCTGGTAACTGTCAATGCTGTCTTTAACGTAAATCAAAACCCCGCCCCCTTTTCCTTTCCCTCGGTCTCGTCTGTAAACATTGTATCCGGGGATTGTAAACACAGATAGAGGAGTCATGGTGTTCATCCAAGTTTCTGTGAGACACAGGTAATCCAGATTTGAGTCCGTGAGTAAATGTTCCAGTTGTTCTGTTTTTGAAATGACGCTGCGTATGTTTAAATGTCCTCCAAATATTCCCTTTGGCTTTGTTTGCGGGTTCCACAGTACAGATGCATGATTGACAGTTTGAAAAAGTTTGGTTTTGTGTTGTTTGAAGGCAACGGCCATCTGAAATGAGTTTAATTGGTTACAGCAGCTGTTGTTGTTTGTCGTCTTAGACACATGGCGTGCGTTACCTTGAAACATTGTGATGGAATCGTTTTGGATACATGTCACCGGTGCTGCTGCTGCTGTAGTCACCTGCTGCGGCTGCTGGGCGTCCACCGGTCCGGGGTTCAGGTGAACGTCTCCACAGAGCAGCAAAATAATGCAAAGCAGCATTACCCCGCTGGACTTTTGTCGGAGCAGCTCTCCGTGTGTGATGCACATTATGCTTAGTTTGAGCAAGTGCCCATCCTTCATCCAACACGTTGGAGTAGATGATGTACTGGCTCCAGGAGTCCAGGGGTACAGCTGGTCGGTCAGATGGATCAGCTGGATGAGTTCCTGTGTGTCTGCGGGTAGCAGCCCATCTTCCATACAGTTGTGTGGTAGTGAGAGCCATCGAGTAGAGCGCTACGATTAACACATTAAAAGCCTGGGCTTTGACGCATTTTGTTGATGGCCACAGAGTCCAGGTAATTAGTGCATTTGTCAAGTCAGGCGGCTTCCTAGATTTCATTTGAAAAGGTAAAACATCAGCACCTGCCAAGCCGCTGCTACCTGCTGCCGCCATCTTGTCCGCCATCTTGTTTCTGTACTTGTCCTTTTAGACCTTAGTGCATGCAGTCTTTGACACATCGACCATAATATTCTACTCAATAGATTAGAACACTATGTTGGACTTAATGGAACTTCGCTGCAGTGGTTTAGATCTTATTTGTCTGATAGGCTCCAGTTTGTTCATGCCAATAATGAGTTTTCTTCCAACTCAAAGCTCAGTCATGGAGTTCTACAGGGATCTGTGCTAGGCCCTACTCTTCTTAGTTTATATATGCTTCCGTTAGGGAACATCATTAGAAAGCACTGTATACATTTTCATTGTTATGCTGATGATACACAATTATACCTGTCAATGAAGCCAGATGATAGTAATCAGTTAGCCAAGTTAGAAGCCTGTCATAAGGAAATCAAAGCTTGGATGACTTTTAATTTCCTGCTATTAAATTCCGATAAGACTGAAGTCATTCTTGTTGGTCCAAAAAACCTTAGAAATACCTTTCCAAATCAAACTCTTAGTTTGGATGTGGTTACTCTTTCTCTTAATAGTTCTGTGAGGAACCTTGGAGTTATTTTTGATCAAGATCTGTTTTTCAATTCACATATTAAATTTGTTTCTAAGGCTGCCTTCTATCATTTGCGTAATATTGCCAAGATTAGGAGCATCTTGTCTCAGACTGATGCTGAGAAACTGATCCACACTTTTGTTAGCTCTAGGTTAGATTATTGTAATTCTTTATTATCAGGTTGTCCTAAAATACCTTTAAAAAGTCTTCAGTTGATCCAAAATGCTGCTGCAAGAGTTTTAATAGGTACTACTAAGAGAGATCATATCTCTCCAGTTTTGGCCTCCCTTCATTGGCTTCCCATAGAGTTCAGAATTAAGTTTAAAATCCTTCTTCTCACTTACAAAGCTCTTAACAATCAGGCCCCTTTTTATTTTAAAAGATCTGATACTACCTTACCATCCTAATAGAGCATTATGCTCCCAAAATGCTGGATTACTTGTAATACCTAGAATCTCCAAAAGTACAATGGGAGGCAGAGCCTTCAGTTATCAAGCTCCTTTCCTGTGGAACCAGTTACCAATCTGGATTCGGGAGTCAGACTCGATCTCTGTTTTTAAGAATAGGGTAAAAACCTTCCTTTTCGACATACAGTAGCTTACAATTAGGAGGGATCATGTGTCTCTAAACCCTCCCTTAGTTATGCTGCTAATATATTTAGACAGCCGGGGGACCTCCAATAATGTACTGGGCTTCTCCCCTTTAATGTTTGCTCTCTACATGTCTGTTCTTCTCATCTTCTCTATCCCCTCACCCCCCAGCCAGTCGCAGCAGATGACTGTCCCTCCCTAAGCCTGGTGCTGCTAGAGGTTTCTTTCTGTTAAAAGGGAGTTTTTCCTCTCTACCGTCGCCAAGCGCTTTTTAAATTAAATTAAATTAAATCACCCTTATTGTCATTCAACCGTACAACCAATCATGTACAGCAGAACGAGATTGTGTTTTACCTGTCTACAGTGTAAATCACACACACCCCAAGTGCAGAATCAGAGGGCCGCTGCCATGCAAGGCGCCGCCACAGAGTTCCCTCCTCCATTCCATTTATTGCTGAGCACCAAGCTGGATGGCAGGAAGTTCCACTTTTATATGGTCTTCGGCATGACCCGGCCGGAATTTGAACCCCTGCCTCCCGGGAGTGGGGCGGATGCTCTACCAACTGAGCCACCACTCCAGTAAAACACCTTACTCACAGGGGATCGCCTGATTGCTGGGGTCTTCCTGCAATTGTGGGGGTTTCCCCTACATTTCAAAGTGCTATGAGATGACTGTTGTTGTGAAATGACGCTATATAAATGAAGTTGAATTGAACTGAATTGAAATTATGCAAAAAGTTGCCTTTGTGGGGACATGGTGTGGGGGTTTCTCCACCCAGAGAAGGCACGGGGAAGGGGAGAACAATGGACCAAAGGAGGAGGTGTCACCGGGGGGTATCAGACGAGACTGTGTGGTCTATGTGCACCCCCACCCCCACCCCCGGGGGAGAGTAAGAGCTGCAGGAGCTGCTGAGAGAAGAAAAGTGTGGGAGCAGCGCCGGCGTTATGTCATGTTAATGTGTCACACATTTCTTTGTTCAAACAACAATGTATTATGGTCGGAAGTTTCAGATCTCCATGCATGGAAATAAAGATATAAAAGAGGAATGCACAGAAACCTGGGATTCTTTTTTGCTGTAAGTTATGTTGGAGAAAGAATAAAGTTTCTATGTTGTCCAGCTCATTGCCTCACCTGCCTCCTTTCTCCGCATTGGTGACCCTAAGACGTGCCATGGAAAGCGAGCCGAGCACCACCCCGAAGACTGCTTGGAGGGAGAGCACCAGCGCCGCGTGTGTGGTCTCAGTCGAGCTCCCAGACTTCTGGCTTCACAACCCAACCGCGTGGTTCTTGCACATAGAAGACCAGTTCGCACTCTGCGGGATAACAACAAACGATACCAGGTATTGCTATGTGGTTGCTGCGCTGGATGCGCGCGCCACACAACAGGTGACAAGCCTGCTCCAGGAGCCGCCGGCCCAAGGAAAATATGAAGCGCTCAAGAGGATGCTTCTCCAGCGCTATACCCTTTCTGACAGTGAGAGGGCAGAGAGACTCCTGACGCTTTTGGAGTGAGGGGACAGTGGACTGGAGCTCATGGAGAGCATGTTGGCGCTGAGGGGGAAGGACGATGAATTGTTCCTGTTCACCCACTTGTTCCTCAGGAACCTACCGGCTACAGCGAGGGCGATCCTGGCCAACTCGCCGCAGCTGGTTGCTAAGGACTACCGCGCCTTGGCGCAGGAAGCGGACCACATCATTTTGGTGACCAGAACTCTCAGCGCGCAGACAGTGGCAACGGCATCCATGAGGGACTCCAGCGAGGTCGAGTAGCCATTCGTGGTAGCCGGGACGGACACCAGAAGATGAAGGAATGGGGCGATCTGTTTTTATCATTGCCGTTTCGGCTCGAATGCCCAACACTGCCTGTCGCCATGCCCATTCAAGAAGCCAGGAAGACGGCATGTTCGGAATTCAGTGGCAGCTGCAACCAGTGGTGACAGGAACAGACTGCTTTATGTCATGGACACGCGTTTGGGGAGACAGTTTTTGGTGGACTCTGGCTCCCAGAAGAGCCTCATCCTGCCAGTCAATACAGACAGGGTAGCAGGACGCAGTGGTCCCAAGCTCACGGCTGCCAACGGATCCACCATCAGGACATTTAGGGAGTGGAAACTGATGATATGCTTACATGGACGTAACTTTCAGTGGGACTTTGTGATAGCTGCATGTTCCGGCCCCATTTTAGGCACAGATTTTTTATGTGCTTATGGGTTGTTAAGTCGATGTTGCTAATAGGAGATTAGTGGACGCCGTCTCTTTTACCTCACTGCCCTGCACAGCTCGGGGAGCTGGGTCGACAACACTGGCTAACGTTATAGCTCCAGTTGCAGGGGGTAAGTACCAACATTAGCTCGCACAGTTCCCAGCACTCACAGTCCCAATTTTTTCGGCTATGGTAACAAAACACGGGGTTGAGCCCTTTGTAATGACAAAAGGCCCACTGGTGTTCACGCGACCTCGGCGTTTGGACGCAGCTAAACTGGCCAGCACGCGAGAGGAGTTTTCCAACTTAGAGCAGTTGGGCATCGTCAGGTGCTCCAACAGCCCATGGGCATCCCCGCTCCACATGATGCCTAAAGCCGATGGGTCGTGGCGACCGTGCGGCGATTTCCGGCGCTTGAATAATGCCACAGAACACGATCGTTATCCCATTCCACACATCCAGGATTTTTCCGTGCATCTGGCTGGGGCGCGTGTTTTTTCGAAAGTGGATCTGGTCTGCAGATACCATCAGGTCCCAGTGCGCATGGAAGACGTTCCAAAAACAGCGGTAATAACTCCTTTTGGCCTTTTTAAGTTTTTACGCATGTCATTCGGATGAAAAGGCGCGGCACAGACTTTCCAGAGGATGATGGACGTAGTGCTTTGCAACCTGTCCTTCGTTTTTGTCTACTTAGACGACATTCTGGTAGCTAGCGTGTCCGAGGAGGAGCACATTGCCCATCTCAAAACAGTTTTCCAGAGGTTGGAGGCGCACAGGCTGATAGTTAACCCGGCGAAGTGCCAGTTCGGCATGCCAGAGATTGATTTTTTGAGCTACTGCATTTTGCTGGAGGGCGCGATTCCGTTATCAGATAAGGTGCGCGCTGTGTCGGACTTTCTGTGCCCAAAGACCGTGAGAGCACTACAGGAGTTTTTAGGAATGGTTAATTTTTATAACTGTTTCCTTCCCCAGGCAGCCCAGCTGATGCAGCCATTGTATGCCATGCTTAAATAAAAGAAGCCCACGGAAGCCATCGACTGGACTCCTGAGGCTTTTCTAACACCAAAACAGCACTTACATATGCCGCGTTGTTAGCTCACCCGGATCCGTCTGCAAGGATAGCGCTCACTATGGACGTGTCTGATGTTGCCATAGGGGCAGTGGTGGAGCAGTATGTCTCAGGTTCGTGGAAGCCACTTGCATTTTTCAGCCAAACTTTGCGTGACAACAAACGCAAATACAGCACATTCGATAGGGAAATGCTGGCTCTCCACCTGGCGATGTGCCATTTCCAGTTTTGGTTAGAGGGGTGCGAGTTCACCGCATTCGTGGACCGTAAGCCGCTGACGTACGTGATGGCCAAGGTCAGCGGGCCAAAGGCCAGCGGGCCAAAGTGCACAAGCACACCAGACCCCCACCTCAAGCCGTTCAAAATCCGTGCCAGGAGGTTCGACCATGTTCACGTGGATTTGGTGGGACCCCTCCCGCTGTCGCAAGGTTTTACACACCTCTTAACAATGGTGGACCACACCATGTGCTAGCCTGAAGTGGTCCCGCTGGCTTCTACCACATCCACAGAAGTGGCTTGTGTTTTTTGTCGGCTTGGGTGGCACGGTTCGGATCCCCATCGGACATCACTTCCAACGGGGGTCCACAATTCATTTCGGAACTCTGGTCCACTATAGCCCAGAGCCTGGGGGTCAAAATTCACCACACTACCGCGTACAACACCCAGGCTAATGGGTTATGCGAGCGTTTTCATAGGTCACTTAAAGAAGCGCTCAAAGCTTTGCTCACGGATGCAAAGTGGGTCGACCGCCTGCCCTGGATTCTTTTAGAGTTGCGCTCCACACCTAAGGAGGATTTGGCAGCCTCCCTGGCAGAACTCATTTTTTTCTCAGCTGCTGCGGATCCCTGGAGAGTTTTTACTGGAAAACCCATGCCAGAGGCTGAGCCATTCGGGCAATTTGTACATAATACGGAGGTTGTGAGCATACCGGACCCAGCCCACCATTGTTTGCCCCGCACATTCATCCAAAAAAGCTTGCAGAACGGCAGGTTTGTTTTTGTCAGGCATGATGCGCACCGGACCCCGTTGCGCCCACCGTACGACGGACCATTCAGAGTGTTGGAACCTGGGGTGAAGCATTTTGTATTAGACTTGGGGGGGGCGTAGGGAGACTGTCTGCATCGACAGGCTGAAGCCTGCTTTTGTGTTGGCAGACGAGCAGGTGGTGTTGGCCCAAGCTCCCCGGCGCAGACACCCACCGTTGGTGGCTCCGCAAGGTGGTGATCCCTCGGCAGGGACCTGCACTCGTGAAGCTAATGTGTTTTCCCCCCCTCCCTCTTTTCCTCCACAGACTGACGTGCCCTCCGGTACACCTCACCAGCAGGGCTTTTAGACTGGATTGGCGATCCCCCACTACAGCCGCTATGGGCACCGGCTCAAGCCCAAAGGATGTGGGGGTTAGTGCCTCTTCTGGGTATTCGGGGGGGGGGGGGGGCTGAGTGGGGGCATGGAGTGGGGTATTCTCCACCCAGAGAAGGCAGGGGGAAGGGGAGAACAATGGACCGAAGGAGGAGGTGTCACTGAGGGGTATCAGATGGGACTGTTGGATCTATGCGCCCCCCGGGGAGCGTAAGAGCTGCCGGAGCCGCTGAGAGAAGAAAGGTGTGGGAGCGGCGCCAGTGTTATGTTAATGTGCCACACATTTCTTCATTCAAACAACAATGTATTATGGTCGGAAGTTCCGAGTCTCCATGCATGGAAATAAAGATATAAAAGAGGAATACACAGAGACCCGGGATTCTTTTTTGCTGTTATTGTTGGAGAAAGAATAAAGTTTCTGTGTCGTCCAGCTCGTTGCCTCGCCCGCCTCCTTTCTCCACACCTTAATGTTTTTATGTACATCAAGCACAGTATTTTTCACTAAAAGGTCATAGCAATTAAGTGTTATATAACATCTTATACCTTTTGTAATTAGCTGGCATTTCAGTCATGAAATACTCAAAATTAACAGGGTTTAATATCTGTCCCACAGATTTTGAGCTAATCTGTATACTGAAAGGATAAGTCAAAGTCACCAAAATTGTCTTTATTAGCTCACGTGGTCACAAAATACAAACCACATTTGCTGCTGCCATAAAGCCAAGAATTTACTATAAAGATAAATGGTCACGTGGTCACAAAATACAAACCACATTTGCTGCTGCCATAAAGCCAAGAATTTACTATAAAGATAAATGGACATCCCCCTCATGGATCGTCACCTTATCGTGGTGGGGGGGTTTGCGTGCCCCAGTGATCCCAGGAGCTATGTTGTCCGGGGCAATTTGCCTCTGATAGGGTCTCCCAAGACAAACTGGTCCTGGGTGAAGGGCCAGACGAAGAACGATCCAACAGACTCTCATGATAAATTGTATATCAAGGATTCAGTGTACCCCGCCCGGTATGGGGTTACCGGGGCCCCACCCTGGAGCCAGGCCTGGGGGAGGGGCTCGAAGGCTAGCGTCTGGTGGCCGGGTTTCCACCCATGGGACCCGGCCGGGCTCAGCCCGAAGGAGTTACATGGGTCCGCCCTCCAGTAGGTTCACCACCTGCAGGAGGGATCATGGAAGTCCGGTGCTATGTGGATTAGGTGGCAGTCAAAGGCGGAGACCTTGGTGGACTGATCCCAAGCTTTCTAAACTGGCTTTTGGTACGTGGAATGTCACCTCTCTGGTGGGGAAGGAGCCTGAGCTGGTGTACGAGATTGAGCGATACCGGCTAGATATAGTCGGCCTCACCTCAACACACAGCTCCGGTTCCGGAACCAGTCTCCTGGAGAGGGGCTGGAGCTTGGCCTTTTCTGGAGTTGCCCCGGGCGAGAGGCGACGAGCAGGGGTAGGTATTCTTGTATCGCCCCACCTTGCTGCCTCTATATTGGAGTTTTCCCCGGTGGACGAAAGGGTTGCTTCCCTGCGCCTTCGGGTTGGGAAACGGGTCCTGACCATCATTTGTGCCTATGCACCAAATGATGTTTCAGAGTACCCACCCTTTTTGGAGTCTGTGACTGGGGTGCTGGAGGGTGCTCCTCCTGGAGACTCCATTGTCCTACTGGGGGACTTCAATGCGCACGTGGGCAACGACAGTGAAACCTGGAGGGGGGTGATTGGGAGGAACGGCCTGCCCGATCTGAACCCGAGTGGTGTTCAGTTATTGGACTTCTGTGCTAACCACAGTCTGTCTATAACGAACACCATGTTCAAGCATAAGGGTGTCCATATGTGCACCTGGCACCAGGACACCCTAGGCCGCAGGTCGATGATCGATTTTGTTATCGTATCATCAGACCTGCGACCGTATGTCTTGGACACCCGAGTAAAGAGAGGTGCAGAGCTGTCAACTGATCACCACCTGGTGGTGAGTTGGATCCGATGGCAGGGGAGGAAGCCATTCAGACCTGGTAGACCCAAACGTATAGTGAGGGTGTGCTGGGAGCGTCTGGCTGAGGCCCCTGTCCGGGAGGTCTTCAACTCCCACCTCCGGAAGAACTTCAACCACATTCCGAGGGAGTCTGGAGACATGGAGTCTGAATGGGCCATGTTCTCCACCTCTGTTGTTGAAGCGGCAGCCCAGAGCTGCGGCCGCAAGGTGGTCGGTGCATCTCGTGGTGGCAACCCCCGAACCAAGTGGTGGACACCAGTGGTGAGGGGGGCCATTAAGCTGAAGAAGGAGTCCTATCAAGCTTGGTTGGCTTGTGGGACTCCCGAAGCAGCTGAGGTGTACCGGCAGGCCAAGCGGAGTGCAGCTCGGGTGGTTGCTGAAGCAAAAACCCGGGTATGGGAGGAGTTCGGTGAGGCCATGGAACAAGACTTTCGGTCGGCTTCAAAGAGATTCTGGCAAACTGTTCGGCGGCTCAGGAGGGGAAAGCAGCTCCCCGTCCACACTGTGTATGGTGCGGATGGGACACTGTTGACTTCAACTGGGGATATCGTCGGGCGGTGGAAGGAATACTTCGAGGATCTCCTCAATCCCACTGATACGCCTTCCACAGAGGAAGCAGGGTTTGGGGACGAGGGGGATGACTCGCCTATCACAGGGGCTGAGGTCGCCAAGGTGGTTAAAAATCTCCTTGGTGGCCGGGCCCCGGGGGTGGACGAGATTCGCCCCGAGTACCTCAAGGCCCTGGATGTTGTTGGGTTGTCATGGTTGACACGCCTCTGCAACATTGCGTGGAGGTCGGGGGCAGTGCCTTTGGCATGGCAAACCGGGGTGGTGGTTCCTCTCTTCAAAAAAGGGGACCGGAGGGTGTGCTCCAACTTTAGAGGGATCACACTCCTCAGCCTCCCTGGGAAGGTCTATGCCAAGGTACTGGAGAGGAGAGTCCGGCCGTTGGTCGAACCTCGGATTCAGGAGGAGCAATGTGGTTTTCGTCCTGGCCGTGGCACATCGGACCAGCTCTTTACCCTCTCGAGAATTCTTGAGGGTTCGTGGGAGTTTGCCCAACCAGTTTACATGTGTTTTGTGGACTTGGAGAAGGCATTTGACCGCGTCCCTCGTGGATTTTTGTGGGGGGTGCTTCGGGAGTATGGGGTATCGGGCTTGTTGTTACGAGCTATTCGGTCTCTGTACGACCGTTGTGAGAGTTTAGTTCGCATTGCCAACACTCGGTCGGAGTCATTCCCAGTGAGAGTTGGACTCCGCCAGGGCTGCCCTTTGTCACCGGTCCTGTTCATAATTTTTATGGACAGGATTTCTAGGCGCAGCCAGGGAATGGAGGGCGTCATGCTTGGTGACCACAGGATCTCATCTCTGTTGTTTGCAGATGATGTTGTCCTGTTGGCTTCATCCAGCAATGACCTACAGCTCTTGCTGGGACGGTTTGCCGCTGAGTGTGAAGCGGCTGGGATGAGAATCAGCACCTCCAAGTCCGAGTCCATGGTCCTCAGCCGGAAAAAGGTGGATTGTCCTCTCCGGGTTGGGGACAGGCTCCTGCCCCAAGTGGAGGAGTTTAAGTATCTTGGGGTCTTGTTCACGAGTGAGGGGAAAATGGAGCGAGAGGTCGACAGACGGATTGGAGCAGCATCTGCAGTGATGCGGACGTTGTACCGGTCTGTTGTGGTGAAGAGGGAGCTTAGTTCTAAGGCAAAGCTGTCGATTTACCAGTCAATCTACGTTCCTACTCTCACCTATGGTCACGAGCTTTGGGTAATGACCGAAAGAACGAGATCGCGGATACAAGCGGCTGAAATGAGCTTTCTCCGTAGGATTGCTGGACTCACCCTCAGAGATAGGGTGAGGAGCTCAGTCATTCGGGAGAGGCTCAGAGTAGAACCGCTGCTCCTCCACATTGAAAGGAGTCAGTTGAGGTGGTATGGGCATCTGATTAGGATGCCTCCTGGACGCCTCCCACTTGAGGTGTTTCAGGCACGTCCCACTGGGAGGAGACCCCGGGGCAGACCCAGGACTCGGTGGAGAGACTATGTCTCCCAGCTAGTCTGGGAACGCCTTGGTATCCCCTCTGAAGAGCTGGAGCAGGTGGCTGGGGAGAGGGAAGTCTGGGCTTCTCTGCTTGAACTGCTGCCTCCGCGACCCGGACCTCCGGAAAAGCGGGAGAAGATGGATGGATGGATGGATGGATAAATGGACATGACCATCCCATGGCTCTATCTGAAACTTGGCAAGGCAATATGCTGAATAAAAGCCATCTTGGGCTAACTGTGCCTTTCCAAGTGTAGCGCACTATAACAGAAAGTATACACCAGCATCAAAAATCAAAGGGCGTTTATAGTGAAACCTGAAAAGGTATACTGAGAACCTGAGAAAGTGCAGTGCAAGTAAGAACTACAGCACTTTCTCTTATCTACAGTGTTAATCACATCTAGAATCAGAGGGACTGCTGCCATGCACACACGTTTGTGCACAAACAACAACACGAGAAGTAGGTCACACAAAACTCTCTCCATTCAACGTCTGTTTGGCTTTTAGGCATGCAAGCTGACCTTGAGATCATGGACCTTGGAGGACATTCTTTTGTTTACATCTTCCAGCTCCAGAAAGATCTTTTGAAAAACCTCAAAGGTGTATTCCAGTTTCTTAGGGTAGCTTAGTTCCAGGGCATACATAAGGCCCATCAGGTGAGCACAAAGTGCAGTGCCCCTGTCCACACTTTATGTTGTCTTTTTACTCATTTATCAGTCCCTCCAGGATTTCGCGATGTTGCGATTCCACCAATTCAAGCGAAATCAGCCAATCAGCGCAACTATTGCGTGACCTTGCAACTTTGTCCAATCACCGCAACTTTCCCGCAATTTTGGCCAATCCTCGTCAACCTCCACCAATTTCACCAATCAAATTTGTCTCCAACGCGCTGAAACGCTAAGTCTAACAAATCAAACGCATCGCTGCACCGCGTTCACTTCCATGTTTACAGTGAGTCGTGAGTAGTGATGTTCGATACCACTGATTTCCTTTCCGATCCGATACTGAGTAAAATTCAGGCTGGTATCGGCGATACCGATACCGATATTTTTGGCGACTTCACCTAATCTAAAAAAACGCATGACGCACTTACCCAGGCAGAAGAAAAAGTAGTCCTACCAACCGCGTGTCACTTAAGACAACATCTCAATAGTTACTTTTCACCGTGTTTCTGTTAAGGATATATATATGTATACTCGCTGCTCTTGTTTTTCTCTTGCCTTCTGATTATTGCTCTGAGTGTTGCTATCCCTGTGCTGTTGCAATCCTGGAATTTCCCCATTGTGGGACTAATAAAGGCTTATCTTATCTTATACCTTACCTCAAATGACCTAAGTATCAAAAGTATCGATATTTTGATTTGAGTATCAATTTTAGAGCATAAAGATCCGGTATCGGAGGTATCGATATTTCAGGATCGATCCGCACATCACTAGTCGTGAGTTTATACTTTACAGTGAGTGACAGAACACATCAGCAAACAAGAGTGTGTGATTTTTTTTTAAAAAAAAAAAAACCCACTCACCTGTAAGGTTTTCAACACCGTCCCTTCCTCCGTCTCCCCCGGCCTGCCCGTGGATGCCTCGCCACGTCTCCGTCCGAACCGCGTGTACGAAGCGCTGGGTGTGTGTCGAAAAAACGTGCCTGTCCAAAAGTATCCCGTTGCGGGAGCGCGTGTGAGGAGAGTACACTACACTACACTACAGCGAGTGTTCGAACATTTTATACATATTTAGAGGTAAAAGCATTACTGCGTCTGATCAGAGAGCTTTAAAACTGTTAATCTCCGGTGTGGACAGACAAATGCACCCACCCATCCCCCCACTCACCGTCCCGCTGTAAATGAAAGGTGTGTGTGTGTGTGTGTGTGTGTGTGCGAGTGAGTGAAAACGGACATGCAGCAGACAGACAGGTAGGCATGGAAAGAGAGAGAATATTCTCTGTATTTTTTTTTTTTCAGAAAAACACAGACTCCACTAGCCAATACAGTGCAACAGAATAAATTATTTTTTCCTCTCCACTCGGTACCGAGGGGTTGGGAACTGTAGGGAGTTTTCAAATGAAGGTGCTGCCAATAATTTCCAAATCTCTACTCTTTAACATGCATTCAATGCAATTTAGCTGTTGTAATGGATATTATGTTAATGTTTGTATTTGCTGTTGCACAAAAGTTTTTCTGTATAGCAGAAGTTTCTGCTTAATTTACAAATCAATATAATAGGAAATGTTTGACAATCCTGAGCTTTTCTTGTATTGTTATATACAGGTACATCTCAAAAAATTAGAGTATCATGAAAAAGTTCAATATTTTTTGTCACTCATTTCAGAAAGTGAAACCCATATCATCACTCTATTAAAGCAAGAAATCTGTCTGTCACGTTTATAGGACATCACAGGACGGCCTATGATCTCTGCCTGAACATCATAGGACATCATAGGACGTCCTATGAACTCAGGCATCATAGGACTCGCGATGCCGTCATAAAGATATGATGTCTATATGACGTCACATGTCTATATGATGTCACATCTATATGACTGCACACAGACAAATGTGTCTTTATGATGTCATATACACCATCACCATGGCTATATGACGGCACATAGACAAATGTGTCTTTATGATGTCATATACATCATCACTCATGATGCCTACACCAATGTGTCTTTATGATGTCATATGGCTCAAAATTGGCAAGGTGAATAAGTCACAGGGCCAGTCTTTACAGCGCGTTCGTGTTTTCTGCACAACAGATTTCTGCAGCCATGGCCAATTCTATGTTGCCGCGAGCAGAATTGCCAGATCAAGCAGTCTTCGTATTCTTGCTCAAGATAAAGAAACTAAGCCAAAGCGTTGCTTTCTCAGCAGTGTTGTTTTTAAAGAGGTGCTGACACAGTAAAAATGTGTAACCTTGAAGAATGCCAGTCAACACTACAAATGTGTAAAATGCCAAGCAAAGTGCTGATTTTGGTGCTCCAGTTTCTTGGTTTCTATGGGCATGCACAGGCCTTCCTGAACAGGGGCGAAAGCCACTTTTTGCTCAGATCTATTTTCATGATCCTGCCCATGAACTGGAATTACGGCACACCTATCCCTCAACCAGTGGTCTGAATGAAGAAGAAGAAGTCCCACCAGATGGAGAGCAATAGAATGAGGAGAACTGCTGCACGTCAGAAAAGATGCCGTGAACATGAAACACCTCAGGTTCCAGCAGTACACCGCAGGCATGGCTGTGAACAACACAGCCGTCTGAGACAGGAGGAGACCCTTCAGCAATGGGCATGCAGAAATACTTGCTTATACTTGGTTTCTACGGGCATGGACGGGTATGCATGGTTATGTGTACGGGCTGCACGGTGGCGCAGTGGTTTAGCACTGTGGCAGCACAGTTTTACCCTCGGCCGGAGGACCGCGGGGATCATGAGATCGTGGGTTCGATCCCAGCCCCCGACCAACAGTGAGCTGTGTGGAGTTTGCATGTTCTCCCCGTGTTGCGCGGGTTTACTCCGGGATTTCTCCGGTTTCCTCCCGCACACCAAAAAAAACATGTAGGTTTAGGGCGCTCGCGCACGCAGTGACCAGCAGCCGGTGGCTTGTCACCAGACTGCAAACCAAGTCTACCTACGGGTACAAATAAGTAACAAAAAAAAAAAAAAAAAAAAAAAAATGTACTAGTATCATATAGATTCATTACACAGTGATATATTTCAAGTGTTTGTTTATATTAATTTTGATGATTATGGCTTACAGCCCATGAAAACTCCAAATTCAGTTTCTCAAAAAATTAGAATATTACATAAAATTAATTTTAAAAAATAGTTTTTTAATAGAAATGTTGGCCGACTGAAAAGTATGTCCATGTACACACTTAGTATTTGGTCGGGGCTTCTTTTGGATTAATTACTGTATCAATGTGGTGTGGCATGGAGATGATCAGCCTGTGGCACTGCTGAGGTGTTATGAAGGTCCAGGTTGCTTTGATAGTGACCTTCAGCTCGTCTGCATTGTTGGGTCTGGTGTCTCTCATCTTCCTCTTGACAATACTACATAGATTCTTCTTGGGGTTTAGGTCAGGAGAGTTTACTGGCCAATCAAACACAGTGATGCCATGGTCATTAAACCAGTTTTTGATACTTTTGGCAGTGTGTGGGGGGGTGCCAAGTCCTGCTGGAAAATGAAATCAGCTTCTCATTAAAGCTTGTCAGCAGAGGGAAGCATGAAGTGCTGTAAAATTTCCTGGTAGACGACTGCGCTGACTTTGGTCTTGATAAAACACAGTGGACAAACACCAGCAGATGACCTCTGTTCAGATAAAAGTAACTTTTGCATTTCATTTGGAAATCAAAGTCCCAGAGTCTGGAGAAAGGAGAGGCACAGAATCTAAGTTGCTTGAGGTTTCGTGTGACGTTTCCACAGTCAAGTGATGATCTGAGGAACCATGTCATCTGCTGGTGTTGGTCCACTGTGTTTTATCAAGACCAAAGTCACTGCAGTCATCTACCAGGTAATTTTAGAGCACTTCATGCTTCCCTGTGCTGACAAGCTTTATGGAGATGCTTTATGGAGTCTGTGTTGATCAGCTCGTTGCCTTGCCTGCATCCTTCCTCTACACTGGTGACCCTGATGTGCCATGGAGGGCGAGACAAGCACCCCGGAGACATCTTGGAGAGACTGCACCAGCGCTGCATGCGCTGTTTCAGTCAAACTCACGGATTTCTGGCTGCACGACCTGACAGTGTGGTTTCTACACATTGAGGCCCAGTTCGCACTCCACGGGGTAACGCGCGTGCCATGCAACAGGTGGCAAGCCTGCTCCGAGAGCCGCTGGTCCGGGGAAAATACAAGGTGCTCAAGAGGATGCTTATCCAGCGCTATACCCTTTCAGATAGCGAAAGAGCAGAGAGGCTCCTAACACGTTCAGAGTTAGGGGACAGATTGGCCGTGGAGTTGATGGAGAGCATGTTGGCATTGATGGGTAGCGATGACGAGTCCTTCCTGTTCGCCCACCTGTTTCTCAGGAACCTACCGGCTGCAGCGAGGGCAATCCTGGCCAATTCACCACTGCTTGTGACGAGGGACTACCGCGCAGTAGCGCAGGAAGCGGATCGCATCATTTTAGCATCCAGAACCTTCGGCGTGAACACAGCGACACTGGAGCCCAGGAAGTTTTCTAGCGAGATCGAGGAGCCGTTGCTGGTAGCCAGAGTGGACGCCAGGAGACACAGGAAGGACCGGACACCGGGAGACACAGGAAGGAGACGACCTGCTACTATCACCGCCGTTTCGGCTCAGACGCCCGGCGATGTGTGCCGCCGTGCCAATTCAAGCGGTCGGGAAACGCCAGCGCCAGCAGTCAGTAGGAGCTGTGACCGCTGGTGACAGAGACACGTTCAGGGAGACGGTTTCTGGTAGACTCCGGCTCCCAGAAGAGCCTCATCCTGCCTTTCAATGCAGACAGGGTGGCAGGGGGCAGTGGTCCCGAGCTGGCTGCCGCCAATGGATCAGCCATCAGGACATATGGTGAACAGACACTGATAATATGCTTGCATGGGCGCAATTTCAGTGGAATTTTGTGATAGCCGCGTATTCTTCCCCCATTTTGGGTGCAGATTTCCTATGTGCTCATAGTTTATTAGTTGATTTTGCTAATAGAAGACTAGTGGATGCTGTCTCTTTTCCTTCTCTGCCCTGTACAGCTCTGGGAGCTGGATCGACAACACTGGCTAACGTTACAGCTCCAGGGGGTAAGTACCAACAGTTACTCGCCCAGTTCCCGGCACTCATGGTTCCGACATTTTCAGCGACAGTAACTAAACACGGGGTTGAGCATTTCATCATTACTAAAGGACCGCCTATATTCGCACGACCTCGGCGCCTGGACGCAGCTAAACTGGCCAGCGCACGCGAGGAGTTCGCCAACTTGGAGAGGCTGGGCATCGTCAAGCGCTCAAATAGCCCGTGGGCATCCCCGCTTCACATGGTGCCTAAAGCCGACAGGTCGTGGCGACCATGCGGCGATTTCCAGCGGTTGAACAATGCTATGGAACACGATCGCTACCCTATTTCCTACATCCAGGATTTTTCCGTGCACCTGGCCGGGCGCGCGTTTTTTCCAAAGTGGATCTGGTCCGCGGCTACCACCAGGTCCCAGTGCACGCAGAAGACGTCCCAAAAATGGCGGTAATAACTCTGTTCGGCCTTTTTGAATTTTTACGCATGCCATTCAGATTAAAAGGCATGGTGCAGACCTTCCAAAGGATGATGGATGCAGTGCTGTGCGACTTGTCTTTCATTTTCGTCTACCTAGATGACATTCTGGTAGCCAGCGCGTCCAAGGAGGAGCACATTGCCCATCTCAAGATGGTTTTCCAGAAGTTGGAAGTGCACGGTTTGATAATCAACCCAGCGAATGCCAGTTCGGTGTGCCAGTGATTGATTTTTTGGGCCACTGCATTTCGCCGGAGGGTGTGATCCCATTACCAGACAAGGTGCATGCAGTGTTGGACTTTCCGCATCTGCTGACTGTGAGAGCACTACAGGAGTTTTTGGGAATGGTTAATTTTTGCAACCGTTTCCTTCCCCGGACAGCCCAGCTGATGCAGCCATTGTACACCACGCTTTAAAAAAAGAAGCCTGCAGCATCGACTGGACTCCTGAGCTGGCAGATGCCGCGTTGCTAGCCCAGCCAGATCCGTCTGCACGGATAGCTTTCACTACAGATGCGTCTGTTGTGGCCATAGGGGCAGTAGTGGAGCAGTGTGTCTCAGGTTTGTGGCAGCCGCTCACATTTTTCAGCAGGACTTTGTGTGACAACGAACGCAAATACAGCACATTAAATAGAGAATTGCTCGCTCTCCACCTGGCGACACGCCATTTCTAGTTCTGGCTGGAGGGGCACAAGTTCACTACATTTGTAGACCACAAGCCTCTGACGTACGCCATGTCCAAGGTCTCCAAACCTTGGTCGGCCCGGCAGCAATGGCAGTTGGCCGCAATCTCAGAGTTTACCACTGACATTCAACATGTTGCCAGTAAACTCGACGTGGTGGCCGATTGCCTGTCGCGCGCATTGATTGCCCTGGTCTGCTTGGGAATAGATTTCCCTGCCATGGCCGTGGAGCAAGCCGGGGACGAGGACATCTGCGCGCTCCAGTCTGGGCCAACAGGGTTAAGACTGGAGAGCAGGGTGGTGCAAAAAGGGTGCCCTTCCTTACTCTGCAACATCTCCACTGGCCGCCTGTGCCTGGTGGTTCAAAGATCTTGGCGCTGTCGCGTTTTTGAGTCGGTCCACTCCCTTTCGCATCCGGGAGTGCGTGCTTCAGTGAAACTAGTGGGGGTGAAATTTGTCTGGCCGCGTTTGTGTAAAGAGGTGAAAAAGTGGGCTGCAGCTTGCATTGCATGCCAACGGACAAAGTGCACAAACACACCAGAGCTCCCCATGAGCCATTCCAAATCCTGGCTAGGAGGTTTGACCACGTCCACGTGGATCTGGTGGGACCTCTCCCGCCGTCGCAAGGTTTCATGCACCTTTTGACGGTCGTGGACCGCACCACGCACTGGCCCGAAGTGGTTCCGCTGGCTTCTACCACGTCTGCAGAAGTGGCGCGCGCTTTTTTGTCAGCTTGGTTGGCACGTTTCGGAGCTCCATCAGACATTGCGTCCGACAGAGGCCCACAGTTCGTTTCAGAGCTCTGGTCCGCGACGGCCCAGAGTCTGGGGGTCAAAATTCACCGCATTACTCCATACAACCCCCAGGCTAACGGGTTATGTGAGCGTTTTCATAGGTCGCTTAAAGCAGTGCTCAGAGCCTCGCTCACGGACACAAATTGGATCGAATGCCTGCCTTGGGTTTTTTTAGGGTTGCATTCTGCACCTAAGGAGGATTTAGCAGCCTCCCCAGCAGAACCTATTTTTTCCTAACCGCTGTGGATCCCCGGAGAATTTTTACCGGAAAACCCTGCTCCCGAGACTGAATCGCCCACGCAATCTCTATGCAATACAGAGGTTGTGAGCTTACCAGGCCCAGTCCACCATTGTTTTCCCCGCACATTCGTCCCAAAAAGCTTGCAGAACGCCAGGTTTGTGTTCGTCAGGCACGACGCGCACCGGACCCTGCTGCGCCCACCGTATGACGGACCGTTCAGAATGTTGGAACCGGGGGTGAAACATTTTGTGCTAGACTTGGGGGGACATAGAGAGACCGTTTGCATTGACAGGCTAAAGCCCACTTTTGTGTTGGCAGACAAGCAGGTGGTGTTGGCCCAGGCTCCTCGGCGCTGACGCCCACCGTTGGGGGCTCCGCAGGTTGGTGATTCCTCAGCAGGGACCGGCACTCCCGAAGAGGATGTGTTTTCTCCCCCTCCTCCCCCCCCCCACCACAGACGGACGTGCCCCCGGTGCACCCCACCAGCAGGGCAGTTCGACTGGATCGGCGACCCCCTGCTACAGCTGCTACGGACGCCGGCTCAAGCCCAAAGGACGGGGAGGTTAAGGCCCATTCTGGGGGGGGGGGCTGTGGGGGGGGGGGCAAGGTGTTCGACTTCTCCATCCAGGGAACAATGGACCAAGAGAGGAGGTGTCACCGTGGGGCCCAGACTGAACAGTAAAGGCTATGCACCTCCCGGAGAGAGGAGCAGATGCTAGGCCGCCAGGAGAAGAGTGAAATGTGGCACCTGAGTAATATCATGTTAATGCACTGCACAGGCTTTGTTCTAAACTTAATGTGAGGTCGGAGCCTCGGGCTGCCATGCATGTAATTAAAGGTATAAAAGAGACATACACGGTGGCCTGAGAGATTCTTTTGCTATGCTGTTCTGTTAGAGGAAGAATAAAGTCTGTGTTGATCAGCTCGTTGCCTCGCCTGCATCCTTCCTCTACAACTTAACCATTTATTGTCAGTCTGCTGAATCATCTTGGTGGGATTGATTATATATAAAAGTGGACAATCTATTCTGTTTTGAAAAATTAATACTTACACTTTAAAATGTTATCACCAGCTGTTACAATGACATCTTACTGCACTGTATTTTCATTTTACAAACATTGTCACATACAGAGGTACATTTTCTTTACCTGGTAGACTTGGATGAACTCCTCCGGCTTTTCTCCAAGATAGAGAATGAGGCCCCTGATCACAGCTTCTCTTCGGGACCCTATACTGTTGTCCTACAAAAATATGAAGTATAAGATAATGTGAGGTACAAACATCAGAATGCTACTACACATAACTAACTGCTACAGTATTCTGAGTACATGCCTCATTTAACATGTCGAGCATCTCATCAAATTTCTTCCCTACAGCAAGTCCCTTCCTCCTGTACAGGCTCAACAGTTTGGCAGCATATTGATCCAACTTCCCCATGAATGTTGACAGTAGTGGCTTCAGTGTGATCTTCCAGAATTCCTCCTCGATCTGTGAGGGAGATCAAGTGAGAGATGGAGAAATAATACAAACTCCATCTATTAATGCAACAGATCTCTGTTTGTGTGTGTGTGTGTGTGTGTGTGTATCTGTTTGCTTGTGTGTCCGTGTGTGCGTTCCTCAGATATCTCCCAAACCATTTGTCAGACTGGCCTCACATTTCATAAATGCTTTGCTGAGGTTACAAGGGTGTGCATCCCAGAGTATGGCGTTGCTCAGTCAAAATATGTAATTTTTATCAATAAAAGTTCTCCGTAAACAAAACAAGGAATTGAAAGGTGACAAATTTGACCAGAAAACGAGAATACTGAAGATTTAATGCTTAAAAAATTATACATAATGTTGCCGTGATTGTGTAGCTCTAAAGGATAATTCGGCATATGTGGAGAACATGAGGTGTGTGGTGTGGGTGTGTGTGTGTGTGTGTGTGTGTGTGTGTGTGTGTGTGTGTGTGTGTGTGTGTGTGTTGGGGGGAGGGGCAGCAGCCAAGCCCAGCCTGTCCAGTTAATGGGAGTCTCGGCTGCTGCTTCATGGCTGCTGCATTAACTGGAGTCAGAGGAGTTGAGGAGATTTCCATCCATCCATCCATCCATCTTCTACCGCTTTTCCGGAGGTCCGGGTCGCGGAGGCAGCAGTTCAAGCAGAGAAGCCCAGACTTCCCTCTCTGAGGGAAGGCTGGGCTGGGCTGGGCTGGGCTGGGCTGGAAATCTGAGGAGATTTCACTGTATTGAAATTAACCAAAAAGAAAAACAAACAAATAAGAAATTTACAACTTAATAGCCAGCATCTCTATAAACAAAACAATTATCTTCAACCATTTGTGAAAAGAAAAAAGTAGGAACTTCATTCAATATTCAAAATTAATATACAATATATGATCAATCTCAAGTCCTTAGACATCCTTGTTAATGTCCTAGTCAATAGTAATGTTCTAGTCAGGTGGGGTATAAGTCAGAAACTTCGTTTTGAATAGTTTGGTCTTCTCGGGTGCACCCTTTGATAGTCAGCAACAATGTGTGGTGTAGTTATTCCTACCACGCTGGAGGGATCTCACCAGGCAGAAGGAGGGGATGAGGGTCTCAGCTTCGGCAAGGGATCAGAGCAGGTTTGTGGATGGCTCACCATCTCCTTGGTTAAGGAGAGAATCCAGGATCCAAAATTCCAGGAAATATCACGCAGGAATTAAAAAAAAACAAACAAAACTAGCCTGCATAACAATAACAACCCTTATTGTACACAGTGATGGTATCAAGATCATATATGGCCATAAAAATTACATTCAACATTCTCAAAATGCTACTTAAGTAAAACAGGATTTGCATCTGCATGGACATTTTACAAAAGTGTCATTTTAAATCATCCACTTATACTACCTTGCATGGAATATTTCTAAACCATAAACTAGGATTTTTACTTTTCAAACCATGAATTATGATTATATATTAAGCATGAAATAAAAATATTGCTCATTTAAATAATGAACTAAATTGTAATTCACACTGAATCACTGTTCTCTCTTCTTTTTTTCCTTTGTCACAATTTGCTATGACAAAAACATGTTTCAACCTCTTTTTGTAGACAATTACACGCTTACTTTAACACTTAAGAGCTTTACAATGCACTTGCAACAGCAAACTGCACGCTGCAAACTAATAATACTCACTAGAATTTTTACAGTGCATTCGCAGTAGTAAACATGCTGGGAAAAAAAATCACTAATTAGCATTAAAACAAAGTTACAAACTAGTGCTCACATTTTACCTTTTAACTCTCTCATGTAAAACCAACACACAACAGTTAACATCACTAATAAGGCTCCCAAACATTCTGTTAAAAAAATTCTTAACTTTCAGTCAAAAATCAGGCAGGATCAGAGTTTCAGCAAATTTAATTACACTGGCCAGTGGAGATCAATACAAAAATCGCACACTCTTTAGCATTTTCAGCAGCACACGAGCAAGACACATGGTTAACGGTCAGTGTTGCCAGATAGGAAATGTTGAAGCATCGTACCAGCGGCTTAAAATTATTGTATTTTGAGGAAAATTATCGTACACACACAGTTTTCATTCTGACATGGCTCAGGACCATCTGACTCAGTAACATTATCACAGATCATGCACATTACAGCCTATAACACAATTTTACCTTTAAATAACATCAGTTGAATAAAAGCACCTCTACCTGTGTGGAGTTACTGAATGGCCAAACATATCAGTCATAGTTACCTATATTCTATATGCCTTCTGTTGAATCATCATATAGCAAGGTCTTGCCTCATAAATATTCTGAGAAGTACTCTGTTTATACATTAGGAATAAACAATCAATCCACCTAAATTACTACTAAAATGCCTCTGATAACTGAAGCAGAAACCTGTTTCAGTTTTATCGAGAACTACAAATCAGTGACATTTTTCAGACATTTGCACGCTGCAGCAGTGACAGAACGCTTTAGTAATAATGCCAACAACAGGTTTGAACCACCCAGTAAAACTGGGGTCCTCCCCTCGTTTCTCAACCTGCTCATGATGTTGCTTACTTGTTGAATCTGCCGTGCCTGCATTAGTGCTGTAATGTACACAAACGATTCAGTCAAGTGGATTAGTTTTTATGGATGAACATACTGTACTGAATCACTCACCATAGCTGTACTGGAAGCCAGGGATCAGCAGCTGAATCCCCCGCCTCAGCAGCAAACGAGCCCCTCCTGCTCGGTTTCGCCGACTCAGTTCAGTGAGTGGTAGACAGTTGGAGCTCCAGTACAGCGCTGAGTGATTCGGTGTACAACTATTTCTAACGGATCTTTTTAGCTTGACTCGGCATGTTTCAGTGAACTGTGGATCCCATGACTAACCTCCATATGACTGGCGCCTAGCGGCTGCCCTGGCCTTGGATGCGCTCTGCAGAGCGTGCCCAAATGCCAAGTCACGTTTCGTTACCTTGTATTCATACATGTGTAATGACAATAAAGTTGAATCTCATCTCATCTCATCTCATACGAGGCTGCCTCTCTCCTACTGCAACACACATCTTCTGTCTTCTTTTCCACACAGCCCGCGTACGTGAAATGATGTGTAAAAACAAACGTAGTGTGTATGCGCAGGATCCGTATTTTGAGTGTGTTTGTTAATGTATTAATGTAGCCATGTAATGAAGGGGTCAAATTATCATACTTTAGGGGACTTTTGAAATTATTGATCGTACAGAGAGCAAAATTATCGTGCAAATATGATAACTATCATACGTCTGGCAACACTGTTAACAGTACAGGGAGGCTACATTCTCAGTTAGCTAGTTAGCTGCATTAGCTCATCTAAACTCAACTCACTAAGATGGTCCAAAGTTGTTAAATCAAATCACATTGGTTTCCGGTCGCCTTGGTCGTTGGTACCCATGCCAATGAACGACACCATGCTAGTCCCTGATGCCTCCGGTTCTTGGCCACAGTTGGGTGGGGGGGTCTGCTGCTACAATGGTGAACACTACAACGTTAATAGAAGAGGATGGGGCCAGACCGACGAGCATGGAGCTACCGCATGCTCAGCAGCACATCGGGACGAACGACAGCCAGCAAAACATCAAGGGTGTCTGCACATAGTGGCTAAGCTGGGTGCAGCGTGCTTCAGGTTGTCTGACGGCTCGTCGAGTTACGCCAATCAGTTTCGGCGTGTCCAGGACGACACTCCAGGTGGTGAGGCTGGACGGGAGTCGGTGATGGCAGTGTGGGATCCAGGCTCCGCCATCCAGAAGATCAGCCATCGCTCCGGGGGTCTGCGGTCTCCAAGGGTGCGCCTGCTGAGGAGCTGCCCTGGATGCCCCCATGTAGGTTCCAGTTTTTTTCACCAAAATGACTGTGTGGTAGCACTTTATTTATAGTTCTTTGGTATTTTTGCATGCATGTTATGGTATAGGGGTTATTTTATGTGTTTGTGTTTTAGTTTAGGAACACAGCTGATATTTTTCAAATAAAGACTCTTTTTAGTTTATGGGTGGTAGAATAATCGACCCTGCCGTACGGGCTGTACGGTAGTTCACCCGTCAGCCCTATTTTTAGGTTGTTTTGAGTGAGTGTGTTAGGCCAATTTAGTACATGGTTTTTCATTATTTTAGTGTGTGATTCGGGTCCCAAATTTGGGGGGTTTCAATTGTGTGTATGGTTTTGGACCTTTTTTAAGGGGGGGGGGGGGTGAGATATGTATTTGGCACCCTTATTATGAAATGCAATGCGATGACGTGCACTTCCCGTCACATCATTGCATGACTCCCGTACTGCTGAAACCAGGAGACACTCTCTTGTCGGCTCAAGTTTCAGCACACCAGGACCGCTCTTCTCCCACCCAGGACATGGCTGCGGGGCTGGAACGGAGTCCTCCAGGCGTGATGGTTTCTGCTGCTGCGGGACCAGACGACGTCCATCCAGAAGCTGAGGTCGTCTGGCAAGATGGCGGTGACATGGACTTCTGGCGAGGGGGGCGAGGCACTGGAGTCAGGGGATGCTTCTTCGTCGGCTCAGACTTTGGTGCAGATGAGACCCCCGCCCTGTGTGGCGGAGCCAAGGAACGCCTCACTGATGCCACTGGGTCCCAAGATGCCAAAACCAGGGGACTCTACTTTGTTGGCACAGGCTTCAGGACACAGGGGGCGCTCTTCTCCCGTGTACAATGTGACTGCGGGGCTGGATGGGAACCCTCTGGAACCGCAGGTCCCTCAGACATCAGGCGGCTCCCTCCCAGGATCGGTGGCTGCATGGAAAGGGGCACGGGAGGAACAGGTGAGGATGAAATGGCAGCAGCAGGCAGTGAGGACTCAGCTTCAGCAGGCTGCTGATACAGAGCCTCACTACGGGGAATAAGACAAGAGAATTCATTTTTATGTGTAGGAGAATGAAAAAGCACTTGCCTTAATTCCCGGGGCATGATGGTTACTGCTGGGGGGCCAGATGAAGCTCCTCCGGGGACTGCGGACGTCATTTGGAGAGTAGGCGGAGACATTGGCCCATGGAGTGGTGGGCGAGGCTCCGGAGTCAGGGGATGCTCTGTTTTCAGCTCAAACTCTGCTCCACCTGATGAACCCTTCTTCAGCTGCTGCATAAACTCTGGAAGAAGCCATGGTTTATATTCCAATAACAACTCCCTCTCCGCTGCCAAGACCCGCTGGCGCTCCTCCAACTCCTCCACAGTAGGACCGTCAGGAGGCGCGAGGACGATGTGCCCAATCCGGCAGGCTGCGGGCTCTTCCAACATTGGAGGAACGGCTGATGAAGCAGGCCACTGTTTGGGAGGAGAAGGCAGGGCTGCTGCTGGAGAGTGGCGAGAGACAGGGCTTCCACACCTGAGAACGCTTCTTCATCGGCTTAGGCATGGTAGATGGAGAGCTTCTCACCTGCTCACGGAGTTTGTATTGGGATTTGGCAACGGAAGCAAGGAGAACAGTGAGTCCTGGATAGCTCCATAGACTGGGGCAGGCTTCAATTACTTGTGCCGCGCTGTCCAGACTTCTCAGGGCTGCTTCGGGAGCGTGGGAGGTGCGAGCATCCGAGATAAAGTCCACTACTAATCCCGCAGCCCCAAACTCCACCTTGTCCAGTCCCAACACACTAAAGTTCATACAGGCGGGCATCTCTGCAAAAACCCGGACTTAACAAAAATACGGGGGAGAGAGGAAAAAAAAGGCAAAAACCCACAGCGGCTGGTGCTCACACACTGGCCGTGTTCTTCTGTCATAAATCGCCCTTTTTAAGGGCTATAAAGGATACCAAGCGCACGCTGTGAGTTTTGCACATTTATTAACCAAAAGACAAACATGACACAAAACACTACACTTACATATACTGGGTATGGAGGTGTGCTGGATTAGGACGGAGCTCACGATTACAGGAGAAAAAACAGCCTGGGGAAAAATAGGCTGAGGCATACGGAGATGCCAGAGAAAAAAGATAAACTCAGCCAGAGTCACACCTGAACGGAAACGGGGATCACGACTGAGAAAAATAGAAAAAGGAAATTACCTGATTGGAGTACCCCTGTCCACCTTTGTGGAAAACCAGCTTCACTCAGAGCAAGACAGAAACTACTGAGGAAGCAAACAGTAGGACACGGCAATGGAAAACATTGTCATGTCCTTAAATAGGTGAATGGGATAGATGATTAATGGGTGACAGGCATGGATACACGAGAAAGGGAGTACACAGTGACAGCTGTGCAGCCCGCAAAGCAGAGTTTGACAGCCAGAAGCTGCACAGCACTGTCAAAATAAAAGCACAAAACCGGAAACTAAATAATAATACAAGAAAAAGACAACATAGCCCCAAGATGTAAATAATACTGTAAATAAAAAATGACACAATAACTAGACAGGACAATAAGGATTTGACTAAGAATACAGACAACTCATAACTACACAGGAACCAAATACAGCAGGCCATAATAAACAAACAAACAAACAGAAAAAGACTAAACTTGAACTGAGGCTGAGCATGGCACCCACCCGTGCTCAGGATCATGACAGAGACTGATCCAATAATTGTCAAGCAAATGATTAATTAGCTTATTATTTGCTAAATTCTTAAGCTAAATTGTTTCTTAGTAGAGTTCTCACTACTCTTAAAACAGTGAATGGTGCCCCTATTGTTATGAGACAATGTGATAATTATTAATTATTAATTCCAGTTATTAATTATTAATAGTCATATTCATATTTAATGTTACCACCGTGTGACGCCACATTCATTTGATGGTGTCCCTGTGTTAATACTGAACTGTTGAAGCTACAGTAGGTAAGTCAGACAATACTTAAATAGAACATCCAACCACAGATCATCAGTCTGAAACTGAAAGGACAAAAATAGAAGCTCCTTCTGACACTTTTAGATAAATCTGTGATGATCAGACGAGCATGCTCCCCCTCCTGTCTTGTCAGCTCCGGAGGATCAGCTACACCTGCATGATTACGCACCTCCTGCGGCCTGATGACTCAGCATATTTCAGAGCCAACGTGTGGTGAACCCATCGCTGGATCACTTGGGGTTGCTACCTTTGCAAAACGTCTAAGCCTTATATCCATTATCTAGCGGCTTGACCTGTGTTCTCACTCCTCCATCCTTCTGTCTCTCAGGTTGCTGCCACCCGTTGGTATGTCCTCCGGAGCTGATCACGCTCGCCTGACCAAGAAGACCCCTGACATCCACCCAGGTCACCGTCTTCCCCCTGTCCCTCTGGTCCACGCAGGAGTTCCCTGCTGGGCTCCTCTGCTCACTGAGTAAGAGTGCTCTCTCATTATTATTCTCCCCTTCGGAAGGTCTCTTCCCTAATTATCTCTGTCTGCTCTTTCCCGTAGGCTACGTGTGCTCCAGGGGGCACCGGTTTTGTGTTCATTTAAGTGTGCATTTTTGTATTGCGTTCTTTCTTAGTTGTGCACCTTTATTTAGTGTTGTGTGTTTTATTTTTACAATAAACTGGTGAACTGTTTCATTCGAGTCTGAGTGTTCGTTCTGGCAGCTCTGCATTTGAGCGTCACTTGCACTGAATCATGACAAAATAAGCCTATGATCAACATGCAGTATATCTGTATGTGTGTGTGTGTGTGTGTGTATCTGGAACCAAGATGTTAGCAAGCGTGTGACATGTTTTTGGTAATAATGGACTCAGAAGCAAGTGCAGAGTCGGGACAGCGGTAAAATGAGGTGAAGATACTGGTGCTGGCAACCCTGTGGAGGAGATGAGAACTGGTAAGTATGGGCAGGAGCATCAATGGTATGGAAAGACAGCCTTACTTTCAGGTGCTGAATAATTATGGTATGTCATGTTTGCTCCTATGGAGCAGAAGGACAGACCCAAATGCTGAATTGTGTCAGTGTAATTTATTAAAGAGAAGAATAAACACAAAGTGCTCCAACAAGCTGAGTGGCAAGCACAGAAAAATAAAGAGTTTACAAAGAGCGCTCCAACAAACTAAGTGGCGAGCGACAAAGGGTTACTTACAGAAAGATTCACCAGCGCGGACAGAGCTCTGGCGGAGTAGCAGGTTGACAATACAAAATAGCCACACTGCCACAGTGAAACGGCAGTGCTTAAATACACACAGAGAAATGAGCTGCAGGTGTGAATCATTGAGTGAGCAGGAGCCTAATTAACCAGCTACCCACAGCTGAGCTGAGAGGGTAAGCTGTGGGCAGTGGAAGGAAGTGTCTGGGAAAGGGGAGGCACAAGTGAAACCAATTCCAAAGTTTGTACAGAAAACTAACAAAATTAAACTAATCAGACATACAATACTTAAAATAATGTGAGGGTCTGAGCTCAGAGGAAACCTGAGCTCAGACACATGACATAGCAGGTATGACTGGGTATCCCATCCAGGCTGAGGAAGCAGTCTTTACACCAGGTTAGGAAGCCAGAACTTGCAACAGGTCAGATGTGTGGCCCAAGCTAAATAGTGAATAATGGTGGTTAGATTCATTTTGCAAGTGGACTTACTGAAGGAGTAGAAGGGTTCCAGGTAAGATGGAAATCAACCCAGCTAATCCTCCAACAGGGTCTGCCAATGGGAGCCAATGGCATTGTAGTCAGTCTAATAATCCCACAGTTTGTGTAAGGGGGTGACTAAGTTTTTGTAGGGATGTGCTGGACAAACAAATCAATGGAGGCCCCAACTCATAACTTACAAGACTTTGAAGGTCTGCTACTAACATCATGATGCCAGATACACAGTGTTGGGAGTAACGTGCTACAAAGTAATGTGTTACTGTAACACCACTACTTTTGCAGTAATGTGCTCTGTAACGAAATTACTGTTTAAAAATTCAGTAATGTGTTACAGTTACTGAAATTTGATCAGATGCGTTACTCGTTATTCATTTTATTAATATGGATAGATATTTTTAGCACAAATAAATGAATACAGAAATTTACCCTACCGTAGCCGACACAGCTGTCAGTCGACATAACCTGTTGCAGAAAGCCGAGTCTTCACTACTGAGTGGAGGAAACGATGAAGCTACTTTGTTTTTGTGGAAATAGACAGATTGGTTTTTCTTTGTCGCGATTAAGGACAAAAGCATATTGGGGGCTGGAAGCTAAAGTGTGGTTGAGACCTACTGCAATCTTCAGAAGCGCCTGAGAACAGCAACAAAGCTCCGACAGAACTTGTGTTAAGTAACGGATAGCTATGCTAACAACTGTTCACCCTTCTTCCTGTTCACCCTTTATACTGCGGACTTCTCACACAACACAACACACTGCCATCTACAGAAGTTCTCTGATGACTCTGCAATCGTTGGCCTCATCTCCAACGGAGATGAAGCTGAGTACAGAGGGCTTATCCAGGACTTCGTGGACTGGTGCCATCGGAACTGCCTCCAGATCAATGCGAGGAAAACTAAGGAGCTGGTGGTGGACTGCCGCAGGCAAGGACAACCCCTCACAGCACCAGTAAATATACAGGGAACAGACATCGAGATGGTGACATCCTATAAGTACCTGGGTGTTCATCTGAACAATAAACTAGACTGGTCACACAATACTGACGCACTCTACAAGAAGGGACAGCGCAGGCTGTTCCTACTGAGGAGACTCAGGTCTTTTGGTGTACAAGGGGTGCTGCTGAAGACATTCTATGACACGGTGGTGGCATCAGCCATCACTTTTGGAGTGGTCTGCTGGGGCAGTGGCATTACAGCAGCCGGTAGGAAGAGACTGAACAAATTGATCAAGAAAGCTAGCTCTGTCCTGGTGCAGCGCCTTGACCCAGTGGAGGAGATAGGAGAGAGAAGGATAAGATAAGATAAGATAAGATAAGCCTTTATTAGTCCCACAACGGGGAAATTCCAGGATTGCAACAGCACAGGGATAGCAACACTCAGAGCAACAATCAGAAGGCAAGAGAAAAAAAAAACAAGCAAGCAAGAGCAGCTAATAAACATATGTACGTATTACTATAAAATATATATATATACACACACACACAGACACACAGTGCAGAGCATTGTAGCTGGATGGAATAAATATATGAATATATGAACACACAGTGCAGAGCATTGTAGCTAGATGGAATAAATATGTAAATATATAAACACCCACAGTACGGAGCATTGCAGCTAGGTGGAATAAATATGCAAGTATATAAACACACACAGTGCGGAGCAATGTAGCTAGATGGAATAATATGTAGATATATAAATATATAAACACCCACAGTACGGAGCATTGTAGCTAGATGGAATAAATATGCAAATATATAAACACACACAGTGCAGAGCATTGTTGCTAGATGGAATGAAACAGCATAACCGTCTACTTAGTTATCCTACATGGTATGATTATGTGCCCATACATATTCTCACCCTCCATAGCGACCGGTATGTTCCTAGTTGTATGCCGGAGAGGACCATTGTGTAAGTCTATTGCATCTTTTGCATTCAAAAAACTATTAGTTTGTTACGTCTTTTTGCTATCTCTGCGAGCAGCCCTGCTTAGGTTGTACAGTCTGACAGCCGTTGGTAGGAAGGACCTACGAAACCTCTCGGTTGTGCACCTGGGATGATGTAGTCTGCTGCTAAATGAGCTCCTCAGTGCATTCAGTATGTCCTGCATAGGGTGGAACTCGGACTCCAGCAGAGATGACAGTTTAGCCACCGTCCTTCTCTCTCCTATCTCCTCCATCGGATCAAGGCGCTGCCCCAGGACAGAGCTAGCTTTCTTAATCAGTTTGTTCAGTCTCTTCCTATCGGCTGCAGTAATGCCACTGCCCCAGCAGACCACTCCAAAAGTGATGGCTGATGCCACCACCGTGTCATAGAATGACTTCAGCAGCGCCCCTTGTACACCAAAAGACCTGAGTCTCCTCAGCAGGAACAGCCTGCGCTGTCCCTTCTTGTAGAGTGCATCAGTATTGTGTGACCAGTCTAGTTTATTGTTCAGATGAATACCCAGGTACTTATAGGATGTCACCATCTCGATGTCTGTTCCCTGGTGGTGGTCCATTCCCTGGATGGTGGCTAAACTGTCATCTCTGCTGGAGTCTGAGTTCCACCCTATGCAGGACATACTGAATGCACTGAGGAGCTCATTTAGCAGCAGACTACATCATCCTAGGTGCACAACCGAGAGGTTTTGTAGGTCCTTCCTACCTACGGCTGTCAGACTGTACAACCTAAGCAGGGCTGCTCGCAGAGATAGCAAAAAGACATGACAACCTTAATAGTATTGAATGCAAAAGACGCAATAACTTACACAATGGTCCTCTCCGGTATACAACTAGGAAAATACCGGTCGCTATGGAGGGTGAGAATATGTATGGGTACATAATCATACCATGTAGGATAACTAAGTAAACGGTTGTGCTGTTTCATTCCATCTAGCTACAATGCTCCACACTGTGTGTGTTTATATATCTACATATTATTCCATCTAGCTACAATGCTCCGCACTGTGTGTTTATATATTTACATATTTATTCCATCTAGCTACAATGCTCCGCACTGTGTGTGTTTATATATCTACATATTTATTCCATCTAGCTACAATGCTCCGCACTGTGTGTTTATATACTCACATATTTATTCCATCTAGCTACAATGCTCCGCACTGTGTTTATATATTTATATATCTATCCCATCTAGCTACAATGCTCCGCACTGTCTATATATACATATATATATATATACACACTACCGTTCAAAAGTTTGGGGTCACTTAGAAATTTCCTTATTTTTGAAAGAAAAGCACTTTTTTTCAATGAAGATAACTTTAAACTAATCAGAAATACACTCTATACATTGCTATTGTGGTAAATGACTATTCTAGCTGCAAATGTCTGGTTTTTGGTGCAATATCTACATAGGTGTATAGAGGCCCATTTCCAGCAACTATCACTCCAGTGTTCTAATGGTACAATGTGTTTGCTCATTGTGTCAGAAGGCTAATGGATGATTAGAAAACCCTTGTGCAATCATGTTAGGTCTGCAATGCTGTAATTGCTGCAAATGGAGGATTCTTTGACGAAAGCAAAGTTTGAAGGAAAAAATTATTATTTCAAGTACAAATCATTATTTCTCACCTTGTCAATGTCTTGACTATATTTTCTATTCATTTTACAACTCCTGGTGGTAAATAAGTGTGACTTTTCATGGAAAACACAAAACAATTGTCTGGGTGACCCCAAACTTTTGAACGGTAGTGTATATATATATATACATATGTATACTCGCTGCTCTTGTTTTTTCTCTTGCCTTCTGATTGTTGCTCTGAGTGTTGCTATCCCTGTGCTGTTGCAATCCTGGAATTTCTTATCCTGGAACTTCTTATCTTATCTTATCTTAACTGTGGATCTACGCTATCTGAACAGCCACAGCTGGATGTAAAGTGGAAATACTCTTGTCTCAACAGCCACGGCTGGACTTCAAGCACAGGTATGCATCTGGACAGTTTGTGACCCAGCAAGAATTAAACCTGATTGCCAGATACTGTATGTCGTTACAGACTGAAGATGTGATGCAGTAATAGTCACTTTCCATCAGACAGCTGGACTGTGATTCACTGAAGTTAAAACACATTTACTTGCTACCTGGATAAAGATTATTCAAAAATAGATTTTGATCTCCAAAAGGAATGTGAGGAACTAGATCATGTCTCTGTCACAGCAGACATTTGGACTGTGTGTTATGTTTGGCCCTTGCAGGGCAAAGATGAGGTGCCAGAAGCCAGCAGTGAGTTTGTTATTTTATTAAGGAAAAGTACAAAATATTGTGCCACGAGGGGCAAAACACAAACACTCTATACACACGACCCCGGAGGGTGAATTAACTGAACATACAAAAATCAACAGTCACTACATATAAGGCAGCGAGGGCGAAACCTTGCGCTGTAGAATAAACACTTACATAAAAATAGCGAGGGCGAAACCTAACACAGAAAAGGACTGGCTTCGTACATGGGGAAACCAGTCTGGATAGAGCGAGATTGCAGCGAGGACTGAAACTCGACTGCGATCTTAAATAGTGCACAACTAATTACAAGCAGGTGAGACAGATGATGATGAATTAAGTGCCCGCAGCTGACAGCCTGAGAGCATTCTGACAGCTGGAAGTGCTGCCGCGGTGCTGTCAAGCTAAAAGCACAAATACACACCATCATAAAACACCCCAGATAAAGAGACAAAAGGAGAAAATAATAAGTGACTCCCGAGCGCGGAGCAAACCCACGCATCACCACACTGTGGATAATGGACATTTTCTTCGGATCACTGCACATCGGATTAAATCCATATCATAAAGGTAAGGTACACATGGACAGCTTTATGCAATGTTGCCAACTCTCACTCCAAAATGAGGAAATTACTGGCAATATCATATTGATTTCCTTCAGATTTTTCCCACATTAAGCGCTCTCAAGGCAGGATCAAGCAGACTGAACATGTTCCAAAAGCTCTGTCTGAAACCGTCTGTTTTCAGCCTGACATCAATAAGCTCGTAATGCAAGTTTTTAAGTTTATTTATTTATAAAATGGACAGTGCATATTAATGAACATAAGACATGTAAATATGCAACATACAAGATTATAGCTGAAGCTAATTTCCATCTTGTGTCCCCTGGCCAGCCAATGCCAGCCACATAGAACAGGTAACACTGTCATAAATGGCCCTTTCAGGGCCGTATTGAGGACACCAAACGTGCACTGTGAATTTGCACATTTAATAAGGACAAAACAAAAAGTGCAAAAATACACGAAAACACTACACTTACACATAAGGCAGGACAAACAGGAGGAACAGTGTGGGGCTCATGTCCCAGGGAAAACAGAAGGACAGCCTGGCCGGATCCAGGCTGAGGCATACAGAAATGCCAGGAGGAAAAGCAAGCAGAGAGCGGGACGGAGCTCATCCGCTAGAGGAGGACTGACAGGGGATTCCTGTCTGAACACACAGTATGCCACTGCAATGAGACTGCGTTGCAGCGGGGCTTAAATAGGGACAGATGATTACACAAATGAATAACAGGTGCAGGTCACATGAACGAGGAAGCTTGACCTACCTACCGACAGCTGTGACAACCCGGGAACTACAGCTAAACAAGGAGGTAACACGGGGCGCTGTCAGAAACAAAAGCACAGGAGAATAGCAAAAGAATGACTGACTAAAGATAGGAATGATTACAAAATAAGAAACAGACCAAATAATAATAACAGGGAAAAATGTACCATAAAGGCGAGGACATAATGAATACAAAAACAAGAGATATAAATACTGAAACACTAATAACAATATACAGAAAGAGAACAGAGGGTAACGGTGAGGGTTGGCTTATGTCTAACAGGAAAATAATTACAGTAAGAAACTAGATGGTAGTGGATGCATAATATAAATGCAAGGTTCCAAGGTTCCAAGGTTGTCATAGCCAGGAGCGACACTGGGGTTAAGCTCCCAGTGCTTATAAAATGCTCCTTATGGCGTGCGTCTCGAAAAGCCTCTGACAACTAAGTCCAACTCCTAGCCTGCCCATGTGGTTTAGTCTCTAAGCCCGGCGGAACTGCTTTTACTAATAGGAGAAGGGGCGAGGGCGGATCTCTGGTGCCTTAAAACCAGATGCTTCGGGTAGATGGTGGCTCATCAACCTGGGAAGGTAGCCCATCTAGGGGAAGGTAAACCCTGATTTCAAACCTCTGCTGCCTTGTGGCACATCCGGTCACGGGAAAGGCTTCGGGAGTCAACCCTGAGGAAAAATCCGGAGTCGTAGTCCCTAAGGCAGTTCTCTGTTGTGCTCAACATCGTTCTGGCAGCTCCTGCGATGGCGCTGGTGCCAAACTGTAGCAGCCCTGCTGTTCCATTGGATTCATCAGTGACGTGGAGAGGGGGGACATGCTGCATGGGCAACATCTTGTCCTCCATATCTTCCTACCCAGGCTTGAATCCTACCAACGCCCAATGCTGGAAGGTAGAACACCGGATCACTGGAGAGGACACTCCAGCTTCGCCTTTGGCGTAGACAAAACACGGGGAATGACAGTTACCGGTTATAAGCCACCGCTCAATTGGCGTAGAGCGCGGCGCCAGGGGTTGTTCCCGACGGTGGGAGGGATCATTGGATCTCACTGGACAGCTACCGCCCGCCTCAAGCTGGGCAGCCCCCAGCCAATAAGGTGTTGTCCCGCCACAGCCTGCTTTCCTCATTGGGTGCATGGGGATGAGGAGAAGTCCGAATGGCAGGCTGAGAACTTTTGCATCAGGCAAGACAAAAAAAACAAAAGAGACCAACTCTAAAACTGGGAACTTGGAATGTCCGCACTATGATGACAGGACTCGCTGCTAACCTCAAGGACATCAACGACACCAGGAAGACCGCCATCATCAATAATGAGCTGAAGAGACTGGAAGTGGATATCGCCACTCTCCAGGAAACACGGTTGGCTGACGCAGGCACACTGAGAGAGAAGGACTACACGTTCTACTGGCAGAGAAAGAGCAGTGACGAATACAGGGAACACGGAGTGGGCTTCGCAGTGAAGAACACCTTGCTGAAGATGGTGGAACCGGGCAGCAATGGCTCTGCACGACTCCTCACCCTCCACCTCAACACCACTCAAGGCCCAGTCACCCTCGTCAGTGTGTATGCCCCAACACTGACAGCCACACCAGAGGCAAAAGACGAGTTCTACGAGAATCTCGCAACAACTGTCAGGATCATCCCCAACTCTGAACAACTCATTCTCCTTGGAGACTTCAATGCCAGAGTGGGTGCTGACCATGACTCCTGGCCCTCCTGTCTTGGACCATTTGGCGTGGGCAGAATGAACGACAACGGACAGCGGCTGCTCGAGTTCTGCACTTATCACGATCTGTGCATCACAAACTCGTTCTTCAAGACCAAGCCCCGATACAAGGTTTCCTGGCGACATCCGCGCTCAAAGCACTGGCACCAGCTGGACTTGATCCTGACCAGGCGCACCTCACTGAAGAACGTGCTAATCATCCGTTCGTTCCAGAGTGCAGATTGTGACACAGACCATTCATTGGTGTGTTGCAAGGTCAAGCTGCAGCTGAAGAAATTCCATCGTGCTAGACAGCCTGGAAAGGCACGGATTGACACCAGCAAGATAGCCCAACCAGAACTTGTCGAGCTGTTTGCCTCCACCTTTGAGAAGGAACTTGGTGTACCACAAGAAGGAGAATCTGCAAAGCAGAAGTGGGAAGAGCTGCGAAACACCATCCACCGCACAGCCTTAGCTACCATTGGGAGGAAGACCTCGAAGTCACAGGACTGGTTTGATGCCAAGTTGACCGAGATGACCCCCGTCATTGAAGCCAAGCGCTCAGCTCTTGCCGAGTACAAGAAGTACCCAAACGAGAAGAATCTCCAGATTCTCAGGGCTGCGAGAAGCAAAGTTCAGCAGACTGCTCAGCGCTGTGCCAACGAGTACTGGACTCAGCTCAGCCAAGACATTCAAACCGCTGCCATAACAGGGAACATCCGTGGTATGTACGATGGCATCAAGAAAGCACTTGGTCTGGCTCGGAGCAAGACGGCCCCCCTCAAATCCTCCACTGGGGAGATGATCACAGAAAAGAACAAGCAGATGGAGAGATGGGTGGAGCACTACTCCGACCTCTACTCCAGACAGAACACCGTGACACCGTCAGCCCTTGATACCATCGATTGCGTGCCATCCATGGACGAACTTGATGCCGAGCCAACCATCGACGAACTCAGCAAGGCCATTGATAGCTTGGCCGCTGGCAAGGCACCCGGCAATGACGGCATACCCCTCGACCTGATCAAGCACTGCAAGACCGCCCTACTGCTGCCATTGCATGACGTCCTCTGCCAGTGCTGGAAGGAAGGTGCCATACCACAGGACATGAGGGATGCCAAGATCATCACCCTCTACAAAAACAAAGGGGAGAGAAGCGACTGCAACAACTACAGGGGCATCTCCCTCCTCAGCGTTGTTGGCAAAGTCTACGCACGAGTTGTTCTCGTTCGTCTACAGAAGCTTGCCGAACGTGTCTACCCCGAGTCTCAGTGTGGCTTCTGCGCTGAGCGATAGACGGTAGACATGATATTCTCCATCCGCCAACTCCAGGAGAAATGTAGAGAACAGAACATGCCCCTGTACGTCGCCTTCATCGACCTCACCAAAGCGTTCAATCTGGTCAGCAGAGAGGGCCTTTTCAAGATCCTGCCAGAGATAGGATGCCCACCAAAGTTGCAAAGCCTCGTCGAATCGTTTCACACCAACATGCAGGGGATAGTGCAGCACGACGGCAACGTCTCAGAGCCATTCAACATACGCAGCGGAGTGAAACAGGGCTGTGTACTTGCGCCAACCCTCTTTGGGATTTTCTTTGCTATGCTCCTGAGGCATGCCTTCAGCACAGCAACAGAGGGAATCTACCTGCACACAAGATCTGACGGCAGGCTTTTCAACCTCGCCTGCCTGAAAGCCAGAACCAAAGTACGCGAGGCTCTAATCAGAGACATGCTGTTCGCAGACGACGCTGCAGTCGCAACCCACACACAGCAGGAGCTTCAGACCCTGATGGACCGCTTCTCCCAGGCATGCAAGGACTTCGGGCTTACCATCAGCCTGAAGAAGACTAATGTCTTGGCGCAAGGCATGGAAGCACCACCAACCATCACCATTGACGACTACGAGCTGGAGGTCGTGAATCAGTTCACGTACCTGGGGTCCACGATCAGCAGCAACCTCTCCCTTGATACAGAGATCGACAAGAGGATTGGAAAATCAGCCTCCACACTCGCTCGCCTCACCACATGAGTGTGGGAGAATCCCAAACTCTCTGTCAAGACGAAGATGGCAGTGTACAACGCCTGCATCATCAGCACACTGCTCTATGGGAGTGAGACGTGGACAACATACGCCCGGCAGGAAAAGAGACTGAACTCCTTCCACTTGCACTGCATTCGCCGCATCCTGGACATATCCTGGCAGGACAAAGTGCCCAACACAGAAGTTCTGTCCCGCGCCGACCTTTCCTCCATGTTCACTCTACTCAGGCAGCGCAGGCTCCGCTGGCTAGGCCACGTTCACCGTATGGAGGATGGCAGAATCCCCAAATACGTCCTCTACAGAGAACTGGCGACTGGCAGGAGAGACGTTGGCCGCCCACAGCTGCGCTTTAGAGACATCTGCAAGAGAGACATGAAGGCCCTGAAGATCAACACAGAGCGCTGGGAGGACCTTGCAACGGACCGCTCCAAATGGAGAGGCACCCTGACCAGACAGCTCAAGGCAGGTGAAGAGAGACTGACTGCTGCAGCAGATGAAAAAAGGACCCGCAGGAAGAACCGCCACAGCTCCAGCAGCACGGAGACCACCCACAAGTGCGACCTGTGTGACAGGGACTGCCATTCGCGCATCGGCCTGTTCAGCCACAAGCGGTGCTGTTCCAGCAGAGTAGATGTTTAGGATTCTCTTCCATGGTCATCATAGACCGACGGAGGCCGCTGCCGCCGACGGCTATAGGGATAATAATAACAGGAACTCAAAACATAGTCAGAGACAAAAGACAACTAATAAACATCATACTTCCAAAACCAACTTAAAACACAAGAATGAAACAGGATGAAGAAAATACAGAAAATGATTTGGACAACAGAAAGCATGAGCATGGTGATCCCCCCCATACTCAGCTTCATGACAAACACAATACAACAACAATAAACAACAACAATAATTTTTCTTAAATTAAAAGCTCTCAAGTTGAAAGATCTGGTTGACTTTAAAACTGCAATAATAATGTTTAAAGTGAAGAATCTATCACTGCCCACAAATATCCAGAAGCTGTTCCAAATAAGGGAGAAACAATATCATTTCAGAGGAACATGTATATTTCAAAAACCTTCAGTGAGAACTGCCACCAAGCAACACTGTGTTTCAGTGCAAGGAGTCAGATTATGGAACAATTTTGGACCTGAATTAAAATCATGTACAACGCTTGGACAATTTAAACAAAAACTAAAGGAAGAAATACTCCAAACATACAAGATGACATGTAAAATCACATAAGGATTGTCATATCCAGTCTGCGTTGTGTTGTTGCTTAGTTGTTGTTTTTTTTGTCACATTTTGTCTTAGCTTTGTTCTGAATTGTAATCGCTCTTGTTTGTTTTTCTTTTGAATTCTTGGATGGAATATGGGTGGGCAATATAAGCCGCGGCTTCAGCCATCATCCATTTCGGATAACTTATATTGAACTGTATAATCAGAGGAGTTATTGTCTAATTTGACCTTGTTGGATTTTCTTTCCCCCTTTGTTATATTATTCTGTTTCTTTTAATCTGTACTTTTAATCTATCCGAAATAAAGATTGATTGATTGATTGATTAAACAGGGGCACCAAAACAATATGAGGTAGTCATAATGTTATATCTTATCAGTGTATTTTTACACAAGCATGATATATATAAATACCAATACAACTCAAGACAGAACAGAATGAAATCAAAAGAAATAAGCACATTAGCAAACCAGAACAAGCAAAAATCAAAGAGCACTTGCTGGGTTTATATTAATCAAGCAAAGTTCTTTCCCCTTCACAGCTGATACCCATCCAGAGCAATTACATTATTTTCTCCCTGAGGCTCCTCCACATCTACAGCTGAAAGGACTACCTGTTGTCATTTTCCCAATTACAGTTTTCTCCTGAGTAAGCCTACATTAGGTGACTCATCATGAGCGCCTGACTGCCAGAGCTGGCTGGAACAGAGCACATCATTTCAGCATCAGTGTATATTTCAAGCTGAGATGGGGAGAGCGAGGCCATAAACTTAACAGCCTAGTTCGCTCAATAAAGTGGTGACTTGTGTGATTTGGAAACCACCCAAAATATAACATGGCTTCGAAGCGCCTGTGGTGGTTTTTCTGGGGGAATTTGAGAGGAGGTGAAAGTCCTCTGTGTATTCACGAGTGAGTGCTCTTGTATTTAGAGGAGTCACACGTAAGAGGGTAAAAACATTAAAAAGGGAACACTTCTCATTTCATTTATGTACACATCAATCAGAAAAAGGCTGCTCAGTCTACAGAGATCATGTTTGCGTAAGTGCACGACTAGAGTTAACATCCTTGGTGCTTCTTGTGTGAAATACTCAATTCCGAGTACTGTGAGACCATGGTCTGTGGAGAAGGAGTTTTCTAACCACTTACAGGAAACTGACACTGTGTGGAAATAGAATTACAATGTTTGGAGCTCCAGTGGAAGGAGATAAAACATGAAGATAAAACATCTGTGGGATGTTAAAAATGTAAATAGGGAGAATGTCAAAATAATTTTTTGATCTTAGTTATTCAACAGATGAAGACAATGGAAACACCAGAGGCTATACTTTGAGATGTGATTTCAGATGCTGGTTTTCTGAGAATAGCCCTTCTGACTGTATCCTTGCATTTTGAAGACAGTGTTCTAGTCCTTTATAGGTATCATGATTCACAGAGGGGAGGGTCCAATCACGGACACACAGAGAGATCCAAGATAAGAGACAAGCAAACGTTTATTAAACTATACCCTCCCAGTACAAATTGGTTGAAAAAATGTTGAAAAGATGGCTTTGGCAACCATCTAAAAATATCCAGATTTGGTTGAAAAGTGAAGGATGAAAAGCGGTCTTTTTCCGGTCGTTGAAAAGGCCTCGTCATATAGACCTCTGTGCGGTCTAAATCTGGTTGAAAAATGAAGATGAAATGCTGCTTTTTTAAGGCTGCTTTAAAAAAGGCATCACATACTAACCAACATTATTCATCTTCTGATGCTTTTTGGGTTGTGTGAGGGGCACACCAATACCAGCATGTTTGGGGAAGAGGCAGAGTATATCTTGTACAGATCACCAGTCCCTCACAATCTGGTATTCCCAGGCAGACTCCCATCAGTGACCAAGATAGACCCAGCTTACCTTTCAAGATCGGACAAGACCAGAGGTGTCTGGGGACATTTGGAGCCCTAGGTGTGCACATCAATAAAAAGACACAACACAGAGAGACATTTGTAAAATAGATTCAAATAGTGCTTTTTGCAAATAGAACTCAATCAAAAGATGGATTTTTTAAAGAGTAAAAGTAATTGATGAAAAGGTTCCATTTTTCAAAAAACTTAGCTGAAGAGCCTTTTACAGTCAGGTTTATCTTTTCTACCTTAAGGAAGGACATAATGTCCTTAAGCCATAAAGAGCTGGATGGGGGTTTAGGCGATTTCCAAAGAAGTAGGATAAGACGTCTAGCTGGAAGGGAGGTAAAAGCAAGTAATTGCAATCGTGATGATGTTAATCGAATTGGAGCATGTGGGACTCCAAATATGGCAAAGGGTCCATCTTAATTTTAATTGCTAGAATTTTGGACAGAATCATAAAGAAGTCACTCCAATATTTATACAATCTGGGACAAAAAAAGAACATGTGACTCAAATTACAGGGTGAGGCTCGACATCTGTCACATTGGTCCCTTATATCAGGATAAATTCTTGATAGTTGAGACTTGGAGAGATGGACTCTATTCAATATCTTAAACTGTATAAGCTGAAGCCTAGCACAAGGTGTAACTGAGCGTATATCAAGGACGGCTTTATCCCACCACTGATCAGACAAAACGGTACCAAGCGCTTGCTCCCATGCAGTTTTATTTTTGACAACAGACTGAGTATCAAATCAGTCCCTCCAGAATGTTGTGTGATGTTTTTATGATTGTTGCGGGCCAAAAAGCCTGAATTTGCAGGAGCTTTTTCAAAAAGTTGCAGGAAAAGTTACGATGTTTTTAGAGTGTTTTCTGCACTAAAAGTTGTGGGAAGAATTCCAAATTTTAAAGCATATGCTTTTTTCCAGTTTACTGCAGTGATATTCTATATAACAATACAAGAAAAGTACAGGATTGTCAAAAATTTCCTATTATAGTGATTTGTAAATTAAGCAGAAACTTCTGCTATACAGAAAAACTCTTGTGCAACAGCAAATACAAACATTAACACAATATCCCTTACAGCAGCTAAATTGCATTGAATGCATGTTCAGAAGTGGAGATTTGGAAATTATTGGCAGCACCTTTATTTGAAAGCTCCCTGCGGTTCCCAACCACTCGGTACCGAGTGGAGAGGAAAAAATAAATTATTCTGTTGCTCTGTATTGGCTATTGAAGTCTGTTTTTTTTTTTGAAAAAAAAAACAAAAAACAAACAAAAACAAAACAAAACAGAATATCCTCTGTCTTTCCATGCCTACCTGTCTGCATGTCGGGCTTCTCACACACACACACACACACACACCTCTCTTTCATTTACAATGGGACGGCGAAGCAGAGGGGGGATGGATGGGTGGGTGCATTTGTCTGTCTACAATTCAGTTTTAAAGCCCACTGACCAGATGTAGTAATGTTTTTACCTCTAAAGATGTTCAAGCACTCACTGTAATGTAGTGTACTCTCCTCCCACGACGGGGTGCTTTTGGGCAGGTGCATGTTTTTCAACACAAACCCAGCGCTTCGCACACGCGGTCAGGACGGAGACGTGGTGAGGCGTCTACGGGCAGGCTGGGGGAGATGGAGAAAGGGACGGTGTTGAAAACCTCACGGGTGAGTGTTAGTTTTAAATCACACACTCTGTTTGCAGATGGGTTCCGTTACTCACTGTAAACTATAAATTCACTACTCACTGTAAACACGGAAGTGAACACGGCACAACGATGCATTTGATTGGTTAGACTGAGCGTTTCAGCGCCAGTTAGACAAATTTGATTGGTGAAATTGGCGGAAGTTGACGAGGATTGGCCAAAATTGCGGGAAAGTTGCGGTGATTGGACAAAGTTGCAAGGTCGTGCAGTAGTTGCGCTGATTGACTGATTTCACGTGAATTGGTGCGATCGCAACATCGCGAAATCCTGGAAGGACTGTCAAATGCCATAAGTGCATCATATATTTTTAGAAATAAGTGATTTCTGATTAAGTTCAAGGGTCAAAAGATCATGCCAAGGTTGATTAGCCGGGAGGCGAGGATAGCAGGAAAAAAGAGTTGGGGCACAGTGCCTAATCTGGAAATAGAGGAATAAATGGGATGTAGGTAAATTGAAATTGGAAGCTAAATCTGAAAAGTTGGCAAAGAAACCATCCTTGTAAAGATCTCTGAAGGTTTTAATACCATGAGTATGCCATTGCTGATAAGAGAAGTTGGTAAGTGAGGATAAAAATAAATGATTTTTAAGTATGGGCATCATACTAGAAGGTGATAAAAACTTGAAATGACATCTAAACTGGAACCAAATTCTCAGAGTAGACAGTACCACTGGGTTCTTTGTGAAACTGAAGAGATCAATGGGCAATGGAGAAGTGATTAAGGTGGCGGGTGAAGATGAAGAACAGGATTGAATCTCAAGTGTACACCATAATAGATCTGGAGAATGAAGCCATATGTGTGTGGACCAATAATATAAAAGAAAATTAGGCAAGGCAAGACCACCATTTGATGAAAAATTTTGTAATACTGATCTACTCAATTTGGGAGCTTTACCGCTCCACAGAAAAGTGGATATAATCTGATCTAAAGTTTTAAAAAAGGTTTTTGGCAAAAATAAAGGAATGCACTGGAATAAAAAGAGAAATCTAGGCAAAACGTTCCTCTTGACTGCATTAATTTTACCTATCAGTGACAAAGGAAGAGAGCACCATTTCTGTAAATCAGCCTTAATATGGGCCAGTAGAGGAACAAAATTAGCAGAATAAAGAGCCGGTAGAGTGTGTGTTACGTTGATCCCCAAGTATTTAAACCCTGAAAGACTAAGTTTGAAAGGTGTCATGTGTCTGAGCTCATTTTCTCATTGAGCTCAGACCCTCTATTTCTAAGGCTGATTGTCTGTTGTCATTATTACGTGGTCAGTTTTTGTATATTTGTTTGGTTTGTGACAGAGTCCTTCCTCCCTCTCTCCAGACTCTCCCCACCCTCTGCCCTCTGCCCTCTGCCCTCTGCCCGCTTAGCTGCAGCAGCTTGGTAATTAGGTCATGGCTCGCCTGTGATTCACACCTGCAGCTCATTTGCTTTTGTGTATTTAAGCACTGGCTTTCCACTGTGTCAGTGTGGTTAAACTGATGTTCAAGACTGGTGGCTTCTGGTTTTTAGTTTCTTCCTGAGTCAAGCTGGCTCAGGAGTGCCTCAATCTGTAAGTGTTTCTTGTTTTGCATTTTTGTGTACAGTGTGGTGGACACACATACGGGACCTGTTTTGTAACTCACATTTTAGGTCAGAACAAAGGCAGAGCAGCTTCCTTAGTGATTACAGGAAGCTGCAAGAATCTTAGCTTTGGTATGCAAGGCTTGAGACTGTGGGTATGCAAGGTTTGAGACTGTGGGGGGTTTAATTAAAGGATTAAAGAAGGGATGCATTGTAGACAGTGGAAGTGATATCATGGAGAGAAAATGCATTGTGACTTTCTTTATAATGCAAGGTGGTCTGTGATACATGTGACCTGTGAAGTGTAAGAGTCCTGATATTTAAGGACGAGAGTTTACTGTGTGGATCTCTCTTTTCTGTTTTGAGATGATGGTGATGTGAATAAAGCTGACTTGAGAGAGAACTCTGCCTCGTCATTCTCACATCACTACAACAGCACTATTTTGGACACTTTGTTCTTTTTGTTAATAAACTGCACAAAACACCATTCAGCGCCTGGGTTTGTCTTTCTGCTCCAAAGGAGCAATCATGACAGAAAGGAATGTCAGACTGATTAAGTCCTAGAGCCAGGGAGTTTATGGGGTAACATTCACTCTTTAAAGATTAACTTTGTAGCCTGAGAAAGAACTGAATTGTTGCAACAAAGATAAAATGGGAGGAATACTAGTTGATGGATCAGACACATATAAAAGGGCATCAGTGTCACGATCACAACGGGTCAAACCCAATTTAAATTGCTTCTGTCTCATTAGAAGGGATTTGTCATTCAGAACTGCTCATACATATATGCACGCGATGATTCTTTCACATCTGTCATACTGTATCACATCTTGGTCACAAACATCTCAAATTACACTAAAACCCATAACTGCAATATATAAACAGGCTGTAAAAGTCTTGGACCACAAACCAATGCGGTGGCATCACTGTGGTATTTTAGTCAAGCACAATGTTTTTACTTTTGAAAATTTTATTAACTTCTGTAATATCAGGTTTTTAAATGTCTATACAATCTTGTTTCACCTCCTTTTTCTGGTTTGGTGGCTAGATGCTCGAGCTCTAGCAGAGCATGCACACGAGCTTCCAACAGCGGTGACTGCATTGTCACCATGTCTAGAACTTCATTTGGTCAGTCTGCTTTCTCCATAAAAGGGACAAACTTATGGAACTCTCTGCCAACTCACTTAAAATTGGAGACAAATGCCAACCTCTTCAACAGAGGCGTTAAAGATTGGCTAAAATCCCACCAGCAATGTGTGTATGTCTAGTCTGAATTGTGTTTGTGATCATGGATCTCTTGCTCTATTTATAATTTGTAATGTATTTGTAATTTTAATTAGCTTATAAATTTTGTATGTACAGCCTAATTTATGACCTATTTAAGCCACCTATGGACTGGTGTTGAGAATTAGCACTTGTGCTATATACACCCATGCAAAACATCTGGTCTCTCCTTGTGATTGTACTAATGTAATTTATGTCCATATTAAAGAAAGAAAGATCTGAGTGCAGGGGGATTCCACCGGGCTCAGTCTTTTTTTTTTCTTTTTTTTTTTGGTATTTGTTCAGGGTTGTCGTTTTGAGTTGTATTCCTGTTATTTTATCCTTGGTTAAACACATGGACAAAATTGTTGGTACCCCTCTGTTAATGAAAGAAAACCCCACAATGGTCACAGAAATAACTTGAATCTGACAAAAGTGGTAATAAATAAAAATTCTATGAAAATTAACCAATGAAAATCAGACAATGCTTTTGAATTGTGGTTCAACAGAATTATTTTTAAAAAAACAAACTCATGAAACAGGCCTGGACAAAAATGATGGTACCCCTAGAAAAGATTGAAAATAATGTGACCATAGGGACATGTTCAACCAAGATGTGTCCTCTAATTAACATCACAGGTGTCTACAAACTTGTAATCAGTCAGTCGGCCTATTTAAAGGGTGACAGGTAGTCACTGTGCTGTTTGGTGACATGGTGTGTACTACACTAAACATGGACCAGAGGAAGCAAAGGAGAGAGTTGTCTCAGGAGATTAGAAAGAAAATTATAGACAAGCATGTTAAAGGTAAAGGCTATAAGACCATCTCCAAGCAGCTTGATGTTCCTGTGACTACAGTTGCACATTTTAATCTTGAAATTTAAGCTCCACGGGACTGTAGCCAACCTCCCTGGATGTGGCCGCAGGAGGAAACTTGATGAAAAATGGAAGAGACAGATAATATGAATGGTAAAAGAGCCTAGAACAACCTCTAAACACATTCATGGTGAACTCCAAGGTCAAGGTACATCAGTGTCAGATCGCACCATCCGTCGTTGTTTGAGCCAAACTGGACTTCATGGGAGACGACTAAGGAGGACACCACTGTTGAAAGCAAATCATAAAAAAGCCAGACTGGAATTTGCCAAACTGCATGTTGACAAGCCACAAAGCTTCTAGGAGAATGTCCTATGGACAGACGAGACAAAACTGCAACTTTTTGGCAAGGCACATCAGCGCTATGTTCAGACACAAAAATGAAGCATACCAAGAAAAGAACACTGTCCCTACTGTGAAACATGGAGGAGGTTCTGTTATGTTCTGGGGCTACTTTGCTGCATCTGGCACAGGGTGTCTTGAATCTGTGCAGGGTACAATGAAATCTCAAGACTATCAAGGTATTCTAGAGAGAAATGTGCTGCTCAGTGTCAAACAGCTTGGTCTCAGTCGCAGGTCATGGGTCTTGCAACAGGATAATGACCCACACAGCTAAAAACACCCAAGAATGGCTAAGAGCGAAACATTGGACTATTCTAAAGTGGCCTTCTATGAGCCCTGATCTAAAGCCTATTGAACATCTGTGGAAGGAGCTGAAACATGCTGTCTGGAGAAGGCACCCTTCAAACCTGAGACAACTGGAGCAGTTTGCTCATGAGGAGTGGGCCAAAATACCTGCTGAGAAGTGCAGAAGTCTCATTGACAGTTACAGAAATTATTTGATTGCAGTGATTGCCTCAAAAGGTTGTGCAACAAAATATTAAGTTAAGGGTACCATCATTTTTGTCCAGGCCTATTTCATGAGTTTGTTTTTAAAAATAATTCTGTTGAACCACAATTCAAAAGCATTGTCTGATTTTCATTGGTTAATTTTCATAGAATTTTTATTTATTACCACTTTTGTCAGATTCAAATTATTTCTGTGACCATTGTGGGTTTTTCTTTCATTAACAGAGGGGTACCAACAATTTTGTCCACGGCTGTATTTGCCACATATTCTGTATTACACTTAGTATGATTTATTGTTCTGTTTTTGCCCATTAGTTGGTCACATTTTTGAGATTACTTGTCTTTAGGTTACCATCTCCTTATATTTTTACTCTGTTGTGTGTTCTCCCTTTAGGTTGACAGCTGTCATTCACGTTTCTGGGTTGTTGCTCCATGGAGGTGGGACCCCTGTCAGCCTGCTCTCTCCTCTTTCATCACTCCCAGCTGGTCTAAATTGTTTCTTTGCCTTTTCCTGCCCGCTCAGGTGACCCACACCTGCGATCACTTGTTTCATTTTGCTTCTGGCCTTATTTAAGGGGCTGTACTTTATTGTCCGGCGCCGCATCCTACTCAACATAAGTTCCATTTCTTCTTTGTGCCTTTTGACATTTGGCATTTATCCTTCGTACCCAACCAGCATGTGTACCATGCTTTCTTTGGTTGTCCCAGACGAGCACTCCTCGTCTTATTTTCTCGTTGTTGTATTATGCCCTCGGTCTGTTTATTAGTCCGCTCTCATTTTACTGTGGCGTTTTTGTGTTCTGTCATTAATAAACGTGCAAACTCACAGCTGGCGTTTGGTACCTTTATCCTGTCCTGAAGGGCGTTTGACAGTCAGCATAGAAAGATGGTTTAACTTTGAAACCAGATTGAAAAGAAGGAAGTGACCGTAATGTGATTGAGAGGGGCTCTATAGCCAAAGCAAAAAGGAGAGGAGAAAGGGGGCAGCCCTGCCTAGTTTCACGAGATGGTGTAAAATACTTGGATCAGGTATCATTTGTAACGACACTGGCTTGGGGGAAGGGGGGGGGTATAGAGAAGCTTAATCCAAGACACAAAGTTCTCTCTGAAGCCAGACCTGAGGACTGCAAAAAGGTAGTTCCACTCGACCCGATCAAATGCTTTCTCTGGGTCAAGTGAAACTACAACTTCAGGAACAAAAGTGTCTGCAGAGAAAATTACATTAAAGAGGGTACGAACATTGGAAAAACAGCTGTCACCCCTTGATAAAGCCATTCTGCTCCTGTGATATAGTAAGAAGAACTGTTTCCAGATGAGCAGCTGAGACCTTAGCCAGAAACTTAATGTCAACATTAAGGAGTGATGAAAGTGTATAGGATGCACATGATGTGGGATCCTTATCCTTCTTCAAGAGGTGAAATATACTGTAGATGCCTGGGTTAAAGTGGGAAGTAGTGAGCCACATTCTAAAGATTCAATGCAAAAGTTAAGAGGAGCCAATTTAAACAATTTTTTTTTTTTTTGGAAAAATTCAACAGGGAACCCATCTGGACCAGGAGCTTTATTTTGCATGGCTTTAATTGAATTAATTTCCTCCGAACTCACAGGTGCATCAAGCCTCTCCGTGATAATGGGGTCAACTGTAGGGGTATTTAAATTGTGGAGGAAGGAAGTCATTTCACTTGGATCTGATCATGATTCAGTTTCACAGAGGGAGGAATAAAAATTCATAAAACTGTCACTAATGGATACAGGTGCATCTCACTAAATTAGAATATCATCAAAGTTGATTTATTTCAGTAATTCAATTCATAAAATGAAACATTTCATATAATTCATTAGACAGTGATATATTTCAAGTGTTTATTTCTTTTAATTTTGATGGTTATGACTTGCTCCTGAAAACCCCACAATTAGTTTCTCAAAAAATTAGAATATTGCATAAGATGATTTTTTTTTTTTTTTTTTATAGAAATGTTGGCCGACAAAATATTTCAATGCACACAATACTTGGTCAGGGCTCCTTTTGCATGAATTAATACTGCATCACTGTGGCATGGCATGAAGGTGATCAGCCTGTGGTACTGCTGAGGTGTTATGAAGGCCCAGTTTGCTTTGATAGTCGCCTTCAGCTCATCTGCATTGTTGGGTCTGGTGTCTCTCATCTCCCTGTTGATGACACTTCATAGATTCTGTATGTGGTTTAGGTTTGGAGAGTTTGCTGGCCAGTAAAATATAGTGATACCATGGTCATTAAACCAGGCTTTGGTACTTTTGGCAGCAGTGTGGGCAGGTGCCAAGTCCTGCTAAAAAATGAAATCAGCATCTCCATAAACCTTGTCAGCAGAGGAAAGCATGAAGTGCTCTAAAATGTCCTGGTAGACAGCTGCATTGACTTTGGATTTGATAAAACACAGTGGACTAACACCAGCAGATGACATGGCTCCCCAAATCAGGTGCCAAGTCCTGTCACTTGGAAATCAAGGTCCCAGAGTTTAGAGGAAGAGTGAACAGGCACGGAATCCAAGTTGCTTGAGGTCCAGTGTGAAGTTTCCACAGTCAATGATATGTGGAGCCATGCCATCTGCTGGTGTTTCTCCACTGTGTTTAATCAAGTCCAATGTCTGTGCAGCCATCTACCAAGAAATTTTAGAGCACTTCATGCTTCCCTCTGCTGACAAGCTTTATGGAGATGCCGATTTCATTTTCCAGCAGGACATGGCACCTGCCCACACTGCCAAAAGTACAAATACCTGGTTTAATGACCATGGTATCACTGTGCTTGTTTAGCCAGCAAACTCTCCTGACCTAAACCCCATAGTGAATCTATGGTGTATTGTCAAGAGGAAGATGAAATACACCAGACCCAATAATGCAGACGAGATGAAGGCCACTATCAAAGCAACCTGGGCTTCCATAACACCTCAGCTGTAACACAGGCTGATCGCCTCCATACCATGCTGCATTGATGCAGTAATTATGCAAAAGGAGCCCCAAGCAAATATTATGTGTACATGGACATACTTTTCAATAGGCCAACATTTTTATTAATCTTTTTTTAATTAATTTTATATAATATTCTAAATTTTTTTGAGAAACTGAATTTGGGGTTTTCATTTGCTGCAAGACATAACCATCAAAATTAAAAGAAATAAACACTTGTAATATATCACTCTGTGTGTAATGCAAGAGCGCAACTTTGTTTCAAACACTGGAGGGTTGAGATCTCTGCCCGTATAGAGAGCCTGAGTCACGCCCCCTCCAGTTCTGCATATTGGACCTTAAATCGAAAAAAAAAAATTCTCTATTGAAATGAATGGCAAGAGCAACATTATCTTTTGATCCTGATCAAATTTTGCAACGTTACCCATATGATGTTTGTCAATTTAAAAGATAACTTTCCATATAATAAAAGTTGTTGGCGGTCATATAACGGAGTAATATTTAGTTTTTGTTTAAAGGACTAGTGGACAACAACTCCCATTATCCCACATCACTAAACGGTTACATTTTAGTGATCTGAAAAGCACTGATTTCTCATAGCATTGACCCCTGCACTGACAGACAAGTTACTAGGATAAGATAAGATAAGATAAGATAAGCCTTTATTAGTCCCACAATGGGGAAATTCCAGGATTGCAACAGCACAAGGATAGCAACACTCAGAGCAACAATCAAGAAGACAAGAAAAACAAGAGCAGTGAATATACATATGTACATATAAATATATGAATATATAAACACAGTGCGGAGCATTGTAGCTAGATGGAAGAAATATATAAATATATATACACACAGTGCGGAGCGTTGTAGCTAGATGGAATAAACAGCATAACCGTCTGCTTAGTTATCCTACATAGTATGAATATGTACACATACATATTGTCACCCTCCGTAACGACCGATATTGTCCTAGTTGTAGACTGGAGGGGACCATTGTGTAAGTCTATTGCGTCTTTTACATTCAATACTATTAGGTTGTCAAGTTTATTTGCTATCTCTGCGAGCAGCCCTGCTTAGGTTATACAGTCTGACAGCCGTAGGTAGGAAGGACCTGCGAAACCTCTCAGTTGCGCACCTAGGATGATGTAGTCTACTGCTAAATGAGCTCCTCAGTGCGTTCAGTATGTCCTGCATAGGGTGGGACTCGGACTCCAGCAGAGATGACAGTTTAGCCACCATCCTTCTCTCTCCCATCTCCTCCACTGGGTCAAGGCGCTGCCCCAGGACAGAGCTAGCTTTCTTGATCAGTTTGTTCAGTCTCTTCCTATCGGCTGCTGTAATGCCACTGCCCCAGCAGACCACTCCAAAAGTGATGGCTGATGCCACCATCGTGTTGTAGAATGTCTTCAGCAACGCCCCTTGTACACCAAAAGACCTGAGTCTCCTCAGCCTGCGCTGTCCCTTCTTGTAGAGTGCGTCAGTATTGTGTGACCAGTCTAGTTTATTGTTCAGATGAACACCCAGGTACTTGCAGGATGTCACCAACTCAATGTCTGTTCCCTGTATGTTTACTGGTGCTGTGAGGGGTTGTCCTTGCCTGCGGCAGTCCACCACCAGCTCCTTAGTTTTCCTCGCGTTGATCTGGAGGCAGTTCCGATGGCACCAGTCCACGAAGTCCTGGATAAGTCCTCTGTACTCAGCTTCATCTCCGTTGGAGATGAGGCCGACGATCGCAGAGTCGTCAGAGAACTTCTGTAGATGGCAGTGTGTTGTGTTGTGTGAGAAGTCCGCAGTATAAAGGGTGAACAGGAAGGGAGCCAAAACCGTTCCCTGGGGGGCCCCCGTGCTACCGATGATCGTGTCGGACACACAGTCCCGGGTTCTCACAAACTGTGGCTGGTTAGTGAGGTAGTCCAGGATCCATGATGACAGGTGCTGGTCCACCCCTGCGTACAGCAGCTTGTCCTTCAGGATCATCAGTTGGATGGTGTTGAAAGCACTGGAGAAGTCAAAGAACATGATCCTCACCACATTCCCGGGCTTCTCTAGGTGGGACAGAGAACGGTGAAGGAGGAAGATCACTGCATCCTCCACCCCAATGCCATGCTGGTAGGCGAACTGGAGTGGATCCATCGCTGATCCCACCAGGGGACGGAGGTGAGCAAGGAGCAGTCTCTCCAGGGTCTTCATCATGTGGGACGTCAAGGCCACTGGTCTGTAGCTGTTAAGGTCTTTGGGGTGGGAAGTCTTTGGTACAGGTACCACACAAGATGCTTTCCACAAATGTGGTACCCTCCCCAGCTTCAGACTCAGGTTGAAGATGAGCTCCACAATCCCACACAGCTGGTCTGCACAGGACTTGAGGAGCTTTGTGCTGATGCCGTCCGGTCCCGATGCCTTCCTCGCCTTGATCTTCCTCAGCTCCGTCCTCACCTGGGTCTTAGTGAGGGTCATGTTGGGGGGCTGTGTGTTGGGAGTGGGGGGGTGTTGGTGGAGTGGGGTGTGGGCAGCAGGACTTGATGTCTTTAGAGGCAGCAGTGGTTGTTGTGCAGTCGGGGGGGAGGGCGGTTTGTCAAACCTATTAAAAAACAGGTTCAGATTGTTCGCCCACTCCCTGCCCCCCGTGGCCTGTGGGGAGGTATTCTGGAGCCCAGAGATGGTTTTAAGGTTTCTCCAGACCCCACTGATGTTGCTCTGTTGCAGCTTGTCCTCCATCTTCTTCCTGAAGCTGTCCTTGCCTTCTCTGATCTTCCTCCTCAGCTCCCTCTGTACGGACTTCAGCATCTCCCTGTTCCCCGACCTGAAGATCCTCTTCTTCTCTCTCAGAAGTGTTTTTATCTCAGGGTTGATCCAGAGTTTGTTGTTTGAGCAACACCGTATGGTCTTGGTGGGTACGGTGTTGTCCACACAGAAGCTGATGTAGTCCATGATGGTGTGAGTGAGGCCATCGATGTCCTCACCATGTGGATCGCAGAGCTGCTCCCAGGCAGTGGTTTCAAAACAGTCCTTTAGAGTGTCCATTGCCTCCTCAGACCATAACTTCATTGTGCGCATGACCGGAGGTTGTCTGTGCACTAGGGGTTTGTACACCGGCAGGAGATGAACCAAGTTGTGATCTGATCTCCCGAGTCGGGGGAGTGGTGATGAGGTGTACGCCTCCTTAGTGTTTGCGTAGAATAAGTCCAGTGTTTTATTGTCTCTAGTGTGGCATGTGACATACTCGGTGAACGTGGGTAGAATGGGAGACAGTGAAATATGGTTGAAATAGCCTGAGATGAGGAGAAGAGCATCTGGGTGTTCTGTCTGCAGCCTGCCAGTTACTGAGTGGATGACGTCACGCGCTGTCCCAGCGTTCGCCGTCAGATTTGCTTAAATAACAATGCAGATCACGTGTGAGTATTCCCTCGGGAGATATGTAGGCCCCATGCTAACAGCTAGCAACTCCATGTTTTTGTTGCAGTGTTGTTGTTTAACCGTGATATGTCCCGGTCTGCACCAGTTGTTATTGACATACATCATCACTCCTCCACCCCTTGCCTTCCCACTGTCTGGTGTTCAGTCTGCCCGTATTGTGTGGAAACCCTCCAGTTCAATGTTAGCATCTGTTGCTAGTTCTGTTACCCTCGTCTCCGTGAATAGCATCAGGCTACACTCCCTGTATATGCTATCGTAGTGGGAGATAGCCGCTAGCTCATCTGTTTTTCTGAGTAGCGATCGTACATTCCCCATAATAACGGATGGGAGGGCAGGTCTGTACCTTATATTCCTCGTCCGCTGTCTTATTCCAGCACGACATCCACGCCCTTTCAGTCTTATTTCTCCCAGTATGTCAAGTTTTTGCGTTAGCATCGTGGGCCGATTAAGTGCTAACAGCTGGTCCCTATTGTACTGCCCCCTACAAGAAACAGTGGATCTGTCCGCTGGCTCAGGAGACATTTGGGCGATCTACGTGTCTGTGATGGATCAAGGTGTCGCCGAAACAGAAAGATTAGCAAGAGAGCCAGATAGTAAATAGAAATAGGAAGAAATTGATATGCTGTTGCAATAAGGCAGCCTACTCGTGTGGCGCCGGGTCAGTGTCAGTTACTAGGATGAATCTTAGCCTGCCTCTTAGCTAAATCACCATACAGTGGTAATAACAGCATGGATTTTCTTGACTGCTGCCCTCACCCTGTGTCTCTATGTGGGGAAATCACATGAACAAAAAGAAAATGTCACTTATGAGGACAAGTCCAAAATTCATTAGTTTGTCCAACAGAACATTATTATGACAATCTAGTCAGCAGTCTGTTCTCTAAGGCGCAAAGTTAATTTTTTATTGTTACCTGTCCACTTGTGCCTCCTGTGCTGCATTGCTGTCACGGATTCTTTCTGCTGCCTCGCTCTCCCTCTGGTCACCTGGGCCACCTCTCTCCTCCCTCTCTCCCTCTTTGTTAGCCCTGCTGTTGTCACTTTCACATTCTTGCTCCTGACACAATCATATGAAAAAAAAAAAAAAAATTAGGGCATCCTGTATAAGCCTGTGTTTTTTTTTTAAACGTATTTGGACATATGGATATTTAATATCAATGTTAAAAATACTGGGAGAGTCATGTAATACAACTAAACAATTAAAAATGAATTAAAGACTTCTTTCAAATTTTCTGTAAAATGTAATTCTAAACAAATATTGAGGACTAAATCAGGACATCCCCCATCTTTTTTAGGACACCCCCACATTCATTCCCACTTACAATGGCTGAAATAAATTTAAAAAAAAAATGCAAATAAAAACAAAAACAAGGTTAGACATACGTGAACATTTCTTAATAAAGAACTGAATATTTAAAGGGGTGTCCAAATTTTTTCCGACTGTAAAATAAGTTCAGTTAATGTTCAAATGGTTGAAGAGAGGTACTTCACTGACAATTTTGTAAGATGTAATTCATGCAAGAATTTCCTACGCAAAAAACTTGAAAAGATGTAAAATGTTTTCCCTCCGTTATTTCCTCTTAATAGCATCTTAACAGTGCTGTTATGTTTGCCCCTTGCAGGGCAAAGATGAGGCACCAGAAGCCAGCAGTGAGTTTATTTTATTACAAAAAGTACAAAATAATGTGCCACAAGGGGCAAAACACAAACACTCTATGCACACGACCCTGGAGGGTGAAAAAACTGAACATACAAAAATCAACAGTCACTACATATAAGGCAGCGAGGGCGAAACCTTGTGCTGTAGAATAAACACTTAGATGAAAATAGCGAGGGCAAAACCTAGCGCAGCAAAGGACTGGCTTTGGATGTGGGGAAACCAGTCTGGATAGTGTGAGGTCACAGCCAGGAATAAACCCTGCTGGTGACCTTAAATAGCTTAACAGAAAACACAACTGCAAACAGGTGTGGAGAGCTAATGATAAATAAGTGCTCGCAGCTGTGACAGCCCGCGAGCAGACTGACCGGCGGAAATGCTGCCTCGGCACTGTCAAAATAAAAGCACAAAATAATCCCCATAAAGAATGAGACTAAATAAATAGGGAGAAAAAGAGGAAAATCATAAGTGATTCGAGCGCGGAAACGACCCGCACTTGGGATCACTACAGTGCCCCCGCTTTAAGGGATGAATTCCAGGCATCCCCCTGGAACATCCAGGAAAAAGCCCCCCCCCCCCCCACCCCACCCCGAACCAGAAATAGCTACCAAAATCAGCCTCGGGAGGGCGGAGGGAGAATCCAGGCCTGGAGGGAGAGACACTGAAAGGAAAAGAAAATGAGCTCAAAAATGCTTCACAGCAAAACTCTAGAACATAAGTCAAAGTAAACAATCCTCAGTGTACTAAAACACAAAAAATAGCCAAAGCCACAACTAAGCGTACAAATGAGAATTTCACCCTTTTTTTTTTCAGAAATGTCCATGTGAAAATTTAACAAAGTAGGACACAAACATAGCAAATTCAAACACTATAGTTCAAACGAGAAATTACTTTCCTCCCGGACAAAAATCTGAACAGAAGGAGGCTTGAACATACATATCTTTAGTAAATAAACAGTACAGCAAAACAAATAGCAATTTATATGGTGGTAATGCAGGACATAGAGGCAAAGAACTAAGCATCACCAGCCCAATAAGGGAACTGTTCCGGTGGCCTCCCAGAGTCCCAGCTTCACCCAACTGTCACCAGGAAAAGGTCGGGTGGCCTACTGGACCTCCAGAAATACCGGGACAGGCAAAAAGGTCCATCAGGTGGCCTCTCTGCATCGCTAGGCCAGCGGACCACGGAACCCTGCTTACCTCCCCCAGAAGGCAGAAGAGGAGACGGATAACCTCCTCCGATCCCTGGCCGGGAACAAACCACGATGGAGCCAGAAGATTGTAGCAGACCCGCAGCAGCCTTGAGCCCCAGCGCAGCACCCTCTGTGGCCCTGGCTTGAGGCGTAGCAGCACCCTCAATGGCCCTGGCTTGAAGTGAAGCAGCACCCTCGATGGCCCCGGCTTGAGGTGTATCCACTATGTCTTTGGCTGGTGGTGCTGGACCCACAAAGACCTCTAACTTCGCAGGAAGTTCCTCGGTGACCCTGAGAAAAGGCTCAGAAACAAGGGGCACAGGAACAAGGTGAGGGTCACTGGCAGCAGTGGAACCCGGCGAGGCGAGCTTAGATGCCGCTGATGGCAGCACCTGCCCCCCCCCCCCCAAGAGCCAGACAAGATCTCTCTAAAACAGAAATAATGAAAACAAAGGAGAGTACTTGCCTGAGCTCAAATTCCACCGCTGTCCAGGACTCCGTCGATCCGGGTGGCGATCTAACTGGCTCGGCCTCCTGGAGGTCCGACTCCAACTCTGCTGTGGCGGCCCCAACAGCAAACATGATGGGCTCGGCAGTCTCTGGACCCCCTGGTGCTGCAGCCCATGCAGATGGCTTGCTCTGCGTGGCGACCGGAGATCCACTCCCAATAGCAAGGGCGAAACCTAACACAGAAAAGGACTGGCGTACATTGTCTAATTATTAAAAATGTTACTTTTTGTTGCTTGCAAATGACAGAACGACAACTCCTTCACACTTGATTGAGTTGTAGATATTTTTTTTATCAATTATAATGATATGATTATTGGGGGGGTTATATTGGCTGGATTTGATTATGGGAGGGGGTTATAACCCCTCTAACCCCCCTCATAAATGACACCTATAGTGTAATGAATCTATATAATATGAGTTTCACTTTTTGAATTGAATTATTGAAATAAATCAACTTTTCAATGTCATTCTAATTTATTGAGATGCGCCTGTACTGGATCCGAAGTGAGATTACCAAAAGAATCCTTAATTTGAGGAATTAAGTGAGAATTCGCCCGCCGTTTCAACTGATGTGCCAAAAGCCTCAGAGGCTTTTCACCATATTCATAATAAGCCACATGGGAACCTAATAAGAGGCGTTCTGCATCAGCTGTTGTGAGGAGATCCAATTTTAGTTTCAAGTCTTGACGTTGCTTCATTAAACTCTGTGAAGGATTGCTAGCATTTTGTCTATCAGTTTCTTGAATTTCAGCCAATAGTTCATTTAATTTAGCCGTTTGAGTTTTGTAGTGATGTGCTAAATAAGAAATAATTTGACCATGCAGATAAGCTTTAAGTGATTCCCATAATAGTGAATGAGAGACCGAATCATTTTTATTAATAGCTAAAAAGTCATCAATTGGGGAAATGATGAAAGCATTAAATGCATCATCAGGTAATAAAGAGTTAAACCTCCAGAGTGAAGCAAAACGAGGTCGCTCTTTAAATCTAATATTAAGACTTAGAGGGGCGTGATCAGAGATTACAGTTGGAAAATATTCAGAGGAGACCACCCTAGAGATTAAAGAACTATCAATAAAAAAACAGTCATTTCGAGAATAGGTTTGATGCACTTGAGAGAAGGAATATGCTCTTGTTTGTGGGTTGAAAAACCTTCAGGGGCCACCAAACCCATTTTGGTGCAAACTCAGACATTGCTTGAGCTATAGAGGATTGTGTGAGAAGAACTGTCTAAAGATGGATTTATAACGCAATTAAGATCGCCAGCAACAATTAGAAAATGTGTGTCTAAGAAAGGGAGAGTACTAAATAATCTATTCATAAAGTCCGGATTGTCCAAATTAGGAGCGTAAATGTTAACCAATAAAACAGGAGTGTGAAATAAGCTACCTGCAATAATCAGGTATCTGCCATTTTTATCAGTTATTATTTTAGAAGTTGAGAAGGAAATCCATCCATCCATCTTCTTCCACTTAATCCTTTTCAGGTTGCGGGGGACTGTAGCCTTTCCCAGCATCTTTGGGCAAGAGGCAGGGTACACCCTGGACAGATCACCAGTCCATCGCAGGGCCAACACAGAGAGACAGACAACCATTCACTCTCACAGGACAAATTAGAATCCCCACTTTGATGCCAATTAACCTAACTTGAAAATGTTGTTATTAATTAAAATAGCCACTCCTCAGGCTTTTGAGCTGAAAAAAGAATGAAAGATATCACCAACCCATGGGCATTTCATCTCTCTTCACTTCCGCTCTTCAAGGAGAGTAGACGCTTCTCTCTTTTCTCTCTGCTCTAGCTCCCCACTTCCCTAACTAACTGGATCCCAGCTTGCTGTTGTCTGTCTGTGTCTACTGCTGATTATCGAAAAGAAATTATGGAATTGATAAGCTGGGCTTTGAACGCAATTGACACTATTTTTTCAACAAGGAACAGTGCTCCGGGGGAAGCTGTTTGCCCCGCAGGGACGGCTCCAGCGGGCTATTTACGGGTGACAAGTGTTTGGAGGATCTTGTGCCTGAGTAATCTCTCTATCGAAGATATTGAAGATTTGTATATCTTCGTAATAATGGTGACTGGGATCGTTCTGATTGGAACTGGGATTGTCCTGGTGTACCGCAAATTGCTGAAGATGGATACAACCTATCAAAATGCTGGCCACGCGAGGTGCATCCATCAAATTGGAAAAATGGAGGAGACTTTGATAGCGACAAATGGAGAACTGTCTCGGAAGGTGGATTACATCTACGCTTAAGTCTATCCACGACGGACTCAAAGCCCTCGCAATGAAGGATTAAGCACTGAATCTGCAGAAGAAAATAAAGTTCTTTCTCTGTGTTCAGTCTATTTGGCTCAATTTCCCTTACAAAAATCCTCCTGATAATCCCCAGTCTTTGTTTTTCAAAACACTGAGCACACGGCCTCTGGACAGTAGCTGCTTGGGACAATTGCCAAGGACAATTGCTGCAGCCAGACAAAACATCTTCTGCCAAAGTGTCCTTGTGCTCATATTGATACAACATTGCTTCAACACTACATCCACACTGACCCAGAAACTGACAACAAGATAACATTCACTGCTCTCCTTGTGTCCTGTGGACTCTGGTCTTGAATGTGCATCGTGGGCTTTTTTTTGTCTTTGTAATCATAATATTGATTACTTATGGTCAATATTCTGAATTCAATGATTTTTTTTGCTCCTTCCTATTGTATGATTTCTTATCTGTACCATCCTATTGGCAGGCGCGTCCCCGATGCAGCCGTGTCACTGGAAATGCAGGTTCATTTTCTGTGTCAAGTCAAATTCTCTCGTATGTTATCAGTGATCTGTTAATGTACTTGGCAATAAATCTTTTTCTGATTCTGATTCTGATTCTTTCTGATTCTGATTTAAGTCTACCATAATCTTGATCACGTAAATGAGTTTCCTGAAGAAACACTATCAGCTTTTAAGTGTTTAAGGTGGGAAAATACTTCTGGACACTTGACTGGGTTGTTCAGTCCTTTAACATTCCAACTTAAAAATCTAAGAGGCACCACCTTCTAACTTTTGCAAACTAACATACATGTAATTAAATATTTGAAGAGAGGATAAATAAGAAATCCGCCGCCCCTCAAAAAAAGGGGGGAAGAAAATAAAATACAGAGACATAACCCAAGAGTGACCTACCCCCCGCCCCCCCCCCCAGGTGCAGTAATCTGTGCCCATCTCCAAATGATGGAACAGCAGTGCTGACTCCAGTAGGAGTCATCTCCAAAATAAGACTTACAGCTATGCAACAAAAACTAAAACTATCAGATGGAATCCTGCAGAGCAAAACTGAAAATGGTAGCAATAAGGCACTGATAATGATAATAATGGCCATAATAATCAGTTCAGAGAGGTAAAAGATTATGATTGCCACAGTCTGTGGATAAAATTAAAAGGAACCTAAACTAATGTCAATCATTTAAAAGGTTACCATTGAAACAAAATCAGAATTAAGATAAGATAAGATAAGATAAGATAAGCCTTTATTAGTCCCACAACGGGGAAATTCCAGGATTGCAACAGCACAGGGATAGCAACACTCAGAGCAACAATCAGAAGGCAAGAAAAAAAAACAAGCAAGCAAGAGCAGCTAATATACATATGTACATATTACTATAAAATATATATATACACACACACACAGACACACAGTGCAGAGCATTGTAGCTGGATGGAATAAATATATGAATATATAAACACACAGTGCAGAGCATTGTAGCTAGATGGAATAAATATGTAAATATATAAACACCCACAGTACGGAGCATTGCAGCTAGGTGGAATAAATATGTAAGTATATAAACACACAGTGCGGAGCAATGTAGCTAGATGGAATAATATGTAGATATATAAAAACACAGTGCGGAGCATTGTAGCTAGATGGAATAAATATATAGATATATAAATATAAATATAAACACACCCAGTGCTGAGCATTGTAGCTAGATGGAATAAATATGTAAATATACAGTATAAACACACACAGTACAGAGCATTGTTGCTAGATGGGATGAAACAGCATAACCATCTACTTAGTTATCCTACATGGTATGATTATGTGCCCATACATATTCTCACCCTCCATAGCGACCGGTATTTTCCTAGTTGTATGCCGGAGGGGACCATTGTGTAAGTCTATTGCATCTTTTGCATTCAAAAAAACTATTAGTTTGTTACGTCTTTTAAAAAGACAACTTGCAAAAAACTTACTGTATGCAAGAAAGAAAATATACAAATGTATGTAAATACTTATTTAACAAAACGGAGCACGAGTATATTAAAAATAATAAAAAGAAAAGCAAAGTAACAGCTCACGTGCAGGGAGCAACACCAGAGAAAACACACATAACACAGAGAAGCTGAGTAATCAGATTTTATTGATTCAAAAGGGAAGCTTAGTTAATGAAAGACGCCACTCACCAGAGGAAGACCCAGCTTGTAAAGGGAGACAAGAGCAGATTAGACAAGGAGGGAGACTGATAAGGGAAAAATAGGACTACACTTAGGTGGGATAAGCAGGGAGCCCAGCAGTGGAACCCAGCACAAAACGGCAAACCAAGAGAGGATGCTGGTAGGCAGGAGTAGAGCTGGGTGAGGTGTCTGACCGGGTGGAACAGGCAGCTGAAGTGGTGATGACTACGATGGGGCAGGTGAGTGCACAACAAACCCCGGAGATGCACCACGAAGATGGCAGCAACCTGAAAGAGGAAGAGAGAAGAGGAATTACTTTTGTTCCTCAGAGAAAGAATATAAATGTACTTGCTTGTTTTGAGGCAGTATACCCAACAAGCCAGTGCTGAAGCATTCACATGATGGTCCTTTTATGCACTGGCAAGGCAGAGGCAGCAGGTGTGTCTAATCACACAGGTGTGGTGATTGCCTGCGGAGCAGAGAAAGTCTAGCAGGAAAGGAGGGGGAGTGCGCGCTCACCTGATCATGACAATAAGATTTAGCTCCATGAGGACAATATGCACAGAACTGAGCAGATTTTTAGAAATAGAATTGTCTTTAAGTCCTTCAGTATAATAGTAAAAAGTCAGGTCAGGCATTGGTTTGCTTGCTACCGGATAACCACGAAAACCTGTCTCATGGGTCGGGCCGTCGGCGACTCAACCGACAACCCCGCCCTTCTGAGGGCGTGGAGGGTGAAACTGGGCATCCTGGCAGAACTAAAAACAATATCTGTCACAGGTCTGTGGTGGACCACTCCCAGTTACACGGGGTGAGACTGGACATCCTGGCAGATAAGCATATCTGTCGCAAGGTCTGTGGTGGACTTTTGCCAGTTGGTGCATCATGACATGCACTACACAAAGAGCAGAGATAAACAAACCTATCATGTGGTCAGTCACTGCAGCAGATACTGGAGTCAGTTTGTCTTGGCCTGTCTTTGTTACTGATAATACCTCTATCTGCCAAGAATGTGTTGCTAGTCCAGCAAAAGCTAGCGGTACTCAAATACTTTGCAAGCAGTTTCATGAAATAGTCAGTCAGAAAGCAACTCATACCGGCTCGGACGTTGCCCGGGTTTGCAGGGTCGGTAGTTCCTGGCAGCAGAGGGCGGGGGACAGAGCTGCATAGAGGAATCTGATCAGACCTAAATGAAACAGTCATTGTCACCCGCGATAGACTACTATGATGATGATGATAATAGTAAAATATTTAAATAAACCATATATAACTCACCCAATCCCTCGGGTTACATGAACCAGAACAGCAGCATGATAAACCACCCAAGGACTTGAGCTTATTTGATTATGGATTTTATATATTTTCTGCCTTCCTCCGGTGAAACGAAGTCACGCTGGATACCTTCCGTCCTGGGTATGACGTTAAACTGCATCCGGGCGAGGGGGTCTGTTGGACTAGGAGGATGATGGAGTGCCTCTTAACCCTCGCTGATACTCCCAGGTGTCACTTGGGCAAGGACTAGTACTTGTTAGCCTCCTTTACCAGGGTTAGGGTAAAACTCTCCAACAACTTTGTGAGTTATAATTCCCTAAGGGGACCCAGGGTTAAAGTTGTTACGAGCACCCCCTTGCTGATCATATGAGGTGACAAATGGGGCAACTTGTTTGCCGTGAGTTGCGACTCGTGTCAGTGGAGGAAGAGATCCTGGTTCTTGAGGAATGTGTCTTGCTGCAGCTTTCACAAGTCCATCACAGTGCTTTGGCTCCTATTTCACTTAAACAGGAGGTTGGAAGGGCCCGGTCCAATCAATCGGCTTGTCAAGGTCTACTCTGGGATGTCTTTTGTCAGTATAACATCTCCTAATCCCAGAAGCCTATGGCAGAGGGTCACTCGAGTAATTAGCACTTTTGTGCTTTATTGCTCGAGTATACTATCCCTGTATCCCTGGTGCATAACCTGCAGGAAGTCTGCGGCTCTGTGCATCCCCTTGTAGGGCTCCGAGGATGGTGGGGAGCAGGAATGATGAATCATACTCAACAAACCCCTAAAAAAAACGAATGTTGGAAGATGACGTGGATGACCCAGGAATGAGCAGGATGGCTCTTTCAAATGGCGATAATTGGCTGAGGCTTATTGTTTTAGAGTCACTCTCATCAGATATGCCTCTTTCTAAGCTGTCCCCTTTTGCTGTACAGAAAGGAATTTCAGGTATTGCAGGGTCAGTTAAGGATGTTAATAAACTGAGGTCTGGCCAGATTTTGGTGGAATGCTTAAAGAAATCCCATTCTGAAAATTTGTTGCGGTGTAATGTGCTGGTTGGTGTTCCAATGAAGGCTTTTCCTCACCCTTCTCTAAATAGCTGCAAAGGAGTAATTCGTACTAGAGAACTCCACGATATGGAAGAGGATGAAATAGTCTCAGAACTGCAACAACAAGGAGTAACACATGTGAAGAGGATAACCATTAAAAAAGATGACCAAACAGTAAAAACTGGCACTTAACATTTTGACGTTCAACTGGCATCAACTCCCAAAAAGAATCCAAATAGGATATCTGAGTGTAACTGTTGATACCTTTATTCCAAACCCGTTGAGCTGTTTTAACTGCCAAAAGTCTGGCCATGGCTCCGCAGGATGTAGGAATAAACCAGTCTGCTGCAAATGTGGACAGGAAAGGCATGAGTTGGCCTGCACAACACCTCCCAAATGTAGTAACTGTTTAGGCAATCATGCAGCATCATCGAAGGAATGTCCTTGTTGGATCAAGGAAAAAGAAATTCAAACTGTCAAATGTACTAAGAAAATTAGCTACCCTGAGGCACGTAAATTAGAAGGTTTCCCAAAGTACAAATTCCAGCAGACTTTCTCCTCTGTTGTGAAACCTAAGATGCAGCCTGCTGAGTGCCAGACAGATCTGACCTGGTTAACTAAAGATAAGCCCTCATTATTAAGTAGTATTAAAAATTACAGAGTCCCAGTTAAAAGTAAAACGAGCACTCAAAGCCTGACTACAATAAGTCAACCCTTAAGTCAAAGTCTAAGCAAGTCCGCAGAACAAAACCAATCATCAAAAAAAAAAAAAAAATCCAGCTCCTTTACTCAGGCAAAATCAAGCCAAGAAAATAAATTGCAAAAGAATGGGAATCCAGAAGATGCAGGAATGTCTGAAGTCATGACTTGCCGTAGTCGCAGCCCCTCCCCCAAAAGCAAGCATAAGGAGCATGCTTTTTTTACCTACCTGATGGTGGGTAGCCACATTATCCAGTGGAACTGTTGTAGCTTTAAGGCCAATTTCTCTGAAGTGCAGCGTTTAGCTGCTAGTTTTAATCCCCTTGCTTTTTGCCTTCAAGAAACTCTTCTGCTATCAACCAACCCCATGTCTCTGAAACATTATACTATGTATAATACATATGGTCCAAATATGCATCGTCCATCTGGTGGTTCAACAGTTTTAGTAAGGAATGGCCTAATTCACAGCCACTTGGCTTTAGTCTCCAACTTAGAAGCAGTGGCAGTTCGTCTAACTTTGCATAAAGCAATAACCTTATGCTCTGTCTATATACCACCAGATATGATTGTGACACCAGCCTTCATAATCAGTTGCCATCCCCATGCATCCTTATGGGTGATTTTAATGGTCATAATCCTCTGTGGGGAGGAATTTGCCCAAATGCAAAAGGCAAGATACTGGGGGATTTTATTGCTAAAAATGATGTAGGTCTTTGGAACGATGGGTCTCACACATACCTCCACCCAGGACATGGAACCTATACTGCAATTGACCTATCTATACGTTATCCTGAGCTAGTGCTGGAATTCTTGTGGCGGGTCTTGGATGATCTTTGTGGAAGTGACCACTTTCCACTAATATTGACATCTACAGAAGTGGATGTGCAATCAAGAACTCTGCGATGGCAACTCAAAAAAGCAAACTGGTCATCCTTTGTTTCTCTGTGCAAAGGGAAATTCAGCCAAAAACCTCAACCACACTGTCACTCTGTTCAGAGCTTTGCTCAAACCTTAATTACAATTGCAGATAAGACTGTCCCAAAAACATCGGCAAAGCCACATCATAGGCCCAACCCATGGTTCAATGATGACTGCAAAAAGGCCATTGAGGCAAGGAAAAAAGCTGAGAGGGTGTTCAATAAACATCCAACAACAGAAAACCAGACCAGATTTAAAATCTGTCGAGCTAAAGCATGCAGGTTCATCAATGAAGCAAAGAGACAGAGCTGGAGGGAATTTGTATCAAGCCTCACATCCAACACATCTACCAAAAAGATCTGGGATTTAATTAGAAAGATGAAGGGTAAGGAGAATGGACTTCAAATACAGCATATATATCAGGGTAATCTGCTGACGACAAAATATGAAATGGCTAATCAACTAGCAAAATCATTTGAGAAGAATTCAGCTATTGGAAACTATTGTTCTGAGTTCCAAATTATACAAGCACAAGAAGAACAAAAAGAAATAAACTTTTCTTCAGATAACTCAGAACCATACAACCAAGATTTCGCTATGGAAGAACTTTTGTTCTCAATAAGGAACTCTCATGACACTGCTGTGGGGCCAGATAAAATTCATTATCAGTTTTTAAAACACTTAACCCCCAGTGCACTATCCATTCTCTTGATGGTTTTCAACAACATCTGGAAGTTAGGCAGTATTGCTGAAAGCTGGAAAGAAGCAGTAGTTATACCTGTTCCAAAACCCGGGAAAGATCATACCAACAACTACCGTCTAATAGCTCTGACAAGTTGCCTCTGTAAAACCATGGAAAGAATGCTAAACAATCGCCTTGTGTGGGTGCTTGAGTCTGAAGGCCTTTTAACTGATTACCAGTGTGGCTTCAGACGTGGTAAAAGCACTTTAGACCACCTTATCAGATTAGAGGCCTATATACGTGATGGTTTTATTAGAAAAGAACATGTAGTTGCTGTATTTTTTGATTTAGAAAAAGCATATGACACAACATGGAAATACGGTATTTTAAGAGACCTACATGGCATGGGTTTTAGGGGACATTTGCCCTTTTTCATTTCAAACTTTTTGTCCAATAGACACTTAAGAGTCCGAGTAGGAGATACCCTTTCAGAGCCCCATGTGCAAGAACAAGGAGTTCCCCAGGGAAGCATCCTCTCGGTTACTTTTTTTAGCATTAAGATTAATAGTGTAGTTGGTGCTCTTAGACCAAATACCTTTTGTAGTCTTTATGTAGATGACCTCTGTATTTGCTACAGGGAGAAAGACATGAGCAAAATCGAAAAGCAACTACAGCTGTGCATAAACAAGATTAATAGGTGGTCAGTCAGTAATGGGTTTAAATTTTCAAAAACAAAAACTGTCTGCATGCACTTTTGCCTGCTGCGGTCTCTTCACCTCGACCCTGAGTTTTTCGTAGATGGAGAAGCTGTCAAGGTGGTAAAAGAAACCAAATTTCTTGGACTTATTTTTGATAATAAGCTGTCTTTTATTCCACATATAAAAATTCTATGAATCAGATATTTTAAAGTCCTTGATATTAAAGTTTTGTCTAAAACTAAATGGGGTGCAGACTCTACTGTGCTGCTACGTCTCTATAGAGCACTTGTAAGATCTCGGTTAAGAGTATAGGAGCATAGTTTATGGATCAACAAGGAAAACATATATCAGGACGCTAGAAACTGTCCATCACGAGGGGCTAAGGCTTGTCTTGGGGCCTTCAGAACCTCTCCTGTTAAGTTTGTATGTTGAAGCAAACAAGTCTTCACTTCAAAACAGGCGCCTGAAATTGACTTTCCAGTATATATATGGTTAAACTTAAAGCTGACCATAGAAATCCAGCCTACTCTGCAATTTTTCAACCTTGATTTTTTCAGATGTATAAGGTCAGACCTAAGAGCATCACTCCTTTTGGACTCCATATAGAACCTCACCTGGTAAAATTAAACCCTGATATGGGCAACGTAGCACAGACACAATTTTGTCCCATTCCACCATGGAGTTTGAGGAAACCCAATATCATTCTGGATCTGAGCCAAAACAAAAAGAAAGACACTTACCCAAATGTGTACCAGCAGCAGATCTTGGACATAAAATGCCATTTTCCTCACCATATTTTCATATACTCGGATGGATCTAAAGTAGATGGCTCAGTCTCTGCTGCAATTGCCACCGGGCACAATCAGCATAGTTTGCGGATTCCCAAACAATGTTCAATTTTTACAGCAGAGGCTCATGCTTTGCTTCTAGCATTGGAACACATTGAGAGAACCAAACAACAGCGCTCCTTAATTTTTACTGACTCCAGATCCTGTCTTCAGGCACTTGGGTTTTTAAAGACTGATCACCCCATTATTGCCCGGATTTTAGAGAAACTAGGTTTTTTACAGAAACATAATGTTAATATCATCTTCTGTTGGATCCCCAGCCATGTTGGCCTGTCAGGTAACAAGCAGGCAGACAATGCTGCCAAGAGAGCCCTTACCCAAGAAGTCACTCAATGCCAGATCCCAGCCTCAGACCTCAGGCCTCTAATAACCTCCTATATTTTAAAGAAGTGGCAGACTGAATGGGACACATGTACTGCAAATAAACTGCATGATATTAAGCCTACCATAAACCGTAGACACTTGCATCACTTTCAAAACCGACATGATGAGGTAGTGTACACTAGATGCTGTATTGGCCACTCAAGGCTTATGCACAGCTTTTTATTAAAAGGTGAAGCACCACTGTAATCTTGTTAGTTTTGTGGAGGGTTTTTTTTTTTATCAATAAAGCACATTTTACTTCACTGTCCTGCTCTCATGACAGCAAGACAACGTTTTTATACTCAAAAGTCACTGAAGGATATTTTTAATAAGGCACCACCAAAGAAAATTTTAGGGTTTTTAGCACATGTGCATCTGAAGCATCTTATTTAATTTTTCTATTTTATTGTATCTACATATGTATCTCACTGTATTTATTTATTCTTTCATTTATCATACTGTCTCTATATAATTTTTAACTCAATTTTTTTATTAGTTCTATTTTTGCCATGAAATAGCCATAGATGCTGACATGGCACTAAACAAGAACACTCACTCACTCACGCTGGATACCTTCATGGGTGATGCGCAGCCGAGCTGGGTGAAGAAGGCCAAATCTGACTCCCTTGATGCCCCGTAACATGCAGCAAACCTTGGTAAAACCGGTGCGAGCCCGTGCTGTCTTGACTTGACAGTATAATCCGGGAAGACAGAGAGTCATGTTTCTGAGCTTGATCCGCTGAAGCTCTCTTGCTTTTGTGAGGATGCAAACACAGTCAGAATAGTAGTGGAGTCTCACCACTATGGCTTGGGGCCATTCACCTGGTCTGGGCTGGGGAGAAGAGATCGGTGGAAGCGGTCCACGAGCGGCTCTTTCTCGAGGTCGAGGGCCTCCATCAGCAATTTTGACATGTTAGCAGTGGATGTCGAGGCTAGGTCATCATCTGGGACACCAACAATACATATATTGTTTTGTCGAGACCTAGACTCCAAATCGTCGCACTTGTCCTCTAATTTTGCCATCATTTCAGTCATGTGCTCCACCTGGAGGGTAACCACGTCGTCTGTACAAGTCGACAAAGATTGCTCCATCTCTGCTACAGTACCCTTTAGCCCGGTCAGGCTCACATGCATGGTGGAAATGCTGGTAGCTAGTTCATTTTTTAAAGCGGGCAACTCAGACTTAATGGAGGAGAGGTTGTCACCAAGGGCTGTCTGTAGTTCGGCTTTAAAAATAGCAGCAATATCTTTGCGAAGAGCCAAGAGGATGTCGGTTTTAAGCACATCGACATCAATGGCGGCAGCTGCCAAAGGGGGTGAAGCAGGACTACCACAGGCTGAGGAGTCATCGTGATAGGCCGCAAATGCGGCTAGATAGTGTTCCCTCCCTTATTAAGCTTTGGAGGCATTACGACGGGAAAAAGAGGAAGAATAAATCACCACTGTTGCTTAAAAAAGACTTGAACTGCAAAGACATCCAAAAAGTGCCGAAAAAGTTTAGAAATATATTTGCTCTGCAGGAGCTCTCTGAAAAGGCAACCTACACCATGATGCACTAGACTGGAAGAAAATAGTGCTTTTTAAGTGTATAGTACAATAGCACCAGTGTTATGATCCCTTGTGCGCCATTACGCTGCACACAGAGGGCAGAATGAAAACCCACAAGCAGAGATAGATTTGTGCACTTTATTTAACAACAACCCCAAACCTTGTCCAGTAAACAGTCACACAATGAACAGAGAGTTGATATGATAGAGCTTAAGGCCACCAAACATACAGGGATGCCACCTGGCTGCTCAACAGCCCAAGGAAGGGAATGCCTAGTGCCGCAGAGCTGCTGTCAGCACGGGAAGAAAGGCAAACATAATGTAACGTTGGGGCCGTGTTAAGGGGGGCAGGGATTTTCCCAGCATGCTTTGCCAGCAGAGAATGTTACTTTGTGTGTGTATTTAATGTGATTACTGAGTTATTATACTGCTGTGTCATTATAACTGCGTTATAATGACCCAGCAGTGTTTATAAGCAGGATTAGGGCAAGATGTATCATGGATTGTGTGACCATGATTGAAACTGAGGTCTGGGAGGATGACCTCCCCTCCTGTCTGCTCAGTGGGGTGTTTTTAATAAAGCCTGTTCGTCGCAACCATCTGCTCCTCTTCTTTGTGTGAACCTCGCCTATGTCACACTGGTGTCAGGAGTGGGATGGAGCTAGATGGTGGCCAGGATCCGGGCGGAGGTCCAGCAGCTGGGGCGGTTCATCGCTCGGCTGGGAACGGACGGCAAAGCTGAGACGCCGACCCCCGGAGTGGCTCACCGCGATGGACGGAGCAGCGGACCAGATGGGACGAGCGTACCCCGCCTTCTGCCTTTTTCAAGGCAGAGCGGGCCGAGCAGAGCAAACCAGCCCCGCTTCCCGCCCTTTTCAGGTCAGGACAGGCTGACGATTCCACGACGATCAGAGGCAGCGATTGACCAGGAGGCGACCGTCCCACCCATCCAGCAGTGGGCCAGGATTCCCTGCTTCAACGGCGAGACCCTGTTGGAGAACTACCTGGCCCAGGTCCAGCTGGCTGCCGCGCTGAATGACTGGTCACCGGAGGAAACCGCCGTGCAGGTCGCGCTGGCCTTGGAAGGGAAGGGCCCTCTGCACGCTCTCTGACCTCTGGCCTGAGGAGCGCCGCAACTGGCCAGCGCTACAAGGAGCGCTCCATAGATGATTTGGGAGAATGGCCGACGCTGAGCACGCCCAGGAACAGCTGACCAACCACCGTCGAGGTAGCCAAGAGAGACTCGGAGCCTATGCGGCGGACATACGGCTGCTAACACGGCGCAGCTACCCGGACTTCACACCGGAGGTGGTAGAGAAGCTCGCCCTCCGGAACTTCATCCAAGGTCTCCGCCCGGCCCAGCTCCAGAGCCACGTCCGGATCAATGCTGCGAGCGACTGGGAGACTGCGGTGGCAGAAGCGGAGCGGGTGGAGCCACTGATGAATCGTACAATCGACGCGTGGACGCCAAGACAGAGAACCTTCCAGGCCACGGCTGAGAGCGAGGGGGAGGAGGAGGAGTTACGGCAGACCACGGCGGCGCGTCCATGGAGAAGACGGCCGTGGCGACGCGAGGAAGGGTGCTTCCGCTGCGGAGAGCCTGGGCACATCGCACGGTACTGCCCCGCACCCACCCCACGACAAACTTGCCCCTCGTCGACGTTAAACTAGAGAGAGGTGGCATGGACGGGGACAGGCCGCCTCCCGCAGATGCTTCCCCTGGCGGTGACGTCACAGAGGCCCTCGGCGCGCAGCAGCAGCGGAGCGAGCAGGACAGATCCGGTCTTTTCCCGGGCTCAGCAGGGGCTGGACGCCTGGATGCGGGCCAGCGGCCGCCTGGGAGGTCCTGGCAGCGGTGGGAGTCGGCCGGAGCGGGCATATGACTCCCGCTGCCAGGGGAGGGACTGTGCGTGGTCCTACTGAGGCTGTTGGATGTGCTGGTCGTCAGCATCGAAGGCCACCCCGACACCTGGACTGATTCGCCTTGGACTTCGGGGTTGGACTTTGATTTTTCTGGGAATAGAAACCTGTCGGGATGGGGGGGCAGTGTAACGTTGGGGCCGTGTTAAGGGGGGCAGGGATTTTCCCAGCATGCTTTGCCAGCAGAGAACGTTACTTTGTGTGTGTATTTAATGTGATTACTGAGTTATTATACTGCTGTGTCATTATAACTGCGTTATAATGACCCAGCAGTGTTTATAGGCAGGATTAGGGCAAGATGTATCATGTGTTGTGTAACCATGATTGAAACGGAGGTCTGGGAGGATGACCTCCCCTCCTGTCTGCTCAGTGGGGTGTTTTAATAAAGCCTGTTCGTCACAACCATCTGCTCCTCTTCTTTGTGTGAACCTTGCCTATGTCACAATAAACTTACGGTGCTGGAGCGATCCGGGGCCGTCTGTGCAGTCCGGTGGTTGAGGATAAGGCAGAAACAGCCGCCAACACCAACGAAGTAGCTACAACAGTCTTGTAGCGTTAGAGAAGACTGGAACGTCAGGCTTAATTACTGTAGGAAATGATGACTTGCATACACGGAGAAACACGCTACCGTGCATGAAGCGCAATGCTCCGGTGATCTCTTCTCATTAACACAGCGTTCAAGTAATTGTGTTCACTGTGGTTAATGTCATGTTTATTGCTTGGTATTATGCGCCATCTAGTGGCCGTTTTAGTTAACTTATTTAAGACGGTAGTATGGCGGCACATGGGGAGAGCATAATTGTTTACCATCTTAGACAAGAACAAAGAGCGGGGGTTCCCTAGTGAGATAACAGGGAGGTGTGAAGAATGAATGAAGTGAATGCAATGTGACGCGAAGGTCACCTTTTGTGTGTTAGAAACTTCTAGAGGAATGCCATGTTATTTAAGAGAAGAGTCTCTGCTGAGATGTCATTCTGTCTATGCTTGTTGTGTGAGTTGTGTAATAAATCGTCTGAGCCAAATCTGCCTCTTCATTTACACGCTCCACAGTAGAAGAAGAACTCAGACATGAAGTTGTGGAAAAAAACAGTCCCACTGCGAGACATGACAGCTCCACTTTCCTGGTCTTCTTTATTCGTTTGTGTTTGTTAAAGCATCGTCATCGTTTGTGGCTTGTATATATGGATGTCACCAGACTGCAAAACAAATCTACCTACGGGTACAAATAAAGTAACCTGAACCTGAACCTGTCTGTAAGTATTTTATAGTGGAAATAATTAGTTACCACATATGTTGTCTTCGGTTTGATAGTCTAGCATTTTTGGTGCACTATTTCACATTGAAAACCGTATGTTAATGTTTATACTGGTGCTAAGCTAACAGCTGCTACTCCCTGCTTTACATATGTAAATAAGATAGTCATTGCCTGTGATTGTTATTTTAGCCCAAATTGACATGTGCATGTCTTGTTTTTCTGTATTGTTACAGTTTCACAAATTAAAGATTCAGTAAACTACACTGAGAGTCTTCTGGAGTTCAAGAAGCTTCTGGATCTGTGTTTAGCTGTTTGGATAGCTAGATCAGCTTCTAGCAAGGCCATTTACAGTGAAAAGACGGCACCACGGCAAGCAGCAAAGCTACAGAAGCCATCACGTGGAGCCACTGCCATCTCAAAGAGCTAAGTAAAGTGCAAATGGGCATCAAAAGCCCGCTCATCAACTTAACTCCTCTACATGAGACAAACCGATTCAAAATGTCTAAAAGCAAATCTCAAAAAAGTGACACTCGATTCCTCTCACGAAAACCATCATCGCGAACAGGCTCAGCAGCAAACATTGAATTACTAAGAGCAAAAGCAAAGGCAGAAGCCGCTCAAGCCAGAGCCTCATATGCACAAAAAGAAATAGAAATTAAAGTTGAGCAAGCATGTTTACAAGCCGCTCTCGATGCTCTTAGAGCAGAGCAAGAAAAGGATGCTGCTATAGCAGAAGCTAATACTTTATAAGCTGGACTACTTGAATTGAACCTTGAAACACGCAGTGAAACTTACGGGTCATCTCTTGATGAAGACCAAAAACAACGCACTGCTCAATATGTATTAGAACATGCAGCTGTCACTGCAGAGCAGCAACCCATTCCACAAAAGACTGAAATTGTCACTCCAGCAGCTCCTTCCCGACCTGTAGTGGCAAAGCAAGGAAGCAAACCAAGCTACATATCAAACCAGGCTGCATCTGACAACGATTTTGATAAACCCTCGTCTACTAGCTTTAAAACACTCGCACCAGTGAACCAAAGTATCCCCAAAGCATACAATGTTTGCAGTGATTATGGGCCAACCCAGCCAACCTATGATCTTGCCAAATACCTTGCACGCAGTCAACTCATAACCTCAGGCCTTTCCACTTTTGACCAGCCTGTGAACTATTGGGCGTGGGAATTATGGAATCGTGGAATCACCGCCATAGCAGGTTTAGACCTATTTGCAGGAGAAGAGCTTGATTTGCTAGTACGGTACCTTGGTAAAAACTCAGCCAAACAAGTTAAACAAATGAAAGCAGTCAACATCAGGCACCCTGAAGCAGGTTTAATGATAGCTTGGGAAAGACTTGAGGAAACATATGGCTCGACAGAGGCCACAGAGTAAGCCCTGTTTCACAAAGTTGAAAACTTCCCTAAAATCACGACAAGAGATTCTCTTAAACTTCGCGATCTAGCAGATTTACTGTTAGAGCTGGAGGCTGCCAAGCTCAATGGCTATTTACCAGGCTTGTCTTATTTAGATACATCTAGGGGGATCCAACCACTCGCTGACAATTACCTTACAACATACAGGAGAGATGGATGACTTATGGCTCAGGGTACAAATGTGAACATGGTGACAGCTTTCCTCCTTTCACTGTTTTCGCCAACTTCATACGTACCGAAGCCAAAACGCGAACAGACCCCAGTTTTAACCTGCACACCTTTAATCAGCCTACACCGGAGGGAAAACATGGTTTGGAGAGATTTTCTAAAGTGCCAATATCTGTTCATAAAACACAAGTATCTTCGGTGGTCAAATCAGAGAGAGAAAGGATGAAAATCCCAGCTAACCCAAACAAGCAATGTTGAATTCACAATAAACCCCACCCTTTATACGATGCAGAGGATTCAGAGAAAAAGCTCTGGAAGTGTGCAAACAGATTCTCAAAACGTATAACATCTGCTTCCGTTGCTGTTCATCCACTGATCACATCGCAAAGAACTGTACCACAGAAATTGTATGTACGGAGTGCGACCGTAAAACTCACCTTTCTGCTCTCCATCCTGGTGCAGCCCCCTGGGAGTCTAAAGCGCCCCCTCCCCTCGCACAGCAAGGCGGGGAGGATGACAAAGTAGACACCCAAGAAGTTACATCTAGCTGCACCAAAGTTTGTGGAGAAGGAGTGAGCGCCAGGGAGTGTTCAAAGATAGCACTGGTGAATGTGTACCCTGCTGGCCACAAAGAGCAAACTAAGAAAATGTACGCAATCTTGGATGAACAGAGCAACCGCTCACTTGCTCGCTCTTAATTCTTTGACCTGTTTCAGATCCAGGGAACAAGTCACCCCTACACACTAAAGATGTGCGCTGGACTCACAGGAGTAATGGGAAAGACAGCGTGTGGCTTCATGGTGGAGTCAGTGAACAAAAAGCTAAGCCTTCCTCTGCCAACACTCCTCGAATGCAATGACATTCCCAATAACTGCTCAGAAATCCCTACCCCAGAAGCTGCCCGTCACCACGCACATCTGCAATGGATCACTGACATGATCCCGCCACTAGATTCCACAGCTGACATACTGCTTCTGCTCGGCAGAGACGTTCTGAGAGTCCATAAGGTCAGAGAGCAAATAAACAGCCCAGGCGACTCTCCATTTGCTCAGAGACTCGATTTAGGATGGGTGGTGGTAGGTGACATCTGTTTAGATGGAGTACACACACCTCCACAAGTGAACACCTACTAAACCTTTATCCTGGAGAATGGTCGCACAAGCCTTTTTCAGCCATGCAACAGTCAAATTAAAGTTAAAGAGACGTTCACAAAGATTCCTGGAATCTACCACAGCCCAGAGCAACTCCTGATAAGCATTCGTGAGTGTGGATGTAGTGTGGACAGCATCGGCTAACAGATTTTTGCACGCACATCGGACGACCACAAACTTGCTCCTTCAGTTGAGGACACACAGTTTCTCCAGATAATGGACTCTGAGTTCTATCAGGACAGTGACAATAGCTGGGTGGGCCCTCTGCCTTTGAAGTTGTCATGGCAATGGCTGCCCAACAACAGACAACTAGCTCATGAACACCTCATGTCACTCAGACGCACTCTGGAAAAACGACCTGAAATGAAAGCACACTTTCTAGAGTTTATGGAGAACATGCTCAGCAGAGGACATGCAGAAGTTGCGCCACCTCTTTGTCAGAACCAGGAATGCTGGTACCTGCCTCTGTTCGGGGAACTTAATGCTGCTACAGCTGATTGGGATGCACCTCTTCCAGACAGCATGAAAGCAGAGTGGAGTAAATGGAAAGACTTGCTCCAAGATTTGAAAAATCTCCAAATACCACGTCCGTGCACATCCCTGTCTACAACAAACGCACAAAAGAAAGAACTTTGTGTATTTCCCGATGCATCAGTAAAAGCCATTGCCGCCGTCGCTTACATAAAACTATCTACTCCGGACAACACAGAGGCGGGCTTTGTATTCAGAAAGGCAAAGTTGGCTCCTCAAGCAGGCCTTACAATCCCGAGATTAGAGCTATGCGCTGCAGTACTCGCAGTTGAAGTTGCAGAGCTGGTTGTAGCAGAAATGGACATTACATTTGACAACATTGAGTATTACACGGACAGTAAAGTTGTATTAGGGTACATATACAACCAGTCTCCAAGGTTCTATGTATATGTACATAACGGAGTCCAACGCATCCTCCAGTCAGCACGTCCCAATCAGTGGAAATACATTCCATCCTAGCTCAACCCAGCGGACTATGGGTCCAGATCTGTAACAGCAGCACAGCTAAGCAGCACGACATGGTTAGAAGGACCAGCTTTTCCTGTCAACTCATTTGTGCATTGTTTATCTCCAGACACATTTGATCTTGTTGATCCTGCCCTCGACACTGAAATACGTCTTCTAGTGACGACAAGCCTCACTCGTGTTACAAAACCCACAGTAAGTCCCACACATTTTGAAAGGTTCTCCAATTACAGTACTCTTATCAGAGCAATAGCCCGTTTGATTCACGTTGCCTGTTCCTTTGCCCACTCTAACCAAACTTCCACTTGTCGTGGCTGGCACCTTTGTCGACCTACAGAAGAGGAGCTGATAAAGGCTAAGGTTCACATTGTAAAAGGTGTTCAAAGTGAGTACTACAAAGAGGAATTGAAATGTATACAAGAAAGGACCAAGATACCCCCCTCAAGCAGCCTCTGGAAGCTGCATCCTATACTTGACAAAGATGGACTCTTAAGAGTTGGGGGCCGTATCTCACAGTCTGAACTAGGTATTGACATCACCAATCCCCTCATCATTCCTGCTCGACACCACCTTGCAATGCTTTTAATCCACCACTACCACGAGACCGTGAAACATCAGGGGAGACATTTCACAGAAGGCGCTATAAGAGCAGCGGGATTTTGGCTAGTAGGAGCCAAGCGAGGCATCAGCTCAGTCCTTTACAAGTGCGTCATCTGCAGAAAATTACGAGGAAAAACAGAATGTCAACAAATGGGAAACTTATCATCTGAGCGAATGCAAGTAGCACCCCCCTTCACGTACAGTATGTGGGTGTCAGTGTGTTCGGGCCGTGGGATGTGGTAGCACGCCGCACAAGAGGAGGGCAGGCTAACTCTAAAAGGTGGGCAGTAATGTTGTTATGCATGTCAATGAGAGCAGTCCATATTGAGTTAATTGAAACAATGAGCACCGACAGTTTCATTAATGCCCTGAGACACCTTTTTGCAGTCAGAGGCTCTGTGAAACAGATAAGATCTGATTGTGGCACAAACTTTATTGGTGCTTCCTGAGAACTGAAAATGGACAAGACAAACTTTAACACAAAGGACGTTGAAAGCTACCTGAATGAACAAAACTGCTCATGGATCTTCAATCCGCCTCACGCATCACGTATGGGCAGTGCCTGGGAGCGAATGGTTGGAATTGCCAGACGCATTCTCGACTCCATGGTCCAAGACTGTAAAAAGGTACGGCTAACTCATGAACTGTTGTCAACATTTATGGCTGAAGTATCTGCCATCATGAATGCTCGCCCTCTTGTTCCTGTGTCAACTGATCCTGAGTCACCACTTATCCTCACACCTTCAATGTTGCTCACAATGAAAACAGGATCACCACCACTGCCACCTCCTGGTAACTTTGAAAAGGGAACACTTTTGAAAGAACAGTGGAAAACAGTACAAAGTCTCGCCGACACGTTCTGGTCCAGATGGAGACGGGAGTACCTCCATACACTTCAACTACGCCACAAATGGCAAGATAAGAAACCAAGTCTCAAAGAAGGAGATATTGTTTTGCTCAAAGACTCTCAGGCGAAAAGGAACTATTAGCCCATGTCTATTATCATAAAAACCTTTCCAAGTCAAGGTGGACTAGTCAGGAAAGTCGAAGTAACAACTTCTCATGCTGGAGAAAAAAGGACTTTCTGCCACCCCGTAACAGAAGTGGTTTTGCTCTTCTCTCCAGAGTAAAGTAGTTAACAAGACTGTTTAAATGTGGGATCATTATGATCCTAGGCAGGGAGTGTTGTGTTCACTGTGGTTAATGTCATTGTCACGATATGATAGCCGAGTGGTCAAGCACCAGAGAGAAGAGCGGAGGCTTCCAAACAGTTTGCAATCAGCAATTTTCCATTTATTCCAATAATCTTCACAGGCAATAATTCCAACAAACATCCGACACCCCACCAACAAACCAAATGACAAACACCTGTTATGTACTTCATGGGATAATCCACTTAATTGGCACATACCATAATCCCAGGTAAGACAATAAATATTTTCATCTTCCCACATATACCCAATAATATCTAAAAGACCATAAATACATAAATACTTTCCCCAATATTTACAGAATAAATAACACCAATAAATACACCATAAATAATACAATAAATACTTTAAACCCCGATTTACATATTAAACTCCCCTCTACTCAACCATCATATATTTTCTTCCTGCTGGCGTCCTTTAAAAGGCCCTCAAACCCCTGAGGAGTCTTTTGCCCGGACACCACCAGAAAGCATACTGGCAAAGGTACGTGGTTTTAAGATTATACATTTGCCTCACCCAATTAACATGATTAACATTAACAATTATCTCACAAAAGGGATTCAATTCACTCCAACAGATCCTGAAATTATATGTGCATTTTTACAATACACGTTAATACTTGCAAATATAAATCCTTCTACACATATAATATTCAATTACACAGACCATAACAGTGGTGACACTGTCGTCAACCCCACCCCCACCCCCCGAGAGTACAGTACTCTGAGTCATGTACTCTGGAGAGGCTGTCTGCCACAAGATTGGTCTTCCCTGCCACATACTGAACTGTGACGTTATAAGGCTGTAGGGACAGATACCACCCTGTAAGACGATTGTTCGTGTCCTTAATTCTATTTAGCCATTGTAAGGCCCGATGATCTGTCTCTAATGTGAACTGACGTCCTAGTAAATAATACCTAAGAGACCCTATTGCCCATTTCATGGCCAGACATTCTTTTTCCACCGTAGAGTATCTGGTCTCTCAGTCCACCAATTTACTGCTCAAAAACAGTACTGGGTGTCTCTCTCCCTTCACTTCCTGGAGAAGTACTGCTCCGATGCCAACTCCTGAAGCATCCGTTTGCAGAATACATGGACGGGCGAAATCCGGACTGTAGAGAACCTTCTCCCCAGAAATCGCACCCTTCAAATCCTCAAAGGCTCTCCCACACTTCTCTGTCCATTTCACCCTATTTGGTGCTGAAGCCTTTGTGAGGTCAGTCAGGATTGGTGCTCTGTCAGCAAAAACGGGGATGAATTTACTGTACCACCCTACCAGACCCCAAAACGACCGTACCTTCTTTTTGGTGGTAGGGACAGGATAGGCCTGAATAGTGTCTACTTTCCCCACTCGTGGTCTAATAACCTCCTGACCAACCATATGACCCAGGTACCCCAAATGCACACTTACGTGGGTTAATAGTCAGACCTGCCTCCTTAATTAAATGCAGGACCTGCCGAAGATATAACATGATCCTCCCAGGTCTGACTATAGATGACTACGTCATCCAGATAGGCAGCTGCAAAGCCTGATATCCCTCCTAATACCTGGTCCATGAGCCGCTGGAAAGTTGCAGGCACCCCCTGGAGGCCAAATGGCATGACCTTGAACTGAAAAATGCCATAAGGTGTTTTAAAGGCTGTCAATTCCTTTGTTTCTGGTGCCAAGGCCACCTGCCAATACCCCTTGCATAGGTCTAGCATGGAAATAAACCTAGCCCTGCCCACTTTCTCTAACAACTCATCAATACGGGGCATGGGGTACGACTCGAACTTAGAGACTGCATTCAGGTACCTAAAGTTGATGCAGAACCTCAAAGAGCCATCCTTTTTGGGGACCAACACAATCGGGCTACACCATTCACTGACTGACCCCTCAATCACTCCCAGCTGCAACATCAGGTCAATCTCCTGCTTCAATTTAGGGACCAACCGTTCAGGGATTCTATAAGTCTTTCTACGGGGAACAGCCTCTTTCTTTAAATGAACTCTATGGTGAACTAATGTGGTGAAACCAGGTCTCTCCTGAAACAAATCTGGATCTGTTAGTGCCTCTAATTGTCTCTGCTGATTATCTTGCAAATGAGACACCTGAAATGAACAAAGCTCTGTCACGTCTGTGGGAAAGGACTATTCTCTCTCCTCATTCACTTCCGTCCTACAGATAAGGAGCTGATGACGCATCTCCTGATGACCAGGCTGCTGCTGCTGATGCACAGGCTGCTGAAACTCCTTTAACAAGTTAATGTGAAAGCACTGATATTTTGTCTTTCTGTCAGGCGTATATAGTTCATATGTCACTGAGCTTAATTTCTTAGAAATTTCGTAAGGCCCCTGCCATCGAGCTAACAGCTTACTGTCACAAGAGGGCAGCAGTAACAATACCTGCTGACCTGGGTGAAAAACCCTCTTCCTGGCCTTCTTGTTATACCATGTCTTTTGTTTATTCTGTGCCACCCTCATGTGCTCCTGAGCCAAAGCAGTCATTTGATCCAGTTTTTGTCTCATTTTAATGACATATGAAACCACATTGTCTTGATCACTCGGTGGCCTCTCCCAGTGCTCCTTTAATAAATCCAGTGGGCCCCTCACCTGACGACCATAAAGTAGTTCAAAAGGTCAGAACCCTGTTGAAGCCTGGGAAACCTCCCGATAAGCAAACAAGTATGGTAACCATTGGTCCCAATCCGAGCCCATATTAGAAACAAATTTCCGCAGCATGTTCTTTAAAGTCTGGTTAAACCGTTCCACCAGTCCATCTGTCTGAGGGTGATATGGGGTGGTCTTAATTCCCTTGATACCCAGCAGCTTATAAACCTGCTGCAATAGTTTTGACAGAAAATTTGTCACACAGTCTGTCAGGACTGTGAATTGCATGTATGTGAATTGCATGTATAGTTTATTTCTTTTATTTTATCATGTTTAATGTTGCAGCATTGCACCGAGACAAATTCCTAGTTTGTGTACTACATGAACAATGGCAATAAATCTGATTCTGATTCTGACCTCTCTGGGTATGCCTACCCTCGAAAATAACTGAATAAGGCAGTTAGCAACCTGCCTAGCCTTAATAGATTTCAGCGGGAAGGCTTCTGGGTACCGAGTAGCATAGTCACATATCACAAGAATGTATTTATTATCCGAGGAGCTTCTTTCTGGGGGGCCAACTATATCCAACCCTATCCTATCAAACGGTGTTCCAATGATTGGTAATGGATGAAGATGGGCCCGGGCTACTCCCCTAGATGATGTAATTTGACATATCTCACATGTTACACAAAACTCCTTAACCTGGGTATACATTCCTGGCCGCACAAACCTTCTAGCAATTCTCTGTAACGTTTTCTGGAATGCTAGCTTATCTGCCCAAGGGATAACATGTCCCAGTTCCATCACTTTTTTGTGTGAGGCCTTGTGGCAAAGCTATGGCCCTAACTTCACCTTGCTGTTGGTACAGAATGCCATCTGTAATGATATACTCTGCCTCAGCCAAACAGCCCACTCTGCCCTGTTTCACAAAGTCAATCTCAGAGACCTTTTCAAAACAAGGTTTTAGCAATGGGTCAGCTTCCTGCAGCACAGCTTTGTCAGAAGGAATGTTAAAATCTACTGACTGGTTTAGCTGTGATGTTTCCTCCCCCAAGTTCTTAACTGTAGCTAAAACCTTGTTCCTTCTCCTCTGAGCCTTGGATTTTGGTTGCTTAACTGGGCCTGCCTCTATCCCAGAATCATAAAAAGGCAGCTCCTGAAGAACACTGGCAGCCCTCTGAGCTCTAGTTGTAACCATATTACAATTTTTCACCACAGGTGCCTTTACCCTTTTGCTCAACGGCGCCACCTGCCTGTCTCTCCTCAGTTTGGTATTCATCCCTAACCTGTTGTATGATGTCCAACAAAATTGGAACATCATTGCCAAGAATAACTGAGTATGGCAAATCAGGCACAACAGCTACAGGAAGGAGATAAGTCTGACCTCCCACTGTTAAATAGACCTCAGCGGTCGGGTATAGCTTCTTATCCCCATGGACACAACTGATATTTATTTCAGACTCACTCCACAAATCCCTAGGGACCAAACTGGGCAGCACAACAGTTTGAAAACAATCTGAGTCTAAAAGGGCCTCTTCACACTGACCATTAAGCAACACCGTTGTTTTATACATTTCACTGTGCACTGGGGCTGAAAAAATGGGTCTAGGAACTGAACATAATAATGATGGTTTACTATTTCTTGTGGCAGGACATGAATACTGTGTGTGGCCAATTTTATTACACTGATAACAATGTATATCCTTACTTGAAACAAGGCGTGACTTTTTTAACTACCATTATGTTTGCTATTAATGACCTGACTGGAACTGGAATACAGTCCATTTTGAGCTTGAGCACCCCTTTCATCCCCATCAAACTTACTCGGTGTGGTGAAATAGCTGTCACGGCTGAGAGTAGGTCTCCTGCACCCAGACTTGGCTGACAGGAAGACTTCCGCCAGACGAGCCGTGTCCTCCACAGTCTTCGGGTCCCGCTTTCATATCCAGACTCCCAGTTCCGGGTCCACCCTCCGCAGAAACTGCTCAAAGAGCAACAGTTCCGCAATGTCTTTCACCTTTGAGGTCTCTGGTTTAGTCCATTTGTTAAACAGGTCTTTCAATCATACATACAGTTCATGGGGGGTTTCGTCTTGATCAACATCCAGGGCGCAAAACCTTCTCCTATAAGTGTCGGATGTTATTTCATACTTAGTTAAAATTGCTTCCTTCACTTTATCATAATTATGTGTCAGTGATGTCCATAAGCACATATGCACTACGTGCTTTACCAGTGAGCAGAGGAACCAACTGAATAGCCCACTCCTCCGTACGCCAGCGGCAGACCGAAGCAGTCCTCTCGAACGTCGCCAGATAATGCTTGATGTTGTCATCGGGAGAGAGCGGATTCAGCCTGGGCTCGCGGTGCATCTGTGCTGTCCTCGGCTGCACCTGCAGCGGTAGCTCCTCCTCCTGCAGGCCGACCCGACTGGCCGTTACCCTGGGGTCTTCCCCCGAAGTGCCATTGTCACCGCTGCGTTCAGCCTGGCTCCCATACTCCTCTCTCACCTCCGTCACTTGTGACTGCATCTGGCGAAGTTGATGCTGCACAGTCTGCCACCTTTGTTCTTGCAGAACGGCTTCTTCCTCCATCTGACGGTCTCTGACTGTCAGTGAACACACCAGGGACTTCACCAAGCTCGCCAAGTCTCCCAGCTTGTCTAGTCCACTGGTCCCCTGCTCCTCGATTGCCATGCTAGTTTCCAAGTCATCTAATTGCTCCTGTTCTTTCTTCATGTTCCTTTTGGCCATCGCTCCTCTTGTCCTGTGTTATCACTACTTATTTTGACAACACCTTTTTTGACCAAACGTCACAGTCCGCTTAATTTGACATCACTGTCAAACGTTCCGCTGTCTTCTTCGTAGCCACGGTGGGAGTGGAAAATTTCTGACACCACTCATCCGGCTGCATTTTCCTCTTCACCACAGCCGTAAAACCGGATCACTTCTTTCACCAATTAGCAAGTACAAACCATTCCTGACGCCAAATGTCAAGAAACGGACCACTTTTGACACCAAAATGTCACGATATGATAGCCGAGCGGTCAAGCACCAGAGAAAAGAGCGGAGGCTTCCAAACAGTTTGCAATCAGCAATTTTCCATTTGTTCCAATAATCTTCACAGGCAATAATTCCAACAAACATCCGACACCCCACCAACAAACCAAATGACAAACACCTGTTATATGCTTCGTGAGATAATCCACTTAATTGGCACATACAGTGGGGCAAAAAAGTATTTAGTCAGCCACCAATTGTGCAAGTTCTCCCACTTAAAAGATGACAGGTCTCCAATTTTTATCATAGGTATACCTCAACTATGAGAGACAAAATGAGAAAAAAAAAATCCAGAAAATCACATTGAAGGATTTTTAATGAATTAATTGGTAAATTCCTCAGTAAAATAAATATTTGGTCACCTACAAACAAGCAAAATTTCTGGCTCTCACAGACATGTAACTTCTTCTTTAAGAGGCTCATCTGTCCTCCACTCGTTACTTGTATTAATGGCACCTGTTTGAACTCGTTATCAGTATAAAAGACATCTGTCCACAACCTCAAACAGTCAGACTCCAAACTCCACTATGGCCAAGACCAAAGAGCTGTCAAAGGACACCAGAAACAAAATTGTAGACCTGCACCAGGCTGGGAAGACTGAATCTGCAATAGGTAAGCAGCTTGGTGTGAAGAAATCAACTGTGGGAGCAATTATTAGAAAATGGAAGACATACAAGACCACTGATAATCTCCCTCGATCTGGGGCTCCACGCAAGATCTCACCCTGTAGGGTCAAAATGATCACAAGAACGGTGAACAAAAATCCCAGAACCACATGGGGGGACCTAGTGAATGACCTGCAGAGAGCTGGGACCAAAGTAACAAAGGCTACCATCAGTAACACACTACGCCACCAGGGACTCAAATCCTGCAGTGCCAGACGTGTCCCCCTGCTTAAGCCAGTACACGTCCAGGCCCGTCTGAAGTTTGCTCGAGAGCATTTGGATGATCCAGAAGAGGACTGGGAGAATGTCATATGGTCAGATGAAACAAAAATAAAACTTTTTGGTAAAAACTCAACTTGTCGTGTTTGGAGGAGAAAGAACACCATACCTACTGTAAAGCATGGGTGTGGAAACATCATACTTTGGGGCTGTTTTTCTGCAAAGGGACCAGGACGACTGATCCGTGTAAAGGAAAGAATGAATGGGGCCATGTATCGTGAGATTTTGAGTGAAAACCTCCTTCCATCAGCAAGGGCATTGAAGATGAAACGTGGCTGGGTCTTTCAGCATGACAATGATCCCAAACACACCGCCCGGGCAATGAAGGAGTGGCTTCGTAAGAAGCATTTCGAGGTCCTGTAGTGGCCTAGCCAGTCTCCAGATCTCAACCCCATAGAACATCTTTGGAGGGAGTTGAAAGTCCGTGTTGCCCAGCGACAGCCCTAAAACATGACTGCTCTAGAGGAGATCTGCATGGAGGAATGGGCCAAAATGCCAGCAACAGTGTGTGAAAACCTTGTGAAGACTTACAGAAAACGTTTGACCTCTGTCATTGCCAACAAAGGGTATATAACAAAGTATTGAGATGAGCTTTTGTTATTGACCAAATACTTATTTTACCGAGGAATTTACCAATTAATTCATTAAAAATCCTTCAATGTGATTTTCTGGATTTTTTTTTTCTCATTTTGTCTCTCATAGTTGAAGTATACCTATGATGAAAATTGGAGACCTCTCTCATATTTTAAGTGGTAGAACTTGCACAACTGGTGGCTGACTAAATACTTTTTTGCCCCACTGTACCATAATCCCAGGTAAGACAATAAATATTTTCATCTTCTCATATACCCAATAATATCTAAAAGACCATAAATACATAAATACTTCCCCCAATATTTACAGAATAAATAACACCAACACCACAAATAATACAATAAATACTTTAAACCCCTATTTACATATTAAACTCCCCTCTACTCAACCATCATATATTTTCTTCCTGCTGGCGTCCTTTAAAAGGCCTTCAAACCCCTGAGGAGTCTTTTGCCCGGACACCACCAGGAAGCATACTGGCAAAGGTACGTGGTTTTAAGATTATACAATTGCCTCGCCCAATTAACATGATTAACATTAACAATTATCTCACAAAAGGGATTCAATTCACTCCAACAGATTCTGAAATTATATGTGCATTTTTACAATACAATGCACGTTAACATTTGCAAATATAAATCCTTCTACACATATAATATTCAATTACACAGACCATAACAGTGGCAACACTCCGTCGTCACAGTCATGTTTATTGCTTGGTATTATGCACCATGTAGTGGCCGTTTTAGTTAACTTATTTAAGACGGTAGAAGAACTCAGACAGGAAGTTGTGGAAAAAATGGTCCCACTGCGATACACAGCAGCTCCACTTTCCTGGTCTTCTTTATTCATTTGTGTTTGTTAAAGCATCGTCTGTAAGTATTCTATAGTGGAAATAATTAGACACCACATACGTTGTCTTCGGTTTGGTAGTCTAGCGTTTTTGGTGCACTATTTCACATTGAAAACCGTATGTTAATGTTTATACTGGTGCTAAGCTAACGGCTGCTACTTCCTGCTTTACATATGTAAATAAGAGTCATTGCCTGTGATTGTTATTTTAGCCCAAATTGACATGTGTATGTCTTGTTCTGTATTGTTACAGTTTCACAAATTAAAGATTCAGTAAACTACACTGAGCATCTTCTGGAGTTCAAGAAGTTTCTGGATCTGTGTTTAGCTGTTTGGATAGCTAGATCAGCTTCTAGCAAGGCCATTTACATTAATCATAATACTAATGAGGGAAGAGACCGCCGGTGTGAAGGAGTGTGGCCAGAACAAATTGAAAATGTGTGCATGAGTGAGTGTAAGAGCATGTGAATGGAAGTGAGTGAGGTGTGTGTGTGTGAAACACCAATAACAAGACACAGTTGATGATACTGACAGGAGGAGGGGGTGTGCCCAACCTGTCAGGGAGCGGAGGACCCAAAGGGCTCCCTGAAGTGCCTGACGGAAAATAAATAATAAACAAGCCAAAATAGCCACGGTGTCAGAACTGGGTTTGGTGGTACCAAACCCAGGTTCATGACACACCAGCACTGGCTTCACCTTGTTCCAGATATTATGTAACAAGCATGACAAATGTCAAACTTAAAAAAAAAAAAAAAACCTGTTAAAATATGCATTTTTTTGAAGCACTTTCAGATTGTCAGTGGTTGAAAAAGTATATTTGATAAGGTTCTAAGACCAAGACCCAAAAGCAAACACGGATGGAAACAACAGGTAAGTGCAAACAATAATCTTTATTTACAATAATTGTGCAATGATGCATGAAGCAGTAATCTGACAACCCTGCGGGGAGAAGAGCAGAGACAGAGGTGAGAACATGTAGATCATAATGGGGGAATTAATATTGATTTTTGCTTACAGGTTCTTCTGGTGGTGACAGTGGGGAGAACTGCAGACGATCCTCCCGTGTAGAGGGAACAGGACGTTGGGGAAGGAGTTCTTCAGTGGAGGTTAGTAGACAAGGGAAGCAGGCTGGCCAGGCCTGAGTGCTGGGGAGAGAGTAATTGTGATGGTGAGGGTAATAGGTGGTAAGTCGACTTACTTGGATACAGTGAGGGGGATGTGCACAATCCAGGAGCAACCAATCCAATTCCGTAGGCAGTTTTCAGAGTCCAGGGCAAGCAAAGGTCAGAGCACGGTAGGAGACACATAACAGACAGACAAAATCCAAGACAGAGGCAGGCTCAAAGTAAAATGGTATTCACTTATATAGCGCTTTTATTCTCATCTCTAGATGATCAAAGCGCTTTACAGATCCTGCTATCCACCCATTCACACACTGATGGCGGCATAGCTGCCAAACATGGCGCTGTCCAGACCCACCAGGAGCAATTGGGGGTAAGGTGTCTTGCCCAGGAACACAACGGCAGGATATCTGGGGAGAGCGGGATTCAAACCGCCAACCATCCGGTTATTGGACAACCAGCTCTACCTCCTGAGCCACTGCCGTCCCCAGTAGTGATGGAATGGCTGGCTTCGGCGTGTGCTCGGAGCTTCTCCAGGAAATATTTGGTGAAGCGTGTTTCGAGTTGTGTATTGCTGACATATGTATTGACGTCATTGGCCTCGCCGGCCAGTCGTACCACATGACTGGGTCAGGAAACCATTCATGATTTTGCACACAACATGAAGTAAAGTGAGCAGCAATACACAATGGAAATTCTCGTCCCTCACGTTTTGTGTTGTTGATCTTCGACTGTATAAGGGATTTGTCACAGCTTCAGATGGAGCCAGCATGAAAAAGACGGACTTCTCCCGTTTGGGAACATTTTGATTGCATTTCTCCCAATAAGGTATTTAGAGTTATTAAGTTGGCTGCATTTTTCACAAATAGTGGATATTTCTTGTAATTTATTTATTTTACATGTATTTTTATTTGCAAGGTGAAGTGTCTGTTGTGTTTCAAAGAGCTTGGATACAGTAGGAATACACCATCTATGCTGAGTCACTATCGTGTCCTGCATATGAATGAGGACAACAGAGGTGAACCGAGCTCAGGTAAGTCATTTGAAAATGCAATAAGGTAGCACGCATTGTATCATTAAAAGGTTCTAATAATGTATTATGAAGACTGATAAACATTTTACAATGTGTGGTTAATGATACAAGTATAATGGCATGCTAATGTATTTTTCAGGAGAGAAGAATGCTATAGATGAGGCCTTGGTTGATATGGTCATCAAGGATACTCAGCCCTTTAGTATTGTTGAGGACGAAGGCTTTAGGAAGCTTGCTGAAGCTTTGTACCTGAAATATGTCCTTCCCACAAGGAAGGGGTGTTAATTAGCATTATTATAACCATTAAGCAAATATACCATGTGCAACTTCATTCACTAATATTTGCCTTTCCAACTGTCATTTAGGCTTTGAAAGCTATGGTGGAGGCCAGGCACAAAGTCACAATGTAGAAGGCCAAAACCTGCTTACAGAAGACATCTGCAGTGAGCATCACTTCTGATATGGGGACCTCCATAAATACAGATGCTTACCTTACCGTCACCTGACATTTTGTGGATGACAGCAGCAGCCTAGACTCAGTTGTTTTGGGAGTCCTACATTTTCCTCAGGCCCACACATCAGAAAATCTGGCAACGGTGATAACCTCACTCCTAGCAAAGTGGGGGATCGCAAACAAAGTGACATGCCTGGTCACAGATGATGCTGCTAACATGGGTGCATGTGCCAGGGAGCTACATCTCCGTCGCTCCATTTGTGTTGCACACACACTCAACCTGATGGTTAAGAAGGCACTTGGCCAGACCTCGGTGCTGGTTGACATCCGGACCAAAATTCGGAAAATTGTGGCCTATTTCAGAAGCAGCACCACTGCAAAGATACAGTTCTTGACTTTGTTGATGACAAAGATTGTTTTTTCTGCTTTGTTAGCTCAATTTTTAAATTGTGTTTTTTCTTCTAAAGGAAAGGCTCACACAAGTGCAAGAGCAAATACATAAGCCAACCCACTGATTCAAGAGGTAGAGACATGGTGGAACACATGTCAAAAGAATTTTTGAGCTTAGAGAACCTGTGGGAGCAGCTTTAGCAAGCCTTAGTACAGACATCACCCCGCTCTCCTCAGAGGAGTATGGCATTATTGCTGCATGTCTGCAAGTTCTTGCACCATTTAATGATGCCACTGTGAAGCTCTCTGAGGAGAAGAGGGTTTCAGGCTCCAAGGTGATCCCACTGTTTTCTATGCTGGACCACTCACTGGAGGAAGGAGTGAGAAATGCCAGTCCAGTAAGCAGTTCTATGGCCCAACAGTTTAAGGACATTGGGTTTTTCAGCCCCACTAAAGCTGCAGACGCAGTGAAAAGGCTCACATCAGAATGTATTGGAATTATGCGAAACAGCATTCCGTCTCCTCCGTCCACCTCATCATCACCACTGCAACAATCCACATCAGGAGTTTCTCAGCCTGTGACCCAAGGTAAGATATCAAATCAAAATGTTTTACTTTAATTGCATTTATATTAACCACAAACTCCAGTGACTTGTAACTTCTGTTTCTGTTTTAGGTAGCACACTGTGGGGTGATTTAGATGACACCATCAATCAGACAATGACACAAGATGTCAATGCTGATGCAACAACTGAAGTGCAACGTTACATGACTGAACTCAACATTGGAAGACAACAAGACCCAATAATGTACTGGCAGAGACAGAAACTTGTCTACCCTACACTGTACAGACTTGCAATAGCGTTCCTTTGCACACCTGCATCCTCTGCCCTCTGAGAGAGTATTTCCCAAAGCTGGAGAAATAATCTAGAAAAAAAGAAATTGCCTTAGTCCAAAGACTGTAGGAAAGTTAGTATTTCTAAATAAAAATGTGTAAGTAGCACAAGCACACCAAGTAACACAAGCACATTCATTGTAACACAAACACACCAAGTAACACACGCACATTCACTGTAGTCACCCCAGTTTTATTTCTTTTTCCCTTATGATCATTGATATTTCTTTTTCCAAAGTATGTTTATTAATTTTCAATTTTTACACAAAAAATGAGAAAAAAATTAACCAATTAGATGACATCTGCATAGCAATAAATTAAATAAGATATTTAACCTAACAAAGTAATATTTATTTGAAAGGGAGAATGCATATTAATGAACATCAATACAGATGTAAATATGCCAGACTTAGCAAACTTGCTTAATTGCATCTGTAGTCCCTTGGCAGGTCACAAAAATACACATCAAAACAACACTAAATGAACATTTGCAATCAATATTATAGATAATGCATGTATTAAAATGTGAAAGTTAAAATACTGTTATTTTGTCTGTATACGATGCACGTGTTCGACAATCTACAAACAAGCACTCAGGTATCCATTACACAAAGTGCAGTGCACATACACATACACACGTACATATGCACTACAATAATACCCCCCCCCCCCCCAAAAAACCCCATCAATCAATATAAATGGATAAAAAATTTGGCTTAAGTTCACATTCAACCAGGTGTCTATGAATATTCATGTAACATATTTAAGAAAATCCTTGCAGCATATGTTAAGCTACAGTATGTAGAGGAGCTGAAATAACAAGGCGATTTTGTATTAAAAACAGGGTTTTTAATGAATAGCTCTTCTATCGAGTCTCATCAGGTGTAGAGCTTGGCAGAAGGCAAAAGAGTGATCTCTGCTCCGCTCGCTGGTTAAATACAAGCACACATAGAGCCACTCATTGAAAAAGCTGACATCAGAGCCACACATTGAAAAAGCTGACATCCCCCTGTTATCTTAACCCCCATTGTTCTGCTATCCCCTCTCCTTGTCTTGGGAGGTGATGGGAACTCCTCCTCTCGCCTTAGGGGGTAAAGGTGTCAAGTCTGTCTCCGCCGCAGCGTCTTGGGAGGTCCATTGTCTTTAACCCGGCGGGGGAGATCCTTTGTCCTTTCTAGGTGTGAAGTTCCTTACATATGCTGTCACAAAACATTTCCACTTGTTCTAACATATGTAGATATGGGATATAAGAGTCATATATACCACAGGCCCCCCAAACACTAGGAAAGGACACAGAAAGAATCACAGTCTAAGATAATAACTATGAAATACTACGTGTTACAACTGTTGCCACAGGAGAAGTTTTCTAGCAGCCATGCTCCTAAGAAAGTTCAGTGGTAAACATAACAGCATAGTGAAATCATAAGTAGCCTTAAACTGTTGTAGCACAATTAGTGAATAATTGCGGGGTGGTTGGTATCAGTCCCTGTGCTGTCTGGGCTTTATTCTTCTCCCAAAACTGCTGTAGGTTGGCTTAGGTGTCCCGCTGGGACCTTCTCGTGGTGAATCTGCATTGTGGGAAGGAAAGAGATTATTTGTTCCCTGCCTGGGGGCTGAGACTTTTCCTCTGGGGGGTCTACCACGCCGAGGTGCTCGTGCCAACTGTGCAGGTTCGTCTCTCAGCAAGAAGGCAGGTTTGAGTCTGTCAACACTGACCACTTCCTTTCTGTCCCCATAATCAAGCACAAAGTGTTTGTCACCATTTTCCAGCACTCTGAACGGGCCATCGTAAACTGGGCGTAACGTTGGTTTAATAGCTTCATGCTTAACAAAAACGAACTCAGCGTTTTTTAAAGTTTGAGGAACAAAAACTCGTGGAAAAGAGTGATGAGCTGGACCGTGGAGGGAATCCGGTCCACTGCTGCCTAAAAACCTTGGGACTGGAAGGTGTCCTGGTTCTGGGTTCTCTGGTAAAAAATTCTCCTGGGAGTCTGATAGGCTGGGCAAAAACTAATTCTGCAGGAGAAGCGTCTAAATCCTCTTTAGGTGCTGCACGCAACCCCAATAAAACCCAGGGAAGTTTATTAACCCAATTTGTGTCCGTTAGTGAGGCCCTGAGGGCAGCCTTTAAGGACCTGTGAAAACGCTCGCATAACCCATTAGCCTGAGGGTGATAAGCGGTGGTGCGATGAATTGTTGCCCCTAAACTGTTGGACATGGCTGACCAGAGCTCTGAGATAAACTGATGCCCTCTGTCTGACGTGATGTCTGATGGAACGCCGAAACGTGCCACCCAGTTTGCTAGAAAAACGCGAGCGACTTCCTCCGCTGTGGTTGACGCTAGAGGGACTGCCTCTGGCCAGCGCGTGGTGCGGTCTATCATTGTTAACAGGTGTGTGAAACCTTGGGAGGAAGGTAGCGGCCCCACGAGGTCGACGTGAATGTGGTCGAATCTTCTAGCAGGAATTGGAAAAGGCTCCAGAGGGGCTTTTGTGTGTCTGTGTATTTTGGCGCTTTGACAAGGAATGCAAGTTTTTGCCCATTCTTTTACGTTTTTGCGCAGGCCTGGCCACACAAACTTTTCAGCAACCATTTTGACCCAGGCGCGCACACCTGGGTGCGCGAGGGAGTGAATTGCGTCGAAAATACGGCGGCGCCAAGCAGCTGGTACTAACGGGCGAGGTCGGCCGGTTGAAACGTCGCATATTAGGGGAGGCACGCCGTCGCGCAACTCTTTTTTCTCCAGCCTTAACCCTGTTGGTCCGGACAGGAGTGCGCGCACGTCTGCATCACTGCTTTGTTCTTCCGCCATGGCTGCATAATCTATCCCATCCTGGATAGGTGCTGCGTATGTGTGTGCGTTAGTGAAGAGTTCCGCTGCTGAGGCGGTGTAATCTGTCTCCTCGTGCTCTGGCGGTGTCACAGCGCGAGAGAGACAGTCAGCTACTACGTTAAGTTTGCCTGCTACGTGTCGAATGTCTGTGGTGAACTCTGAAATCGCAGCTAGCTGTCTTTGTTGTCTGCCTGACCATGGTTCTGAAATTTTAGCCATAGCAAAAGTGAGCGGCTTATGGTCCACAAAAGCCGTGAAACTCCGCCCTTCTAACCAAAACTGGAAGTGGCGGATGGACAAATGAAGCGCCAGCAGCTCTCTGTCAAAAGTGCTGTATTTGCGTTCAGTTGGGTTTAGCGATTTGCTAAAGAATGCTAAAGGTTGCCAGACCCCACTGACAAGTTGTTCTACAACTGCCCCTATAGCCAGGTCTGAAGCATCTGTGGTTAGAGCAATGCGGGCTGAGGGATCTGGGTGGACTAACATTGTGGCGTTAGCTAGGGCGCTTTTTACTTCCGCGAAAGCGTGTTCGCGCTCCGGGGTCCATTTGACCGCGTTGGAAGCTTTCTTTTTTCTGAGCGCGTCATATAGGGGTTGCATGAGCTGAGCTGCATGGGGGAGGAAACGGTTGTAAAAATTAACCATCCCCAAAAATTCCTGTAGCAATTTAACCGTTTGGGGCCGTGGAAAACCTTCTATCGCACAAACTTTGTCTGGAAGCGGAAATGCACCTTTTGGGGAGACTCTATGTCCCAAAAAATCAATTTGTGATATGCCGAATTTGCATTTGGCTGGATTGATTATTAGTCCATGCTCTTCCAGCTTCTGAAAAACAGTAGTGAGGTGCTGCTCGTGTTCTTCCTCGGATGAGCTGGCTACCAGCATGTCATCGAGGTAGACGAAGACAAAAGGAAGGTCGCGTAGGACAGCGTCCATCATCCGTTGAAAAGTTTGAGCAGCGCCTTTGAGGCCGAATGGCATTCTTAGGAATTCAAAAAGGCCAAAAGGGGTTATTACCGCTGTTTTAGGAATATCTTCAGCTCGGACTGGGACTTGGTGATAACCGCGGACTAAGTCTATTTTTGAAAAAATGCGCGCACCCGCTAAATGCAGTGAAAAGTCCTGAATGTGAGGAATGGGGTAGCGGTCATGCGCTGTAGCGTTGTTTAGCCTGCGGTAATCTCTGCACGGTCTCCAAGAACCGTCAGATTTCGGAACCATGTGAAGTGGTGAAGCCCAGGGGCTCTTCGAGCGTCTAACAATGCCCAATTTTTCGAGAGCTGCAAATTCATCCTTTGCTATGTTGAGCTTGGCCGCGTCTAAGCGGCGAGCTTTGGCAAAAACAGGAGGTCCTGTTGTCGGAATGAAGTGTTTAACCCCGTGTTTGGCTACAGTGGCTGAGAATTTGGGGGTTGTGAGTGCTGGAAATTGGGTGAGGAGTTGTTCAAACTTACCTCCCGCTGTGGTGACGTTGGCCTGCACAGGTGGTGGGGAAACTCGAGCTGAACATGGAATAGAAGCAAAAGAGAGTGCATTAACCAGGCGCCTATTTGCAAGATCCACTAATAACCCATGTGCACACAGAAAATCTGCGCCTAACAAGTTAAAGCTCACCGCTGCTACAACAAATGTCCATCTTTAGCTGCGGCCGTGGATGAGGAGGTGCAGGCTCTTTTCCCCGAACGTGTCGATGTCAGAGCCATTGGCTGCCACTGCTCCGTTGCCCCGGGTGCCCATGGTTCGATCTGCGTGGGAGGGCATGACGAAACTCAGCTGAGCTCCCGTGTCGATGAGGAACTGCTTGCCTGTGTATCCATCCGTCACGTATAACAGCTTATTCTTCTCGCCGAGAACCGCTGCTGTTAATGGCCCTCGACTTTGGCGTTTCCACGACATCGTAAACTTGCAGGGGGGAACGCATTTGCGGGCTTTCTCTGCGAAGCGGTGGTGATAATAGCAGACGTCGTTCTGCTCGTTGCGCTTGGGCCGCGCCGCTGTCACCGTGGGTTGAGTCTCTCCAAGGCTCGGGGTGTCAGTTTCCAGATCTGCGGATGCCGCTGTGGGTGTCCGTTCTCTGCAGGCGTTGACGAGCCGGTAAGCCTCGTTGGCCAGTGTGCGGAAATCCTGATGATTATTGCACTTCATACTGGCGAGTGTCCCTCTCAAATGCGGTGGTAGCGTGCTGAGGAAAATGAATTGGAAAAGGAAATTATCATCATCCTCCTCCTTGAGTTGTAGCAAATCCTCCATGAGGGTCCTCGGATTGCTCCCTCTGTGGCCGTAGACCGCCAGGATCCTCTCGGCTCTTTCCTCCGCCGACGGGACATAATTCGCCACGATGGTCGCCTTGAGTGTCTCATATTTGTCCCGGGCTGGTGGTCACCGGACCAAGCTCCGCACACACTTCGAAGTGGCGGAGTCGAGTTTGGAGACGATATGGTAAAACTTAATATCGTCTGCTGTGATGCCCGCCAGTACAAACTGGGCTTCAGCTTGCTGAAACCAAGAGGCGGGGTCTTCTCGCCAGAAGTCTGGCAGGTTGACAGCAACGGCGTTCGTGCACACCATCACTGTTGTGCCCGCCGGGTGAGAGTGCCTTGCCTCGGCACTCACGGCGGTGCTGGAGCTCGGTTGAGCTCTCTCAGTGCCCTCTGCCGTGGGGAAAAGCTGTCTGCTTGTTCCCTCGTCTGCGTCGTCGCTGGCGTATGCCCGAGTCACCATGGATGAGCAGCTTGAAGAACGCCTCCGGTCCATATTCTCGCGTCAAGGTCACCAGTGTAGAGGAGCTGAAATAACGAGGCGATTTTGTATTAAAAACAGGGTTTTTAATGAATAGCTCTTCTATCGAGTCTCATCAGGTGTAGAGCTTGGCAGAAGGCAAGAGAGTGATCTCTGCTCCGCTCGCTGGTTAAATACAAGCACACATAGAGCCACTCATTGAAAAAGCTGACATCAGAGCCACACATTGAAAAAGCTGACATCAGAGCCACACATTGAAAAAGCTGACATCCCCCTGTTATCTTAACCCCCATTGTTCTGCTATCCCCTCTCCTTGTCTTGGGAGGTGATGGGAACTCCTCCTCTCGCCTTAGGGGGTAAAGGTGTCAAGTCTGTCTCCGCCACAGCGTCTTGGGAGGTCCATTGTCTTTAACCCGGCGGGGGAGATCCTTTGTCCTTTCTAGGTGTGAAGTTCCTTACATATGCTGTCACAAAACATTTCCACTTGTTCTAACATATGTAGATATGGGATATAAGAGTCATATATACCACACAGTACAGCCTTTTATTTTGTGATGGTACAGATCGACTTGGGAGACCCTAAAGGAGGTACACTGGGTCCAACTCCAAATCAAATCCCAGCATTTTTTTTTTTCATTTTTGCAAGTACATTAGACCAATATTTTTGCACTGTTCCCAGTAATTTTCATAAAATAACTGTCTAAATTCATGCTTAAACACCTTATGTGGATCATTGATATTTCTTAAGACAGTAGATTTACTGAAATGGAAAAAAATAACACATTAAACCAATAATGCCCTTGTAAAAATCTGCATGTTATACACTTTTCCAGTAGATGGACTAGTAGAGCAAATGAAGTTTCACATGAAGCTTCGTCTATATGAACCATTTTGATGAAAAGCCTCAAGCCTTCAAGAAAACCTCATCTGGCCATTACTTGGTCAAAGTCAGGCACGGATCAGAGCTGGGCAAGATAAAGCACAATGTTAACAGTCTCACAAATACAGAACAGTATACTTTGCTGGTTGAGGGTCAGACGCAACCAAACAGTGTTGGGAGAGCGTCCCATTTATACAATCCACTGACTGGCTGAAGAACAGGTGGTGCTTGTAACTGCAGGAAGAGAAGCGCAATCAGCAGGGAAAGAGGGAGGCAGGCAGGCAGATCAGACAGGAGTCCTTACAATATTTGACTTTTGAGAAACAGACCCCACCACCATCACCAAATGCCAAAAACTATTTTAAAGATATTTACCTTTTGTTCTTATTAAAGACAAAAATAGAAAGGAGATGTTTTTACCTTCTTTATATGTTTCTATTTTTGTCTTTAATAAGAACAAAAGGTAAATAATTATAAGAAGACAAAATTAACCTACTTGAGCTAATTTGAAGATAAATTTGGGCCACATCCTGTGGACTAAACAATCCAATTATTGGACTGTTTTTTGGTTAATATGGTCAGGCACAGCCCAACTTTAAACAAAGATTCAAAGATTTTATTTGTCAATACTATATGTACAGGACATACAGGAGAATTGAAATGCCGTTTCTCTCTCTTCAGTGGTGTGTGCAATATAAAAAAAAGAATAAGGCTGGAAAATCATCATCATCATAGCAGTCTGTCGGGGGCGACAATGACTGTTTCATTTAGGTCTGATCAGATTCCTCCATGCAGCTCTGTCCTTTGCCCTCCGCTGCCAGGAACTCCTGACCTTGTTAACCCGGGCGATGTCCAAGCCGGTATGAGTTGCTCTCTGACTGACCATTTCATGGAACTGCTTGCAAAGTATTTGAGTACCGCTAGCTTTTGCTGGACTAGCGGCACATTCTTGACAGACAGAGGTATTATCAGTGGCAAGGACAGGCCAAGACAAACTGACTCCAGTATCTGTTGCAGTGACTGACCAGATGATAGGTTTATTTATCTCTGCTCTTTGTGTAGTGCATGTCACGATGCACTGACTGGCAAAAGTCCACCACAGACCTTGCGACAGATGTGCTTATCTGCCAGGATGTCCAGTCTCACCCCATGTAACTGGGAGTGGTCCACCACAGACCTGTGACAGATACTGTTTTTAGTTCTGCCAGGACGCCCAGTTTCACCCTCCACACCCTCAGAAAGGTGGGGTTGCTGGTTTCAGACTGTCATTTTAACTTCAAGGACCCCTGCAGGCTGTTCTGTCAGGTGTCTGCAACCAGTGGCTTTTTTGCCAATATTCAGTGGCTCCTTTTGAATTTGATAAATCAAATTTACAGAAAAACAGTCACAAATCTGCAAAAGAATACAGGTGCATCTCAATAAATTAGAATGTCAACAAAAAGTTGATTTATTTAGGTAATTCAATTAAAAAAATTAAACTTCTGTATTATAAGATAAGATAAGCCTTTATTAGTCCCACAATGGGGAAATTCCAGGATTGCAACAGCACAGGAATAGCAACACTCAGAGCAATAATTTAGAAGATAAGAAAATAAGAGCAGTGAATATACATATGTACACATAAATATAAATATATATATATATATATATATATACGTATGTATACGTACATATGTACATATGTATATTAGCTGCTCTTGCTTGCTTGTTTTTTTTCTTGCCTTCTGATTGTTGCTCTGAGTGTTGCTATCCCTGTGCTGTTGCAATCCTGGAATTTCCCCATTGTGGGACTAATAAAGGCTTATCTTATCTTTTTTTTAATATATATATATATATATATGGCTGCACGGTGGCGCAGTGGTTTAGCACTGTGGCAGCACAGTTTTACCCTCGGCCGGGGGATCGCGGGGATCATGAGATCGTGGGTTCGATCCCAGCCCCCGACCAACAGTGAGCTGTGTGGAGTTTGCATGTTCTCCCCGTGTTGCGCGGGTTTACTCCGGGATTTCTCCGGTTTCCTCCCGCACACCAAAAACATGTAGGTTTAGGGCGCTCGCGCACGCAGCGACCAGCAGCCGGTGGCTTGTCACCAGACTGCAAACCAAGTCTACCTACGGGTACAAATAAGTAACAAAAAAAAAAAAAAAATACACAGCCGTGGACTGCCGTGGTTGTTCCCGTTCCAAAATCCAGCTGTCCTAAAACGGTAAATGACTTTAGACCAGTTGCTTTGACTTCAATTTTAATGAAAATTTTTGAAAAACTGGTCAGATGTGAGGTCCTAAGGCAAACTGAACATGCATTGGATCCTCTGCAGTTTGCCTATAGGCCTCACAGAGGAGTGGAGGATGCCACTGTCACTCTGTTTGACATGCTTTTTAAACATCTGGATTTTAATGGGACACACGCCAGGCTTTTATTTGTGGACTTTTCTTCTGCCTTTAATACAATCCAACCTCATATTTTAGTTGAAAGGCTCCTGCAACAATTTGATTTAAGCAATAATCTGGTGGGTTGGATTCTGGATTTCTTAACCAACAGGACGCAGAGAGTAAGGGTCAATGGCACATTGTCTGACCTAAAGTGCTCTTCTACTGGCTCCCCTCAGGGGTGTGTGTTGTCACCACTACTCTTCATCCTGTACACAAACATGTGTCGGAGTAGACATGACAACAGACACATTATAAAGTATGCTGATGACTCAGTCATTGTCAGTCTCCTCCAGGATGGTGAGAGTGGCCACGGCCCAGTAGTTGATGACTTTGTTCACTGGTGTGAGGATTCCTACCTGCAGCTGAATACAACAAAAACGCAAGATATGATTATTGACTTTAGGAGGAAAACTCCCAGGCACAAAGTCACCATACTAAAAGGCCAGACCACCGAATGTGTACAATCGTACAAATACCTTGGGACGATTATTGATAGTGGATTGAACTTTGAGGTGAACTGTGAAAGGGTGTGCAAAAAGGGTCAGCAAAACTTGCATTGTTTGAGGAAACTTGCACGCTTCCAAATTGACCGACCCATAATGACTATGTTTTATCGGGCTTTTATTGAATCTGTTTTATCCTTTTCTTTAATGTCATGGTTTGGTCAGATAAAACTGAAACAGAGGAAATCCTTGGATCAGGTAGTCAGATGGTCCAGTCGTTTGCTTGGTGAGTCACAGCTGAGCCTGGCATCCCTGTACGCCAAACAAGTACAGAGGATGGCCGACTCGATTTTAAATGATGACTCCCACCCTTTGCACTGCAACTTTCAGCTTCTTCCCTCCAGACGGAGGTTTGCTGTCCCAAAAAGTAGAACCCAGCGCTACAAAAACAGCTTTGTCCCTGCTGCTGTCAAAGAGTTGAACAAGCTATAAAATTATATTGTACATATTCTATATTTACCTATTTTGTAAGATGTGTGCCTGTGTTTGTGTCTATGTTGAATGTAATTAGTGGCTTGTAAATATGGATGTCACCAACTGCAAAACAAATCTACCTACGGGTACAAATAAAGTAACCTGAACCTGAACCTGAACCTGAACAGTGCGGAGCATTGTAGCTAGATGCAATAAACAGCATAACCGTCTACTTAGTTATCCTACATAGTATGAATATGTGCCCATACATATTGTCACCCTCCGTAGCAACTGATATTGTTCTAGTTGTATACTGGAGGGGACCATTGTGTAAGTCTGTTGCGTCTTTTGCATTCAATACTATTAGCTCGTCACATTTTTTTGCTATCTCTGCGAGCAGCCCTGCTTAGGTTATAAAGTCTGACAGCCGTAGGTAGGAAGGACCTGTGAAACCTCTCGGTCGCACACCTAGGATGATGTAGTCTACTGCTAAATGAGCTCCTCAGTGCGTTCAGTATGTCCTGCATAGGGTGGGACTCGGACTCCAGCAGAGATGACAGTTTAGCCACCATCCTTCTCTCTCCTATCTCCTCCACTGGGTCAAGGTGTTGCCCCAGGACAGAGCTAGCTTTCTTGATCAGTTTGTTCAGTCTCTTCCTATCGGCTGCTGTAATGCCACTGCCCCAGCAGACCACTCCAAAAGTGATGGCTGATGCCACCACCGTGTTGTAGAATGTCTTCAGGAGCACCCCTTGTACACCAAAAGACGTGAGCCTCCTCAGTAGGAACAGCCTGCACTGTCCTTTCTTGTAAAGTGCGTCGGTATTGTGTGACCAGTCTAGTTTATTGTTCAGATGAACACCCAGGTACTTGTAGGATGTCACCATCTCAATGTCTGTTCCCTGGATGTTTACTGGTGCTGTGAGGGGTTGTCCTTGCCTGCGGCAGTCCACCACCAGCTCCTTCGTTTTCCTCACATTGATCTGGAGGCAGTTCCGATGGCACCAGTCCATGAAGTCCTGGATAAGTCCTCTGTACTCAGCTTCATCTCCGTTGGAGATGAGGCCAATGATTGCAGAGTAGTCAGAGAACTTCTGTAGATGGCAGTGTGTTGAGTTGTGTGAGAAGTCCGCAGTATAAAGGGTGAACAAGAAGGGAGCCAAAACCGTTCCCTGGGGGGCCCCCGTGCTGCCCCGTGCTGCCCCCGTGCTGCCGCTGTGCTGCCGATGATCGTGCCGGACACACAATCCCGGGTTCTCACAAACTGTGGCCGGTTTGTGAGGTAGTCCAGGATCCATGATGACAAGTGCTGGTCCACCCCTGCGCACAGCAGCTTGTTCTTCAGGATCATCGGTTGGATGGTGTTGAAAGCACTGGAGAAGTCAAAGAACATGATCTTCACCGTGTTCCCAGGCTTCTCCAGGTGGGACAGGGAACGGTGGAGGAGGAAGATCACTGCATCCTCCACCCCGATGCCATGCTGATGGGTGAACTGGAGTGGATCCATCACTAGTCCCACCAGGTGGCGGAGGTGAGCAAGGAGCAGTCTCTCCAGGGTCTTCATCATGTGAGACGTCAGGGCCACTGGTCTGTAGCTGTTCAGGTCTCTGGGGTGGGAAGTCTTTGGTACAGGTACCACACAAGATGTTTTCCACAACTGTGGTACCCTCCCCAGCTACAGGCTCAGCTTGAAGATGTGCTCCACAATCCCACATAGCTGGTCTGCGCAGGACTTGAGGAGCTTCGCGCTGATGCTGTCTGGTCCTGAGGCCTTCCTCGCCTTGATCTTCCTCAGCTCCGTCCTCACCTGGGTCAGTGAGGGTCAGGTTGGGGGGCTGTGTGCTGGGAGTGGGGGGGTGTTGGTGGAGTGGGGTGTGGACAGCAGGTCTCGATGACTTTAGAGACGGCAGTGGTTGGTGTGCGGGGGGGGGGGGTCAAACCTATTAAAAAACAGGTTCAGATTGTTCGCCCACTCCCTGCCCCCCGTGGCCTGGGAGGAGGTATTATGGAGCCCAGAGATGGTTTTGAGGTTTCTCCAGACCCCGCCGATGTCGCTTTGTTGCAGCTTGTCCTCCATCTTCTTCCTGAAGCTGTCCTTGCCTTCTCTGATCTTCCTCCTCAGCTCCCTCTGTACGGACTTCAGCATCTCCCTGTTCCCCGACCTGAAGATCCTCTTCTTCTCTCTCAGAAGTGTTTTTATCTCAGGGTTGATCCAGGGTTTGTTGTTCGAGCAACACTGTATGGTCTTGGTGGGTACGGTGTTGTCCACACAGAAGTTGATGTAGTCCGTGATGGTTTGAGTGAGGCCATCGATGTCCTCACCATGTGGATCGCAGAGCTGCTCCCAGGCAGTGATTTCAAAACAGTCCTTTAGACCATCCATTGCCTCCTCAGACCATATCTTCACCGTGCGCATGACTGGAGGTTGTCTGTGTACTAGGGATTATATAGAATCATTACACACAGAGACATCCTTGATAAGAATCTGTTGCCATCTGTCAAGATGCTGAAGAGCAAACAACAGTGGACATTTCAGTAAGACAATGATCCTAAACACACAGCCAAGGAAACTCTCAACTGCCTCCAGAGAAGGAAAATAAAGTTACTAGAATGGCCCAATCAGTCACTGGACCTGAATCCAATTGAAAATCTATGGAACAAACTGAAGATCAGAGTTCATAGAAGACACCCACGGAACCTTCAAGATTTGAAGCACAGTTTTGTGTCGAAGAATGGGCTAAAATTACTCCTGAGCAATGGCTGTGCCTAGTTTCTCCATACAGGAGGCATCTGGAAGCTGTTATCAACAAAGGCTTTTCTACCAAATATTAAATGAATTTCACCAAGTGTGTTCTATACTTATTGTCATGCTCTGCCCTCTGGGTAGATGAGCGTAAGGAGGCAGGACTCATGGGTGCAGGCAGAGGTATGGTGCAATAATAATTATTAACAAAAACACTGAGAACAAAGAAATGTGGCATGGGGGCCTAACACAAAACCACCCAGGCAAACTTACACGTAGTGATGGGAAGGCAGGCACCGGTGCTCCGAACTTATCCCAGAAATATTTGGCGAGGCGTGTTTCGAGGCATGCATCATGACGTATGTGCTGACGTCGGACCACGTGACTGGGTCAGGAAGCTGTTCATGATTTTGCACGCAACATGAAATAAAGTGAGCAGCAATACCCAATGGAAATCCCCATCCCTCACATTTTGTGTAGTCATATTTGACTGTGTAAGGGATTTGTCATAGCCAATTTTCAGATGGAGCCAGCACCAACAACATGGACTTCTCCCATTTGGGAAAAGTTTGTGTTTCTCTCATTGATGTATTTTTAACAAATAGTGGCTATTTATTCTAACTGAGGTGATGGCTTAGTGGTAATGTGTTTGCTTTGCAAGTGGGAGACCTGGGTTTGAATCCCAGCTGTGTGGTTCTTTTAATTTCATTTTTATTTGCAAGGTGAAGTGTCTTGTTGTGTTTCAAAGAGCTTGGATCATTATTATGTATCATTATGCTGAGGCACTATTGCCATTATGCCCTGCATGAGAATAAGGCCAGAGTTGAATACACTGGGACAGGATAAGACTGTTGAAAATGTATTATTTCTTAATAAAAATGGATAAGTAGGACTTCCGGTTATGCCGGCCATGTAGGAAGACGTGTTTTACGCTGCTCTGCTCCTAAAAAAAAAAAAAGTTTACTAAAACTCTCTTAATTGGAACAAAAACCCATCCCAGCGTTTAGGCGCGGATATGGTAAAGACCAAGGCTGGGAAATTAGGTGAAGCAAAAAGCAATTCGACAAAACAACCCAAGTTAACAGACTTCCACGCTCGAGGTGAAACAGGGAAAACTCCAGAGACTATGGCGGAGGAGGGAACCAGCGGCGGAGTGGGAACTGCTGAAGAGGGGACAAACGCAATGCTCACTGCCATCAACTCCATGAGAACAGAGTTTTCGTCTAAATTTGATGGAATTATAGCAGCGATAGAAGGAATGAGAAAGGAAATAAGCGACTGTATGGAACGAGTATGGCAGGCGGAGCTCCGAATTTCAAGCGCTGAAGATGACGTCACCAGCCTACAATCAAAGTTGCAAACACTGGAATTAAAATGGAAACGTCTGGAAGATAACGTCCTGGACTTGGAATCCTGCTCGCGACGGAATAATTTGAGGCTGGTGGGCCTCCTGGAGGGAGCGGAGGCACGGGACTCATGTTCCTTTTTGGAAAAGTGGATTCCAGAAGCGCTGAACAACGCGGACCTGCAGTCATTGGTCGTCTTAGAGAGCGCCCACCGAATCGGCCCACTGAGAGATAATAAGACACCACCGAGGACACTGATTATGAAGTTCCTCAACTACAGAGACAAGATGATGGTCACCAACGCGGCGCGAGCTAAAGGGGAAATTAAATACCAGGATCAACAGGTGCGGTTCTACCCAGACTTCGCCACAGGAATTCAACAATTAAGGAGGCAGTTCGACCCTGCCTGCAAAGAGCTGCGCAACCTCAGGATTCGTCACGGAGTGATTCATCCGGCAAGACTGCTGGTCACATATAAGGGGAGAACCCACACCTTCAAGACCCCTCAAGAGGCGCAGGAGCTCATTAAGCAGATCCAAGAGGAGACTGGTGGGAGCTAAGCATGAACATGACAAAGGTAGAACATTTAAGCATTTGTACAGGCATCTGATTGATCTGAAACGTATAACATGTCTACAAAATACAGACTGTATTTAAAAAAAAAAAAAAGCTATGATGTACAAAGTTGCTATAAAACTTTGAAGTTATGTTGAAAAAAACTACAGAAGAGAGTTAATGTCATGTCATAAAAATAGTAGAGTCAGGGTGAGTGAGAGGAGAAAGAGAGAGTGGTTTGACTGATCCTCGCAGGTGTGGAACAGTCACTAGCTATAACGGGAGACGGAATTTTTTTGATTTTGGGGGGATCACCACGAATGTGGGGAAGGGGAATTTGTTTTTGTTTTTGTTTTTGTTTGGTTTGTAGGATGACTGTTCTATCATCCATGTTTTTGCTTCTCTGTATGAGCATGTTCATATTGCAAGGTAATCTCAAACTCCTTATTGATCATAGATCAAAGCGGTAATCTTAATTTAACTTCATAGAATTGCAGAGGTCTACAAAATCTAAAAAAACTTAAACAAGTTATGAATAAAATAAAAGACATAGATTCAAAAATTGTATTTTTACAAGAAACTCATCTAACAGAGGAGGATGTAAAAACAATTAGGAGAAGATGGCAAGGTAACGTGTTCACCTCATCATTTTCATCCCGAGCTAGGGGAGTTATGACTCTCATACATAAAACAGTCCCATTTCAAGTGAAAAATGTAATTGGAGACAAATTTGGAAGATATCTAATCATCCAAGGATCTTTGTTATTAGAAAATATAAATCTGGTGAACTTATATGGCCCCAATATTGATGATCAAAACTTCTTTGTTAATTTATTCCTTACTTTATCATCACTTACAGGGCAACATATAATAGCAGGGGATTTTAATTGTACATTGAATCCCAGTATAGACAGATCAACAGGACTGGACTGTACGCACAATGGATGTAGGATGACAATCATTTTATGAAAGAATTGAGATTGCTAGATATATGGAGAGAAATGAAACCACAAGTCAAAGCCTATTCTTGTTATTCTAATACCTATAAGACATTCTCACGTATTGACTACTTTTTGATCTCTACAGAATTAAGGTCCAAGATTCAAAATTGTTTCTATGATAACATTGTGATCTCTGATCATGCACCCTGCTGTCTAATATATGTAGATAAGAAATTGACAAAGGATCCAGGTAGGCGGCATTTTCAGCATAAATGGCTTCAGGATGAGGAATTTGTTAAGTACATAGAAAAACAGATGAGTTCTTTGATATTAATACTACACAAACAACGGCATGTATAAAGTGGGAGGCTTTCAAAGCTTTTATTAGGGGGCATATTATTAGTTATACAGGTTCAAAATCTAAGAAGACTCGAGAGGAGAGAGTCCAACTGGAACGTAAAATAAAAATTCTTCAAGAAAAGGTGTATGCAGGAAGTAACCCACAGTTAGAGAACGAATTACTGATTCTGAGAGCTGAATATGATAAAAAAAAATCAGTGAATAGAGCTGCCTCGAGTCTTCTAAGATTGAAGCAAACTTTTTATGAACAAGGTGAAAAATCAGGAAAATTATTGGCATGGCAGATTAAACAATTAGAATTTAAAACACCAATTACCAGTATTATAAGTAACGGACAGGTAGTTATAGATCCTTTAGAAATTAATAGTGCCTTTAGAGATTATTATGAAAAACTTTATGATACAAAAAATGAAACTGACTTAAAACTAAATGGGTTTTGGGGTGAATTATCTATACCGTGTATTCCAAATGAAAACAGGGAGATACTGGAGTCTAAAATTAGTCAAGAAGAAGTTGGGCTAGCCATTGATAATATGAAATCAGGAAAAAGTGCAGGACCAGATGGTCTTCCAGTTGACCTCTATAAAAAATTTAAGAATAAATTAATAAAACCACTTTTGGAAATGGTTTTAGAAGCATTTCAAAATGGTAATTTACCACCATACATGAATAATGCGTTAATTATACTGTTGCCAAAACCAGGTAAACCCCCTAATAAATGTGAAAACATGAGACCAACAAGCCTATTAAATGCTGATCTTAAAATAATCTGTAAAATTTTAGCAAAACGACTACAAGAAATATTACCAAATATTATTAACAGAGATCAGAATGGCTTCATAATGGGAAGACAAGGTTTCCATAATGTAAGAAGACTATTTAATATTATTTATTCCAATAAAGAAGCACCAGATACAGCTCTCCTATCATTGGATTCCGAAAAGGCCTTTGATAGGGTCGAATGGCCCTATCTTTTTGAAGTCCTACAAAGGTTTGGACTTGGAAATAATTTCATAAAATGGGTCCAGATAATATACAATAATGCTACAGCAGAAATCCTAACAAACAGCAATATCTCAGAATCAATAAAAATCAGTAGAAGATGTCGACAAGGCTGTCCACTTTCACCTTTAAGATAAGATAAGATAAGATAAGCCTTTATTAGTCCCACAATGGGGAAATTCCAGGATTGCAACAGCACAGGGATAGCAACACTCAGAGCAACAATCAGAAGGCAAGAAAAAAAAAACAAGAGCAGCGAGTATACATATGTACATATAAACATAAATATATAGACATACGATGCGGAGCATTGCAGCTAGATGGAATAAATATATAGATATATAAACACAGTGCGGAGCATTGTAGCTAGATGGAATAAATATATGAACATATAAACACACAGTGCGGAGCATTGTAGCTAGATGGAATAAATATGTGAATATATAAACATACACACAGTGTGGAGCGTTGTAGCAAGATGGAATAAATATATGAATATATAAACACACAATGCGGAGCATTGCAGCTAGATGGAACAAACATGCAAATATATAAACACACAGTGCAGAGCATTGTAGCTAGATGGAACAAACATGTAAATATATAAACACACACAGTGCAGAGCATTGTAGCTAGATGGAACAAATATGCAAACACATAAACACACACAGTGCGGAGCACTGCAGCTAGATGGAATAAATATGTAAATATATAAACACAGTGTGGAGCATTGTCGCTAGATGGAATAAATATATAAATATACAAACACACACAGTGCGGAGCATTGCAGCTAGATGGAATGAAACAGCATAACCGTCTACTTAGTTATCCTACATGGTATGATTATGTACCCATACATATTGTCACCCTCCGTAGCTACCGGTATTTTCCTAGTTGTATACCGGAGGGGACCATTGTGTAAGTCTATTGCATCTTTTGCATTTAATACTATTAGGTTGTCACGTCTTTTTGCTATCTCTGCGAGCAGCCCTGCTTAGGTTATACAGTCTGACAGCCATTGGTAGGAAGGACCTGCGAAACCTCTCGGTTGTGCACCTAGGATGATGTAGTCTGCTGCTAAATGAGCTCCTTAGTGCATTCAGTGTGTCCTACATAGGGTGGAACTCGGACTCCAGCAGAGATGACAGTTTAGCCACCATCCTTCTCTCTCCTATCTCCTCCACTGGGTCAAGGCGCTGCCCCAGGACAGAGCTAGCTTTCTTGATCAGTTTGTTCAGTCTCTTCCTATTGGCTGCTGTAAAGCCACTGCCCCAGCAGACCACTCCAAAAGTGATGGCTGATGCCACCACCGTGTCGTAGAATGTCTTCAGCAGCGCCCCTTGTACACCAAAAGACCTGAGTCTCCTCAGTAGGAACAGCCTGCGCTGTCCCTTCTTGTAGAGTGCGTCAGTATTGTGTGACCAGTTTAGTTTATTGTTCAGATGAACACCCAGGTACTTGTAGGATGTCACCATCTCATGTCTGTTCCTGGATGTTTACTGGTGCTGTGAGGGGTTGTCCTTGCCTGCGGCAGTCCACCACCAGCTCCTTAGTTTTCCTCGCGTTGATCTGGAGGCAGTTCCGATGGCACCAGTCCACAAAGTCCTGGATAAGCCCTCTGTACTCAACTTCATCTCCGTTGGAGATGAGGCCAATGATCGCAGAGTCGTCAGAGAACTTCTGTAGATGGCAGTGTGTTGTGTTGTGTGAGAAGTCCGCAGTATAAAGGGTGAACAGGAAGGGAGCCAAAACTTTACTGTTTACTTTGGCAATTGAACCTTTAGCGATGGCAGTACGTTTACATCCACAAATATATGGAATTAAAGTAGGACCAACAGAACATAAAATCTCCCTGTATGCCGATGACATAATTTTGTTTATGTCGAATTTTAAAAAATCAATTCCGACCTTGTTAAATTTAATAAAGAACTTTGGGGAAATATCAGGATATAAAATAAATAAAACAAAATCTTCAATATTAATGCTAAATGAGACCCAGAGAAATTACCCAGCTCCTGAGGTAAATCAATTCAATGTTGTAAATCAGTTTAAATATTTAGGATTCAAATTTTGCCTAAGCTAGAATCAGTCGCCAATGCCAACTATGAAGCCTTAATGACAGATATTAATGAGTTACTTCAGAGATGGATGTCACTACCAATGTTGATAATCGGAGAATTAATATACTTAAAAGTAATATCTCACCAAAAATACTTTTATTTCAAAATATTCCTTTACCACCACCTTCAGATCTATTCTCAAAAATTAAAAAAAAGTTAGTGGAATTTATATGGAACAATAGGAAGGCTAGATTACGTTTGTCCTTACTTTAATTACCATTTGATCGTGGAGGTCTGAAATGTCCAAACTTTATGTTGTATTACTGGTCAGCGCAACTGAGGTCTATGACATATTATTTTTCATCAAATGATCCTCCTCACTGGACTGAAATGGAATCATACAATTTACCTTTACCTCTTCCCTATTCATATATTCAGACTCGGCTAAAAAATTACAGAAACAAGTTAAAAATCCAATTGTAAAGCACATGATCAAAATATGGTGTGAAACCAAAAAATATTTAAAAGAACCACACTTACTATCACAATTTAGCCCAGTATGGGGTAATCAATATTTTACACCAGGGAGAGTGGATGCTGTATTTAAAGTATGGAATTTAAAAGGGATTCAAAAGATTCAAGACTTATATTTGTCACGTTCAGATAACATAATGTCTTTTGAAGAACTGAGGATTAAATTCAATCTTAATAGAACACGTTTTTTAAAATATCTTCAGCTTAGAAATTTTATTCAATCAAATCAAAAAAGAGCTCTCACCCGACCTACTTATTCATCCTTGGAAAAAATTTTGACAAAAGATAGCAAGAGAAAGGGTATTATTTCAGAGTTTTATAACTCATTTTTTTTTTTTTTTTTTTTTGTTACTTATTTGTACCCGTAGGTAGATTTGGTTTGCAGTCTGGTGACAAGCCACCGGCTGCTGGTCGCTGCGTGCGCGAGCGCCCTAAACCTACATGTTTTGGTATGCGGGAGGAAACCGGAGAAATCCCGGAGTAAACCCACGCAACACGGGGAGAACATGCAAACTCCACACAGCTCACTGTTGGTCGGGGGCTGGGATCGAACCCACGATCCCACGATCCCCCGGCTGAGGGTAAACTGTGCTGCCGCAGTGCTAAACCACTGCGCCACCGTGCAGCGCAGGGTGCACGGTGCGCTGCACGTCAATGTCCCCAATTCGGTTATACAGGATTGCTTGAAGGGCTGCAGTGTTAGCGTCGGCTCGGCCGTGCCATCAGCCGATGAGCAAGAAGGACATAATGCCGACTCCTTCTCAGCCAATAAAAAGTTGATATATGTTGTTTGCTGTGACGAGAATAATTATAGTAATAATAAAGGCAGTGAGGTACTTAAAGAAGCGGTTGATATGGGGGTCCGGGCGCATATACCAGGTGGTGAATTCGAGGATTGATCAGGTGACGTAGAGTGCTACTGAGGTGAAGGCGGTTGAATATAGGTCAAATTTAAAACTAATATTAATGTCAAAGGTTAGGATGTTTATTCAGTGTCAGGTTGTGATAATTGTCTCAGTTGCTGTGCTAAGAAGAAGGGACAGAGGGAGAAGGCTGACAAGGAATGCAAATTTTATGGCCGTCTTTGCTGAGTTGGGGGTTTGCTTGAGGGGCGGGTGTCATAGGGGAAGAAGGGGGCGGGCTAGGATTAGAAGAATTAAGATTAGGGCGGAAGTTATGATTAGTGGTTGGTGTATAACTTTTGCTTGGAGTTGCACCAAGATTAGTTGACTCCTAAGATCAATGGATTGCTGTTTTCCTTCAAAAGTATGTAAGTGAGCCCCGGATTTTAACCGAGGGCACATAGATTAGCAGTCTTTGTTGTCTCTAAAACCTCTCTTGGTGAACAAGGGGGCTTAGTCCCTATTTCTAGAGTCACAGTCTAGCGTCTTAATAAACTATGTTCACAGGTAGTCCAGCCTCAGATAAGTTGGGGTTTTATTAGAATGAGGAGGAGGGGGATAGGTGGAGTGTCATAATTAGATGCTCTCGTGAGTGGAGGGCTCAATGTGAGTATGTGTTGGGGATTTTGACCTCATTGGGTGGAAAGAAATATGTAGAGGGATTAGTTTTGCTGTGATCAGGGTGCTTGAGCCTGTAATAAAATAGTTCACCCAGGACCAATTAAATAGGGCAGCAAGAAATATAATGTTCCCCCATTAGGCTTAGGGAGGGGGGGTAGTGCAAGGTTTGCTAGGCTGGCAAAAAATCATCATAGGGTTATTAAAGGAAGGATTATTTGCAGGCCTCGTGTTAGTACCTAACTCGGCTGTGGGTGCGTTCATAATTAGTGTTAGCAAGACAGAATAGAGCAGAGGAGGTTAGGCCGTGGGTAATTATTAAAATTAGGGCCCCTGAAAAGCTTCAGGGGGTTTGGATAAGGATTGCTGCTGTGACGAGGCCCATGTGGCTGACGGAAGAGTAAGCAATGAGAGATTACGATCGGTTTGATCGAAGGCAAATACAGCCACTTATGAATAGCCACCATAATGCGAGAATAATGAATGGATAGCTGAGTTCTTTAGTTAAGGGTTCTAGAATGTTCG